>CM032779.1:592282-1792282 GCA_019155195.1 Avicennia marina
AATCTTGTAAATTTCAATATATCGTACTTAAATTCTTTTGTTTTTTACTTTAATAATTTAATCTCAGTAACTAAATTTAAAGAAAATGTAATACATGCCCATCAGTTAAAATATAATCAATTAATCAGATTAATCTGTCATGATATACCTTTCTTTATAATAACATTTTTGCCATGTTACACGCCTTAATTCTAATATTTTTTGACACCTTATCACAACATTTTGCAAGTTGTTTATTGATATTTTAGTTAATTCAACATTTATATTATTTATCTATCTCACTTCTAGAAAAATGATGTAATTTCTTTATATGGAGCTTTCACTTGCAATAAACTCAAATTGTAGTTTACTAATAGGATTAAGTTATTTATAGTTTGAGTGTTACAAATATTACTATATCTAAATCTTGACAATTTTTTTCAGCTTACCAGGAGTTATCATTATTGATAATTTTGATTAAGTGTAGCAACAATATAAGTGTGTAAAAAATACTATGTTAGAACACCAAATGTGAAAAATAGAAGGTAAAATGTTAAGAGCACAAATTTTTAACATAGTTTAAAGAACATTACATCTACAAGGCACCAACACAAGAAAATATTTCCCTATGTTAAATGTAACAAAAGTACAGTAGAACAAATGAGTAACATTCCAACTAATCAGTCACCTTATTGGTTTCAACTTCTCAATCACTCAAGCAAAACGTAAATGGCCTAAATAGAGATTAAAGTAGTGTTACAATACTCTTACTCATTCTTCACTCACTTTGACATGGATTGACATATAAACTATTAAGTGGTGACTTTTTAATCAGCTTGTTGATTAAGCATTTCACGGCCCATAGGTTGAGCTACTGAAGTCTCCCACAGCTGCCTCGGCTGCCACAGCCCTAGCTTCGCGTACCTTATCCTCAAGAGAGTGGATGACACTTTCAACTTGTCCATGCTAATATTCAACTCCATCTCCCAACACCTTATTGGTGCAAACCATGGCGTTCACTTCCTTTTAAATATCTCACTAAGACTGGCTCCGAGTCTCATCATCTCCTCCTCCATCGTCTCATTCTCTAGGAAGATCTTAGCAAAATTCTCCCTTACCATGCACAACATCTCCAAACGCTAATGCATGTCATTATTGGTTGTGACCCCATATAGTCCCGAATTTGGGGTCGTAACATAGAAATATCTTCGAGATAATTACCTCTAAATCATTAAATAATCATCGGTCTCTAATTGAATCATACACATTGAGTTGAATAAGTGAAAATACCATTTGATTTTTCACTTTAACTTTTTTAACAGCTTTCTTCATATCTTTGCTTGTAGTAATCAATTTTTTTGATACATGAAATTTTTCTTCTACTATATTCCACACATCTTGTACACTGAAGAATGCCTTCATTTGGATTCTTCATTTTTCATAATTTTCTTTTGTGAGTTTTGAAATTGGAATGACTTTACTAACAACAACCATCTTAACAAGGCTTTGATACCACTTTGTTGCGTGGTGGATTTATAAAACAATTTAGAAAAATAATAACTTAGAAAAAGAGAAAGTGGAGAGGAGAACATTTAAATTTTTTTATATTTTTCAACTTAATTAACATTTTATAAACTTACTTTTCTACAATTTTTTCAACTTCTTGTTTCTTTTTTTTGAATTACAAATAACTTGTAAGACTCTCTTATTTATACTATTTTTTATAAAAAATGGACAGTAGTGATAAAAAAAAATCTAACGGTTCAAATTAATCATTACTTAACTATTTTATCTATCTCTACCAACTTACCAACCATATGAATATGAACACACACATTGTATAAGTACACCATCAACTCTATGTATTTAAAGATTATTTTAATTTTTATACATATACATCCTAAAGAAAATGATTTTCAATATAAAACTAATTTAATTTTCATAAAAATTCTAAAAAATTAAGTTTAATTTCTAACAAATTTTTGCCAGAGATTGAAACATTAACTAAACTTCCACATGAAAATCTAGTCTCTCTGATTGGCCACTGCAATGAATTTAAGGAATGATTCTTGTTCATGAGTAATTGGCCCGTGGAACACTGCCACACGTCCTTTACAACCTTCCAATGAAGCATGAAACGAATTGCACATCACTCACCTGGAAGCAGTGCCTCAATATATGCGCTGGAGCTAGTCGTGGGCTAGAATATCTTCATACCGAACATTCACTCATATATTCAAATATCCTACTAGATGAAGATTTTACAGTTAAGGCTTCTGATTTTGGCTTGGCCAAATATTTCAAAGCAAGTTACAAAGTCATGCTACCACAAAAGTAAGGGGAACAAATTGGTACTGGTGCCCCAAATATCTTGTGACTGGTAAGCTTACCCGGAAAAGGGATATATATTCCTTCGGAGTGGTGCTGTTAGAAGTATGGACTGGGAGACGAGTAGTGAATCCAACTTTTGGAGAGGATGAGCAGATTCGGACAGAGTGGGCTCAAGATAATATTAGTGAGGGAAAAGCTCAAGATAATATTAGTGAGGGAAAAGCCAAACAGATTGTAGCTTCAAGTTTGAGGAGTGAGATCTCAGAAGATAGCCTAAACACATTTGTGGGGATTGCTGTAATATGCTTGCGCTACGATCCGAAGGAGAGGCCGACAATGGCTCAAGTGGTACTACAGCTTGAGTTTGCACTGAAGCAGCATGAGAGCTCAAATTCTCCTTCACCGAACGAGATAACAAGTAATATGGGTGATATTCATCCGCCTGGTGGTGACACTAACTCATCAGTTAGCACGGGGCAACGACCAATGGCCTGTAGAGATGTGCAGAATCGTAGACCGCAGGCAACTGGAATGGCCAGCGCAGCGTTGGATTTCCTTCTAGAAAACCTCCGGCATCTCAGCTTTACCACGCCCCTTTGATCAAAGACATCAATTTACAGATCAGGAACCTGGAGAATGATCCCCATCTCTTCAAAGCCTTCCTCGGGTACTCCACCACGAAGGGGAGGAAGGGCGACAGCCTGCGAGAGTTTGTCCGCCAACTACACGACCTCGTCTACGAGGCGGAGGACCTCATCGACGCCTTTGTGACCCGAGCCGCCGAGACCAAGTCCGCGAATTTCTTCTTCAAGGCTCTCAAAGCGCCGGTGAGGCTCCACAGAATCGTCGAACATATCGAGGTCCTCTGGGCCAAGGACAGAGAAATCTACGGTGACAACACCAAGCTTGAATTCGCTGGCCTTGATGTCGGAAATGGAGGGCCCGAAGAACCAGAGGTGTCGGAAATGGAGGGCCCGAAGAACCAGAGGTGAATTTTCTCATCTTCTGCTTTTTGCTGTCTAACAATAATTTGTACTTTCTAAAGTGAGCGTATAAATTGGAAGGATGTTACCGTACCTGTACTTGTTTCCAAAAATATAAATTGGCTATGTATTTGTTTTCATTTTTAACACCATAAAATATATTATAATTATTATATATTTTAAATTTTATTTTTTATTTTTTTTTATTTTTATATAATTTTCAAAAAAATTATCTTAAAAAAGAATTATCAAAAATGAAAAACGAACATAACCTCAGGAATCTTGCAATTTTCTATTAGGAATGATTTTCAATTATTAAAACTTAGTTGGTACGTGACAATGAATTAAAGATACAATTAATATTTTTAACTCTATTTTAAATTACACGATTATTATATTTTTTACATATAAATAGCTATTTCAAAAAGAATGTTGTTTCTTAATAATATATAAATCATCGTTTCATTTCAATATCATAAATTTATGTATTATTAATTTTTTCAAAAATAAATTTATATTTCTATTTAAAAAAATTATTATTCTATAAGATATTATAGTTGTACAATATATAATTAGTAAAATGCTCTTTAATTATTTGTATATTATCTTTTAAATATACTCTCAGAATTTTTATTTATTTCATTTACTTTTCTCAATTTATATTTATTTTATATTTTCTATTTTTCATTTTTTTATCACCTTATGAATTATATAAATAGTATCAAATTAATACATAAAAATTATTATTTTATTTATATGCATAGACATTGAATGTCTTTAAATTATAATTTATTATATTTTTTAGTCAATATTCTCTTTTAATTTTAATTTATTATAGATTTTATTTTAAAATTCATTTATTATCTTTTATTTTATATGCAAATAATATTTAAATAATCAAACATATATTTACTTTTTTATAAAAAATTAATGCCAACACAAAAAATCATATCTATTACAATTATAGTCTCAATTACAATTACAGCTTTTACTTTTATCTTCTTTTTGAATGGCCTTCTTTTTTTGTCTTTATTTACTATTTTATATCAATTTTTTCTTTTTTGGGAAAAAAATTAAAACTCCATAGCATATAAATAAATTATTTTTTTGCATATATAAGTTTGTTTTACTTGGAAGATTTTATTTTTCAACCAATTTAATTGTTAAAAAATATAAGTATTGATTAAATTTTTAATATACAATTACATTAATAATTTTGAAGTAGTTATATATTCCTTTCTATTTGCAAAGTATGATAATAAAATTCTAAATAATAATTTTATTTTTTTCTCATTTCTTATACATAATATTCATGAGATAACTTTTATAATATTTATTATATTTTTATATTTATTTTATTTCTATATTTATTCCATTCATATCTTATTTTATTAATGCTTATCAACCCACCCCTCATATTTTGTTTTCAAATAGAATGTCGTTATCCCTAACTAAACCTTACTTTTTTAACAAATATTAGTTTAATAAAGATGCCTTCTCTCATGGGGCAGAAAAGCGAAAGTCATTCATAATTTTTCCATAGAATAGTGAAGTACGCGCGTGCTACATTGCAAGTGTTGTCTTTCCCCCCGTTATTTTTCCCTTATGCATGGTTTTATGATTAAAAAAAAGAAAATATTAAAAAAAATACAAAAAAATTGAATAAATTTAAAATCTCACAAGTTGTTTGGTTTACATGAGAGAAGATAAATAATTAAAAATAAAATACAAGATAAAAAACTCAAATTTTATAATTTTTAATTATTTAAGAGAAATCACACGAAGAAAGATAAGAAAAATAATGTTGGCATTATGGTGCGTTGACACTTAATAGGATTCTATCATTTGCTGTTATTTGATTGATCGATAAAAATACTAATTAATTATTTATTTATTATAAGAATTGTATTTATTTAAATTCTTAAATAAATAAAAAATAATTTAATTAATATTTTTAATGTCACATTTTTTATATAGCATTATTTAATTAGTAAACAAAATTTTTTGTATTTACAAATAACCTCTTCACTTTTGTTCATAAAAATTTTATTTAGGATAAACAAGTATCGATTTTTTTTTTTTTTTATCTCTAAGTGTTGGACTTCTATTTGGTCTGTACATTAATAAATTTGTCTTAGTCATATTTGACTGAGGCCACAAATTTGTCTATTCAATGGAATGACTGACTGCTGATACAAATATGGACAGGGTCTAATAGAGAGACGAAAATAGCATATAGAGACTATACGATGGTGATGACAGGGGGCACACAAGAGGGCAAAAACGATATCTTGATACACCTGCGATCAAATGATGAATTTAATGGACGGACATGGGCCCCTCAAGGGATTTGAAGTAGTGAAATTGAGCAACCCTGACAGTAGCCTTGCCAGTCCAAATCCCCTGCCTTTAGCGCACGATTCAGCTCATCTGATTGCCCAAAACTTACTCAAAGTTTCTGGTCACAGAAATGTGACGCCAAATATTGCAGCAGCATTACTTGTTCTCGTGAACAACATTATTTATGCATTGTGGCTTATTTGGGAAGCCACTGATACTGAGGAGGAAAACATGCCGTCAGCCAGGGCGAGACAACTTTGTCGCAGGTTTTCTCTTGCTGAGATCAAATTTGCCACTAGGAATTTCAGCAGCGCACATCTCATAGGAAAGGGTGGCTTTGGTAAAGTTTACGAAGGGTTTATTGATAATGGGCAAGTAATGGTGGCCATTAAGCGGCTAAAATCGAATTCCACACAAGGGACACGTGAGTTTTTAACAGAAATTGAAACGCTAACCAAGCTTCGACATGTTAATTTAGTCTCCCTGATTGGCTACTGCAATGAGTGTAAGGAAATGATTCTTGTTTATGAGTACATGGCACGTGGGACGCTGGCTGATTACCTTCACAAACTTGGAAGGAACAGCGATAATGGTTCATCTCTCACTTGGAAGCAACGCCTTAACATATGCATTGAAGCTGGTAGGGGTTTAGATTATCTTCACACAGGCCATTCAATCATACATCGCGATGTAAAGGCTTCAAATATCCTTCTGGATGAAGATTTCACAGCTAAGGTTTCAGATTTTGGTTTAGCCAAGCATTTAAGCAGAAGCAAGTCACAGAGTCACGTTAGCACAAAAGTCAAGGGCACACCTGGTTACTTTGACCCAGAATATCTTACCACAGGTAAACTGACCAGGAAAAGTGACACATATGCCTTTGGTGTGGTGTTGTTGGAAGTATTGAGTGGGAGAAAAGCTGTGGATCGATTTGTTACGAAGGATGAGCAGATTCTGACCAAGTGGGCTCGAGAAAGCATTAGCAAGGGAAAAGCTGGCCAGATTGCAGCATCAAGCCTGAGAAATGAAATCTCAGACGAAAGCTTGAAGGCATTTGTGGGCGTTGCTGAAAGTTGCTTGCATGATGAACCAAAGAAAAGACCAACAATGACTCAAGTTGTGGCGCAACTCGAAATTGCACATGAGCTCAAAATCTTCAATACCAAATGGGATAAGTAGCGGTGTGGATGATAACCATTCATCAAACGACAAAACTAACTCTTCAGTTAGCAGTGAGCATCTCAATATGGACCCCAGTGATACACAGAATCTGACTCCCCATCCTAAGGGAGAAGTTAACCACAAAACAATTAATGCTGAGCGTCCATCTGATGGAAGAGATGGGAGGAAAGCGTCTGCACATAAGCCATCACGACTTTCACGATGGAATGCATTTTGGAACTGGGTTAAACCATTCAGGAAAAATGAAATGTAATTATCAGGTACAAATTTATGTCGCCATAAATAAAACTGAAAAACATTTTCTGTTCATAAATTTTGGTTTTCGATCGTTGGAGGTCCACAATGGCTTATTTATCATAATGGATGCAATTTCATATTTACTTTGGAGAGATGCCTAAAATCTTTGAGAATTTCTTTTGTGTGCACTCAAACCTGATCTTAAATGTATATAAATAATTTTTTACTTGCAATATGAGCTTCCATTTCATCGTCCAAGAGGATGTTTGCAGGTTTCAAGTCTCTGTGAATTATGCGAGTGACATTCATGTGGAGGTATTCCAGCCCTGCAGCCACCCCCGGAGCAATCTTGTACCGAGACAACCAGTCTAATTCTCTTTTACCTTCAGCGACACGCTGCAGACAATCTTGTAAGCTTCCGTTTTTCATGTACTCGGAGGCAAGGTAATGACAATCAGGGCTTGGCAGATGAGCAAGGAGGGGAAGTAAATTCTAGTGCCTGAATTTCCGACTTAATCTGCCTCATTTTCTTGTTGAAAAGCTTGCTGTCTTCCTCCGTGAGGTCTTCGGCATCTCTTTGCGGCAGAATAATCTTCTTAATGGCAATTTCTTTTCCATTGTTTCCAGACAACATAGCCTTGTAAACTTCTCCACATCCACCTCTCCCAATCACTTCAAGTGACGCCAATCCATCTTCTTTATCTAGGAAAGCCAAGTCCTTCGGCTTCTTGATCAACGGGCTAAAAATCTTCAAGCTCGTGTCCTTCCTACGACCCTTGATTAAGAACATGAGCAGCTTGGAAATCGTAGAAAATATCATGCCAGAAACAGTACCTGCCCATGTTCCAGCCAAGAAGACGGTGGAGGAGGAGAGGGGTTGGTGGTCGGAGGCTGGAGTTTCGAGTGCTGGTTGGCGTTTCTTTATATTACGAAACGTGATGTTGACAGTGGAAAACCAATTATCGTGTGGAAAAAGTTGGCCGCGAAGAAGGCTACAACGCAGGTTCTTGTCATCGGTTGATTTGTGAATTATCTATTTTGTCCCTCTGTTTTTCCAATCTTTCTAAATCAACATAAAATTGTCTTTTATTATGAATATTAATCATGAAATAAAAATTTCCCCCAACATTTTCCACTTTTTAAAATTTTTTTGAATATCACTACTACACGAAATGCACTTTCCATTTTTACTTTTAGTTAAATCTTAATATTTGTTTAAAGTACAATTAAAGTTAAAATGGGCTTTGCAAATACTCCGATATTAGAAAGAAGAAATTTGACAGACAAGTTTACAAAGCATGTTCATAATAACACTACTAATCAATTAGCTCCCTATATCGACTTAAAGTAATTCACTTATAAATAATGACAGTTGATACGACATAAGATGGCGCATGAGTTTATCGATAATAATGACAACATCATAAATGAATTGGCCTCGATTTTTACATGTACCTTTATGATTTTTATATTTTTATAATAATAATTAAAAGAAAAGCTAAACTCTTGTGAGTATTTGTTTTCATATTCCAGGAATGTTCTCACACGGGCTACAAGGGTTGAAAACTGCTATTAAATTCAATAGAGGTTGGGGTTAATGTTTTGCGCGTCAAGAAAGTCCGTCAACACCATTAATTAATAAATATTTTCAACACAATTCCAGATACATTTTATATTCAGAAGAGAAGATGTTACCATGGTATTCCCGACAAATTTTACAAAAATTAGTTTATGTTTGTTTTATAATTTTGTTATCTAAAAACATATATTCAATTATTATATTTTTTAAATTTTATTTTTATATAATTATTAAAATAAAATACTTTAAAAACACGCGCACACCAACGCCAAAAGTTAAAAGCAAATATAATTTACAACGAAGCCATCGGAGGAAAGGGTTATCTTTGTTAATTGTGTGACAAACGAAAAGCTCAGCTACGACGACTTAGAGAAATTAGAATGGTTCCACAAAGCCGCGAGTCAACAGCTCTTTATGACTCAATTCCGTCTTCCTTTTTTTTTTTTTTAAATTTTTTTGTTGGTTCGGTTTTCATTATGACGGGGCAAACACGAGTTAAGAAATTCACCTCATATCTTTCTGCTAGTTTGCAGCAGAACGCAGATTGGAGCATGAATCTCTGTCCAGTTTCAGTTGTTCTGCTATTTCTCTGCTTCCTCAACACATTCATAGCCGCGAGTGATCATCCAACACACTTCATCAGTGATGCTTGCATTAATTGTGGCTCGAGTGGAACTTCCGCGGCGCGCAGCGGCAGGGAATGGCAGGGAGATGTGCAAAACAAATTCTCTTCCTCGATAGAAGTAAAAGGCTCATCGACCTCCTCAAGTGTCATTCATCATAAGTTCATCTTGGGAGACGATCCAGTTCCCTACAAAACGGCGCGGGTCTCTCGTTCCGCGTTCTCCTACGCATTTCAAGTGAATCCAGGTCAGAAAATTCTCCGCCTTCACTTTAATCCTTCTTCCTACAAAGGCTTCGAAAGGTTCAAGGATTTTTTTACTGTTGAAGCCGGCCTTTTCACCTTGCTTAGCAACTTCAGTGCTTCCCTTACTGCTGATGCTCTTGGTGTGAATTCTTTTATGAAGGAATTCTGTATAAACTTTGAAGAAAATCAATTGCTCAATATAATATTCTCTCCTGCAAGCAATCAATTACTAGACACATATGCTTTCGTAAATGGCATTGAGATTATCTCTGTGCCTGCTAATCTTTCTTACTTCCACATGGGAGATCTTGGGGTTCAACTAGTTGGGAAGTCTCCAGTCTATATTGACAACAGAACGGCACTTGAAATTGTCCATCGGCAGCATATTAAACAGGATTTTACTTCATTGTCAACCGATGATATTGGTGACGGGTTTGGGACTTGGGAAACTATCTCTCAGCAAAAAGGAAACAGGATCAACGATATTATCAGGAAAATCTCTGTAGATGTCGGATTCAGGTACTTGGTTAGGCTTCATTTCTTTCGACTAGGATTCAAGATGGCAGAGATCGGTGGGTATACTTTTGAAGTTCGCATCAATGGAATGATTGCTGATACAAATATTGACAGGGTCCAAGAGAGAGATGACAATAGCATCCCCAGGTACAGGGACTATATGTTGGTGATGACAGGGAGCAAACAAGAGGGCAAACACGATATCTTGATATGCATGCGAACAAATGATGAATTTATGGACGGGCATGCGCCCCTCAAGGGATTTGAAGTAGTGAAATTGAGCAACCCTGACAATAGCCTTGCCAGTCCAAATCCCCTGCCTTTAGCGCACGATTCATCTCATCTGATTGCCCAAAACATACTCAAAGTTTTTGGTCACAGAAATGTGACGCCAAATATTGCAGTAGCATTACTTGTTCTTGTAAACATCATTATTTATGCATTGTGGCTTATTTGGGAAGCCACTGATACTGAGGAGGAAAACATGCCGTCAGCCACGGCGAGACAACTTTGTCGCAGGATTTCTCTTTCTGAGATCAAATTTGCCACTAGGAATTTCAGCAGCGCACATCTCATAGGAAAGGGTGGCTTTGGTAAAGTTTACGAAGGGTTTATTGATAATGGGCAAGTAATGGTGGCCATTAAGCGGCTAAAATCGAATTCCACACAAGGGACACGTGAGTTTTTAACAGAAATTGAAACGCTAACCAAGCTTCGACATGTTAATTTAGTCTCCCTGATTGGCTACTGCAATGAGTGTAAGGAAATGATTCTTGTTTATGAGTACATGGCACGTGGGACGCTGGCTGATTACCTTCACAAACTTGGAAGGAACAGCGATAATGGTTCATCTCTCACTTGGAAGCAACGCCTTAACATATGCATTGAAGCTGGTAGGGGTTTAGATTATCTTCACACAGGCCATTCAATCATACATCGCGATGTAAAGGCTTCAAATATCCTTCTGGATGAAGATTTCACAGCTAAGGTTTCAGATTTTGGTTTAGCCAAGCATTTAAGCAGAAGCAAGTCACAGAGTCACGTTAGCACAAAAGTCAAGGGCACACCTGGTTATTTTGACCCAGAATATCTTAACACAGGTAAACTGACCAGGAAAAGTGACACATATGCCTTTGGTGTGGTGTTGTTGGAAGTATTGAGTGGGAGAAAAGCTGTGGACCGATTTGTTACGAAGGATGAGCAGATTCTGACCAAGTGGGCTCGAGAAAGCATTAGCAAGGGAAAAGCTGGCCAGATTGCAGCATCAAGCCTGAGAAATGAAATCTCAGACGAAAGTCTGATGGCATTTGTGGGCGTTGCTGAAAGTTGCTTGCTTGATGAACCAAAGAAAAGACCAACAATGGCTCAAGTTGTGGCGCAACTCGAAATTGCACATGAGCTGCAGGTGAGCTCAAAATCTTCAATACCAAATGGGATAAGTAGCGGTGTGGATGATACCCATTCATCACAAAACTAACTCTTCAGTTAGCAGTGAGCATCTCAATATGGACCCCAGTGATACACAGAATCTGACTCCCCATCCTAGGGCAGAAGTTAACCACAAAACAATTAACGCTGGGCGTCCATCTGATGGAAGAGATGGGAGGAAAGCGTCTGCACATAAGCCATCACGACTTTCACGATGGGATGCATTTTGGAACTGGGTTAAACCATCCAGGAAAAATGAACTGTTATTATCAGGTACAAATTTATGTCGCCATAAATAAAACTGAAAAACATTTTCTGTTCATGAATTTTCGTTTTCGATCGTTGGAGGTCCACTATGGCTTATTTATCATAATGGATGCAATTTCATATTTACTTTGGAGAGATGCCTAAAATGTTTGAGAATTTCTTTTGTGTGCACTCAAACTTGATCTTAATGGGAAGCTCAGGTGGAATCCAGTACTGTCAAGCCCAAATTTGAAATATATTTCAGTGTACTTCCAATATTTTTCTCTATTTTGTCTATGGGTTAATCCTCTGATCCTTGCTTTCTATACTTGTTTGTTTAAGTTTATGGGTTCCTCGTAACATAATTATACTTATCTGCGATTTTCTTTAGATGATCTTCGAGGCCGCGGTGCCCAAGAAGCAAAGGCAAAGGACAAACAGAAGCTAAATTTTGATTCAAAGTCTCACAACCAGGCTATTGATTCTGAAGCTTATTGCTGTCCCTGCAATCCCAATCAATGAACTGAAGGAAATTACTAATAATTTTGGCCCAAAGCCTTCATTGGTAGAGGGAGTACAATATGGAGTCCTGAAAAGTTGACAGGCTGCAGCCATTAAAATTTCTAGATCTCAAGATACCGACAGACCAAGAATTTCCAGCACAGGTTTGGCCTCTTTGTCCCATAACATAGCTGCAGAGGTTATGACTCCGTAATGATATGTATAAATGTGATTTTTTAGGTATCAAAGATATCCGGCCTAAGGCATGAAAATTTGGTTGAGCTGCTTGGTTATTCTATGGATGTTGATCTTCGAGTAGTGGCTCATGAGTACGCTCCAAATGGTTCATTACATGACATTCTTCATGGTACATTGTGTTGGGAAACAAATATGAGTTAGAAAAAAGTGACATCCCACATTGGTAGAAAAAGAGAAAAGTGACTTGTATATAAAGTGGATACTTGACCCATAACTCACAGCCTTAAAGTTTTTGGTTAATACATGGTGTCAAGCCCACTTATATACGTGTCACGTACAGGCCCGTGAACGGTTCTCTCTGATTTCGTTGGGCTCCGCTCTAGGCCCAACATACGTTGTTCATGGGTGATGCTCTCAATTTGATTGGGCTTCTCCTCTGGCCCAATAAGGTTCAATCAGAGTTTGTAGTCGGGCCCGCCGCACTCCCAACACATTGATACTGTAGTGAAGCTGCTCTTTTTGATATGGTTCCTTTAGGTCTCTGATTTGAGATGCTCGATGTTTGTGAATGTGTAAGTTCAATTCAATGGTGTTAACTGTAAGGGTAGATCCCAGAGATTGTTGTGGAATTGTTCTCAAAATAAAGTTTTGATGGCTGAAAGGGAATCCGGTGCCGTTTTGCCTCTTATTTTGCAGCAAATTCCTTCTAATAGAATCTTCATTATATCCACTCACGTTAGCGTCTTATCATGCATCTTACCTCAGTGGTGTTCATAAATATTTTGTTTCATTAAACTAATTAAGCGATTTTGAATAAAATTTATTTGATCTTCCCAAAAATATAAATTAAATTGGCGCATATGTATTTCATGGGGAGATACATAACTCAAAAATATGATTTATATTTTTATTCTTGTGTGTATGTATACACTATTATTATAGCTGAGGGGGTTAGATTAACTATTTTACCTGATTTAATAGATTTTCTAAAATGCTTCCTTTAATAAAATCAATTATAACGATTCCCATCTATTTCTTTTTAATGTAACTAACTAATTGTCGTTTAACGCTTTTTATTTCTATTTTAATGTATTTTGAATTGTTTTTTCTTTCATCTGTTCTCTAAATTCTATTTGGTTTTCTTCATCCTTTTTTTTTTCTCTTTTTAAGTTATAATATAAGTTTAAGTTTAAAAAATTTTATATGTACAATTATTAAAAATAGTTTGAATAAGTTGTTAATCTTTATTTTTTTTTCTCAAATTTGATGCAAGCTTTTAATCAAATAATTTATTGAACTACTCTATTTATATTAAATATATTTTATTGATAAAATTTTGATCTACAAATTAGTTTTTTAATTGTGTATGCAACGAGAGTGCAAAAATGTTGGTATATAATTACTAGGAATGCAATAGTATATAAAAATAGCAATTAATTTAATGTGAACATGTATGTATATGTAGTAATAATTAGATTTTTATGTGTTTATATAGGAGACGGATTTTTTGAAGCATTATATTTTTGAGTGTGTGTTTTTATAAAAAAACATGATACAAAATACTCCAAATGGGAGATAATAAACATTATCTTTATTTTTCCACTATGTAAACTGGATTAGATTTGCAGAGAGAGTGATAACTTATGTTTTTTATAGTTGTATGTCTGGTGGAAACAAACTAATTTTAGAGTAAGCAGCGTTTTCGATACGAGATTGGTTGGGGGCTATAGTTCATTATGCTAATCATTCGTGCAAATCAATTTCAAAAAAAGAAAAAAGAAAAAAAAAACCTCCAGTATTTGGTTATAGTAAATAGAAAAGCATAACCTTTCAGACAAGACTCATCAAACCAGAAAGAGGACCTCATTGGTGGAATATTGGTGGGCAAAGGTCATTAAGCTCATGTTACCTTCCAGTAATGACCTCAAAGGTCCACCAATTGAAAACTGCAAGACAAAATCATTTTAAGCTCATGTTTTCAAAATGTTATTTGCTTTTCCTTCTTGTACTGTATATAAATAATGTTCCATTTTATAATTTATTTTGAATTACCCTCTTAAATTAATTGAATGTATATGTTTGAAACATTTATTAATCATGATTGTAAATATTCTTTTTTAATAATTTTTAAAATTATTTGCATTGAATGATATTTATAACTTATAAAAATAGATAAATTAAATCAAAGTCAAGAAAAAAAAAGAAGAAGAAGGAGAAGAAGATCGACTCATTTGCGTATTCACTTAATTCATTTTAGACTGACCCTGGAAATAGACTTGGGCTCCTGGGCTTATTAATGGATTTCCCGAGTGACAAGATTTTTGGAAATTTCTGATCACTTTTGTCAAATTTGGTGATGATTTAGCACCATTTCAAATTTAAGGGATTACAGAAAAAGAAAGATATATGAACTTGAGTGGAAGCGAATATTAAAACCTCACAAAACATGTTACAGTAATTGAAACTCTACTAACAAGAAACAAATAATTAACGTAACTAATAAAAGCTATTGTAAGAGTGCCTGTAATGCTCTTGTGGTGTCTCCTAAAGCCCAAACAAGCCAAAAAACTTAGGAACCCCGTGCTGAGTTTCAAAAGGGAACTCATTTGTGATTTAACTATTTGCTCATTACAGAGAGTCGTGAATTATATTGTGGTATAGTTGTAATTTATAGATGGAGACAAACTGATGTTAGAGTAAGTAGCGTTTTCCGTAAGTGATTAGTTGGGGGGTATAGTTTATTATGATAATCATTCATGTTAATCAATTTTCAAAAAGAAAACCCTCCAGCATCTGGTTATAGTGTGTGTGTGTAAAAGCATATACAAGCAAGGTACTTTTCAGACAAAGCTTGTTAAACCAGAAAGAAGACTTCAATGGTGGACCTTTGCCCACCAATTCTCAAAGCACGATCTCAGAATGTTTATTTAACATGTCTGGTCCAAGCCTCTTCCAATTGTTTATTTCCCCAAAGATAAGCCATGAATATTTGTCAGGGACTTTGACTTCGCTCACACATATCATATGCCTGTGTGTGTGTGGGTGTATGAATTTATGATACATGTAAATGGAGTTTCTCATCACGTTCCAAACCCTTGCACTTTGTTTGATTCTTGAAATTTAAAGAGAAAAACAAAAAAAAAAAAAAAAATTGTTGAAGGAGATGATTTTGATTGTCTAATTAAGAAAGAAAATCCTACGAAAAAGAAAATTACAAGGAAAATATAATTTAGTAAAGAAAAATTCATTTGACTCACAAAAAGTGAGGAAATTTAATTTAACTTCGATTATTCCTCCCAAAGTTTCACCAATTCTATTTATTTAATTTATTTCTTCATTAGTATTCTCAAATTATAGAAAATTTTCAATTTTTAAGTTTTCTTTTCTCTTATTTCTTTTTTCTTAATCTTTTTTTTTTCTTTATTGAAATCCTTTCAATATAGTGTGTGCAAGTATTTTATCTTTTTGATTTTCTTTAATTTATCTTTAATTTATCATGTGTGCAAGTATTTTATCGTGTGTACAAAATTTTGATTTTCTTTAATTTATCTTTTTCTTTTTCTAGCATTTTCATTTTCACTCTAAATTTATAAAACCAAACATACTGTAGCCAACTCTCAGGAAAGGCAAGTATTCCAGAGAAGTTTTCAATATCGTGTGTGCAAATATACATGGACTCGTTTTTGTTATTTATTTCTAGCTTTAAGTGTCTTTTAATTTTATTTCATTTTAACCTCATCTTTTAGGATGCATGCATGTTCGAATTAAGAGAAGATCTACTGATCAAAATACCATACATCAGCTTCAAAGCATTTTAAATTGTGCAAGAGTAATTATGTGAAGTGGAAATTTTCCTACGTTGATTAGTCTATTAGAATATTTTAGTCCCTAATCAACATAAAGCTTTGCCATTACATATTGACAAATGTGAGGCCAGCAATTAACATGCACTTGGCCCACAAGAAGAGTAAAAGAATGGCTAAGCTAAATCAATGCTTTTTCCCAAACACTAAATCCTCCATTATGGTCTTAATTAATTGCTATATATAATTAATGCACCCGCTTAATCAATCCTTCGTATGCAACTCATTTCCTCCCTCTGGAAATCCCCTCTTTGTTATGCGTGTATGTATGAGTGCGTTTGTTTGCTTATTTCTTCATCCAGGAAATCATTATCTTCTTCTTGCATTTATAGCGTCAATGGAGGAAGTCCAATC
The DNA here is from genome assembly GCA_019155195.1 of Avicennia marina. Lineage (NCBI taxonomy): Eukaryota > Viridiplantae > Streptophyta > Magnoliopsida > Lamiales > Acanthaceae > Avicennia > Avicennia marina. The sequence continues at coordinate 608,888 of CM032779.1, forward strand.
TTGCTTTACAAATGGCTGCACTGCAACACTCTCAAAATCTCCATCCCCATCCTCTTCCGCTGCAACAAGTACCAGCCGTGAAACACATACTTCACCCACACTGTGTGAAGATTCAAGTCCTCACAGTCTTGAATCCAGTGCTTCCACACAAGACACTCCCCATCACGTGACCAACAATCTTATTAATAAACATCCATTAATGCCAAAACCCTTAATATCCCATTACTGCATTGTCTCGCTCAAGACCCTAACCCCACAAATCAGCTGCCTTGCTGTGCAAAATTGCGCTCTCTACGCTGCATCCATTAAAGAAATAAATGTCTTTGATTTAAATAACTTTTCACTTGTGGAAACATTCGGGTCCGGGTCGGGTCTGGTCAAGTCCTTTGCTTTCTGCGGCAGGAAAACCTTCACGGGCCATCAGGATTGCAGGATTAGAGTCTGGCAGCAGGTGACTATCAAATCATCAGGTAAACAAAAGCACCAGTTAATCTCAACCATTCCGACATTCAAAGATCGTCTGTTCAATTCTATGTTAGCAAGAAACTACGTTCAGATCAGGCGCCACGTGCAGAAACTCTGGATTCAGCATGCGGACGCTGTCTCGGGATTAGCAGTTAACAATGACGCTGGATTAATGTACTCAGTTTCATGGGACAAGAGCTTCAAGACATGGAAAATATCCTCCGATATGCATTGTTTGGGGTCAGTCAGGGCCCATTCTGATGCTGTCAATGCCATAGTTGTCAGTCCTATCGACAGGACGATTTACACGGGCTCTGCTGATGGACTGATAAAAGCCTGGCGAGCATTAGATGGAGGAAAACGACACCAATTGTTAACAACTACAGCAAAACACAAGTCCAGTGTGAATGCATTGGCATTGACAAAGGACGGGCTGGTGCTGTATTCTGGGGGTAGGGATCAGAATATTTTCATGTGGAAGTGGGAAGATAATTGTGAAAATCATATGGTTGTTGCTTGTTCTTTGAAAGGGCACAGAGGGGCCATTTTGTGTTTGACGCATGTAAATGGAGTTTTGATCAGTGGTTCATCAGATAGAACTGTAAGATTGTGGAAATATGGCAGAGATTTTGGGGGTTGCTGTTTGGCAGTCCTGGAAGGGCATTGCAAACCTGTGAAGGCCCTGGCTGCGGTTCCAGGTGGAGACCTGGAGGATGGTGATCTGACAGTTTTTAGTGGAAGCCTGGACGGAGAAATCAGGGCCTGGAAGGTTATGGTTTCTGACGACAAGTGATTGACTTTTTACTAGATTAAAGTATAATGATTTGCAGTGACGACGTGCAGACGAATATGTGTGTGTGTGTGTGTGTGTGTGTATTTGTCTCAGGTTGATTAATGAATACATTTCTCTCATAGAAGTTATGTGTTCCCTGTCAATGATATTTGTGATGCACAAAAGCTTTTTGATTCAAGGCTTTGATGGTCTTCGGCATTTCTGCTTCCTAAGCAGAGGGATTACTTCACAGCGTGGATTCTGACCCGAATCACTAATTTTCTAATTATAATATGATTATTTTGTGAGTGTATGATGGTGACAATGTAAAATGATGATGTTAAAGCTATGTGTCACTAATAAAAGTATTAATAGCTTTTAATTTTCCATAATCAAGGTTTTCATAAACATAAATAATACTAGTAAAAGTGGCATACTCAACGTGTGTGACATTTATTTACAAAACATAATAGTATTGTATTTTAAATAATTAAAAATTATTAAAACTAAAACCATAAAGATTATTTAAATAAAAAAATATAAAGAATTTGAAAAATTAGAAATTTTGGAAGAAAAAAAATAAAAAAAATAAGTTAAAAAAAAGAGAAAAAAATAATTAATAATAATTATGTAATTTGACAATATGCAAAATTAATAACGCTTACCTTCATAACAGTGTAAGCACGAATAAATAGTATGAAGAAGAAGTAATAGTATATTATTAATTTGAGTGTGTTTGATATTTTTAATTACTTTTAATGGTGATTATTTACTCATTAATAGCAATGTGTAATGTGTAAATGCATAGTATGCAATTAAATCAGCCTCATATTTATAATAGTTCAATATCGATAATATAGCATAAATAAGGCATTGATTTGAATTAGTTGTCAATGTTGATAGTTATCGATATGTAATTACATACATAGTTCTTGAGAGTGCTCGGGACACGTGTTTTTACTTGAATTGGTAAATAAGAACTTTAATTGTTTAATACTCTTAACGTGCAAATGGTTCCATTTGCTGTAATACGAGGCATTTATTTATTTATTTATTTTTTGACTGACTTATTATATTATTCTGATACTTTTAATATCACCATTCATTTCTAGCTCAACACTTGTTGAATACATTACTCAATTATTGTTTTTTTACAGAATAAAAAATGCCAAATAAAACTCAATTATTGAACACTGCACTGAGAGTGAGATGCACAAACAATTAATGACACTTCCAATATACACTTGACATTTTGCCACTAATGCTGTGAGAAAATAATGCATTTATTAGTCCACATGGGCTTCTCTATGACAAATCATTAAAAACAATGCACTCAGTCATTCTATATTGATACTTTTTGTAAAACAATAAATTATTTTGTTGATACTAGAATCATGAAAATATGAAGCTGTCATAACAAAATAGGGCTCCTTCCTTCATAGTACAAAGCTTATGGAATGATGCAACAACTTTAGACTTTTGTAGGCGCAGCAACAAATGTGGACGCTTACACTTGCAATCATGCACACATGAGACATTGGGTGGTTGAGCAGAAAGCGCGAAAACGTTATATAATAAATAGTAATTTTGACACCTTCAACCAATGAGACACCAAAGCCAAAAGAGGAAAAATGCATCATTATACTTTAGGTGCACATCCCCCACAATCATAATAATTCCTATACAAATAATTAAATTTAAAAACTTTCATGACATCTGAGGAAATTATTATGTACAAACTTTTTAATGGTTGGAAAATTATTTGCCAGTCTTTTCAAGTATATAATTATATAATTAATTGCAGGCTAAGGTAATAATTAATTAGGGATCGATAGTTTGATGGGAGGTCACATGCTAGTGCTTGTATATTAACTAAAGTAGGAATTAACAAAGGTGGGTTGCTATTTTGTCAGCAAGTGGGTAGACAAGATAAATGATTTGAGTTAAGTAATATTTGTCCACTATAATGTTGTTTAATGTTTTATTAAACCTCAATAATTTACTGATCCTGTGCGTAGGTGCTCATGTAATCATTTAGGAAGCAGCTTCTCTTATATGTTCAGTAAACTTTAAAAAAAAAAAAAGGATTGTTAAAATTTTGGCAATTTCAAGAAAATAATTTGGCTGAAATGTTCACACCTCTTTTACTCAATGACTGGAAGACGTACGAAAAAAATAAAATACTTGATGCCATGGTATAAATTAATTGATCATTTTATTTATCGGTAAATTATTTCTTGGCGCTTGATGCCTATAACCAATCCTTTACCATTAAATGCAGCAAATGATTAGATTAAGAATATCATCGCACAACTAGCCCTCCATTAATCTAAATGCTCACTGCAACCTGTAGAAACTTGTAGCAAATTCCCATGATTAATCAATCAATGAATAACAAATGTAGCATAATTTCTCCTTTTATATTTTGGCATTATTTGTTGTCGATGGATTTCCCTAAATTTTGTTGTAGTGTTATGATAAGATTTGTTTGATTGTAATTAGGGACGCAAGATATTGATTAATCCTTTGCCTCTGAAATATTTGACTGTAAAGGACAATGTCCTGTCGTAACTCTGGTGATGAAGACTGAAGAGTCAGATTTTATATTACCCAGTTTCTGATACATTCTCAATACTAGCTAAGCATTACAGTAGACTTTTTTTTTTTTTTTTTAATGAGTAATTTTCTACCGCTGCTTGGGATACTTAAATAATTATTTTATCCTCAAGTAAGTATTTACTAGTCTCAAGTTTGAACTGCCCATCACTGTTTTTAAAATGGATTGGACCGGCGGTTCAACTGGTTGATCAGAAATTGATCGGTTTTTCGGTTCGTTATAAAAATAAAACATGTATAAAACTAGTTAAGAACTGGTCAAAAATTGGTAAAAAATAGCTTGAACCGGTCAAAATTGGCTAAAAATCGATTTTATCTAAAAAATTTTTTAAAAAGGAATTTTTTAGAAATGTTTTTTCAAAAAAATTACAAAATAAATTTTTAGACTTTTTTCAAAATTTTCTTACATTTACAACTCTTTAATATTAGTTAAATATACAATTTTTATTTTGACTTTTGTTTTTAATAATTTTTATCCTTTTATTTTTTTAATTAATATTATGAAATTTAAATTATTGTATCTTAAAATTAAAATGGGTCGTATTAATTAATCTGTTTATTTTTCAAAACTATTTTTTTAATTTTATACTTTTAATTATTTTGAATTTAATATATTTTTTAATTTATGTAATAAATTTTTATTTTAGTTAAATTATTTAATTTTTAACATTACATTTAAAATTTATTTTATAATTTATTGTTATATTGAATTACATTTATTTTATAAATTATTTTTATAATAATATATATAATATTATATAATTAAAATAACTAATTTCAACGAATCTAAGTAGATTTTTCGGTTCTGCCCATAGCCGAAACTTGAAATGGGATTTGAAAAGTAAAAATCGTAAGGAACTGCGCTTATGAAGGATCGACCATTAGATCTTCAGTTCACAAGGCTCACGCTCTACCAGTGGACCACAGGGGTTTCTTAACAAGGCAGTAGATTCTGTTATATTATGAAATTAAATCTATACTCAGCACAGCTGGAAAATTTCAACAAAAGCCACTTCACCCCAAATAAAATAAAAAAATTGAACATAAAACCCACAAAGCACACGAGTACCTATTTACGATTTTTGCCAAGTAACAATCACTTCGGTTATTTCTCTACTAGGAAAGTGTTCCAGTGTTTGATAATTTTTCTAGTAAAATAATTTATACAATTTTAAAATAAGATATTTAAAACTTATAAGTTATTCAAAAATAAGTTTATTTTTTTCAACTTATCTTTAAATATTTTATAAGTTACTTCTTTTTATATATTAAAAATATCATGAATATCTTGAATTATATTATATTAATAATTTTTAATTTATTTTTTTATTATTATATAAAAAAATATGATTAACTAGAATTATAAATTTTTATAAAATCTTATAAGAGATTTCTATTCAAACATTTTATTAGTTTATCTTAAAAATAAAATATACAAGCTTATAAGTTTTAAAAATATATTATAAATTAGGTGGTCTTATAAATTATTTAAAATAAGTTTAGCTAAACATCTAAGTTTGGGGAATAAAACTAGATCTCGATCATTGCAAAGATGCAGCTAAGGACCTTGAAGCTTGTTTAAGAAACTTGTTTGCTGATTCTAAACCAGAGAACAATGTTTTTGCTCAGAGAACAATGTTCGTTTGCTTATGATTAGCCTGCTTCTGTGCATCAACTTCTTGTTCCCTCCAAAATTTAATAACTGCATTTTGAAGCCTTTTTAGTGCTAAACCTTTCCGTCTATTTGCATTTTAGGTTGTGTTTTTTGATGCGCAGCTGTCCTTGTTTAAGCAGAGGATGATAATCTTGAAACAGAAGCAACTCAGTTAGAAAGGATATTTTACAAAGCTGTCTGATGTACTTCAAAGACATTTGATTCTTAAGGTTGGTCAGCAGATGATTTTGTCTTGCGATTACACGTCTCACCGCGAAAATCATCCCACATTTTTCTTAGTTGAGGTACACTGTAAGCATGTTTACAAAAATGGTATGAATCCAATTCTCCTTTAAGACAATGTGGCCAACTAACTATTTTGGAATGGAGCTCTGTGTGCTCTGTGAAACATGCCACTCTTCCACTCTTTAGCCTGTGTAATCGTTGTAGATTAATGAAGAATATTGCTCTGAAATAAAAGGGGAAACAAAACAGCTTCTTTGATTAACAAGACCTTGAAAAACAACTTCATTATAGTTCCAACAAAGGAGTGCTTTAAAACACACATGCAAACGAAAACAACAGCTTTGCCTAACGAAATCTTGAAAATGAACTTTCTTACAACGTGGCATCATTTTATGGATCTTTCTTAAACAATCACGCACACATGCATTTTCATGACAGATATAGCCAAGTTTCTTGAACAGCTAATGCTTTATTTGGGACAGCATGCCCCTGGCATCTTTGCTATTGGGCCGCTCTTTGGGATTATCCTGAGTACAAAAGCAAGCAACCTTAAGAGACAACACCATCTGCTTCTCGTACCCATTCCCCATGAGTTTGTGGTCAATTGCTTGATCAGGGTACTCAGAGCTCATCACATTTCTCATCCACTTCACCATACTCATCTCTTCCGTGTGTTGGAAAAAGTCGTCAGAAGGTAGCTTCCCCATCACGAGAGCACCTAACAGCACACCAAAACTATATATATCACACTTATCTGTGAACTTGAACGTCTGATAATACTCTGGAGCAATGTATCCGACAGTCCCTGCAACATTTGACGTTGTCACGTGCGTGTGCTCAGCAGGAACTGCTTTTGCAAGCCCAAAATCTGCAATCCGAGCTTCCATTTCATCGTCCAAGAGGACGTTTGCAGGTTTCAAGTCTCTGTGAATTATGCGAGGGGTGTGATTCAGGTGGAGGTATTCCAGCCCCGCAGCCACCCCTACTGCAATCTTGTACCGAGACAACCAGTCTAATTCTCTTTTCCCTTCAGCTACGCTTTGCAGACAATCTTGCAAGCTTCCGTTTTTCATGTACTCGTAGACAAGGTAATGACAATCAGGTCGTGGCAGATGAGCAAGGAGGGGAAGTAAATTCCTGTGCCTGATTTGCCCCACAGTCTTAATTTCGGACTTAATCTGCCTCATTTTCTTGTTTAAGAGCTTGCTGTCTTCCTCCGTAAGTTCTTCTGCATCTCTTGGCGGCTGAATAATCTTCTTAATGGCGATTTCTTTTCCATTGTTTCCAGGCAACACGGCCTTGTAAACTTCTCCACATCCACCTCTTCCAACCACTTCAAGCGAGGCCAGTCCATCTTCTTTATCGAGGAAAGCCAAGTCCTCCGGCTTCTTGATCAACGGGCTAAAAATCTTCAAGCTCGTGTCTTTGCTACGACCCTTGATTAAGAACATGATCAGCTTGAAAATCGTAGAAAATATCATGCCAGAAAGAATACCTGCAAAAGTTCCAGCGAAGAATCCAATTGTCCAGGTAACTATTCTCCTCCTTATATTCTTCTTGTGATGGGGGGTTGGCGTCGCTATAGGGGACGGCGCTGGTGCAGCACCTGGCGCCGAGGCATGGTCGGAGAGATTCCTCTTGCCTGGTGATCTTTCAGCAAAAACATAACGTTTTGGATTGCTCGCCTCTTCAGTCAACTCCGAGGAGATATACTGATCCAGATGATTGTTGTTCATCCATGGCACGGGACCCTCGACCAAGCTGTTCCCGGATATGTTGATGAATCTGAGATTCCGAAAAGATCTCAAAGAAATCGGCACTTTTCCCGCTAACATATTGTCAGCGAGATTGAGCTTTTCCAGGTTGGGGAAGTATTTCAGGAACTGCAGGTTCCCTGTGAACTTGTTCGCTGATAAATCCAGGATTTTAAGACGGATCAGCGACGACAGCCCCGGTGGGATTTTGCCGGAAAAGCGATTGTTTCCGAGGTTGAGGGTCTCGAGCTTCTGGCATTTAATGATTTGGACTGGAATTTGGTCGGAGAGCTGGTTATTGGATAAAGAGAGTTCTTTCAGCTCCGACAGCTTACCAATGGCGGGAGACAGCCTGCCATTCAGGTGCTGGGATTCAAATGCTAGACGAGTGATTCTGAGAACATGGGAATTGTTAACAATTCTTCGCTCGCAGAATGTTCCGGCGAAATCGCAAGGATTCCTCTCCGGAGCACGGTGGTGGCCTAATTCTTTGTGTACAAGCAGGAAGGCTCTAAAGTCAGAAGGCAGAAGAGTTGGTCTTGAATTAACTAGGAAGATTAGGGAGAAGAAACAGAGAAGAGAGAAATGGGATTTGGATGGGGTTAGAGCCATTTGCAGAGAAGCTAGTGGAGCAGCCCAGTGGCGTTCGCCGCCGACGGTGGAGGAGGAGAGGTATCGGTGGTCTGAGGGTGGAGTTTCGAGTGATAGTTGGCGTTTCTTTATAATACGAAGCAAGACGTTGACCGCGGAAACCAATTATCGTGTGGAAAAAGTTGGCCGCAAAGACCACAAGGCAGGTTGAATAATCGGTTGACTTGGGAATTATCTATTTTGTCCCTCTGTTTTTCCAATCTTTCTAAATCAACATAAAATTATTTTGTATTATGAATATTAGTCATAAATAAAATTTTCCCCACACATTTTCCACTTTTTAAAATTTATTTGAATATCACTACTACTCGAACTTTCCGCTTTTACTTTTAGTTAAATCTTAATATTTGTTTAAATAAAGTAAAAATAAAAAGAGGCCTTACAAGTATTCCGATATTAGTAAGAAGAAATTTGACTGATAAGTTTACAAAGCATGTTCAGAATAAGACTGCCAATAAATCAACTCCCCATATGGACTTATAAATGATGATAGTTGATACGACATAAGATGGGGCATAAGTTTATCGATAATAATGATAATATGATAAATGAATTGGCCTTGATTTTTACATGTACCTTTATGATTTTTTTAATTTTTATAATAATAAGTAAAAAAAGCTAAACTCTAGTGAGTAATATTCAGTTTCCAGGAATATTCTCACTCGTGCTACATGTGTCGAAAACTGCAATTATATTTAATAGAGATTGGGGTTAACGTTTTGCGCGTCAAGAAAGTCCGTCAACCCCGTTAATTCCAAATATATTTTATATCAAGAGAAAAACATGTTACCGTGTGATTCCCGAAAAATTTTACAAAAAGGGGTTTTGATTGTCTTAAAACACATGCTCAATCATTATATTTTTTAAATTTTAATATTTTTCTTCTGTTACTTTTACATAATTATCTAAATAAAATATTTAAAAATATATATCAAAATTTAAAAACAAACATAATTCACAATAAAACTGTCGATAAATTAAAATAATAAATTAATGTAACTTATGGAAAGGGTTGTCTTTGTTAACAGAGACCTGCAAGACAACATCAAGCGGATGAAGATCAACTTTGGTCGCAAAAAACAATAATAATAATAATTAATTGGAAATAGAATTTCGAAGGGCAGCTTCTTGGCAGCTGGGAATCTCGTGATTGCATATTTTCACAAATAAAATATAAAAACTAAAGAAAGATTGGATTTGGGATTTTTATTTTTTCAAAGAATGGCTCCACAATTTTTGTTTGGGGGATAATTCGCATTTTTTCGAATCTTGGAATTTCTACAGGCTTAGTTCCCAAAAATTGGAAAAAATTCTATTTATTGAAGTGTATCTAACTTTTTCATACTGAGAAATATAGTGTCAATCTTTTAATAAATGATTCACTATAATGTGAGGTAAGATGTGTTAGATATATATACACAAACCAAAAGTGTGTTTAGGTTCTGTATGCCAATGAGTTGTAAACCTTGTAAAGTGAGGTAGTGAATTACAGGTGAAGATTTATTGTTAGGATCACTTTATTTTTGAGCTTAATAAAGAAGTTAAAACTAGGCAAGTTATTGCAGATTTATGAGAATTTGCTTGAACTGCATAAAATTATTATTTGTGCCTCACTTTTTAGTTTTTATTTGTGGATTTCATTACATTGTAAACTACTCACTCTTAAATGTGTTTTCAACGGTGTCCCAAGCATCAACCCTAACTTCAATTTGTATACACATAATTGTACTTTTATATTATAATATTTTGAATTAAATATACACATTTTATTTGTTATAATTTTTATTTAACAAAAATTTTATTTTAATTCAAAATAATAAAATTTCATAATTTTCTCCATGAAAATAAAGTATAAATGTTCATGTTTTAAAATATATTAAATATCTATATTGAATGAAGGAAAAAAACAAAATTTTATAGAAAAAATTAAATAAGAAGAAATAAATATATAAAAATACATGAGAAAATGAGAAAATAAAAAAAAGTGAGAAAATAAATATATAAAAGAGAGACATATTAATATTTCTACTTCAAATAGCCAAAAAAATAATTAATTATAATAAATAGTATAAATTTAAATTTATTAATGTGAATATTTTTTAAAATTTATCAAAACGACCAATTGTGTTGTTGTAAGAGTCTTACACACTGAATAACACAGTTTGTGTAGATATATCATTCTTCTATTCTATGATTTTTATTTCTTTTTCTGACTATTGGATTATATTTGACGAATTTTACATATCTAAGTTCTAATAAGTGTTGTATTTATTAAAAAATCTTAGGAATTAAATATTTGCAGCTCATCAAAGAAAAGCTTAAAACGTAAACTAAACTGCAGACGACTTAAACATGATATAGGCTTGACTCAGCACACTTCCACAGTCCACGCGCAGTTGCCCCAGAAACGGGAAAAACGATCGATACAAACGGGCAGAATTATAATCAAAGTCACGAGGTCAATCTTCCACAGTTTAAAATTAAAGGCCATGTTTGGAAGAGGTTTTCATTTGATACGGTGTTTTAGTATAAGTTATGTTAAGACGAGTAACATATTTTAAAAAAATATTTTAATGAGATGAATGTTATAATTTGTTTGAATACATGTATAAAATATATAATAATGATTTTGATGATATAATAGTTTATACAATAATAATTATATTATAAATTATAAATAAATATAAATATAAGTATATATGTGATATATATATATATATATATGTATTGATTTAATTGTTAACAGTGTAATGATTGAAAAATAATTTAAATTTAAATTTGAATAAAAATATTGTTGAATGATATGTTTAGTAGCATTAAGTTCAATATATTGTTTCACGATTTGAAAGTTGGATTCCAAACCTCACCAAAAACTCACACCTCACAAATTTCTAAGAAAAAAAAAATCATCTTTTTGGTTTTATTTAAAGAATAAATCAATGATGCGAATAATCTTCCCTATTTTCCCCTTCTTTGTTCTTTTTTAATCTGAGAAGGGTCAAAAGAAGGGTTGCTCCAGAGGACACTAATTTCTTCATTATTACCTTTTATGACCACACAAAAAATCACCAAGTAGAATCTAAAATAAGACAAGGGATAAAAATCAGTTGAGTGGACTGGAAACATGGTGGTTTGCACACCACAAACGTCAAATTCAACGAACTCGGCGCCGGAAATATCTTCAATGGTTGTCTACATTTATTGTGAATTTTCCGGGACTAGTGTTGCCCAATATTTCACACGATATTATCCAAAAATTGCCAGGCTCAAATTCAAAGGCTCCGCCCATGCATTCATTTTTGTCTACAATAAAGCATGCCCAATTGTTTTCAATGACAATTCCACGTACGTAAGACAGTCGAAATATGCCTTCAAAACAAAATCTTAAGCGTGCAATTGGAGGAATACTTCATTTAAGAGATAATTTATTTCTGAAATAAAGTGAGATAAAATGAAATTAAAATTTGCTTCTCCAAAAAATTAGATGTGAAAATGGCGTTGTGTGGGTGAATGGCTGATGTTTAAGGGAGAAAACATATTGATTACAATGATGTTGATGCGTGAAGTGTGGGGGTGTGCTGTCTGAATGTTAAAAAATATGTGAATGAATGTAAATATATTATAGTGAATTAAATATATTAATCGTGTGGTCGTCCTATTAAATTAGAAGTGGTGATATAGTTATTACATTTGTACGGGAGATTACGAAAATTTCAATGTTTTTAATACTTTCAATAATGTAGATACTGTCGTTGTTGTTGTTTTATTAAGTTTGACAATATTACTAGATTTATTTATCTGTATTAAGAATTAGTATTATAAATAAATAAAACTAATAATATCTGTTTACTAATATTACTGATAAAAGCAAAATTAATAATATATTTACTAAGTAGACTGATTTTGTTTTTTTTTTTTTTTTTGTACTTTTCATAATTTTTATTAGTAATTATTTATTTACTAATAATTTTGTAAGCTTATTATTATTGTGGCCACTGCTGTTGTCGTCTTTGTTGTTATTGTAATCCAAAAATTTAAGCAATTTTAAATCACATAGGAACAAAGAAAAATTGATAAAGAGGCTCAAGATTAATACAAGATTTATATGATTCAATAAAATAAGCCTACTTTCATGGAGAGAGAATTATATTACTTTTACTAATAGAAAGAAGTGCAATAGATGTGTAAAGAATGGATTGTTTGATCTGTTTTTTTTAAAACAATTTTTAATCTAATATATTTGTAGATAGATTAGCCCACTTAGTAATTGCCACAATTGGTATGTTCACTATTTGGGCCATATTTTCTATCTACTTTCTCCTACTGCCAACTTAGTGAATAACTGACATATAATCGTTTGTATCTAAGCGCATAGCATAAATGACTTGAATAGTATGACATTAGTATGCACCATGGATAACTAAGGTAGGATGATCAAGATTAGATGACCCAAGACCAAGATGTGAAGACTCAAGTAGCATTACAAGAATATACTTAATTTGAGATGGCTTTTTGATACGGCAAAAATGACATCCCAAATTGGGACGGATTTGAGCCAATAAAATAGAAGCTGTTCTAAAATTATTCCAAAAAAATTCGCTTCAAAGTTGTTCTAAATTTTCCATAGAGAAAAGGAAGTCCCAAAATTGTCCCAAATTGACCGCCTTTAAAATTGGGACAACCTTTGGAAGTTGTCCTTAATCGCGAGTTTGAGATATATAACTCTTTTAAACTATAATATTTAAGTATCACTTTCATTTTATATTTTGTTGTATGAAAAATAATTGTTTAAGATAGTCGAATGTTACAAACAATATAATTTTCTTTAATATGGGTTTTGGGGGAAGATTTGGCAAATGTTCCTTGGACTTGTAGGTTTCATGTTTATTTCTCGAATGTGATGATTATTTTATGTATTTCAAGTGAAACAATTTAATTAGTTTTTGCTAAAAATATTTTCAAATAATTATTTGTTGAATTATAGGTCTATTTTTTCTCCCTCTCATGTTTTGACGAATTTTGTTCATTTTAAGTGAACTGCTTGAAACGTATTTAGTATGTATTTGAGGAAGAATTTATTTATATATTTCATTATTCTTTTGTGGAGAGTAAAAAATGTTGAAAGAATTTAGATATACAGCAAGAATTTGCCTAATCATGGAGTTCTAACGCTAAAGTTCAAGAGTGGTGTCAATAAATTTATTGAATGGACCACGAAGTAGCATGATTTTATGGATGGTATAGGACCAGATGTTTGTGCTCATGATGTAAGAGCAATTGTTTTTTGGACGCTAATGAGGTGAAAGTAGATTTATTTAGAAAAAGACTTGTACGTAATTACTTCGATTGAAAGAGTCATAAAGAATATAAGTACTTTGATGAAATCTTAGATGGAGTTAGCCAGAATGTGGTTCATGACATAGTTGAAGGATCTAAAGTGATCAATTGAAAGTGAAGAATGGTATATGATGTTGGTAGTCTGCACACTAAATCATCAATAAACAAGGCAGGTAGTTAATCGGGTACTAGTGTAGTTGTTAGTGATATTGGGACAAGTAACACAATTTCTAGATTTAGGCTATCTTCCAGTATGAATGATGTTGAAGGATTGTCTAAGAAGTTTTTTGATATTTTTTATGCAGCAGACCAACTGTTGTATGATGAATGCAATAATTTCTTCTAACTATCAGCAATGACCCAACTTGTGAACATCAAGGCTAAGCACAATAGGTCATAAAGTAGTTACGATGATATTTCTAAATTAATTGGTGAAATCGTATCTTTGAATCATCAAATGCTAGCAAACAATTATAGCATGAAGAGATTAATAAGAGATTTGAGTTTACTTATAATGGAGATCAACTATTGTAGATCAGGATATATGCCTTTTTTGAAAGATGATAATAAGTTGGACATTTGCAAGTTTTGTGGGCAGGCATGCAATTAACCCCCAAAGACTCGTGCTTGTCAAAAGAAGAAGGTTCCATGTGCGAGGTTGCAATATTTACTGCTTAATTTTAGAGTATAGAGGCTATAAACTTTGGAGATTACAGTAGAGCACATGACATGGCATGCATGTCATGGTATCTAGCATGACTGATATTTCATATCTTTGATGATAAGGTATGGAGAAACTTTAGTAGGATGTACCTCAATTTTGCATTTGAATCTCAAAATGTGCGGTTGAGTGTTTGTGTTAATGGTTTTGCACTGCATAGAATCATATGAGAAGGCCTATTCTTATTAGCCTGTTGTTGTTACGTCACAATCTTGATGTCATGCATATTAAAAAGAATGTATTTAACAATATCTTCAATTCAGTGATGGATGTGAAAGGCAAAACCAAGGACAATTTAAATGCCCAAAAAGATGATGCCTTTATATGGGACCGTTCTGAGATTGTTGTGCTTCCTGATATTAACAGCTTGAAGCCTAAGGTTGCTTACACCTTTAATCGGGATTGGAAGTAAAAGATATGTGACTGGTTACGACAGTTGAGGTTTCTAGATGGATATGCTTCTAATATTCAGTGGTGTGTTGATGCGAATAACTATTATGTATTCATGGAGAGACTCATGTTTATTGCTTTTAAAGATATGGTACTAGAATTCATGTGGAATGTACTAACTTAAGTGTCTTTGTTTTTCCAGCAGTTGTGCACGCATGTGCTGAATGTAGAAGACATGAGAGAATTAGAAAGTAAAATGGCTCTTCTACTATGCAATTTGACCAAAATATTTTCTTCCACATTCTTTGATTTAATAGAGTAGCTACTTGTTCATCTGTCATACGAGGTAATTGTTTGTGGTCCTGTTTAATACAGATAAATGTATTCTTTGAAAAGTTCAACATATTAGACCTCAGTTACTGTTTTGGATGTACCCTTAGTAATGAGCATGTTTCTTTATTGAAGCAAATTTTATGCAGACAATGAAGAAAAAAGTAAAGAACAAGGCTCATGTGGAAACCTCCATCATTAAAGCACATATTCTCAAAGAAATAGCTACATTTGCATTTCACTATTTTAATATGTTTGTAAGCTCAAAAAGAACAAAGCTTACAAGAAACAATATGCATTATGACAATTAGGATGCCCGCACCTCTAATTTCAACTACACTAGTCATGTCCCTAAAATGCAAACACCAAGGTAGATCACAAGTACAGAGTGACATACTACAAAAACCTATGTTTTATTGAATTATTCTGAGGTAGAACCACTGTATAGGTGAAGACTCAAACAAAATTATTTGATAGCATTTTATCTCTATTTCAATATGTCCAAGCTATGGCTTAAACTAATGTTTATTATAGGTTGTTTGTCCAACAATATACAGGGGATTATGATATGGTTAATGGAATGGTGGTCAAACATTCTTTACCATGATTCAAATTATGCATAACCCTTTACAATTTTTTTCTACTACCATTGCCCCTACATCAAATCTTAAAGCTGTGATCCAAACTCTACATGAGTATTAGGTCTATATCACTATGTTGATGACCCCATCAAAAAGTGAATCATTCAAAAATTTATCGAATAGATGAATCATTCATTCTCACACAATAGGCTATATAGGTATGCTTTTCTAAATATCCAAGTGTGAAAAAAAAAAAACAAGCATGGTTGGATAGCTGTTTGTAAAATCAAAGCACATTTGAAAGTGAGAGAAAGATGGACAAATATACCATCCAACCAAACACTGAGTACAACAGACCTGAGTGGGCAAATTCTTCAGATATACCACCCTTGCATGATCCTAATGGCATATCTATATGTGTCAACCTTAATGAAGCTATGAGATGTGGGGACTATGGCAACAATGACAGTAACAACGGAGAAAATAATTCTACAAATGTTGAAACATCTAATGAAGTAAACACTGATGAAGATAGCAACAATAAATTAAGATTGAACACTCTATTCTATACAATGTTAATTTACCTGACATTTATTTGCTATTTTAGTTTGAATCCAGGACAAAATCATGCATGCAGAAATTTGTCTTATGTAATTCTCTAATAATTATGAATTAGATTATTGTGAGTGTAAAAATTCTACAAACTAGATGTTATCTTGTATGGAAATTGTTTACTTGTCAATTGGATGGAAATTCGCATAGACAAGGGAATAGGGATGTGTTGGTGTGCTAGTAGAGAGTTTACAACTAGTTTGTATGAAAAAAATAAGACAGAACATGACATTTATAGCCATGGACTACCTCTATCGTCACCACCATCATCACGACAACGAAGGTAATGAATGTGGTTGGTGTTAAAAAATTTGAATAGTGATGAGTTTTGTTTTATTTAAAACCATCCCTAATGAAAATATATACCTTTCCCCATACTGACATTTCCCGTCCGCTTTAATGCATCTTCTCTCTATTCTCTTTCTTCCTCTGTGTGATTCTTAGGATTCTAAACAAGCAACTCAAATCTTATTCCTAATCCATCTTACAAAAAGTCATCCCAAAAAAATTATCCCAAAGCCATCCCTAATTCAATTAGAAAATACCGTCTCAAAATTATTTCAACAAAAAAAAACTATTTAAAAACTATTCTAAAAAAAACCGTCCCAAATTTTTAACGACGCTACTATAGGGATGACTTAGTCGTCCCAAAGCCGTCTTACTTTAACTATTTTCTTGTATTGTAAGACGACTTGAGTATACAACATAACCAGAATATGCCGCATAGATAACCTAACTATGTGTATTAAGATAAACATAAGTACTTATTATAGTCAACTCAAGTATACAGCATGGCCAACCCGACCATATTGAGTCGTAGAGGTTGAGAGTTGTGTTTTTTGGGTATTCTTGGGCTAGGCCACTGTTGCATATTTGTCACGTGGGCATATGTGTGGCCTCATTAAATGAACAAAATTTAGGCGATATTATTAAGGACTAACACCAATAATTGGGTTGTCCTAATTTATGCATGTATCACTATTCCTCTTAAAATGTAGATCTATAAATTGATTTAGAGTTTAATTTTCTTGAGAGCTAGTCTTTTAACCACGAGTAATTTTACCTATAAAACACAGTGATAAGTTTTTATTCATAAATGAGATAACCAACTATCATACATAAAAAAAAATACGAAGGTATTTTGTTGACTTCGAAAATTGTAACTCTCTCTCTTCTTGATGAAAACTTTCACACCGAAGTTGAAATACCAAATTCAAATTGCAGGTACAAATATTGTTCGGTTTTCCTTGATTTGTCCCCCATTGTTTCAAAGGTGGTATTGTTTCATTAATTTAATTCTTGTAATGAAATTGGCATTAAATAAATATTTGACTTCATTGAGCAAGATGAAAATTGAAAAGATGTTTTGCTTTCAATTTCATATATGTGTACATCATTTTTGTTGAACAACAAAAAAGAAACTACATGTGCATTTATGCATGTAAAATATTTTAATTATTTGGACACGTGTATCATTATTGCTGGTTATTTACACTAGTTAAATAAGATTCGACGCCTTATAATAACTAATTTGGACTTTATTGTAGAATGACGAAAATATCCTATTTTTTATTTCTTTTCACTTTCATTACTTTTAATTCTTTCTCTATTCTTTTTAAATTAACATTTTATCTTCCCCTCCAACTTCTCTGTCTTTCTCTCTATCTTGTTAAAATGATTTTAATTTTAAATAATTTTATTTTATTATTAAAATTCTAGAAATACAATAATTTTATATATTATATGATTGATAAATTATAATTTTTTATAACTAATACATGTGCAATTCACACCCGTACCCATCCAAAAATTACAGTCCAAGCCTAGAGGGTTGAGCCAGGCACGAGCCCATTAACAGGCACAGAATGCAGCAATTGGGCCTCAACCTGAGTAAAAACTGGGCCCGTGGGATTTCAAATGTTTGATAGAAAACCTTAATCACGTGAAGCTCACGTGCAACAGTGAAAGAAGTTTTTGCCATGAAGTGCAAGTCCTATCCTCTTCCTCCCTTTCCGTTAAAATCGTTTACCGATCTCGCGTGGCATTGAAGCAGCTGTCGGGCGCGTCTCAAGTTAACTATTGGCTTCTTCACTCGACGCCACTGTCTGCGGTTTCTCTCCTCCTCCGCGCTGCCAATTATACGCTATCTCCGCCGCGCTGCTTCCTTAGAATCGCCTCTTCGCTGGAAACTGTGCTTAATCGCATGGAGGTACCACAGTCTCTTACACGCGCGCGCACTCAATCGTTTAGTGTTTGTTTTGTGGATTTGAAATTGGGAAGAAATGGAAGTGGCTAATGTGTTTGGATTTAAAGATTATCGTCTTTTCCATTTTCTTTTAAATGATATCGTTTTGGGATTGGGGCTAGCTTGTTTTAATGTTATAGAAATGCATTTATCAATGATCAATAACTGATTGTTGTTGTATGGATCAACGCTAATAATTTCGTTGATGGGAATTTGATTGCGCTAGAATTCAGTAGAGGTAATGTAAGTTGTAACACTAGTTTCATTTATGATTTTCTGTCATTTTGAAGCCTGCTTTAGATTTTTAGGTCATAAAAACTCGTAAATTGATTGTTTGTGAGAATCAGTATGCGTCGGTGGAACGTTTGGCGGAGTTCCTACTCGCTTCAGTGAGCTGCATCAGTTCGAGCTCACGGGAAAAAGGGCCTCAAAATTAGTTTTGATGAAATTCTTTTAGCCTAGATCTTTGGATTTCATTAAATGGATTAGAAACAAAATTAAGTGTTTGATGGGACTTTGGCTGCTTAAGTTGGATGAAGATTTGATTTTTGCGCTTAGACTTATACATAGAGATTAATATGTGAAGTACTCATTCAGTGAATCACTTGAATTGTTTTTGCAAATTCAGTGCTGACTAACTCCAACATCTGTATATTCAATTCCAAAAGTCACGTCATCTTTTCCTGTTTAATAAATTTGATGTTGTCAAATTTTTTTCCCTGTTAAGTAGCACAGGACCTTAGTGTTAAATCTTATCTTGACGTTGTTTTTTTTTTATCCACAGCAATTCTGTGGTGGAAGCAGCATCAATAAGAACAAAGAAATGGTGGGGCAACTACAGAGATATGGAGTGAATCACAGAAGTGTCGGCAATTGACTCAATTGACAGGGCTTTATTTGTGCCCGAGGGCACTCCCCCGTGTGTTGACAGTCCTATGTAAATTGGCTACAATGCTGCCATTTCTGCACCTCATGTACATGCTACATGCCTTGAGTTGTTGGAGAACCATTTGAAGCCTGGAATGCATGCTTTGGACGTTGGTTCAATCGCTCTACCTTATAACAAAAATGTCGTGAAGTTTCTGACAATAGTTTTGACTGACAGTTATGTTGTTGGATCGGTGTGTCATTTCTGCACATTTCCATATCTGTAGAATTTTAATCTTGAACATTACAATACGGTGCACAAGAGATAATTTAAACTATGCCATCCTGTTGGGATTTCAAGGACAATAATTATGTTTCAGTAACAGAATTTGGCAAAACAGTTCTCTTAATGTTGCTGGAAATTGTGCTCACTCAATGCACTTGACATGACTAAAAACAGTTTTTGCTTCCATTCTTGGTGTACTTGGCTGCAGTGTTCAGATTTTGTATGTTATTCAGCAGGGACAGGGTATCTGACTGCTTGCTTTGCTGTCATGGTTGGACCGCAAGGTTGCACTGTGGGTGTAGAACATATTCCAGAGTTGGCTGAGTCCTCAATTAAGAATATTCAAAGGAGTGCAGCAGCCCAACCATTGAAAGAATCCCTCTCAGTACTTGTTGGTGGTATGTAATGGATTAGCATGCTCTCTATTTCAATTGTCTCCTAACATTCATTAGATTTAGCGACAAGTAAGACTATAGAATGGCTGCTGCTTTATCCCTGCTAAGTTGTTGCATGTTTATATGTGTGATTTTGATGCTATCTGTATTAATTCTTTTGTTTTTAGAGTCGTAACAGTGAACTAAGTATACCTCACTCATGCAATTCACAATATAATAGATGGCAGAGGGATGGCCTACGTTTGTGCCTTGTGATGCTATTCTGCTGCCCCATCAATTCCTCCAGCACTTATTGAACAATTGAAACCTGGTGGCAGATTAGTGATCCCCGTGGGTGACATCTTCCAAGACCTGAAAGTTGTGGACAAGGAACCAGATGGCACGGTAAAGGTGCAAAGTGAGATTTCTGTTCGCTATGTGCCGCTGACAAGTCAGGAAGATCAGTTGCGAGGATACTAATGGTTGCCGTTCACCATGTGCAGAATAGCGTGGCATCGAATATTTAACAACACAGATACCTGGAAGTACTTTTTTCAGTGTGTATGGGTCATATTTCCTCTTGGTGAAGTGGAATGTGTTCACAAGCCTATACTCATTAGCTTTAAGAGCATTTTGTATGGATAAAATAAGATGTGGATTGAATGCATGTAAGAATTATATCAAAATATGAATGGAATGAGACTGGATAAATTGTGTGCTTGGTTGGCATGTATGAAGAATGAAAAAGTAACTGAATTAGTATTCCTTACATGATATAATTCCCATGGTATGTAATGAAATTATTATAATAATAAAAATTATTCTTAAATGATAATTTCCTAGACAAAAATGTGCATTAAAAATTGACACTTAAGTTTTTTTCAAAAACTTAAATTGAATTAAAAAAAAAACAAAATCGACTAAATAAGGACCTCACATAAAACCTATTTTTTCTATTTCATTAGTTGGAAGTATAAATAACCCCCCACACACACACGCGCGCACACACACACACACACACACACACACACACACATATATATATTGTTATCATCAAATATATGTTTTTAATTGGAAAAAATCAATTTAAAAGCTTTGTTGATGGCATGGTGTCAATGTTGTAAGATGAGAGTTGTTGAGAAAAAACATGCAAGATGATAACAAGGAACTTAAATTAGACGGCTGTGATAGATAAGATTTTTCCCCTTCATTGACATAAAATTTTTATAACGGGAATGAGTATGCATATTATGTTAATAAATATTTTACATTATAATCTAAAAGTAATTAAAATAAGAGAGAGAACAAAATATATTAAAATTGAAAGAGAATATTTAAAGAATATATATACGTATGTATACGTAAATATTTATTAAATGAACATGTAGGACACTGAATGTACACATAAGTGAGATAATAATAATTTTTAAACATAAATTTTATATCAGTTCACAAGATGATAAAAGAAATAGAGATATATAAAAAAAATGAAAAAAAATAAATAAATGAAAATTGAAAACGTAAACTGAAAAATATAAAAATGGCCAATGGTGTTTAAATAATTATATCTTGTGAAACAAATTAAATGACATAATATTACTATATTTTTAATAAAATAAATAATTCATTCAAAAATAATAAAAAGAAATAAAAGATAGATAAAAATAAGACAAATGGAAGATAGAAAAAAACGAAGAAACAAAGAAAATTATGTTGATAAAGAAAAATAAAAAATTAAAATAGAGCTGCACAAAATCATTGCGTGGCCACTGACACTAGTTATTGAAGGGACTTTTTAGCCTTAATTGATTAGTATTGATGGGCGTGCGTTGGCGGGCGATAAATGGATGATATTTGGCCATCGACTTCACACAAGCAAATTAATACCAAATTCAGAAGTTACTGTCAACTTGATTTCATGATTGCAATGTATCACCAACTTAAGCAATAAAACTCCATATTTGTGACAACAAAATTTCTCAGACAGTTAGCACCTGATTATAAAACTGAAAATAGCTCCAAAAAATAAACATGAAATGAACACATGGAACAGGCCTTGGTTGTAATCAAATCAAAATCTGCCGCGTCTCGGTCTGTCTTCAGCAACATTTACTCTGATCGCTCTGCCATCCAAACTCTGCAACAAGGCAAATTAAGGACAAATTATAATGCAACATCTAAAACATTTATTTCCCTATTGAATGGCACTTATATGTTGTTCAGGTTATGATATTTGTCGGGTAAATTAGTTCTGGCCTTTTGATCTGGAATAAGAGTCTTAGCAATGTCTCAGCCTTCTCACATCTTAAAGAAAGTGAGAGCCCAAGCTGGTTTACCTGTCCATCGAGGTTGGCAATGGCGTCATCCATTTCAGACTCACTTGACATCACTACAAAGCCAAACCCACGTGATCTTCCAGTCTCCCGATCAAAGACTACCCGAGCACTTACAACTTTACCATGCTCACTGAAAACCTGCTCAAGACGCGCGTCATCCACGCTCCATGGCAGGTTACCAACATATATTCTGTAAGTAGGTTCAAAAACCCGAGGAGGGCGTTCAGGCCTTGATCCTCTGGGAGCAGCTTTATTAACAGTCAGGAATCTGCTGTTCAGCTCCTGTTCAAAAGGAAAAATGAGAATGATCATGTAATGTGGCGCGAAAGGGTGATAAAAATTATGGAATTTGAGAAAAGCGAACTCATGTACAAATATTCAACACTTGCAGAAATCAGATTAATATATTAAGACAAGTTTCTTTTTTCCTTTTTTTTTCTTACAACCAATGTAATAAATTCAGCTTGTAACAGAGTCCTCTTCGCCTAGCATAGATGGAGTTTCCAATATGCAGAGTGGGTTAGGATTCAAAACATAGAAGGCCAAAGTTTGCACAAGCCAATTCAATTCTGAAGTTTATTAGGCGAAATTACAACCAAGGCTGTTGGTAAGAATGTGAACTCATTAAGGAGTAGAAAGGCATACCAGTTTCTGTGAGTACATGAAAAAAAGAGAGGGAGAAAGTCTGCAAGACATAAATAATAGACTTTTTCCGCCCCAGTGGCTATCACTGATTTATCATAGCTAATGTAGTGTGAGCAGAGGGTGTGTTAGACCTGAGTCGTACTAATTTTCTGAAACATACTTAAGTTTTAGCAAAGCATGTGTTCCTACTATTCAATTCGATAAGTTTTGAGATGACAGATATAAAAAAGTGGGGACTCTTTTGTTATGAACGCTTGCGCATAAGAAAGGTCAGTGTAGGCACTGGACAGGTTGACCGGAGGATGCAATTTAACAGCATCTGAAATTCAGTCTCAAGAGAATCATTACAGATTCATAACCAAGAAACCTAAAAGATTATTTCCCCATGCACTGAATCAAATTTGGACATGCACATTTTCTTCAAAACAAAGACAAACTATGGACAGAGATTTTAGAGACTTACAGAAACATAGACACAGAAAAGAAATGACCAACAAATTATACTCAAAGGCCTTGCAGCTTATATTTGCACTGTCACTTGCTTTGCTAGAATTTCACAATTCGACTGAAGCTATCTAGCCTCAGCTGGAAGAAAATAGCATTTCACAATAAAGATAATTTATGCACCCAGTAACCAATATTTAACTTTTTGAGAAAACATGAAACATATAACCAGAGTAATAAATAATATTTTCAATACACATGAGACAAATCTTCCCTTTTAAAAGAAATATTTTGAACAAGTCATGGGTCTTTATGTTCTCAGCTGACAAATTCTGAGCTTGTGGCAAAGAATATTAGAAATGAATTAAATTTAAACAGATTTAAAAAATAAAAATAAACTACATTCAAGCAGCTTTCAGAAAGAAATATGAGTAATTTTTGAACTAGCATAAATGCAAAAGAACAAAATGACAAGGCATAGTGAATACCACAAATCATAACTGAGTTAAATTTAAAAATGTATTAATAGTGTGTGTTTTTAGCCAAAAAATTCAAAAACAAGCATTCTCTTAAGCTCCAATTTGCTTGAAACTTTTCCATTTATGAGGTCTCCTCATAGCACAATGATTGGCCAATTACTTATGAGGGAAAAATTATGGGTGATTTCACTACCAATGACCAGATACGTTAGCCAAGTAATACTAAGAACCTACCATCACCACAATACTGCAATACCATTCTAGACACTATGACAATTTCTATACCAGTACATCGCTGCATTATTCAGGTAAAGATAAGTATAATAGGTAAAATCGAAGATCTTATGCCTGCAGTAATAAAGGGTAAATGTATTTGTTATGAACAATATCACCTTCAAATAACATCTTGTTGTGTGAAAGAGTAAATTACAGAACTTCCAAAGTTAAGAACTGTTAATGCAACCAATCTAACATATACAGATCGAAACATGTAGCAAATGATTGCTCTTTTTTTTTTCCCCATGTTAGGAATTTATCCAATGCCAACTCGCTGATTTGCTGTCAGTCAAACAACCCATTTCCTCAAGTTATTAACTATTACGTTCTTTAAATAAACAATAGAAGCCAAACAAAATAAATTCCAAGATAGCAAGCTATTCAGAGGTCCAAGAGTGCAATATACCAAATAATGCTGAAAAATTATGATACTTACATAACGATGAAACATGTCCACGGCCTTCTCAGCTTCTTCCACCGTGCTCATTGTCACAAATCCAAATCCTCGGCTCTGATCAGTCTCCCTATTGTAAATAACCTGCAAGATGACAGCACACCCAAAAATCAAAGACTCAAGAACAAAATGTTCTGACTTTTGACTCCAAAACACAAAAATTCCAAGTTCAAAATCTATCCTTATACCTCGGCAATTTCCACAATACCAGCCTGCTCAAAAAGCTTAGCCAGATTCTCACTATCAATTTCATAAGGCAAGTTCCCCACATAAATTTTTGCTTCTTCAGGCGGCTCCTCGTAGACACCACCCTCGGCTGCATCCCCCACAGCCTCCAAAATCCCATCACTCTCTGCTGCATCCCCCACTGCATCCGCAATCCCATCACCCTCCTGCTCTTCAACATCATTATCCGAAGAACCCCAGTTGAAATCTCCCTGAAATTCTTGCTCTTGCTCCTCGAGAATAAGGGGGTTGTTCTCTTCTTGGTGAGCGGCTATGACGGACACTTTCAAAAGGGGTTCTTTCTTCTTCAGTGAGAACAAATTCGGTTGCGGAATCGAAGAAGAGAACGCGCAACAGAGTTGGAATTTAACGGGCTTAAACGGGATGGGTAGATACGGATGCAGACTCGAAGCTTTTGAAGTGGCGAAGAGCGACGGTACTGAAGTCAGGCAACCATTTGTTGCCACTGACACAGGCTTCAACATAGCTTTGACAGCATAAGACATTCTTCTCGGGTAATTATACGCTAAGAGGAAGCAGAGATGGAGATTGAAGGGGTTTGGGGAAAGAGGATAAGGGGCGAGGGGAGGAAAGGTAGAAGAGGCAACTTCAAAGCGGCGGATGGCCCTAAGACGAAATGGTCTTTTGTGGAAGTCCTGTTTGGGTTTGTGATGTTGTTTTCCTTCACGAAGGGCCCATTACAAATTCATCGTTTACTTGTAAGAAAATTTTAACATCAAACGGGGGTACGTTTGCTTCTTCACTTTTATTTCTAAATATAAATTCAAATTAGTAACCTCTAAATTTTTACTTTTGTTGCACAGGTACATATTTTTTTGTAGCATAGATACTTGTTAAATATTTGGCTACATATTTATTTTATTGTGCTTATTACGTAAATAATATTATTGGTGCCTCACTTCAAAAAATAGATGAATTAAACAGTTAAACAATGAGGAATAAAATTATAATATTAAATTTTAATATTAGGAATTACTCATATTACAATACTCTAAATTATAAATTAATTCTTAGCAGTCTTTTAATTAAGTAAAAATAACGAACAAGGGAAAGGATCATTTATATTTTAATGTACAGAAATAAACTTTTATTGATTAGAAGTTGATTAATCGTATATCTTGGAGGTATTTAAAGCAATTTAAAAAAGTAATAAAATGTTAATTATTTAAATTTTGATTTTTTGTACGAACAAATAATAAAACTGAGTTTATATTTATTATGAAAGTTGATAAGTGAACTAATTGAGATGTTTTTTAGAATTTATTTAATTCTTTTGAAAAAAAAATTAATTGGCCAGTTGAATTTTGATAACTTGCCGCAAATTTACGTGACGCAAATTAAGTTTATAAGTGTATATTCCGTAAATGAAAAAAATTTGTATTCAAACATTTTAGGTTAAAATAATATATAATGATTGATTGATTGTATAAATACCTTCATTAAATTTCAGTAAAAATCACATTCTAAGAAAATAGTTTATAAACTATGAAATTACGCCTTCAGTTAATTTTAGTTGATCCTCTTTTTTGAATGTATGTATTCTCTATTCTCTCTTTAGACTTATGTGAATTGTTAGAGTGTTGAAAATTTTCAGAAATTTTGGAAGAAATTCAATTCGTCATAATAATTTTTTTGAAAGTTTGAAAGAGATATGCTATAAATTAAGATTTCACTACTTAAATACTTTACATAAAAAATATTATACAATGACTAATTACAGAAATTCCCTCTATGAATTTAGTAAAGTTGCTTTCAACGAATAATAAAAGAACATATTCAAGAAATCATATTTTAATTTTTGGCTGATACTCGTTATGAACACACACACACAATTGTAACTTACTCACTGATATTAGATATTAAAATTCATGCAAAGTTTAAAAGAAAATACTCTATAAATGAAGAAATTGTTGTTTCAAATATCTAGGTAAAAGTATTTTATAAAGATATTGATTACAAAAAATTTCCTCTTTTGAAGTTTTATCTCATTGTTGTAACTTTTCTTATGCTGTCATTTGTTTTATTTTTGTAATTTTATTAAACAAATATTCATATTTGAAAATTTTCACGCTGTTGTTTGCTTTATTTTAAATTAAAGATACAAGTTAATTATATATTAACTTTATGGGTGTCATTATCTTTTAGTAAAAAGTGTATCGGATAAATGCATATGATTTGACTGCCATAGATAATGTTTACCGTAGCTAACAATTATCTTAGCATAATATTATAGTGAAATTTGATTTATTTCTATACACGTATTATTGCAATTGATTTTTAACAATTTAGAAGATCTCTTGAGAATCTCAATCAACTTTGAAGCATCCCACGAGATTCTCGCAAATTCATTCGGGGAATGAACAACTGACATTCAAATTTGAAAACCCATCAAAAGTCAAATCTTCCACGTTTCTCAGTTCCTTTCAAATTAAAAAGAACACAAACGCACATTCACCTGAAACACGAACAGATCATGGGCTGATCCGTTCTCTCAAAACCCCAAATCCCCTTGAAATATCATAAGTCAGAAAACTCTCAACAACTCCATATCCTTCCTTGATTCTTCACATTCCTAGCCATAAAAACTCATTAAAAGAAGGAGAAGCAAAGGTACCTCAGTTCTTTCAATATATTTTTCTGTAATTCTTTTACTTTGTCCCACATGTACATGCTCATATGTATACATTTTCTCGTATGTTTGTAGAAAATATGCATCGATTGTCGTCAGGTTATTCCCCAGCCAGATCATCCGATGAGTTCTTGGTGAACTTCTCATCGGCTGCTCTGAATGGTTTTGATTCTAATGAGGATTCCTTGGCTGCACATAATAATAAGAACAACCTCATTTCCGATGATGCCTCAAAGAAGGGTGTTTCTCCCAAGGATTCGTTTGCTGAGAAAGCTGTTCATATGATCCCACTGGTCTTGATTATTTGTGCTTTGGTACTTTGGTGGTTCTCAACTCCAGTCGAACTCAAACTGCATTGATTCAATGGCGCCTTCACACTATCATCTTTTCTGTTCTTGTTTATGATAAGATTAATTCAAGTGTTGGGATCATGTATAATTTGATGGCGTGTCGCCTGTATCTGTACAATGCATGAAGAATTTGACCCTATAAAGTTCAATAATAAGATTATCCATATTACCTATTCATTTCTTTTAATGTTCTCTTCTCCTTTAACTTGTTTTCTTACTTCTTTTTTTTTTTTTTTCAATTTCTTTTTAATTTTTTCCTTTCTTTTCATTTCACTTTTTTACTTTTAATTTATCTTTAATTTTTAATTAATTTAGTTTTTTTAATTATATTAACGAACATAATTATATTATTTTATAAACAATTTTACACATATATAGAGAGTGTGATATTTTCTAGTTTTTGATAATGAATTCTCATAAGCTTTGGCTAATCTTGTTTGGTAATTTGGTGGGATTGAAGTATTTCACAGTTGTAAAAGTGCGATCTTGTTATGAGAATGGTTTTTTGAAACTGTGTTTATAGCGTTGGGCTCTTATGTCGGTTTTTCAACGTGAAAATTAAGATTTGTTAATAAATCTCAATTAGGATGATTACAATGAGGCATCGATTTTTTCCATATTGAATAAATTAAATAGTGAGAGGACATTTCTAATATTAATTCTTTTAAAACATATTAGTTATCAAAATATTATTTTTAACTATTTCTTATATATATCATTAAAAACAAGAAATTAACTTATTTATGCATATTATCCTTTCTACTCAATGTTTGGATAATTTTATGGAATTTCATTGAGATGAAGTTTTTATTTGGGGGTCTTGTTTTTGAGTTTATAATTGTTTAATTTTATGTATGGTGTTATGGTTTGAAATGTTTGTGTTGAAGTAGAATAATATTTAGTGTAATAGTCATGTTTGGATGGTAGACAACAAAGTTTATTAACGATAGAGTTGGCAATGAACCATGAGTTGATAGGTTCGGTTCTTGAACAAATTGTCAATTCAAATTTGATGGATTTATGTTTCGGTTAATCTGATATAATCTAATTTTGTGTGTGGAATTGTTGCATTAGTATGATAATCAGATTAGATTACAAATTGATACGTCGAGTTAGAGCATAAATATTCCAAACAAATTGTCAATCCAAATCTAGTTCATTTATTTTTTGGGTTAATTGGATCAGGCTCAATTTTGGCATGAACAGGCCAAGATTCCATCCATACTCTGTGAGGTTTGTGCTGTATGTTTTGAATCACGGTGGACTATTGCTACACCTAGTCATTGATTTCAAATAAATATTTTTCTTATCAAAATCAAAATATTTTATTTTAATGCCAAATTGATCCAAGAAAAATTGATTGGATTGATTGAAAATTTAACTTCATCATGTGGACAAAAACAGAATTTAACTAAATTCAATGAGAATTTAATTAATTGAACTCAAAATAATTTGATTTTCCAGAAATTCATTCGATCCTTTGTCTTAAGGTTTTTATTTATTTTAAGGTCCAGGTATTTAGCACATATTTTTTTTAGGCCGTTATAATTGAGCAAAACAAACATTATAAAAATAGGAAGAAAAAATTTGGACTCTTAAAACAAAGTCATTGAATTTTATAAATCAAAATTAAAATGTACACTTTATGCGTTAATCTAAGTGAATAAAAAAATTTATCACGCAAAAATTAAGAGAATCATTAAAACTATTAATAAATATAAAATAAATAAATTCACATATGCATACATATAAATGATGGAGTACAATGCGATTTGAACATCAAATTGCCATCAAACCGTATAAGGCTGTACATTCTTCATAAATTTTTTAAAGCACAGCTTAACAATAATTTGACCAAAGCAATTTGATCATTAAGTTGAAAATGCAAAAGAAAATCAATCGAATTCCACTTTACATTGTATCCAATACTTTGTATCGGAAGAATAGAAGCAGAACATCCCTTCAGAAAGATTGCAAAAGAGAATTAGGACCAATCCCTGTTCTCAAAACCCGAAAAATATGTGTACCCATTTGTACAGCTAGATCAAGAATGTTGTAACGAAATGCTTTTACCACTGTGGCTTACCACTTGGGGATCATAAATAGCACGACCATGAAGTTCGAGAATACAGAATCAAGTTGATCTACGCGAGCAGGTGTGTGCATGTAGCCTAATAGTCTGAGTTCCGTGACCTCAAGAAAAGTGAAAGTTCAGATCCACTAGGCGATTGGTATGGGAGTGGAGAAAAAAAAAGGTTGATTAACATAGCAACGACTGTCAAGCCCACTTATTCCAAAATTAGTTGAACACAGTTACATAGGTGGTATCATCATCTATGAGAATAGTTGTATAAAATGTACAAGCATAGGCACAAAGAAACTGAAGACAATCTTATAATGAACATAGGTACAAATGCAATGGAGAGTTTGTGACGACAGAGATTATTGCAAGCTTTACAAAGAGAGAGCTTTGCTCAGGAGATCTCAATTAGTACTTGATGAACGATTATCTAGTACAGCTTTATCCTTGTCTCAATAGGCATTCGGCAGATAGGGCATGATAAAAGGTCTTGTCCACATTCACAGCATGTCTGTCAACCAGAGGAGAAGGGAGTGGAAAGAAAAATGAAACAATGGATTTCTGTGTAGTATAATCTCCAATTTCGACAACAAATTAAGAGAGAAGTGTGCAGAGTTGTACCAGATGCCCACAGTCAAACGCCATATCCTTTGGTTCAGTAATGCAGATGGGGCAAAGCTGAAATACAATAAATGGCGAAGGAGACGATCAACGATAAGAGAACAGCAGGAAACAGAGAACCAAGATTGTTATCAATTATCATGGTTATACAAAACAATTTATAGTTTATTGCTTCAATTGAAAGAATTATAAAAATGAAAAAGAGAGAAAAATATGGTTTATCACATGGTTATCAGAAGTCTGGCTTCTGGGTGGGCTTCTATGAGCAGCTGGAACATCTCCACCAGAAGATGGTGCACCTGGATGGAAGCGGTTAGAATGGGAAGACTTTGACGTGGAAAATGAAGCTGCACCATAGCGCGGAGGAGGCAGAGGAATTCTATCTATATCCTTCCCCCTAGAAGCACTGATAAAATTTTTTTAATCAAAGTAAGATCGCTATAATAACAATATTAATAAGATGACAATGATTCGAAACGAAAATTTTTACCCAAGTATATTAAGCTCCAGTGTTGCTTTATATTGAGAAGGTATCTCCATTAAAGCTGAAAGTGCAAACTCAGCTTCCTTCCTAGAGCAATCCATGTTTTTTGACATAATTTCTGTGAAGTTTACAAACTGGAAACAGATAGAATTAGTATGTGACATAATACTTCAAAATTATGTAAAAAGGCAACCTATTGTCCTCTTTCCCTAAAAAATTTTAAACAACTGATGCAATATGAGGTTAACTTGCCTGGAAATTGTCAAATGCTCGAGATGGAATATTATCATCGAATTCTCTCATCATGTCCCAGGGCCCATCTCCAACTCCCACCAATACAATTGATAAAGGGTACTCACTGTAAATAAAAAATGGATTCTTAAGAATTAAGGAACATAATTTATTTATGAATAATGGAGACGATTGCTATTATATTATCTGATACTACCACGCAAATATTCAGAAACTGTACCTTGCCTTAACAATTGCATCCACAGTTTTCTTCTCTTGGGGACTTAACTGTCTGCGATCAGTGTCAACACTTCGTGTGACCTGATATAAATAATGATTCACAAAGTAATAAGTCCATTTGTGAACTGTAAACACATCTAGCAACTAATTGTACAGGAACTCTTAGTTTTGGTACCCAAATATTCAAACCCTAATCTAATCAACAAATCACTCCACATTATGACATATAACAGTAACTATTAGATGTTCAAGGGAATGTGCCAACAATTTTATATACACACATTTTCTAGGGGAATCAGCAGCTATCACATAAGATGCAGTCACTTTCCACAACAAGGTAGCACTGACTATTGCTTTAAAATGCCCAACTGGTTCATTGAATAGCTATAACCTCTCAAGTAAATGTTTGGGGCAAAGTAAAAAATTAAACCACATTGTTGTATGATCCTGTGGGCCATACAATCATCAGGCCAGTGCCCATTGCTTTATAATGGAAATGGTTCTAACAGGTACTTCACTAACAGTTTAGTCTAAGCAATTAAAAAATTGTTTACATCAATATCCAGGACTGAGAGAAACCAAATGGAGTAAAGACCAACCACTAACGTTTGTGTCTGGAATTCGGAGCAATTATTATAAAATGAGTTCCCAAGAAGCTGTCATTAAGTAAGTAAGATTATACCGAGAAAGAATTTCCCCAAAAAGAAAGAACTATATAGTGAACCAAAGAGTTCTAAACCACAGCACTATACAAAATACATTTATTTTCAGCAAGCAGCTGTACAATTTAGAACATTCAATATAAATTCTTTTGAACAGGTCAGTCATTTAATGACCACACCACCATCAAACTGATCTCAAATAGTTTAAACTTTCGTATAAGCCCCAAACTCCATGTTAGCATAGAAGTTACTTACCAAGAAATTTCGTATTGACTATTGAGAATAAATTTGAGAAATTAATTGATTAAGATTAGTTTTGCACTATGTACCTGTCCATCAGCTATAATCAGTAAAACATGGTACTGGCCACCACTTTGTTCGACGATAGTGATGGCCATTTCAATAATAGGAGCAAATGATGTTGGTCCTGCACAGACAATGAACATAATAGCTTTTGCAGCATGCAGACAAAACATATCAAAAAAGCCAAAAACATAGAAATTAAGCAGGAACCTGCAAGTCTCAACTGAGGAACTAATTCTCTATATCGGCTCAAGACTTCCTCAAAACCATTGCAAAATCTCTCGTCAGGGAAAAAACTGAAGACTTCTTGGTCATGTGTTGAAGCTGTCAACATTGAAGTCATGAGATTGTTGTTCATTTTATTGCTACGACTTATTTAAAAAAAATTCACCCTAAAAGAAATACCATCTCCAAATCCAAAACAAGGTATTAAATTATCTTCATCAAATTCTGATAAT
The DNA here is from genome assembly GCA_019155195.1 of Avicennia marina. Taxonomy (NCBI): domain Eukaryota; kingdom Viridiplantae; phylum Streptophyta; class Magnoliopsida; order Lamiales; family Acanthaceae; genus Avicennia; species Avicennia marina. The sequence goes on from CM032779.1 coordinate 641,727, forward strand.
GTTCTTCCAATAATTGATATGGCCTGTTCATAGGGATTTTGCTCGTCTCCAATGTAATGCAAGCTTCTTCGACGAAATGACCTGGCACCTGGAACCATAGAAAATTTCAATACAAGGCTCCGTTATTATCATCAAAGCATTTTTTTTCCCGCACAGATGTGACTATACCAGTCCACTCATTGCTCTTGGTGAAATCAATACCAACGATTAAATTTGAGGATTCCAGGCCAGCACGTGCGAGGGCATCCGTGACCTACAGCAATCATTTATATTGTGATTATTCATCTCATGGTACCATTCAAAAGTTACAAAAGTCAACATGACACACCTTATACCTTCCAACACTTTGAAACAAGTCATTTTACATGACCATAATAATGAAAAAAAAATTTCCCTTTCTTTTTCATAATTTGAGGTAACTGACAAAGTTTTAACATTATATACTGAACAATACTGAGTCACTGTCATCTTACTTGATATAGGGTATGTGAAAATTTTCTCTACCTGATCTAAGGTGTTGTAGTTGTCATCTATTCTCGAGTACTTCCTCTCCAGTTGTCTCCTAGACTCAGGTGGCGGGCCACCATAGGTTGCATATGGAGGTGCATAGCTGTGACTTGGCTGAGCATACGATGATTGTGGATAAGGATAATGGTTCCATGAATTTGAACTGGATGCATAAGATGCATATCGACCTGAAATTGACCTTTTTGAATTCTTGGCACCCATTAGCGCTTGAACCTAAAATAATTAACATTCACTGAGAAGACACAAAAATGAGAAACATTAATGCAGAAAAATAAAACCATATTTCCATATGGTTGTTCATCAGTAAATGTAGAAGACTACTTTTCACTTCAATTAACAATGGACAGCATAACATAGTTAATATCCTGCATTTGAAAGTGACTTCAACTGATAATTAATGCCAGATACAAACTTTAAAAGTGGATCATTCAAAGATTTCAACAAGTCAGTTCATGTCAGAAGCAAATCATATTTCTTAGTTTTTATGCCTTTATTCTATGCTTTTGATTTGTAATGTTCCTTCAACAACTTGATTGGGGGCTCACAAGGCAACTACGTATGTCCTTGCCTTTATCATTTTGGCCTTTGCGGTTCTAAAATCGCACAATAAGACGATTTTAGTATATCTCATACAAAAGCAAAAGATCTAGACCTTATTTTCAAAAACTATACACAACTATAAAGGAGCTCCCTTAAATCAATTTTTCGGCTGCATTTCCATCAAAACTTCACTAAGTTCCATAAGAAATAGGTAAGAGTTTACTAGCACCATCCGTTTCTTCATCACAGTAGTTCTTTTCGGCATCACCCTAGTTCAGGCATATTCCAGAAAGAACTCAAAAGCCAAACGTTTCAGGGGCAAAAAATTAAGGGGCTTTGTGTGTTTACTTTGGAGCTTTAACAACCCAAAAGGAATCAGTTCAAATGAAATGGAAAAGCACAAATCTTGCCTGTTGAATTAGATATAGCAATCTACATCTTGTCTTACTAAAAGATTGAATCTTCATATTCAATTCAATGTTTTCAAGACCATATTGTACAATTACAGTGAAAGACGCAACACAGAAGGAAGAATTTCAATCTTTGTTCAATTGCTTCAATTTAACTACCAACTGCACTAGATAGAACCTTCTTGCTCCATCTGATTCAATTAAAATTCTAATTGCCATCACTAGCACCCCACAGAATCTAACATTGAAGAGGAGAACAAATTAAAGAGCACCTAAAATTGCCAATCTTTGGTCAAATTAAATACAAAAGCAACGCATATTTTCATCAAAGATGTAACCGTGGGGAAAACATTTTGATTTGAGGACAAAAAGAGCGAAAGAGCCCAAAAAACAGAAAAATAAAAATTCGTAAATTATATTATCCTCTCCGTAATACCGGAGATCTTCTCACCTCGTTAAAAACCTTCCTGCATGTTCAGGTTACCCAGCCAGAGATAGAGATGATTGAGACTACCCGCACCGAGCGGTTGAGTCTGTAAAAAGGAAGAGAGGAAGAGATGGCAGGGAGGGAGATAGCGCAACGATGGTAGTTGAAAGTGAGATGGCGATAAGGTCTTTGTCTAAGTCACAGGTAAATTTTTACCAGTACGGCGCTACCATCTGCTTGACTATGTTTTTCTAGTGATGATTGTTTCACTGTACAAATGTACCCAGAAGCGTATGTTTGGATACTCATTTCCTTAAATTTTCCGCTCAAGCAAATTCTCGTTCGAAATCAAAATGATAATAATAATTCTTATAACTTTATATATTACCCTTAGGCTGTGTTTGAAAGTGGGTTTTGGTGAAAGGTAATATTTGGTGTAAGTTGTGTTAAGATGAATAATATGTTTGATAGTGTGATTTTGATATTTTAAAATTTTTTTCATTTGAATATATGTATAAAAGATATTATAATTATTAGATTATGTGATATTATATAGAGATAATGATTATTTTGTAGGGTATAAATATATATAAATATGAATATATATATATATTGATTTGATTAAGAATAAAGAATAATTAGTTAGTTAGAAAGAAAAATTTTAAATTTAAATTTAAATTTAAATAAAAATTTTGTTTAACAATATGGATTTAATGAAATATTGGATGTTGAAAATGAGTTCCAAACATAGCCTTGAGTTTTTGCTTTGATTTTTCCCTCCATTTAAATTTATATCCAAACACAGCCCAACAGATAATCCTTAATTAGATTGGAATTTTCCATTATTCTTCTTACGAACGTAATTTATTTGTGGTTGAATTATGTTGTAACTTATATACATTAATAAAGTGGATGTTCCAAAAAAAAAATCTAGTTTTTACCAATTTGGCTGCCATGAAAATTCTATCAGCAAATGTTTGACAATAATCCATAAGTGAAAGAAAATTAAATGTATCCACTTGACCTCTTTGGATCATCAAAGCTCAGAGAAGTTATAAAGACAAAGGGAATCATGCATAAAGGGTTATTTGTCAGTTCTAATCCGCATCTAAAAGTATGTCCTTTTTATTGTCGCAGGTGGGACAGCGCGAAATCATAGATGATACGTTAATCCATTGCATAATCATTTTCACTGCATTTTATCAATCCTTTTCAGATGAAATTTCATTCAACATAATATCTCTTTCAATATCTTTACGTATTCGGAACATTTATAAATAATTATAACAGGTTATTCTTTGCACGTCTGTTTTGATTATATACAATAAATGTCAATTTATAAGTGATTTGTTTATTTAACATGTTTTTATTGACTTTTATGCATTTGTGATCTAATGTCAAGAAATCAACTTTTATTGATGTTTGTTTTATCACATTATTTATCTTAACCACCACTCTTCCAAGATGGGGACATAATTTTTGTATTTGAACGAAAAAACATATTAATTAACAGGAGAATCCTGAGCAATATATCAAAATATTTTTCTTATGTTTGGCTGCGGTTTATGAAGATTTTTTAACTAAAAACTACACAAACAGTATAAGTTCTAAACATACAGTAGTAATCCAAGGATAACTTTTTCCCTTATAAATATATTTGATTATTACATATTCAAAATCAATCATTACTGAGTATATATAGACACAAATACTCGTGTCTCTCTCTCTCTCTCTCTCTCTCTCTCTCTCTATATATATATATTTTTTTTTATATATTTTTAAAACTAATTATTACTCCTATATATAATGGTAAATAATATGATATGTATATAAAAATAAATATATTAAAAAAATGAATCAAATATATACACTTATTATCTTTACACTGTTCAAAAACTTCCATGCCATTTTTTTCAGCCTATCAAATGTTGGAATCAGACACAGCCTGTGACATTTAAAGATATTATATAGTGACTCAAACCTTGAAAAATCAGATTACCGAGATGGATAAGGGCTCGAATTTATTTTTACTTATCGAAGTTGTAAATTGATTGCAAAGTGTAATTGTATTTCTTAGAAATAACGTGTAATTAATGTTGATACTTTGGAGATATAAATTAAAGAGTTTAGTTCTTTGTCCTTGCAAGTGGTGCTGGGGTAGTTCCCAAGTTTTATGCTACAATTTGTGGGTATAGCTGGCGTGATACGTATCCTTGGTAATTAAATTCACAAACATTACTCACCTAGCTAGTAATTTTTCTTTTTCTCTACTCCCCCACTTGACTTCTCTTTAGAGAGGAATCATTTGATCAGTTTGGAGATGTATATGTACACACACATATATCCTAACGGAGTGAAAGAGTTTCAAAGAACAGGAAACATTTCTGCTGTTCTTCCTTGAACCCCTCTTTTCTTCTTCAGCCATCATGGCTAGGGTTGTTCATTATAAGTTGGTTACATGCCATGCGTTTCAACTATCTATCTATCTACACACACACACACACAGAGGTATACACTTGATATGTTGGAAATTGTTTTGCAATATGAACTGCTCATGACTTTGACTCGCAATTTTGAGTGGAGTCAAGAGATTAAAGTGCTTTTAATAAAGAAAAAGTTTGTTAGGAGATTCTCTATATAAGGTACCTACTAGTCCAATCAGCTTAGCATTGGAATGCTGGATGGAATAAAGATGTGATAAGCCTATCATATATAGTAATTAATAATTTATTTATAGTGGGAATATATGTTTCTATTTAAAAAATAAAATGTAGTGGGAAGATCTATTATTAGTCTATTCATAATGATTCACAAATCACCAGTACTACTCAAAATGACTAGCGGTCCATTGGAAATATGGGAGAAAAAGATATAGCCAAAAATATATTTGTAATACGAAAAAGATGTTTGAAAATATAATAAAATTTATGTTTTTAGAATTTTGGTGGTATCAACTAATGGAAAAAAATATTTATTTATTTATTTATTTTTTAGAAAATATTTCGTTTCCCTTTTAAAGTTTTTGGAAACGCAACAATGTTGGTGATGGTCCACGAAGTTATCCGTAAGGGCTTTCTTTTTCATTGTCTTTTGGGCCATCTACTTTTTCTTTAATTTTTTCATGGATGATTCCCCAAAATTCAGCCCGCATTGAACTTGGGAAGTCATTCACAGCGACGAATCTATTTTCGATTATTGATAATGCAGAAACTAAAATTTAGGTTAATTTTACAGTAGCTATTTTATTGAAGCTATTATGATCAAGATTCATTATTTATGACGTTTTCATGATCAATTGCTGGTCAATTTATTGAATAGTCTTCAATGTCCCCTTGGCAGCATGAAAAGTTTAATGGAATGGAGGGGAAATTTTACACCATCCGATCAGTTAATTTCAGTTCAAGTTGGTACAATATGTGAGTACGATGACGACATTACAAAGCGAATGCTGACATCATATTTTAGGAACAAAGATTCAGATGCATCCTTCTTTTTTTTCAGTCTTTGTTGCTCACTTGTTTAATGGTATTGACTATATACGAGACTCTCTTTCGCAATTCTTAAGAACAATGCACTACAGCTATCTCCCCAGCTCAAGTAATTTAACCTAAATTCTAAGCACATTAAATATGCATATATAAAGATGTTTATAGTAACACAAATGACAACATGAGTATCTATCCTAATTCATCGGTTTAGCCACTAGGCAAAGAAGAGTTTTCTTATGCGTTACAATCCCAATAGCTTCTTCCATATCAATGTCCTTTTGCTGACATCCCTTCGGAAGTTCCCAATCAAAGCCGAACCGAAGATTTGCCAGTGCCAACTCCACCGGTGGGATTGAAAAATTGATTCCAGGGCATCCCCTCCTCCCAGAGCCAAATGGGAGCAGCTCAAAATGCTGTCCTCTAAAATCAACCTGGTTGTCCATAAATTTCTCTGGCAAGAATTTTTCAGGATTTTCACAATATCCAGGGTCAGTCGATATTGCTGCCACGTTGAAGAATATTCTAGTTTTCGCAGGGATATCGTACATGTTGTCAATAGTGCACTTCTCCGGGGTTTCTCTAGGAACCAGTAATGGGGCTGGTGGATGGAGCCTCAGGGACTCTTTTATGACTTGCTTTAGGTATGTGAGTTTTGGGAGGTCATCTCTTCTACTTTTGCCTTTCCTTTGGCAATTTTTCTCACTTCTTGTTGCGCTTTTTCTGTGGCCATTGGATTTCTTATGAGCTCCGTCATTGTCCAGACAATTGTTGCTGCAGAAGTATCAGTTCCGGCCACGAAAACATCCTGCAAGAATTTTCAAAATCACAAGTGCCTGTATTATGAGAATCTATATGATATCAATCTATTCCATGTTGTGCCAGTCTAGGCGTCATGTCTCCAATCCGAGGTTACAAACTCAAAATATCATAATACTAATCCAAAAATGTAATTTAGATTGAAATGATGATTCTATATTGCATACTTGCTGAGGAAAAAAGATAAAACTAATTTATTACGATTGCTGTGTCATATTTGATAGAAAAATAATCTAAAGCTTTCCAACTTCTTAACTTTACCAATGTTTCCACTTGCTGTTATCCTTTGCAAAATAGACTCTAAAGAAAACATGAGCGACGAGCCATCCGATAAATAAATTGACCTTTGTTTATAGGATATGAGCAAAAAAATATATTTTTAATCAAAGAATAAATTGTCATAGTGAATTACATTTTTTTTTTCAAAGATTTCATTAAATCACATAATTCCACATTTTCTTTAGTCTGGTCATGGGTCATAAACTTAGTGTACTATTCCATTGATCAAGGCTTTATTTTACACACTTGACTAAGGAGGGCCATGTGAAATATCTGTTGCGCCTGTTGTGAGCCTTAGTTTGTCTACCTTAATTGGATGAATTCTAATTTATATTCTCAATTAGTAGGGTTACGTATTAGCTTTGCTCGCTGCCATTCCTCACACTATTACATGTTACTAATCATGAGTGAAATATTTATAATTTATTACATGCATTTCACTCGCATCAAAACCAATTTAGAAACAGGTCACAAATAGACTCATATCTAATTTCAGGAGAACAAAACATTCTAAATTTTTACATAAACTAATCATGTAGAAATTTTGGCATTCATAGAACTGAAATATTTGCAAAGCATTTTTACGCGCAATAAAAGTCCCATTTTGTATTGAAAAAGCAATATCTGAAAGCATTTACAAAAGTTGACAAGGTGTGTCTACTTACCTTATATTTGTCTTGCTACTCAATAACCTCATTGGTTAATGACCTTTGAGTCCCTATTCAACTAGAATGATTTTTGTTTAGTTTCCCAACTCTATTGCAAATTCTATTCTTATACCTCTTATGCACTTTACTTAGATTATTCCTTTTTAGACCCAAATTGCTTATTGAAATGTTTCCTCTATTCGAACTTACTTGTTCAACTTTTTCTTACTCCAAAATTTATTCGTATTTGGGCCTTAAAATGGGTAAAACTATGTTTCAAAAATACAAAATTACGATTTTTCTCATTTCGCTACCACGAAATCAAGACTTGTGACTGCAAAAAATGGTTCCACGGTCATGAAACGAACCTCAATGCATTTTGGAGCATCCCAGATTCAGTCCTCATGACCACAAAAAGCTTGGCCACGACCGCACACTTGATCATGGTGCATTCTGCTTCTTGACACAGTCAAGCTCTGTACCCGCAAGCAATACCATCATGACTGCGGAATGAACTCTCACAACCACAACAATAACAATGGTGTGCCCTGCTTGGTGCCATGGCCTCGCTTTGCACTTGTAGACCAACAACACACATTCTCGAGGCCAAACCTCGCGACTATGGGGCGGCTGCCTAGACTGCACACAAGGACTCTTTGGTTCCAAAAATCATTCCACTTGATGATAAAAACATGTTTTATGCGTTCTTATGAACTTTTTATCATATTCAAAACATAAAAATTCAATCTTTATAAATTTCGCAACATAACTTGGAAGAAATCATGTGAATTCCCCAAAATCAGCTTATTTTTTTTCCTATACTATGTTTTTCATCAAAATTCTAAACATAGCTTAAACCATGTGTCTAAACCTGTAAAACGTAATTCCTAACGTAATTCCTAAGGGCATGCATTAAAACAAAATGTTCAGACTAGAACTCTATGCCTCGTTGAAGCCAGAAAAACTACTCCCTCTCCCTCACTTCTTGTGGCTGGCTACTCTGATTTTTATTTTTTTGCGTGGTGGGGGGTTGAGAATGTTTATTTTCTTCTTCTTCTTTTGAGCCTAATGGGGTATTTATACTTAGGGTATAGTGGTGCGAACATGGAATGCTTAACTCTCTTATTTTTGGGATGTAGCGGCTGGAAAGTTTCCAAGAAATTCTCATGCCATAACAGCCCTCAAGCCTCCTATCAATTTTATCCCTCACATGTTTGGAGAATGTCTATATTTAGGCATGATAATTTCTTACACAACTCAAAACCTTGATCTTGACTTGAAATTAGCGAGTTCAAGTTAAAATCGGATTGAACCTACGAAACTTAAAAAGATAAGCAAGTCAATTTCAGATTAACCCGCTAAATTGACTTGTAAACCCACGAACTCGCAAATATATTTTAAATAATTTAACAAATATTTATATAAATATAAAAATTAATTATAAAATTAAATAGTAAAATTGTAAACATGAAGCCTTAATTTTAATTAAGAATTTTGTTTTTGGTTGACAGGTTGATGGATTAGATTTAGGTAATAACCCACAAAATTGGCGGGTTGGATTCGGGTCGGGTTTGTTGAGCACAAAAAGAATCGGGTTAAGTTTAGATTAATGGGTTGCGTAAAATATCTTGAGTTCAATCCGACCGGTCAACCTGACCGTTGTCATACCTATCCATATTAAATCTCTCAATTTTTGACAAGGGGTTTAACAAAGGTAATATTTACTATTCTCCCTCACATACTCGCTTAAAATCCACCCAATTATTCACACAAAAATAACAATTAAATATACAAAAAAATCAGCACTCAAATAATTAAATCACCATAAATTTACCCATAATATTCTTATTATCAGTGTAGTCCAAAAATTTTGGGGCGTTACACTGGGCAAGAAAAACAATTGAATGCATTGTCCTTCTATTTAACCTCGGAGTGCTGACTTGAGCTTGATTGTATTTTATATGCAACTTGCAGTCATGGTATGATTATTTTTGAGCCCGAGTTAAGTCATAGGATCTAAATTAAAATTTAAACCAGTTGGGGGTGAAGATATGTAGACATGTACTGGACTGGACTTGAGCCTATGCCAAATGTAATATTTATTAGACAAAGATGCATAATATAAATGATAGAGCTCAAACAATTAAAGTAAATTATAGTTTATTATATTTTTAATATTTGAAATAAATTATTCAAATATTAAAAAATTATGAGAAAATTAAAAAAGAAGTTAAGATCGAAGCAAAGAGAAGAGAGAAGAAAATGGAGAAAGAATAACAACATATGGGAGATTAGTATACAATTATTTTAGTTTAATTATACTTAATAATAAAAAATAATGATTATAAGAATTTCACACTTGATAAATAAAAATACGCTAACCATTCAAATTTGGTAACATAGCATGGGCCTATATGAAAACGTGAGTTTTGATATATTAATTAATTAATCCAATCTCCAAAAAAAAAATAAATTGCTTTTGTGCAACTTACAAGTATCTTAGATTGAGTTTTTCAAATTTGTTCTTGAATCATGAGTGGTGCAGATGAAATAACGTCATAACACAAAAGGTAGGCAATGGTGGTCATCCTCCAGTGCGATTTTCATACATTATAAGAGTGCATGATCGGATAATCTTAGTTCAAAATATTATAACCAGTGGTTTTGTCCCTGTCCCGTCAATTCCTTACATTTAAACCAATGTGTCTGTCATCTTTTATGAAAAAAGAAATATGGAAAAATAAATAAATATTTCTAATGTGTAAATCATATAAAATATATCTGCGACATGAGAATCTCCAAATATCAAGATAACAACAAAAAATGGAAAATTTAAAAATAAAGTCGTGATGAATAGGAATTGGAAAGCCTAGTTTGGCAGTGCCTTGAGTTGCATTTAATTTGCTTGTTGTATAAATAATTAATATCTTGAGGACCTGGTAATTATAAGTTTGTAGATTTTATAATTTAAATAAAGTCAAAATTGGATTTTACTTATTTCAATTGCTTTGAGATATCTAATATTTTATTTTATAATATGGGTGATATTGTGATTTTACTAGAACTAAGTAAATATGAATATTAATTTCAAGCTCCAGTGAAAAGTTCCCATTAATCTTCGAACGAAACTGGAGTTTTGAGGAAAAAAAAAATTGAATTGGACGAAATCAAGCATATGAAAAAATAAAACAAAATAGATCTCACATAAATATCAATTTGAGTGGTGAGCTGAAAACGCTGTGATCGCTTTCAGCTTCATTAATTAAGGTCCCCAGTGCACTTCTGATTTTGCACTCGATTTTTGTTGAAGAAAAGTGCATACAACCAAGAATCCAATGGACCACATTAAAGTGAGCTTTAGTTAACATCAAAACATACCATAATTAGAATAAAAAAACTCCGTGTTTTTGTTTCTTTTTTTTTTGGGTGGGGGGGGGGGGGGGGGGGGGGGGGGGCTGGGGAATGGAGAAAACTTCAGCACTTGGGTGAAAGGAAAAACGGTGGAAAAGACCAAAGTAGAACAAACAGCTTGGAAGTAGACTCAGCATGAGAAAACCTTTGATTTGTTTATCCTTCGGAGATATTGTTTGATTTGGATCCTTCTGAATCCTCAGCAACACGTCAATAATATCTTCAGGATCCCGTTTAGCCCTTTCGGGATCAACATGTTGCTCGATTACTTTGTTGTAAAACGTGTCCATGTCGTGAAAAATCTTTTCCAGCCTCTTGTCCGTGCCGTTAAACCTGTTAACCCAAGCCAACCACGGAAAGAAGTCAGCAACATTGAACTCACCAGCCAGACGCTGTAGGTCTTGAAAGGTTTCCCGAAATCCGACGCCCATTTCCAATGTCGACGGGGTTCATGTCGCCGAGAGCCACACGACACACCACGTTGTTGGAAAGCGAAAAAGCCAGTGAACTTTAATCGACAGGATACGGAGCTCCGCTGGATATGCGCTCGATCATGCCACCCACTTCTTGAACCCGTACGTGTCCAAAAGATTGGACTCTTTTGGCTGTCATCAGCTCCAAAAACATGATTCTACGTAACTCTCTCCAGCACTCGCCGTGGGTGCTGTAGAGACGCTGGAAAAGTGGTAGGATATCCTGCTGATGGCGTAGAGAGGGAACACCCTGAGAAAGCGAGATCGTGGTTTTTAAAGATGTCTCGTGCCCTGTCGGGCGATGACACCACCAACGCCGGCACGGATCCCAGTTGCAAGCACATGAGATCGCCGAATGTTTTGGACAGGTTTTGGAGTGATCGATGGGGAATCTTTCCAGGCTGATGAAGGTTGCCTATGATGGGGAGCTTTTCGAGCCACGGAGGAAGCCTTTTTGTGTGTACAGTTTTTCTCTTCTTCGTCATCAATACGAAAGTCATCAATACGAAGAAGAAAAGTGTGAGGAATCCGAGGAACAACATGAACATGAGTGGAATTTCAGGAGTAATTTTTGAAGAATGCTACGGGAATGGAAGCTGGAAAGTGAGATGTTAGAAATGAAATTTTCATTCTATGTGCACATTTATTTATCGGCTAGAGGGGACCAAAATTCTCATTTGTTTTTGTTTCCAAGGCCGATTTTGAAAATGTGGTGGGACTCGGGATTGCTTCCAAAAACTTTTACCTTTTTTTTGAACTTTAATTGTAATATGATTAGAGAAAATTTGATATTGCGAAAAAACATAAAAAAGAAAAGAAAGTTCGTATTTGAAAAAAATAACGACAATATAAAAATTAATTTGTAAGTGTCTGGAAAAGATAATTGCAGAACTTTTTTTTTTGTTTTGAAATATATTTTTACTCTAAATTAAAAGAAAGGTGTTTTTTTTTATCCTAACATTAGGATAAGAAATGTCACACCTCTATTTCAGGCGCAACAAGATAAGATACTTGAAACAATCATTTCAAAAGATACTAAAACTCAAATTATCAGAGTGTCTAAATTAATAAATAATAATCATTCCAAAATTAGAAAAATTCTATTAAACTATTGTAGCAAAAAATAAAAATAAAAATTCAGTTACATCAATTATTCTTAATTGTCAAGATATTAGGAGACCTAAAAGTCACTTTCCCTTATCCGACATTACCAACCAACCCAAGTATACTCAACCTCAATGAGATTATGAACAAAAAGAGTTTAAAACTTTTGTGAATGACTAATCGCCTCATAGGCTGATACACCTATCTTTCAAGGATATGAGCATTAAACAATTCTTTCATGTAAATATCATTATAGAAATGTTAAACCAAGTGAAGCATTTAGGTAAATAGTAAAACAATACAACATTTGCCTTCATGTGTATTTACATGCACTATAGTTAATTATACATAAATTATCTCCCCACCTTAGTAATTTTACATAAATTCTAAGCAAATCAAATACATATAAAGATGTTTATGGTAAAACAAATAACGACATGAGTATCTGTCCTAATTCACTGGCCTAGCAATAAGGCAAAGAGGAATTTTCTTGTGCATTGTAACTCCAATAGCTTCTTCCATATCGATGTCCTTTGCCGACATCCCCTTTGGAAGTTCCCAATCAAAGCAGAACAGAAGATTTGCCAGTGCCAACTCCACCAATGAGATTGAAAAATTGATGCCAGGGCATCCCCTCCTCCCAGAACCAAATGGAAGCAGCTCAAAATCTTGCCCTCTAAAATCAACCAGGCTGTCCATAAATCTCTCCGGCAAGAATTTTTTGGGGTTTTCCCAATATCCAGGGTCTGTCGATATTGCTGCCACGTTGAAGAATACTCTAGTTTTTGCGGGGATATCGTATTTGTTGTCAATGGTGCACTTCTCTATGGTTTCTCTAGGAACCAGTAATGGGGCTGGTGGATGGAGCCTCAGTGACTCCTTTATGACTTGCTTTAGGTATGTGAGTTTTGGGACATCAGCTTCTTCTACTTTTGCCTTTCCTTTGACAATTTTCCGCACTTCTTGTTGGGCTTTCTCTTTGGCCATTGGATTTCTTATGAGCTCCGTCATTGTCCAGACAATTGTTGCTGCGGAAGTATCTGTTCCAGCCACAAAAACATCCTACAACAATTTACAAAATCACAAGTGCCTGTATTATGATAATCTCAATCAATCTGTTCCATGTTGCATCAGTCTGGGCAAGAAACACAATTGAATACCATTGCGGGCATGGTTGTCCTTTTATATAACCTCGGAGTGCAACGACTTGAGCTTGATTGTATTATATATGCAACTTGGACTCGTAGTTTAATTATTTTGCAGCCCGAGTTGAGTCATAGGATCTAAATGAATATTTAAGCCAGTTGTGAGTGAATATACGGACTTATGTTGGACTTGAGCCTACGCTAGATATAATATTTACGAGGGAATATTGTATAGTATAAATTATAGAGCTTTAAAATTTGACATTTATCAAGATAGGAGGAAAGAGAAAACAGAGAAAGGAAAATGGAGCGAGAAATAATGAAAAAGATATAAGAGAAAGAAGAAAGAATGACAGAAGAAACGAGAAATTAGAACAGATTTATTTTTGTTTTAAAGATACTTAACGATAAAAAATAATTATTTATAAGAATTTCACAATTGATAAAAAAGTATAGGTTAACTATTCAAGTTTGATAACATATATGAAAACTTGAGTTTTGATACATTAATTAATCTCATCTCCAAAAAAAATAAATAGCTTCTGTGCCACTGACAGGTATCTGAGATTGAGTCTTGAATCACGAGCGGTGCAGATGAAGTAACAACGCACAGTCATAACCTAAAAGGTGGGCCAGGTCATCCTATGCGATTTTCATACATTGCAAGTGAAAGATCGGATAATCTTAGTTCAAAATCGGATAACCAATTGTTCTGTCGCCGACCTGTCAATTCCTTACATTTGAACCAATGGGTCCATAATCATTTATAAAAAATGAAATATAGAAATAAACAAACAAATATATATTTCTAATGTGTAAGTCATATAAAATTTATCAGCACCGTGAGAATCTCAAAACATCAAGATAACATCAAAAATAATTAAATTAGGAAAAATTATAAAGATAAAGTCAAGATGAATAGGAATTGGAAAGCTTAGTTTGGCAATGCCTTGAGTTGTATTTGATTTTCTTGTTGTATGAATAATTAATATCTTGAGGACTTGTTAATTATAAGTTTATAGATGAGGAAATTAAAATGTAAATTTGAACTTTACACTGATTAACTTTTTAGATATGAAAAAATTGACTAATATTTAAATCCATCGGGTGAATGAGTTTTGCACCTATCAACTCCTAAAAAAATTAGGTACTTATACTTCTTTTGAGGTATACATAATTTCTCATACTTAATAAATTGATCAGTATATAGTTCAAACTCAAGAAATAATTATAATTTTCCCCTTTATAGATTTTATAATTTAATGACAAATTTTGATTTTAATTATTTCAGTTACTTTGGGATATTGATAATTTATTTTTAATTTGGATGACAATTGTGATTTTAGTAAAATTAAGTAAATATAAATATTAATTTCAAGCTCAAGTAAAAAGTTCCCATTTATATTCAAACCAAAGTGGAGTTTTTAGGGGAAAAAATTGAATTGGACGAAATCGAGAATATAAAAAAAAAAAAAAAAAAGTAGATCTCATATAAATATCAAATTGGTGAGCTAAAAACGCCATCGTCGCTTTTAGCTTCAGTAATTATGGTCCCCAATGCACGCTGATTTTTGAACAAAGCTTTATGTTGACATTAAATGCGTGGGTGAGGGAGGGGCCGTTGGATGAACGAAAAATAGAGGACAGAGAAGTAAAGCACATTTGGAAGTAGACTTACCGCGAGAAAACCCTTGATTTGTTCATCCGTCAGAGCAATTGTTTGATTTGGATCCTTCTGAATCCTCAGCAACACATCAATAATATCTTCAGGATCCCGTTTAGCCCTTTCGGGATCAACATGTTGTTCGATTACTTTGTTGTAAAACGTGTCCATGTCGTGAAAAACCTTTTCCAGCCTCTTGTCCGTGCCGTTAAATCTGTTAACCCAAGCCAGCCACGGAAAGAAGTCGGCAACATTGAACTCACCAGCCAGACGCTGTAGGTCATGAAAAGTTTCCCGAAATCCGACGCCGTTTCCAACGTCGACGGGGTTCATGTCGCCGAGAGCCACACGACACACCACGTTGTTGGAGAGCGAAAAAGCCAGTGAACTTAAATCGACAGGATATGGAGCTCCGCTGCAGGATATGCGCTCGATCATGCGATCCACTTCTTGAACCCGTATGTGTCCAAAAGATTGGACTCTTTTGGCTGTCATCAGCTCCAAAAACATGATTTTACGTAACTCTCTCCAGCACTCGCCGTAGGGTGCTGTAGAGACGCTGGAAAATTGGTAGGATATCCTGCTGAGGGCGTAGAGAGGGGCACGTCCTGAGAAAGCGATATCGTGGTTCTTAAATATGTCTCGTGCCCTGTCGGGCGATGACACCACCAACGCCGGCACGGATCCCAGCTGCAAGTACATGAGATCGCCGGATTTTTTGGATAGGTTTTGGAGTGATCGATGTGGCATCTTTCCAAGCTGATGAAGGTTGCCTATGACGGGAAGTTTTGCGGGCCCCGGAGGAAGCCTTTTTGGGTGTACAGTTTTTCTCTTGTTCATCATCAATACGAAGAAAAGTGTGAGGAATCCGATGAACAACATGAGTGGAATTTCTGGGGTCATCTTTGCAGAATGCTATGGCAATGGAAGCTGCAAAGGGAGATGTTAGAAATGAAATTTTCATTCCGTGCACGTTTATTTATCGGCTAGAGGGGACCAAAATTCTCATTTGTTTTTATTTCCAAGCTCGGTTTTGAAAATTCGATATTTATATATATAATTTTGTTGGGACTCGGGAGGGGAGTGCTTCCAAGAACTTTTACACTTTTAACTTTAATTTAATAGTAATATGAATAGAGAAGTTCGATATTGCAAAAAGGAAAAGAGAAAATGTATTTAATAAAAACAACAACAACAATAACACAACAACAATAACAATAATATAAAAAATTAATTTGTAAATATCTGACAAAAAAAATTCCAGGACTAAGTTTTTTTATTGAAATATATTTTTTCTAGATTAAAAGTATCATAACATTAGGATAAGAAATGTTTTAAGGACATTTTTTAATTACTGAAATTTTTTGATATAAGCAAATTTCACAAAAACTTTCAAACAATAAATTTTTTAGCAAAATAGCTGAAATTGATGTAAAATGTATTATATTTTTAAATTGTAGAAAATAAAGTAAAGAGTTCAAAAACATAACCAAACACCCTTAAATTTGGAGAACGCAGCAGCGAATACTTGCTTTGAATAATTTTGAGCTCTTAAAATTTTAAATTTCATTTAGCTTATTCATCGTAACTTAGATTCAAAAAATATAAGCAACCTAGATTAATTAAATTTAAAAATTATAAGGAACCTGAATTAATATCCAGTTGCGCATCTGAAAAGTGAATTTGTGAGCAACATTTTCAAAAATTGTTAATCACACTTTGCTTTATAATAGTAGATTATGTTCATCAACGTGCAATTCCAAGAATATTTTGGTAATTTAAATTAATTTGATTTCTTATTTATCCCTTAAAAATATTTATTTACCCCTTCACTGTTGATCACCTTTCTAACCTCTAAACATTATAATATGCTCAATCAAATCTTTTGTCTCCTTTTTATTCTCTGTCTTTTGTCATTTTTTTCTTATCAATATACGGTAACCATATATATAAAATTGTTAAGTGTGAAGAAATAATATATATATATATATATATATAATAATTATATTTTGACAAAGATAAAGAAATAAAGAAATAGGAAAAAAAAAAAAAGTTACAGCAGATTTTACGTGACAAAATGCCAACTTTACCACAAGGCGGTGATTGGATTCAATCCTGCTTGTGTCTCTTTCATAATACGAAGATAAGACCAACTTCTCAATATCACCTTGTTTCGGGAGCTGTGATTTTGTTTGTCTGCATATATAAATCTAGATGATGCCAAATTTATTATATTTATTAGTTATACCATAATAATCAGTATCGTCACTATGTTGATGTTAAATTTGAGGAGTAAATAATTAAATTTGCTTTGAGGAGTTGGGTCACCTTCCTAATGGCAAATGAAGAAGTAGCTTTGAACACAATGTGGTTCATGAACAATAGAGGAAAAAATAATTTTCATAAAAAAGAAATTCCAAATTTACTTGCATTAAATTTTAAGATAACTTTTTTCTTTAAAATAATTACTGTTACGTTGTTTATTGTTGTTTTACTATTATCATTAATTTATTTTTAGTGTTTGTGCAAATAAATTATGGTTTAGAACATAACACTCAAAGCTCTCAAGCGAAAATAAAGTTAATCTATTTTGGGCGAAAACGTCAATGAAAGATGGATATGGCATTTGAGTAATTTTTCAAGTCGATGAAAACACGCGCTCGTGCACACACACACACACACATATTAGTAAAAGATGTGCATTTTAAGTATGTTCTAATTTATTTATAAATTATAAATATATCATATTTTACTCAAAGAAATAAAATTATTTAAAAGAAGAAGTATATTATTTACAATATAAAAATAAAAAATTGAAAATTTCAAAAAAGAAAATTTGATAGAAAGCATAATAAAAATAATAAGTTAGAAGAAAGAGAAAAGGACAAGAATAGATTGAACAAAAAAAAAATAGAATAGAATTATGTCATTTTTTGTACAATAAAAAAGTCTTGCCTTTATTATATACTAGAGTATAATCCATGCTATGCACGGATCAATGATATTTAATTTTTATTATTAAGGTGTAATTTTTTAAATATTTTTTAATTACAATAAAAAATGTCAATTGTTAAAGAATATTTTGTACACAAATACAATGAAAAATTAATATAAAAACAATAAAATTTTCAAAATTATATTTATCATGTACAAACAATGTATGTAAAATAAAATGCAATTTCCTCATTTCACAAAAATTTTAATGGATATAAAATTTATGTATTAAATGTAAGCATAGTTGAAATTTTTTTAGAAAATTGAGTGCAAATACTAGAAGTTAACCAATTTCTTGCTCAAATTTCAAAAAGTTAAAGTTCTTAGAATTAAACCTGTATGATTGAAAAAATGTCAAATAACAATCAAAATAAAGATTATACATCATTATTTTTTAAAATAATATTATAAAGATGGCCAATATTACTTTGTAACATAGATGTGAATTTTTAACAATATAAATTATGCATTTTAGAATATTTAAAAAATAATATTCATATTTTTTATAGATGGATGATATCATCTTTTAAAAAGATATGAATACTTAGTTCTTCTTTGGCTGACCGATAGTTAAAATAAAATTACTTACTAAAATTTTTTAAAAGATAAATTATTTATAAGCTTTTTCTATACTGAAGTTTAATATTATCCATAAAAATAAAACCTAGTATATAGATAATATACTAAAGAAATATATTGACAGCATATAAGATAATTTCTTGGAAACACCCTTTTGTATGATAGTACAAAAGTCAAGTTTCAAGTCACTATTTACCTTCTCACTATGTATTATCGACTACGAGGAAATTAAGTTAGAATGCATGTTCACCAAAGCTTACAGTACTAGTAGTTGTGGCAATAATATCCTTAGTTCTCACTAATTAATATTAAAATGATTATCCATCTGCCAAATCACAATTATAGACGATTGTCCTCGTGTCCATTGAAATTTGGAGATTGAGTAGCTCGAGTGAGAACCAATGCATTCAGATTTTTGTTTCTATCTAATATCAGAAATCAAATGTGAGTTTTAATTAAATCATTTTGTAAATTTATACACTTTCCTTTTAAGCTAAACATGTGATGTTAATATTTTCTTCCATCAAACACATTAAACTATAATGCAATTATGTTTCTATTGAATTTTGTTTCTTTCGAAATAGTTTAACTTTCAAGTATATTAACATTTATTAAAAAATAGTCATTTCAATAACTTACCTCAATAAAATAATGTGCCATTTAGAATTTCAAATACTATTCAATAAATAAATTTAACATCTATTAATAAATCCAAAAATTTTAATTTATTTAAAAATTGAAAATTTAGTAAATTTCAGATTTATGTTAAAATTAGTTATATCATACATGCACAGTTGTAGTTTTGGAAAAATTAATTGGCTCACATAAAATTTGCAAATTGAAAATAAATTTATTTAATAATTATATACTTTGATTTTCATTTTTTTAAAAAATTCTGTTAAATAGTATATTTTGTAAGTTTAAGGTTTTTGTAAAAATTATTTTCATTATATATGCATAAATAAATCATAGTTTTGAAAAAAAAAATGACTCATGTTAAATTTGCACATTAAAAACAAATTAATTTAAAATGTGAACTCATGTAGTATGATTTTTATTTTTAACAAACCTTTTAGTCTGTAAGAATTTTTTTAATCATTTATTTTCACTCAATGATAAAACAATCAATTTATATATTTTTCTTCTATGATGTATATTTTTTAAATGTGTTTCTCATTTGATATTAGTTACCGTCAATATACAGGTGTATAAACTGGAACAATCTAACTAGATGAATAATCTTAACTTTTGTTCAATTTAGTAAATTGAAATGCTTTTAAACAATATGACATTACACATTTTTATGGTTTGAATCTATCTCGAGCTTTTACTTTAATAATTAAAACCTAGGTCACGTTCACATCAAATTTAAATTTTTATCAGTGTCAAATATAAATGTTTTTATATTTTTATAAAAATGTGACAAATATTTTATGTGTCAATATAGTCACATATAAGTATTTGAAAATTTGAAGAAATTGTATTATATTACATATGACAGATAGCACGGAGAGAATTTTTTAAGGTAAATCTAAAATTAAAAAACTGTAATTCATCTAAACAGAAATATCTGAATACATAAACATGAAAGATTTGAATCAACAGAATATCAATATAGATAGGTACAGTAAGATTTACTTAACAATTAAAATTTTAAAAAATTAGAATTGGAAACATTTTAAAAAAGCATGCCAACTCATAGACTAGATAGGGAAGTTCGTTGGAAAAGTCTATCAAAATAATTCCAACAAAAGTATAAAACTTTTAGGAAAATATTTTAACAATAACAAGATTTTTAAAAAGGTAGTTCTTTTACAAAGGTAGTAGCAAAATATTGCAGATAATCATTTACAAAAATTTCATTAATGCAGAGTTTAAGGTAGTTACAAAGATTTGCAAGTAAATCCACTTACACAAATTTCACAAAAATATCTTGTTTGAACAGGTAGGTATAAAAATTTATAGATGAATCATTTTCATAGTAAAGAATTTATTTAGAAAATAAAACCATTTTCAAATGTAGTTGTAGCAAAACCTATAGGTAACTTACTTAACAATCTCTTAATTTTGCAATTCAACAAATTTATTGATTATTGACTCTTGATTTTTTAATTATACACACAATATCTCATTTAATGCTTAATTCACATGAATCTCGCATTTTTAGATGGCTCATGTGCATTCTGCATGTCCTGTTTTATGATTTATTTTATATCTAGTTATCATCTAAGGAATCATTTTTATTTGAATTCTCTTGGTGATTATTTTCCCATGCATTATTATGTCCTAGCCAGTAAATTTAAACTTAATTTAGTTTCAAAATAAAATCAAAATATTTGGCCAAAATTATATAAGAACTGCTTTATGTCTAGTGGTTATGATTAGTCTCTGCACATGTGCCAAGCCTCCTCGCACTTGCGCTGTCACCCACCACAATTGCGCCAAGTCTCCTCCCACCCACATTGTCACCTTTTGCAATTGCTCTGGCGATTGCAACAAAACATTGTTTGTGAGGTAGGGTACTGTCTAGATGGGTTTTTCGCCTTCTATGCCTTCCAATCACCAAACTCAAATTCAACATGATTTCTAAGGTCCCTAAACATATTGATACACATTTAAACTTATGAAAAGCATAATTTAATTGTATTTCTAAATTTTGAAAAATTTTAGTACATTTTTCAAGTTATATACCAATTCTACACCTCCTACACATATATACATGCCCCAATCGCAAGTCCCACGCATCAACCTTGTGTTTAACTCTTGAAAGTCTGAGTTTTCATGTGTTTATGCAAGTATAATGGGTGCTTCGACGAGTAAGCAAGAAAAACTACAGATTTAACATAGAAAATACCTTAAAATACCGTGTTTGAAGGTGAAAGAATTTCTAAAGAGAGCACTGGACGGCTGCTGGGTGCTAGGGTCAGAAAAATGGGGGTTTTGTCTTTTCAAACACACACACACACATTCCTAAGGTTTGCTAAGAAGTCCTTAGAATATCAAACTCCTTCATTTTAAGCCTAAAACTTATGTACTAAGTTCCTAATTTACCCATGCAATATTCACACAAGTTTTTGGGCATTGTTCCTTATTTTTAGTCTCCCAAACATGTCATGACTTGAGGAATAATGTATATTTTACTTACTAAAATTTTGATTGCCAACTTAGCCCACATCCTTTTCCACTAAATTCCAACCAATTTCCACGCGAAAGTCAAAATAAAACAAGAATAATAAAGCATGGCCTAAATTATTTCCTTAAGCACTTGCCCACAAAACATCAATGAAAAATTCGGGTAGGCAATTCCCAAAATTTGGTAATATTTGAATAACCTAATAATGTGTATTTTGTCCTTCAAGTGTACTTAATATTATCCCTATAAATTTCACAAAGAATAATTGAAAAAAGTTAGGATGGTAGCTTGATAAATCATGCACCAAAATTATTTCTACAATCACTATGGTATTCCAAAAATTCGAGGTGTTACAAATATAAAATAGAATGACTCCATAATTAAGAAAAGTAACAGTCGCATTGCATAAGTAATGCAAAAAATTTATTTATATAGTTTTATAAAATTATATTAAAATCATCATAATAACGGACTATTAACCTTAAATATATAACTAATTAAAAAGGCGTGATAAGTGAAATAAAAATATTGAAGATAATTTTAACACTTTAAGAAACAGGTTCAACATATATTTGTTTCTGTTACCCTTCCTTCTATTGGCAAATCTAGTTCCAACCATTTTCAGAATATTCTATCATAAACCCGTGAAGAACTTCTCTTCATTTTAGGTGGAGTGGATTTAATTGATATGATTGTAGTTGGTATTATCAACTTGCTCGGAAGTCGTGATAAAAAAGGACGCTTTTGCATCTAAGTCTTGTGTGATGATTAAAACTTGGACCCCGTTGGGATAAGATTGAGACGTATGTGTACCTCCAGCATGGAGCTAGCTAAGATTCCAAATTTGACGTGCCATCTTTCTTTTCAGTTTAGAAAATTTTTGGTGCGATCCATAATCAACCACAGGATTGATTACAAATCGAATCCAATGACATTATCCATATTTTCTATGAGAATTTATTTTGTACAAAAAGGGGACAAAATGCCATTTTCGTCCACTTGATTTTGAAGTGTGGTACTTTAAGTTACCTTATTTTCGAAAATGACAATTAAAGATGTCAATTAAAAAATTTTTGGCACATTGACAATAAATTTGCCTTGAGTCACAAGATTTGGCTGGCAAAATGCACATGCCAGTCTCAAAATCTAGAAATTTTTCAAATTTTCGGGAGGCAGTGTTTTACATGGCAGCTACTCATCCAACATGGCATAGCAATCAGATGCTGGGTTGGACAATAATGCCCCATGGAATTAAATAAAAAAGTTAGAATAAAAATTATAAATTCTTAAAAATATTATGGAAAAGAATTTAGATAATAAATCTATGTATTTCATTACTTTAAATTAGAAATAAATAGAAAAAACTTAAAGCAAAAATTTAAGACCAGAATATATGCATATTAAATGATATAGAATAAATTTTAAATAAACGGAAAAATTGATTTTAAAAGAACAAAAGTTTCAACACAAACTAGAAAAGTTTTAAAATTAAAATATATTAACATTAGATAATAACTAATAAAGTTATTTCACTCAGATTATTTTCAACAATCTGTAACTGAAAATCACATAAAAACAAAATCTATAGAAAAATGTAAAAGATTTCTTCAATATTTTGAATAAAATTTTCAACTTATAAAAAATAATATCAATTTTCAAAAATATCAAAACAGATTTTTTTATTTTTTTATATATTTTAGTTTTTTTAAAAAACTTTTTCTGTGCAAATTGACTATATATTAGTATGCTTATTTTTTCCAAAAGAGAAATTTTTGACTTAATTTTTTTAAAATTAAAATAGTATTTGAAATTCATTTTTACCTCAAGAAAGAAGTTTAGAATAAATTTTAGTTATTTTTCAATTTTAAGATCTCATATTTTTAAATATTATGTAAAATATAAATAATAATAAAAATATATCAAAGACAGTTAATACTACTTTAATATTTAACTAGATTTTCAATTATAATTTTAATTTGCTTTCTAGTACTTTAAAATAGGTTTTAAATACATAAAAAAACAAAATTAAAATTTAATTAATTTCAATATTTTAAGTATATTTAAAAATTATTTCATATATTTTATTGATATATTTTTAATTTTAAATATTTAAGCCTTTTAAATGTTTTGAATATATTCTAAATATATTTTTTAATTTTTAGTAACACATTTATTGTTGAAGTAAACCGGTAAATGTTACATATTATACATCTTGTAAAATTTACATCGACTCCATTGTTTTAGAATAATTCTTAAAATAAGGAAAAATTACAAATTAAATGTACTCAAAAGAAAAGTGTATTTGTTTATTTGTTAATAACAAAACATATTCTTTAAATAAATACATATATTTTGAATATAAAAATTATTTATAAATAAAATTCAAATATATTTGGAATATTCACTTTTATTTTAATAAGTACTGAAAATAAATATTCAAAATATTCTAATTTTTTTTTCTGTTTTTTACTATATGTTTGCTTTACTATTGTTGCCTTTTACACAATTTGGAAATGATGAATTTTCTTCTTCAGAAAATTTTTAAATAATATTCTATAATTTATTTCGATTAAATTTGAATTTTTATATCATTTTTCAAATTTTTTTTATGAATATTTCAATTTGGAAGATCTTTTCAAAACTATAATATATTAAAATTTTAAATAATATGTTTAAATTATTCCATATGTATGTTATGTTGTTTTAAATATTTTTTTAGTCTTAAATATAATATTTTAAAGAATTTATATTTTTTATGCTTTAATTTTATGCCATGTCACATAATTGTTTGAATTAGCATCTATTTGGCATGCCATATAACATAAGCTATCTTCGCATGGGCAAGATCCTCCCAAAATTTGAAAATTGTCAATTTTTTTGTGTTGTATGTGACCGGCATATGTTCGTTTCCAACCAAATCTTGCAATTCGATGCCAACTTGATTTCAATAGGTCAACTCTTTTAATTGATGTCTTTAATTGCTGTTTTTGTGTATATCAGGACATGAAATGCCACCCCAAATGGATGAATATTGTATTTTGGCCTGAAAAAAAGATAAATACTTGCCGTACTTTTGATTCCAATGCATGGATAGCATGCTTTTAGCTTTGTCTTAACATACTCTCATTCTTGGTAGTTTGTGATAGAATTTATCCATTATTAAGGTGCACTGGTCTAAAATTTAACTATTTTTTCCGTGAATTTTTAAATTTGTGCTTTAATAAATATTTTGTATATTTTCAGAATCTCTTGTTATTTCTATTGTTGGTTTAAATGAGACATTTTTATCTTTGTTGAAATACAGCCAATCTGAATTAATCCTAAAGGCATATATTTATTGGAATGCCGTTAGGCAATCAACAGCAAATGAATTACTTTTCTCATTGTAAGAAATCTATCGGATTGGAATGATTTTTGTAGAAAAACCTTTTCAAAATTAATTTGGAATGGCTTTAATACGATAAAAAATCCATACTAAAAAAAGAATAGTTTGCACACGCTATCAAGACCAAAAAACAGCATTCTAAATCACTAGGAACGGCTTCCATACCAAAGCCATTCAAGGCCCAAGTGTAGGTCACAACGCTTGGAATGGTTGTGGGATGATTTTAGGATGAAATTTTGGAACGACTTTTTCTTGAGATGACTTGGAAATGGTTTTAAAACAAATAAATTGGGACGGTTAAAAATTGGAATGGATTTGACATGAATTAATTTGAAATAGATTTAGCTTCGTTCTTTTGGAATGAATTTGGCACGATTTGTTTTAAAATAGATTTGGTATGGTTTATTTGCAATAAATTTGGGATTAATTTGAAATAGAATAAATTATGATATATATCTATGTGTGTGTGTGTGTGTAGATTCATTCCTTCTGACGGATTTGAGATGGATTTTAATATATTTATTTATTTATTCATCCAAAATTGAGATGGATTTGGAACAAATTTTTCAACTAGTTTTGTAAAAATAGATAAATAAGTTAGCTTTGTTATAATTTGTTATTAAATTATGTAAATGATTTATAAAGAATAAAAATTCATAAACATGTAGTGTAAAAATTCCATTAGTCTCAACATCAATTGAAAAATACAATGTCAAATAAATATACAATTTTAAGCCCTTTAGACTTGGAAGAAAAAAATACAAATTTTTCTATCAAATGAGATACTAATCTCTGAACTTATAACTCAGCATCAACCTTTCTGCCAAGACATCCACTACAAGACCCTTCTTGTAGACATAAATCGCAAAATTAAATCAAAACTTCACTTGCATTAATATTTCAAATTCAGAAGTGGAAAAAAGCATGGCTCGACTAAACCATGCATCATTGTGAAGAATTATACATTGTGAATAAACTAGAAAAGCATACTAATGGAAGCTTCAGGTATCAGCAAGGGGCTTCAGGTAAGACGAATGAGTTTTTCCATTTGTTGGACGCTTTTTCTTGACAATCTTTTCATTCTTTGGCTCACCTGAAACTATCATTTGTAAAGGATCCAACTCCTTAGCCAAAGGTTTTGCATTTCTTTTCTGTAGTGGCATCCTTGACTTCCCTTCAGATGAATGCCTTATTCCATATTTACAGAAATCATGGCAAGAACCAGTGGGAACTTTGAGATAACAGGAAACCACAGTGTCTCCAGCATTGAAGGAACCAATGGAGGCTCTGCAATGAAAGGCATAAGGGCTACACCCATTACTTGGAGAAAATGAGAGCTATCAGAAGAACTTTTTGTAATACCCCCAAAATTTTGCATATTAGTGACACAATATCTTGAGAGGAAATACGTTGAAATCATGAAGAAATTGTTTTTATTTTATTTTATTCCTATATGTTATGTTCTTGTGGAATTATTGGAAATTAAAGGAATTAAAGGTGAAGCCATAGGATGGCACATGGATATTTAAGGATAATGGAAATTTTGCTATATTATTAATGTATTTATTGGAGAAAATTTCCCTGCCTTGAGGAGAGGAAAATGAGGCATACATTATTGAAAAATTCGGCTGAAAAATTAGGGGGAAATTCAGTAATATGGAAATTGCCCATGAGGACTCAAAAATAGGAAAATTTAATAGCTAGGCCATCCTTAACAAACCTAGATATAATTACACAATTAAAATGCCAAATCTGTACCCTTAGGCTTCAAAAACATCTAATGGTGCCCAGAGAGTGCGTGCAGATTTTCGGCCCTTCAAACATGATATTTCCTAGGTAATTTCTATGCCGTATTGTTCGTTATTCATGTATAGACGTGGGATAATCAATTTAATCATTTTTGCACTTGTAGGCACTCAAAAAACATAGATTTTGATGGATTAAACATGTTGAATGATAGAAAATTGGTTTTGTATGTGTAGTTATATGTAGAAGTCGTAAGAACTGTATATTGGCGTGTTGTGTTGTTGAATTAAGAAGTGTCGTGAGACTTTCAAAAATCACGCAAGCATGAAGATTATGATTTTCAAGGATTTTAATGCGTAAAATCATGCCTTAAACCCTTGAAAATAAATGGAGAATTGAATTTTGTGGATTAAAATTGATTTGGCATGAAAAACCCGATTGAACAATGTATAGATGCAAGTTTGCGTTGTGTCTCACCCTAAGTGCCAGCTCAAGACACACAACTGCGGTTGCAGACTTGGGCGCAGGATTTCCTAACATGTGTGCGGAAGTATAAAAATTTGAAAGATAGGGGCTTATACTAGAACCAAATGAAATCTGCTTGTGCAAACCATGAAGACAACCTAATGTAATGACCTTCAATGAACTCTAGCAAAAAAGATAACCACAACTAACATACATTTTAGTTGATATGCCACGAATAATAACATGCTTGGAATATTTTGATTTTAACTTCTTGAGAAATTGATGCACTCAAACTCAAGAAAGGAAAAAATAGTGTATGCAATAGCAAGAATCCAAAAGTTTTTTCAATGACATAACCAGGCTCTATTTATAATGTTAAGGAGCCCTCAGAACCCTAAAACTCATGTGAAAATTAACAAAAATAAAAGGATGACATAAAAGGTAGTTTCCAACTATAATCTAGATCTGAGACATCTATGTGCTCAATCGGGATGTTGATCTCATGCTTTTAGATCATAAAAATAGTGTGTCAAGTCATCTTAAGGTTTACAGTTGTGCCTTGCACGATCGAGCTTGACGACAGCAATTGTAACCGTAGAATGTCATTGTGTTCAGGGCGTTATCACGCATGAGTCGTTTGATCGCAAATGCAGAGAGTCTATTTTTTGGCCCACTGTTGATCGCGTGTTCTCGATTCATTTGCCTTGCAATTGATTGGTTAGTTGCTAGGCTCAATCTAGAGGGTACTCTAAGGCTTATTATGAGTTTTCTTTGCATCAGGTTCACCTATGAAGGCTCTTCTTTCTTCTTGAGCTCTCCAAACATCCAAAAGCCTCTTGAAACTCCTTCACGAGCGTTATTATAGCTTCATTAAGCTTTTTAGTCTTAGCCCTCATCAATGGGCCTCCAGTTATCCTTGGATATTTGACATCAGCCTTGACGCTCACATCATTCCCCTTCTCTTGAAAAAGAATTAACCTTAGTTCCAAGTTTCATTCATCCTTTGCATCAAAAGAACTCAAATTAGGGACATTAAATATTGCACTAATTTCAAACTCACCTGGTAATTGCAACTTGTGAGCATTAACATTGATGTGCTCTATCACTTGAACTAGATTGTCACCCCTTGGCATTAATTTTAACTTTCTTGGATCTGGAAAACTTTTTTTTCTCATGTGAACCCAGGCCTAATCTCTGGGCTGAGATATAACCTTCTTGTGGTCTTTGTTTGCTTGCTGCACATATTGTTCATTTCTTTTTTCAATGTTTTGGTATATATGCTTATGTAGCTACTTTACAAGCTTTGCTTTGTGTTCTTCATTTGTATTAATTTGCTCATTATATGATAATGGTAGTAAGTCTAACAAGGTTATTGGGTTAAAGCCATAAACAACTTCAAATGGTGATTTATATGTGATTAAGTGTATGTTTTTTATTGTAAGCAAACTCGACATGTAGCAAACACTTTTCCCAAGTTCACATCTCTCACCCTCACTAACATATATTCCTTTTCTCTTCTTTCTCTCGCTTCCTTTTCTTTCTTACTCTCTTTCTTTCTCCCTACTTGTACACTAATTAATTACTTTCCACTCTCTTTTTCTTTTTCCTCTTTATGTCTAATTCATGTTTGTTGTTGTAGATAGTACTGATCCTCTTATACCTCCTTCTGTGTAAGTGGTATAAGTGTCACCTTCTTATTATTGTGATAGATGTATACATATTCATTTTTCCATAGAACACCACATCTTGGTTGAATTTCCATGACATCCCCAATAAGATATGACTCACTTGCATAGGTACGACATTGCGGAGTATGCTATTCTTGTACTTACTTATCTCAACCTCCAACAACACTTGTTTTGTCACCTTTGTTTTACCACTATTATTCAACTATTGCAATTTATAAGGTTGAGTGGGGTCTCAAAGTTAAAGTGCAAGTCTCTCCACCAACTTTATACTAGTTATATTTGTGCAACTTCCTCCTTCTATAGTAAGGCTGTACATCTTACTCTTAACCCTACACCTTGCATGAAAGATATTCTCTCGTTGTTCCTCAAATCCTTTCTCATTTACTTATGCATTTAATGCTCTTATAACCACCAAACTTACACTATACATCTCTTTGAAACTCCTTCCTCTACTTCATACAGTACCTCCTCTGATGGTGACATCTCATCTTTATTGCTACCTTCTTCCTCGTCAATAACTATCTCTCCTTTATCAGTTATTATCATTGTCTGTCTATTTTGGCATTGGGTAGCAATGTGTCCCATCGCTTGGTACTTAAAATATAAAATATTTCAATTTCATGTGTTAGAAGAACTAAGGTTTGGATTTTGTACGTTGGGTGCTTTAGCCCGGGCATGTCCTTGGGGTTATGCACTCCAATTGCCTTCGCTAGTTGCTTCTCCTCTCGGCAGAAAATTCTCGTGTGGTTGGGTACAGTGGCTGCTGCTGTGTACCGCTCTTCTTCAACTTTTTCTATACTTTGATGGCTCGTTCTACCAAGTCTCTAATCTCCACATAGTGGTGTAGCTTTAACACATCGCCAATCTCTTGGATCAATTCCCCTAGGCATACTTGCCTGTCTATCCTCCATTGCATCTGCCTTCATTAGTGCCATCTCTATTTCTTTGCAGTAGTCCTCTACACTTTGGCTACCTTACACCAATGTTTATAGTTGTTTATGTATATCCCTATGGTAATGAGTCAATATAAACCTCTTTCTCATCAACGCCTTTAATTTTTGCCAGGTCCTCATAAGATGTTCACCATTTCTACTATGACTAATGCATACTTAGTCCCACCGTAGGATGACATAGTCTGTGAATTCTACCACTGCCAGCATTACCTTTTGGGCTTTTGGATACTTATGATGGTCAAACACTACCTCTACCCATTGTTCACACTCTAAATACGCATTTGCATCGGACTTGCCTTGGAACATCGGTATATTTAGTTTAACGCCCTTTAACACTTCATCATCCTTGTCTTGCCTATGCCTTTGGGGTTTTCTCATGCTACCAAAATCCTCAAACTTGTTAGGATAATCAATTCTCATCACTAGCATACCTTTACGTAACCTGTAGCTAGTCATTTTCTGGGCATCAACTCCTCTTGAAGCATTAGGCTACCGTGTGTAAATGCCTATGACTCCTCTAGATTATCTAAGTGCTGGCTAATGCTAGCCAGCGTGTCTATAAGTAGATTCAAGCTAAAAGCATTTTCTCCCAAAGCTGATTCTCCTAACATCTAGCAGGTATATATAATATAAAGAGAAATAGGCAAGTGATGTATGGTGTGCTCTTACTTCATAAGATGTATTCACTCTGCTTTTACCTCTCACTCATGAATCACACAAGTTCACTTAAGGATGCACTTACCAAATCAATTTCTTGTCGTAATTTGAGCAGCGTAACTCCTAAGTACATGTAAATGTGAGAAAAGGTGCAAACTTGAGGCTATGGGGTCAATGGGACACAATCGGATCGATTCAGAATGGAAAAGTAGGCTAGTGGATCAATTCAGACACAAAGAGATCAATCCTAGTTGCAAGAACACAAGCGGATCGATCGAGAGTAAAAGGATTGATCTGGGGCAAGAAGTGACTACATGATCAGCCTAAAAGTAGAAGCGATCAAGCGCGAAGAAGGCGGTCGACCTGGGTTTTGATACAAACATGAGTGATCGATTTAGCTTCAAATGTGCGATCAATCCCACATTTGAAACTCATGAATTTATCTTATGTAATTCTTAGAAACTCGCTCCAATTCAATTTCTTTTAGGTCCCAACGTTCTTCACATGATAAGGAATAAGTTGGAATGTGAATTCAAGCAAAGATCACGACTTTTTTGCAATGTTCAATTTTTTCTCTCTATTTTTTTCAACATAAACACACACACACACACACACACACTCTCTCTCTCTCTCTCTCTCTCTCTCTCTCTATGCTGTTTGTTTTTTGTTTTTTGGTCTTTTTCAAAAATCAACTCCTATAAAATCAAGCAACCTAAATTTTCTTTTCTTTTTTTGACTAGAGAAAGAATGACACAAACGATAGGATACAAAGAACACAAAGAATAAAAAACAGTGAAAATGAAAAGAATAGGACTAAATTGGTACTTGGACGGGTGCCCGGATAAGAATCTGAAAGAGTCATCTTTGATCCCAGGGAACGTATGTGTAAACTGTAGAAATTTGAAAGATAGTGGTATATGCCAGAATCTAATGAACTCTGCTTGCGTAAATTCTAAAGACAACCCAATACAATGACCTTCGATAAACTCTAGGGAAGAAGACGACCACAACTAACACACCTTGTTAGTTAATATACCACAAATCACTTAAGAACATACTTAGAATAATTCGATTTGAACTTCACGAGAAAGTAATGCACTCAAGTTTAAAGAAAAAAAATAGGGTATTTAATAGCAAGAATCCAAAATTCTTTTCAATGACATAACCAGACTCTATTTATAGTGTTAAGGAGCCTTAGGCACCTTAAAATTCATATGAAAATTAACTAAAATAAAAGGATAACATAAAAGGTAATTTCCAAATATAATCTGGCTTCGAGATGTCTGTGCACTAGATCTAGATGTTGATCTCATGCCTTCGAATTGTAAAATGGTGTGTCAAGCTGTCCCAGGGTTTATGATCACGCCTTGTACGATCTAGCGTGACTTTAGCATCGTCACTGCAGAATGTCACGGTGTTCAAAATTTTCGATTGCACCTCATGTGGTTAAGCGTGAATCGTCTGATCATAAATGTAGAGAGTCTGTTTTTGGCCCACTGTTGATTGTGCATGCTATAGCTCAATCTGTCAACCTCACACTCAATCAACTAGTTGCTAGGCTCGATCTAAAGGGTACTCCAGGGCTAGTCTCGAGTTTTCTTTGCATCCAGTTCACCTACGGAAGCTCTACTTCTTTCTTGAGCTCCTCCAAATGTCCAAAAGCCTCTCAAAACTCTTTCACGAGAGTTATCATTGCTTCCTTGAGCTTTTTAGCTTTATGCCTTGTCAATGGGCCTTTAGTTATCCTCAGATACTCAATAGCCCTTGATGTTTACGTCATTTCTGGAATGCGTTGCGGCCACTGGGTGCGGTCGTGAACCCCACCATCGCAATTGCTGGACCACCTATCATGACTGCAAGAGAAAGGGCAGAACTTCTAGTGTGTTCGGCGATTGGTAGGTGAGAATGTTGATTGAAACCCCGCAGTTGCGGAATTGAAGCTCACAATTGCAAGACATGATGTGAGATTGGACAAAACAACTACATTGCAATATCTTGGACTAAACTTTTTGATTTTAGGACTTAATCTGACCTAAGATCATTGTAAGGGACATAATGAAAATGCGAGAAAATAGGAATGAGAAAAATTAGTGAGAATGGACATATAAGATACACATGAACCATGGCAAGATGTAAGTTACTGATTGAATAAAGTGTTAAATGGGAATTGTAAATGTGAATATCAGGCAATCACAATGCCACAGTTGAGGAGCTTGATAATGAGTAAAGCTAAGTGATGACTAAGTGGTTACATCCCACTACAAGTTTTCAATTGGTTTCAATTATTTTGAATGCAACTAATTTTATTTGCTATTATTTTGCAAATGAGATTTCAAAGGCTTTTCAACTACAAAGAATGAATTTAATATGTACTTTTATGGAAATTGGATTCCTATTTGAAAATCGAATTTGAGGCCTTTGCGATATAAATGTTTTCATGCAAATGTTTAGGGGAGCCGAGATGCACAATGAATGCAATTAAATGTTAACAAGCCACTTATGTAATACTACAAGTGTGAGGAACGAGTTCCATCCTACCAGTCGGATAATAGATTGGAACCTATCCAATCGGGATAGAAGATTGGTATCAGCAACGGGTGACATTAGCATTTGGTCCCACTAGTCAAATAACAGTAAATTGGGATATCTCCTAAGCAAGATTGGAACCCTAGGACTACGGTGGCATAGTTGAAATATTATGTACTTTCCTTAGTCGAAGAAATATAGACTAAGACTCTGATCAGTAGAAAAGCATACGCAGTATGCAACAGTATGAGTTGGTTATCGAAACGAACATGTGAATTATGAGTATAATGACACAAATTTGATAATTGCCACTTGAATGCCTTTAATGCTTATTTATTTACCTCTTTTGAAATGTTTATCTTATGCGAAGTTGTTCTTTAAATTGTTATTGCTTACATTCATTAATATTGAAAAGTCAAATGTTTCCATTTACTTGGCAATTAATCATTTACCATTGTTAAATCGAATTTCATTATGTTGCTTTAAGACCTCTCATGATTTTAATAGATAGAATAGTTTTAATTTTTGTTGCGGGCCAAGTTTGGATGTTACATTATTTCTATTGGAAATATAACTTGGGTTCTTGGTTTAGTTTTCCTTTGTTACATGTTTGGTTTTGCTATTTGCTGAGTGGGTTTATGAGTATTACCGTGTCATATTTTCTAAGTCAAGGCGTGACACTTTTGCTTATGCTTTCGGTATCCAATTCATTTTTCTCAAGAGTTACCAATGAATCAGTACTTTCTTCAACTAGGAAAATGGACTATGGAAAAGCCTCGGGATCCTAAATTTTTGCCAAAAGATACATTTTTTTAAAATTATAATTTGCCAAAAGATACTACAAATAATTAAATGTGATTGCCCATTATAGAAATACGAAAGTAGTATAAGAAGCAAGCATTTCAAGGACCAAAGTTGATTTGTTTTTGGAGGAATATGCCTTTAAAGCACGAGAATATGACAACACAATGAAGCATTCTTTGGCCTTTCCAAAATTCCAATTTGGAAAACAAAACTCCCATCTTAGACAATGAGTTGGACAACTTAAAATTTTGAACAATTATGGTTCTAACAAAATCCAATGGTGTGCAACAATGGATCAAAATCACAACAGAGACCAGCTTCCACTATTGGCATTTGAAGAACCACACAAAAGGGACTATTACAGTAAACACAAGTTGAAGTATGTGCATCCACTCCAATGTAATGCTATTCTCATTGACAACACTCTTCTTGGTTCAGGAAAAGCTAGAAGTAGAATTCAGACAAACCACCATATTGCAAAAATTTCCAGATCCCACTAAAGGCTGGTATTCCTAGAAACCACATAACTACTTAGCATTCATAGACGTATGAAAAAACATTTTGTCATCATCAAGAAGTCAATTTACAATGGCACCTTGCAACTTCTTTAGATCAAATCAACAGACAAACCAAAATATATTATAATAGTATATTATCAACAATTAGAATAATAAATTTATAAAAATACATAAATAGGGAAACAAGTTGGAAACATGCATTTTCACAAAGAAACAAAATCAAATCAAATCAAATCAATAAAGAGGCAATCCACGGATGCGAGAATAAATTTATGTCCAAGAACAAAAAATAAAAAATAAAAACATTGTTTGCTTTGTTGGATCCTATGGAGTAGTTTCAACAAGATCAAACCCCTTATGAAATATGGAGTGGAAGGAAGCCATTCGTTAAACTTCTCAAAATATTTGAGTGCATCGCCTATGCTTGGCAAGAAGAGGACAAGAGACACAAATTAAATTAGAAATCAATTAAATGTATTTTTTTGACCATCCTAATGAGACAAAGGCTTATAAGTTATTTGATCCTACTAATGAAAAATATATTTATTAGTAGGAATGTTGTATTTAGTGAACATGTACATTGGAATTGGCAAAAAGGAGGAGAAAATTTGCAAAAAGAAGATTGGGAGATGAAGATAATAAACTATCACAGGGGGAGTCGTGACCATGAGCCAAAAATGCGCAGGTACACGATGTAATAGAAGATCCGCAGTTCACCTCTCAACTAGAAGATAATGGTTCACAACTGCAGGCCCAACGCCACAAAGAAGTGACATCGAGCAGAATGCACTATGGCTAGACCCGCGATTGTGCTAGGAGACCTCGCAACCGCAAGCAAAGAGCTTGTGAGTGTGAGGGTAACAATGGCAAATTGAACAGGTTGTTGATTTTTACAGTGATACTCCTCTGTGGAGATTCAAATCACCTTAGGAAATTTGTGAGGCTAATAAGTACGCATTTTGGGCCCTTAGCCTATATGTTTTGCGAAAGCAAAAGGTAAGAAAGAATGAAACGAAACAATGAAGGAGGAATTAGTATCCATTGAAAAGAATATAACTTGGGGGTTGTGAGACAACGCTCAAGGTGAGAACATCATTGGGTTGAAGTAGATCTTTAAAACTAAATTTCATACGCATGGGAATGTGTAAAAGTATAAAGCAAGGTTGATTGTAAAGAGGAACACTCAACAATATGGAGGCAATTACTTGGAGACATTTTTACCGGTGGGAAGGTTAGAAATTATAAAACTCTTACTTGCTTTGTCAACTCAAATAAGATGGAAAATTTATCAATTTGAAAGTGGGGAGAAAAACATTCAAAAATTTTATATTTCTTAACTCAATCAACATTCACAAATTTATTTTTCTTGAACTCTTTCTACACTATATTTTTTTTTCTTCTTGGATATAAATGACTTACAAGACTCCTCTATTTATACTATTTTTTATTGAGAATAGATGATAGTGATTAAAGGAATTTAATAGTTCAAATTAATCACCATTTAACTATTTTATCAAGCCACACCTAACTTACCAACTATATAAATATAGATGCATATATTGTCTAAGTGTCTATATATTTAAATATTATTTCAATTTTCATATATACATTTTGAAGAAAACAAGTTTCAATGCAAGACTAATTTGTTTTTAATAAAAATTCCTGAAAACTAAGTTTAATTTCCAACACATGTCATCTTATCAATCACCCAAATTGCATGGTATTGATTGTTATCTGAAGCTTTATCACACAGATTTTATCCCAAGAGTATCCCCAAAAGCAAGTGAGAACCAAAAAATTGTTTGTAACTGCAAATGTTCTATTGTATGCAAGAAGATCCACAACTATTTAAATATTTTTCGACTGAACGTTATTACTCTGGTGATGCTGATCTGAGCAGAAGGGTTATCCACCACTGTACGAAATTCTTCGTAATTCATGATTTGTCAAACATCAACTAATACGGTAAACTTCAAATTCAACATATACCCGCAGCTCATGTGGTCTTAGGTTAGGCATGCACTAAAAGTAACACTTGGTTGCAACAGCAACAAGAGGACTGTTCCTTCCGATTGTAAAACCTGGTCTTTCAGTCACATCCAGCTCTTCTCCTTTGGCGCCATCAGGCAGTGCCCAATCAAACTTGTGCATGAGATTTGCCACCGTATGCTCGATAGCAAGTGCTGCAAACGCAAGCCCTGGACAGATCCTCCGTCCTGCCCCGAATGGGATCAACTGGAAATCAAACCCCCTGAAGTTCACGGGAGAATTCAAGAATCTCTCCGGCATAAACTTTTCAGGCTCATTCCAACAATCCGGGTCCCGGCCGATGGCCCAAGCATTAATGATGACCATTGTGTCGGGTGGTACGTCGTATCCCATTAGATTTACATATTCTCTGGCAGCGTGGAAATATATTGCGACCGGTGGGTGGCAACGAAATGTTTCCTTGATCACTGCTTTCAGATAGTACATCTTCTGCAAGTCTTTTTCAGTTATGTGTTGTTTTCCTTTCATAATGTTTCGTATTTCATCTTTAAGTTTCTTCATCACTGTGGGGTGCCTTATCAGCTCTGTCATCGCCCATCCTAGTGTTGTCGCTGAAGTTTCAGTTCCAGCTCCAAATATATCCTATTTTAATTTGGAAAAGTAAAAAAGGATGATTAATCATTGTTTTAGAAACTGATAACTTTATTAAAAATTGGATCATAAAACAGAAAGAAGGGAGATATGTCTTACCAAAATCGCTGCTTTGACAGATGTGAGGTCGATGGAGAGTCCAGGAGTATTACCCTTATATATGCCAAGCAAAATATCTATGAAGTTTTCTTTACTTTTATCATGTTCACCATCTCCCCTAGAATTCTCTGAGAAGCTGTTCAAGTGATCTTCAATAACAGCATCCAGGATTTCATCCCTTTTCTTAGCACACCTCTCCAGGGCAGCATTGAAACCATTCAAATAATTAATCCAAGCAAGCAATGGAACGAATTCTCCCAGCGTGAAATTGAATAACAGCCCCACAACTTCATCTAGCGAATCCAGAAATTTCTTCCCATGCCTCGTTTCTCTATGCTTCTTCCCAAAAGCTGCACGGCAGATCAAATCATTTGTCAGGGACATGAACATATTGGTCAAGTTCACTTGGGACGAGGACAAGCAGCATTGTTTAATCTTTTCCACCAGGAGAGCTATTTCTTCCTCCCTGACTGAGTTAAACGATTTCACCCTTGCGGTGCTCAGCAGCTCGTGCAAGAAGATGCTTCTCACCTTCCGCCATTGGTCCCCGTAAGGCAGATTGATCAAGTCCTTCAAGTCGTAGAATATTTTCTTGGAAGCGCTCAACACAGGCTTGCCTGCAAAGGCGAGGTCATGAGTTTTCATGATCTCCTTAGCTACGTTGGCTGATGAAACTACCAGCGTCGGCTTGGAGCCCAAATGAAGTAGCATCAGCGGGCCATGTTTCTGGGACAGTTTCCAGAGAGAGCGGTGAGGCAATTGGCCGAACTGGTGGAGGTTTCCAATGATTGGGAGAGTTGGTGGTGATGGCGGTAATTTTTTCTTGCCTGTTAAGCTGTGTCTTCTGGTGAAGTGCCATGCGAAGATTAAGGCTAGAAGAGTAAACAGAAGTATGCACTGCTGAAATCCTTCCATTGACTAATGAACACTTGGAGAAGAAATGGTCTCTTGTGCTTGTTCTTCAGGCTTGTTTGGTTGCTTGTAGTAGCTCCTTAGAATCAGACGGCCAGTTATAAAAACTAACAAGTGCCGTACAAACTTTTATTGCAGCACACAGTGGGTTTATATGTGCTAATTTCTAACAAGGGCTGTACAAAATTTATTGCTGCAGGTAGTGGGTCATCTATTCCCGTCCACTTGTCGTAATAGAAAGTGTCTTCGTTTGAATTTATTGAGATTAATAGGGTGCCGTCTTTACTTGAGCGGTTTATATAAATAGTTGACTAAGCGCAGTCCTATTTGGCATTTAATTTGGTTGGGGGCTAAGGCTTTTAGATCATTTAACCAACATTGCCACGTGCCGTTGGTGTGAATTTTCCAGCGATCTATCCACGCTATCGTGATGTGGCACCCGTGTTGACATGACGCGTCATTCATATTGCGAATTGTAAAAATATTAAAAAATTAAAAATTACATTATCGAAAAAATATAAAATGTACAAGCAATATTTAAAAGATTTAAAAAATATAGCTTCCAAATAATAAATATAAAAAATGAAATATAAATTTTAGAATATAAATTGGCAAAAAGCAGAAAAATAAAGAGTTATGTTATATCGAAATTTTAAATTTAAAGAACTTATATCCTAAAATCATAAAAATTACATTTTTCCAAAATGAAATAATTTAAATTCATTAAAAAATTTTCAAAATTTTTGGTGCATGATATTATATATGATTAAATATTGAAAAAATTTCAAAATAAAAATTTATACAATATTAAAATAACAATGTATATTTTAAAATTTTCTAAAATGCCTAATTTAAATATAAAAATGTATTTCACAAATATATTCTCAAAAAATATGAGAAGCGGTACTTGTAACATAAAAAATGGCACATATAAATTTAAATATGTTTTGTAAATAATAAAATAAAAAATATGTTATATAAATCTAAAAATTAAAAGTTTCTCAAAAGACATAAAAATATAGCTATGCATTAGGAAAATTTTTCAAAATTAAAAATTTATTATATTTTTCAAATATATTCTCAAAAATAGGAAAAATGTATTTTTCTTTTGAAAAGCAAAATATATATTTCAATAATTTGATGTTAAAAAATTAAATATGTGAAAATCAAAATTTGAATAACTTTTAAGGATGATAATGTAAAAGTGTTTCAAGAAATTTTCAAAATTTTAAAAAATTTTACTTTCTAAAAAAATTTCAAAATTTTTTTCTAAAAATATTCTCGAAAAAGATTAAATATACATAAATTATAAATTTAATGTTTATATATTCAAATATAGTGTAAATTTGAAAGATATATTATATTTTCTAAATACATTATTTAAAAATCCACAAAATATTATATTTAATAAAATAAAAATACAAAGTATAAATTTAAAATTTGAAAAATTCTAAAATTTGAAAAATCAAAATTAATGTTCCAAGAAATACACAACTTTAAAATTTCAATTTTTTGATGCATTGTCCATCCTGACAAATATATAGTGTGGTTTTCAAACTCAATTGATGTGGCTTCTAAGGTAAATTTTAAATTTATTTTTTATAACTTATAATATAAAAATATATTGTTATTTTTTACATAGTATAGTTATTTTTATTTTTTAATTTAATTTCCATACTTTATATTTCATAATTTTAAAAATCTATTTTTAAGAATATATTTAGCTCACATATTTTTATAAATTGTTTTAATAATTATTATTTTGTTTTTGAAATATTTTTTCTTTTTTTCATATTTTTTGAGAATTTGAATATTTAAGATTTTTTAAAAAAGATTGTCTTAATATCAATTACTGTAAAATATATAATTTTATTTAATTATTTTTGAATTAATTTTTGTTTTTATAATTTATAAATATATTTTAATATGTTCCTATGGACTTCATTTACAAAATATAATTACTTGTTAAAATTTTATATTTTTAGGAAATATATATCATTTTTTTGTTTTTTTCTTATTTAAATTTTAAAATTATATACTAATTTTTATACTCATTATTTGGAAAATGTGTTTTTTTTTTAATTTTTGAATATAATTATATAGAAGGAAAGTAAAGGTGCGAGGGCATGTTAAGGGTGGGCCTATGGTTCTTTGTTGCTAGTTTGGTTATAAGAAGTTTTTGATTTGCTTTAAACTATTTTGAATTCTTTTGTCGTGCTCTTGTAACAAAGGGAGAGTAAAAAGTTAATGGTTCGGGGAAGTAAGAAAATCTCTCTCTCTCTCTCTCTCTCTCTCTCTCTCTCTCTCTCTCTCTCTCTCTCTCTCTCTCTCTCTCTCTCTCTCTCTCTCTATATATATATATATATATATATATATTTAATTAAGGAGAAGTGTGTCTATTGATGGTGATGATGTTTGCCGCTACAGTTTTTTGCTGATGGTTGATTGTATTGGTAGGTTGTTGTTCATTGCTGGTTTGTCTTTGTTGCTGATTTGGTTATATTTCTATTTTTGCTTGGTCCTATTGAGTTGGTGTTACAGCATCAAGTGGGTTGTATTAGTCTTGGTTTGTTTGAGTTTCTGTTAAATTTTTGGAACACTTGTCATGCTTCAAGTCATCAATGGCACTGGGCAACCATTTTTTGTTTTGTCTTTATAAGGTTTGTGACATGTAACATCAGAGGGGAGATTTTGGTGTTATGATGTGTTGGTATTTATATAATGCCTATGTGACCGTACATTTTATCAAAATCATTGCCTTAATTGCTGAAAAAAAATCCAACGTTATTTTCCTTAATCTTATAAATATAGTTACCTTGTTTGATGCTTATGAAGATATGATGGCATCTTGAGGATATGAATATCTTTAGAAATTGGGAAGATTTGACCATTATCTATT
Organism: Avicennia marina; assembly: GCA_019155195.1. NCBI lineage: Eukaryota > Viridiplantae > Streptophyta > Magnoliopsida > Lamiales > Acanthaceae > Avicennia > Avicennia marina. The sequence goes on from CM032779.1 coordinate 682,656, forward strand.
GGAGAGATTGTTGTTTGGATATCATATGTTATCATGAAATGATAGGAAGATTATCATTCCTAAATATATTGTATTTGGACATGAATGAAATCATGGCCCGATCAACTCATGTTGCAACACGAGATAGAACATAATATGGATAGTACAAAATTAATCAAATCTAGTGGATCTTAGGGCATCTTGGATATCTAACTTTCAAGGAAAATGATTGAAATTGCTTATACAAGTAATAGAAAGCTTAGAAGATGTGTGGACAAGCCTAGATATATATGCTTGAGTGCATTGTTGAAGAATTGGGATGTTATTGTTTAATCAACTTTGTGAGATTTAAGTTATTGAGTGCATTGAATATGTGTGTTTGAAAAAATAATTTTATCACCTATTTTATACTAAAAGTCGAGTGCAAAAGTTCTATACCTCAAGATGAGAATTCAATTTGACTGAAGGATAGAGACCTAAAGTGAGTTAGGTCTAAATTTTAGTAAGGAGAACTTGTTGTAGAACTCTATCTAGTCATAAACTCGGATGGTGGGGAAATGAAATAACTCAAGTGAGGTAAAGTGAGTTTTGAACATAAAACATTGATTTTAGTAAACTTTTTTCAACTGGGAGTGACCTCATAGATGTATATATATTTACACCAAGTTCATTAACTTGTTTGTGTGTATTTGACAAAATTCAACACCTAAAGATTACAAAAGTTATCCTCTATGTATTTTCATGTTGATTCTCAATATTTGAAGGTGTCCATACCTATATTTTCATATATTATTTACTTCAATAAATTTCACGTGAAGAGAAAATAAAATAAAATGTGTAAAAGTCTTTATTTTTTATATATAAAGAGAAATTGAGCAAATAATTAAATAGAAGTGGTCAACATATTAGTAAAAGAAAATTTGATAACTTAAACTTTCTCTCATTTCAATTAACATTTTAAAAGAAAAATGAGTTTTTCTTGGTAATACTATTTTTTCCTTCAATATTTTTTCTTTTCTATTCAACAATATTTGACTGATCAACTAAGCAATTAATTTATTTTTTGTAGCATTTTTCTTTTTTATTCATCTAACTTTGAAGTAAATATAGCTTTAGTTTCACATGATTTTTTCCTTGTTTAAAAATGTATTGATTTTTGTGTGCTTTCATTCCTATAAGCTTTTTCTAGATGCTTGTTCGGTAATAGTAAATTGAAACGAAAAAAATAATTTATTATGTCAACTAGCGTAATAAATAAGGATTGAAATCTAATCCAACAATTTGCGAAATGCTTTTGGTGTTTTTTGTCTGATGTTTTGGTAAATTAACATATTTTTTAAAAATAAAAAAATAAATTTATTTTCAAAATTATATATTTTTAATTGCAATTCTTATGAATAAATATGAATCATTCTCATTTAATTTGAAACTCTATTATTTCAATTTCTTTTTTTAAACACCAAAAAGATACAATTACAATAAATACTTTCATTTAATAAATATACGATGGTGATATAAAATTTTGAAAAATAAATATAAGAATTAAAAAAATCAAATAATATATATATATATATATATGTATGTATTTATAATTTTAGGATAAAATCTAATAAAAAGTATAGAGTGATATGTACCATAAAAGGACATTTCAGCATTCATTTTGGTAAGCTGAAAGGTTAGAATCAAATCAAATACTAAATAATTAAAAATATTAAACTAAATATTAAAAATACTGTCGGGGATGGCTTTCAGTAGTCTAGCAATGTATATCCAATTATCTTACCTCTTTGACTAGCATTGTGTAGTCTTTTAATTCCATTAATCATTCTTTATTTCTCCTTAAACACCCATTAAAGCCCGATTGACTCCTTGACCGACTGAACCTTGTCTCTTCTTCTCTATTATTCAGCCATATTTCCTTTAATCTTGCTGCAACAACCTGTCATTAGCTTATTGATTCAGACCCTCATCCCTTGTTTTAGTTGCCAGCTTTTGATTTCACATGGGTGTTAATATTTATTCTTTGTTAGCATAGAATAATGCGAACGGCCCCTAGTTCTTCTCTCTCTCTCTCTCTCTCTCTCCTTTAAAAAGGAAAAAAAGCTCTCTCTCTCTCTCTCCTTTCGTCCTGTCCGTTTGTTTATTGCTTCTCTAATATCCTCCTAATGGGTATTGATTATGGAGTCTCTAGCTGTTACAATTTCTTGGCCTCTACATCCTTGGCCGTTTAACACCAGTAAAATTAGCTTTGATGGCGTTGTTGATAGGGAATAGAGTGAGATTGGATTAGACAGTGTTCTCTTGAAGTATGTTTGGCATGCAAGAAAGATTTTCTTAGAGGACCAAATTAGGCAGAATCTTAACTGTTCATGTTTTGTTAATAGGAACAAGAATAAAGCGACTGATCTCTGGTTGAGACTTAAATTTTTTAGTGAACGTCCTTTCTCAATTTTACTACTAAATCATGGTTTATTTACAAAATTAGAAGTAATTTTCACATTGATTTCCACCTCATAATGTGATTGTCATAAAACATAGTAATTGCACTAATACTTCTGTTAATACTAAAATATCTAACTGCCAAATTTGAAATGTTGGAATATCTAATTTCATTTTAATAAGGATATTTTAACAGTATTTATATTGTAAAAAGCTTACAAGTTACATTATTTGTAGATTGACTGTATTGAGTGCGTATTGAATTTGGAGATATTGATCGACTAATCTTGGTGTGCTGACATAATGAATGATGTGATTGATCATTTATCTAAAATAAAATTAAACAACTAAATACGGCCAATCAATATAGAAATTAGAAAAAAAAAAATCAATGACAGGTTTTGATTGTTGATACAAAATATTAAACGTAATCATATTATTATGTCAAATAGAAAGGAAGCCACAAGCGATTTAATATTGATAGGAATTAGTATGTTAATCTACGTACTGAGGGAATATCATTCAAGAATAACGTGAAAGAGAATGACCTGTTCATGAGTTAGTGAAGTATAAAATAATTGGCTGTCACAACTGATCACGTCAGTTATGCAACACTCTCATACCTTAAATTAATTGAAAAAACAGTGTCATTACCTAATAAACAGTAAGGAACTCTCCTCATTTAGTAACAAAGTTCTTAAAGATACTTTCCGCTCTTCGCATAGAACCCTAAATTTTAACCGAACTCTTAACAGAAGATTAAAAATATATTTTTACATTCCTTCAAATAATTATCTTGAACCCACAATTTTATCATAACATTAAAAAAATTCAACTAATTTTAATATATGAACAATATTCAAGGCTTGCACCTAAATTCTTTTTTGTCACTTCTACCGTGAATTAATGCTGGACAGCTTAAGATAAATTAAAGATAGTAAATTCATACAAATATGCATTTGCTAAACGATACTTCTCCATGAAACATAACACAAATTACTGTTTTATCATTCTGTTTACCTTAATCTTTAGTTGGCATCATATATTGCACGAAGAATGATGCTCCGAAGCAACTGCAAGCAGAGGAACAGCCCTATGAATGGCAAGGCCAGGGCGTTCAGTCATGTCCAATTCTTCTCCTTCATCAGCCAATTTCCAGTCAAATTTCTGCACAAGATTTGCTAACACCAACTCAATGGTAGCCATAGCAAAGGAAATCCCCGGACAGCCCCTTCTCCCAGCCCCAAATGGGATCAACTCAAAATCCAGGCCCTTAAAGTCTATTGAAGAATTTAAAAACCTGTCCGGATCAAACTTCTCCGGTTCGTCCCATACGGCAGGGTCCCTCCCTATGGCCCAAGCATTAGTCATCACCGTTGTCCCTGCTGGTATGTCGTACCCCATAATTTTCACATCTTTCCTTGCCATTCGGGGTACCAACAGGGGGATCGGTGTGTGGGTACGAAGAGTTTCCTTGACCACAGCTTGCAGGTACGACATTTTTTCCAAGTCATTATCGGTTATGTCGTGTTTGTCTTTCACGATTTCTCTTACTTCCTTCTGCAATCTTTCCATGATGTTAGGGTGTCGCAAGAGTTCGCTCATTGCCCATTCTAGAACTGTGGACGTGGTATCAGTTCCAGCGGCGAATACATCCTGCAGAAGAATAGATAAGAAGAATATGGGTTCAAAGAGATTTGTTTGAAACGGTGGAAGTTGAACCTGGTGGGCTTTATGAAATTGACTTACGTACCAAAATTATTGCTTTGACGCTATCTCTGTCAATGGAGACACCAGTAGAATTATTCTGGTAAATTTTAAGCAAGATGTCGACAAAATTTTCTCCCTTCTGCTTCCGATCATCAGCAGCCTCCTTGGAACTTCCCATCCGGTCTTGGATCACTCCCTCCAGGAATTCATCGAGTTCTTTAGAAACCTTATCCACTCTTGCGTCGAACCTGTTGACACGATTAATCCAAGAAAGCCATGGGACAAAGTCTCCTACGCTAATGGTCCCCAACAGCTCCAAGAATTCTCGCAACAACGAATGGACGAATTTCTTGCCGTTTTCCCCTACGCTGTACTTCCTGCCAAAAGCCGATCTGCAGACCACATCGTCAGTGACTTCAGTGAACATCTCACTCAAATTCAAGACACGAGAAGATTCCCTTATCCTTTTCACCACAAGGGCTGCTTCTTCTTCCCTGATGCAATGGAAAGATTGAACCCTTTTGGTGCTCAGAAGTTGGAGGACACAAACGCTCTTCAACTGCCTCCAGTATTCACCATAGGTGGCGATAGATACGTCTTTCCCGTCATAGAGAAGCCGCCTGGCAACACCTGTTTGAGGCCTGTCGGAAAAGGTGAGGTCATGGGTTTTCATGATTTCCCTGGCTCCGTCTGCCGACGAAACGATAAGGGTGGGCACGTAGCCAAAGTGAAGAAGCATGAGAGCGCCATGCTTTTTGGCTAAGCGTTGGAGATTTTGGTGTGGCAATAAGCTCAACTGGTGGAGATTTCCCAGTATGGGTAGCTTTGGTGGCGATGGGGGTAAATTTTTGGTACCAGCAGGTTTATAGAACCATTTTGTAATAAGGCAGAACAAGAAGAGAGATACAAGTGCTCGGAACATAAAGGGATGAAATACTATTCCATCAATTTGTTGTTGTATAAGCAGGAATTTGGACATGATGGGCAGGTGAAATTCGGACATTGTGCTCTCTGCCTCTGTTGTGTTTTGATTATGTATTTTGTGTTTTTCACATGTATGTGGTTTAGTTTTGGGCAAGTGTAAGGTTGTATAGCCCTACACTTGGCTCAGTTATGGATTGGTCGAAGGTGCACCAAAATCCAAAGAAGGTTCACTTGTGAAGAAATTAACGACATTTACTAGCTAAAATATCTACGGCAGCAGATCATGGACTCAGTCAATAGAATTAATATATAATTTTAATTGGAAAATGGGGTATGTGAAATGATTTCCAAAGTGGAAATTTTGGGCCAGATAAGGTTAAACAATACTCAATCAATCACTTAATACTGTTACTCTCATAATTGAATTGAGCACAGGAAAAAAAAGTGTAAGCTGATTGCAATTTTTATTTCAATCAAACTTCCAGTGTAAACTTGCGTCCTACGATGTCACCGAATCACATATTTTCATTCAATCAATTCATAGTCTTAGCTCTTAGCGCTATCAATGCGATCACAATTACCTCGCAATCACTATAACTTTTGTGAAATATACTATTACGAAGTAATTCGTGGATGTTTAAAAATACATTAATATGTCCAAGTTTTGAGCTTTAGTTTGATAATCAATAGGGATCGTCAAATATTAATACAGCCAAATCTATCGATAATGTGAGTTGGCATGAAATTGAAGATGTTACAATGTGTAAAATAGTGGATTTGATTGCCTTTGGATTCATCCTTTGGTTTCCTTAAAATGAATAGAAAGCTCCATGGTAGTTTCAGGTTTCAAGTCATCAACTTTGCCCAACTTTTCAATTTTCTTTGGTAATGCAAGATATCCACTACACGCACTAACTCTTTTTCCTTTAAAGGAACTTTAACTTTCTTTTTTTGTAGCAATTTCAAAATCAAAGGTGGGGAACATAACCAGCCATGTTAGGTTCTGCATAGTTTTCCATTACTTAGAAGATTTGGTGTCCAAGATTTGCTAATTGCTTTGTTCCTAATTTGTATAGCAATGTTTCCATGCTTGTTGTAACCAAAATTACATTGATTGTTAGAAATAAGTTTGCAATCCCCAATTAGTACAACTGAAAGTATTTCAATAAAAACGAAGAGGATTGTGGAATGGTTTCTTTTGGCCATTTATCTAACTTATATCCTATCAAAACTTGGGCTATTTCATCAAGGTTTACAAGAAGTCCAATTGGATGCATAGGATAAAAATCTGATGAAGCCCATTTCTGCTCCTGACATAGACTTTGTCAAAGTATCTAGAACTTTCTATTCTAACTTTACTAAATAAATTCAAATAAAAATTCATAAACAAGGACAGGATTGAAGGTTGTAAACCTTGTCACAACTTTTAACAACCTAATGTCTTTCAAAATAGAAATAAATACCTTTCTTTCAAATATTTTGGGTATTATAACTTTATCAACCATAAAATGACATGAATCCACATGCCCATAACTTTGGCTAGCCTTTTTACTATAAAATTCCTTTAAGTATGCCCATTGTAATCAAGTTCACCCACATCAAACTCACTTTCAGAATCCTCGTCAATTTTCATTTTGTTAGCCCTTGTTCTTGGTTGTAATCTCTAATTCACTTCAGGATGTCTTGTTTTGCAATCTTACTCTTCCTTGATGTGACTTCAATTGGAATTTTTGTGGTCTAAGGCTAATCATCCTTAACAATTACTTTAGTTGTCACACCATTTTCTTCTTCCCCTCTAGGGATAGTTTCTTTTTCTATTTCTTTGGAGTTTGGTAGTTCCTTCGCAATTAGTTCATCAACAGGCAGTATAACTATCTCTATTTTAGGAACATCAACAAGGTCTTTTTTCCTTTTGTTCTCCTCTCGTCGTAACATCTAGAATGGGTACTGATGAAGCTTTACCTTCTATAGTCTCCTTTTTCTTATTTGCTCTCTCTTTTTTTTGAAGGTTTTCTTCCTCTCGCAGGTCCCTTTGGAGCGGGTTTCACAAGTGGTTGTCAAATCACTTTCCTCACGTCTTGTATTAGACAGGTTACGAACATTGTCTAAAGCGGTTTTGCCTTAATTGCTTCTTTCTTGTGTTGAATGTGTTCTTGTTGTTAGGGCCCCTCAATGGTTTTTGGAGGTTGGATAGTGGTGGTTGAACCTATAGTGGCAACCCCAAATTTCTCCTCGCTATTTGATTTTTCTTATAGATTTTGAAATGTTTGCTATAGTAATGGAAAAAGAGCCAAGAGAATACGGTTTATATTTGATGGGATTTTTTTTAGCACAAGACTACATATACAGGTTAAAATCATGGTTACAAAATAGTAAAAAAAATCAAGTTTTCATTGAAAATAGGGGAAGTAGTGACTAGTATTGTTGAGAACTATACCATCAAAACTATACCTCTTAATAGTTTTTGCTACCATTTTAATGCCGCATCAAATCAATTAGCGCATTAGGTAGAGGCCTTGTTCACACCTAAGCTATTCAAATCTACCAGCATTTAGCCCTTTAGTGAATATGTCAGTAAGTTGTCTTTCTGTTGTAATATAATTGATATCGATTTCCTTTTTCTCCACCAACTCACAAATAAAATGATATTTAATGTCAATATGCTTAGTTAGCGAGTGTTGAATAGGATTTTCAAACAAATTAATTGCACTATAGTCATTATATAGGGCAACTAATTCATTAACATTCTCACCATAATCTTTCAACATTTACTTCATCCATAGTGAAACAAAATTTTACTTTTTATTGTACTATGATATTAGATTGTTGCCAACTAAGAAACAACCACCTATTGTGCTTTTCCTATCATCCATATTTCCACCCTAATTCGCACCTTTATAACAAATCAATCAAATATTAGAAGTTTTAGAATACCATAGTCCTAGCTTAGTTGTGTTGTTCACATAGAGGATGATCTTTTTCATAGCCGTTAGATGACTTTCATTTGGATCCACTTGACATCTTGTACATAGCCCTAAACTAAAGCTAACTTCAAGTCAACTAGTTGTTAAGTAAGCTTCCAATCACGCACCTATAAAGACTCCCATCCATTAATTTTCCTTTTTTATCCTTGTGAAGTCTTACCAATTTTGGAAATGGTGTTGTAACATGTTTGGAACTTTCATATCCAAACTTTGAACCAAATTCTTTGCATATTTTGTTTGTGAGATAAAAATTCCATAATCCATTTGCTTCACTTGAAGTGTAAGAAAATACTTCAACTCTCCTACCATACTCATTTTGAATTCATTTTGCATGTTTGATATGAATTTGTTCAACATATATTGAGAGGTTGATCTGAACATAATGTCATCGACATATACATGTGTAACAAGAGTATCATTATTGTGACGACATACAAGTACTGTTTTGTTTGCTCCCCTCAAGTGTAGCCCTCATTGGCAAGAAATATTGTCAATCTCTCATACCAAATACAACGTACTTGCTTCAAACCATACAAGGACTTTTTCAATTTATACACATGGTTTGGATATTGTGGATCAGTAAAGCCCTTAGCCTGTGCTACATATACTTCTTGCCTCATCTAGTTAAAAAATTAGTTTTATCATCCATTTGACATACTTTGAACTTATGACATTGTACACCTTTCTTTTCAGTCTCACCTTTCTCACATTTTTTAAAGTTTTTCTTATAATCCATGAAAGAGTTCTTAGATGAATTACTTAGCTTTTTTTTTTTATATTAAAATTCGGATTCCTTTTCCTTAGCAATTGCTTTAACTTCTTTGCCATGTATATTGTCATCATCACTGTTGTAACAATCATTATCATCATTATCTTCATCACTTTGTTTTTTGTTGTGGAAGGCAAGCTCTTTTTCTTTCCTGACAACATTCAAGTTAATTTCATAGGTTTGTAAAGAACCCATAAGCTCATCTAATTGAGGGCTGTCAATATCTTTCCTTAAGATAATGAGTCACTAACATCTAAAATTTTTGGGGTATTACATATTGTGCTGGCTAGTGTGCTGTGCAGTCTTATTATGTTGTCGATATACACCTTGACTAGTTTATTCAAGGTGTAGGTTGACCAAATTAGAAAGAGATGAGCAAACTTGGTCAACCGATCAATGATGACCCAAATGGCATTGACCTTGCAACATTCGTGGTAAACCAACCATGAAATCCATGGTAATACACTTCCCATTTCCACTCAAGGATTTCTAAAGGTTGAAAATAACCTTCGAGTCTTTGGTGTTTAGCTTTAATTCTTTGACACATCATGCACCTAGTTATGAAGTCTGCAATGTCCTGTTTCATTCTATTCCACCAAAAATTTCTTTTTAAATCTTTATACATTTTTGTGCTCTCTAAGTGCACCAAATATTTAGATTGGTATGCCTCTCACATAATCTTATTTCAAATCTTCATATCTCCCGACATGCATGATCTCCCTCTCATGTACAGAACACCAATCAGGATAAAGTTGTAAGTTTACAACTGTTGTGATCATGTAATACAGAGTAAGTAAGAGTGTAGATTCCACAGAGAGGTTAATTTGCGTCTATTGATTTGTCCACCTATACATTAGTCAAGTCAATCATTTTTTTAGCAATGATTTTGAAAAGTTTATGAAATAAATTTATTATGAAAGTCTAAGTAAGAAAATACACAAGCTTTTGAAGATTCAATTGATTTAAATTGTTTAGGTTCTTGCATTGCAATGTGACCTATCCATACTCAACGTATGTCAACCATCATTTAATTGAATTTATCACACAAACTACATAATCTCCTATTTTCACTTCTGCTAATGTGAGAAAAATTAAATTTATGATTATTTCATGGATTATAAAAATTCATTCCCGCTGTTATCTTATAATCATCATAATCATAAGAAGTGGCCAAATTCTTGAACATTCAAACCACAACAACCATAAATAATACTTAAAAGTGCAAAATCTCCTAGCTTCACTTCCTCTAATCATAGAAAAATTATGTTTATGATTGTTTTACAGATTATAGAAATTCACTTATGCTCTTATTTCGTAATCATCATAATCATAAGAATGGACTAAATTCTTAAGCATTCAAATTATAACAATCATAAATAGCAATTCAATAACACTTGATCATAGATTAAAATGAATATCAATCACATTAACAACGCAAGAACCCAAACTTAAACTTAGTTCAACAAATCCAAATAATAATCCACCCAAATACAAGAACTAATCATTTCTAAACTAAGAGCAGATAAAATTCAAAAATAGAGATGCTTAGTCTTGCAATGGAATGGTGATGATGGATCCTTTAATGCTTCTTTAACTTCTTTCTCTCTAAAAGCTTTCTTTTCTCTTCCTTCTATCTTCTATTTTAGCGCAAGAGATGTCGCCTTCCTATCTTCAAGCATTAGCTTCTTAATATGCATTGTTTTTTGTCTGCAATTTAAAAAAAAAAGAAGAAGAAAAATTGTTCTCGCTGCCTCATGTTGTTCCCATGCACTCGTTGTGCAGCCGCATGACATCTCATGTGGTGAAGTATTCAAATAGCATGTCTAGAGTATAATTTTCCCTTTCTCTGATGCACTTTTCATGCGGCTGCATGACAAGAGCATCTCAACTACATGACAATAGCATGTTGACTGCATAAATTTAACCCTCTCTGATGCAGTTCCAACATCGAAAATGCATGAATTTCAATTTTTGGTACAATCTTCATACTATTCTAGCATTGGCAATGCATGAACAATTCTGCACAACAAAAATTTATAGCATCGGCAGTGCATGAAGAATTCTGCACATCAAAAATTTATCCCAAGTGTATGATTTTGTTCAAAAAAATATTTATAGATAGGCCTCACAAAATAAACCATGAAATACCTCAAAATAGCATAAAATCTCATAAAACTAGCAAACAATTGTTCCAAATTTCTATACCAAATAACTTCATTTCTTGAAGTTATCAAATACCATCCTCCCCTATTTGGAAGTCTGGTATTTGTTTTTGTTTGACCTTACTCTTCAATGCCCTTAATTTGGGATCCAAGTTTTGGGAGTTCTTAATTTCTTCATAAATTGGAGGTTCCATATTTAAAGTGACAAGCTCACTCTCAATTGATTCAATGATCTCTAAGTGTAGCAAGTTCAGTTGTCATGCTAGAATGGGTACTATCACTCAAGTGTCTTTACGACTTAAAGCATCTGTCACTCAGTTGCTTCTTCTTGATGGTAGCTGATAACCAAGTCATAATCCTTGATCAACTCCAACCATTACCTCCACCACGAGTTCAACTCTTTTTGGGTAAAGAGGTATTTGAGGTTTTCATGGTCGGTGTATGTTTCACACCTTTCACTATAAAGGTAGTGCCTTCAAATCTTTAGGGAAAAACTACCGCTGCTAGTTGTAGATTGTGGGTAGGAGAGTTTAATTCATACAACTTTACTTGCATTGATGCATAGGCAATCACTTTATCGTTTTGCATCAGGACACATTCTAATTCATTTTTCCTGGTGTTACTATAAGTAGTGAATCCACCACCTTCATTCAACAAAGCTAAACTAATGCTGAGATCAATTTCTCCTTTAGCTCCATAAAGCTTTTCTCACATTCCATAAAACTCTCGAGCCTTAAGAAACTCCTAACCTTAGTTACATCCATAGGTCTTGACCATTGTGTAATGACTTCTATTTTCTTGAGGTCTATTAAGACTACTTCCTTGGTTATGCGAAAATAAGTTTTATTCATTTTTCATGTTTTGTGCCCACGAAATCATAGCTTGTGAACACAAAAACTAATCCCATGACTACGCCATGCACCACAGTGCTTTTATTTTATTCCACTATCAAGCCTCACAAATGTGAGCAAGACACTCGCAACCACGGAGGGCTCTTTCGTGGCCACGCTAGGAATAGCATAGCGTTTTGGCTCCACAGCAGCAAATGGAAGCATTGCACTTGTGAACTCTATCTTTGTAACCATGGAAGGACTCATAGTGCACACCATTCATGCATACAGTCACTGTCCACTCTTGTGGAAACGCCCACAGAGGACATGGATTGTGCATTATGCAGAAGGTGCTGTTTGGTCCAATTTTTCATTTCCTACACAAGTTTATTCCTTTTTTTCAACAAGTCTACATATTCCACGAGTTTTAGGATCCATTTTGACACATTCTAAACATAAAAATTTTAACTTCATGAGTTAATCAAAAATTTCAATTGAAAACACAAAATTCACTCGATTTCATTTATCTCGTCTTGTACCTAATTCCTATGCATAATCTCATGCTAACATAATTCTACTATTTAAACTACATTTTCAAATATAGATTCTCATATTTCGCATGTGTAAAATGCATGAATTATGATTCCTAACGATATGCATGAAAGTCATAAGTTCAGACTAGGAATTTACCTCAATTTCAATGCAATTCCCAGCACCGACTAATTTCTCTCTTCTTCCTTCTCTCTTTGGATGTTCATAGTGTGTTTTTGGGGTATAGAATGATTTATTTCTCCCTCCCCCTATGTCCGATTTTACTAGGAAAAATCCAAAGTTTGAGTTATACCGACTTTCTCATTTCCTAATTATAGGATAATTCTAACTCCTCATTTAGCCAATCATGTCTTATTTTTTATTATTTTTACACTCAATTTATAATGAAAATGCCTTCTTAATTATCTACAAGGTTTAGGTAAAATTAATCATCATAACCATGCACATATCAATTTCTATTCGCATTTCTTTTTATCCTCTACTATTCATCCGAAAATAATGAAAATAAATTGGATAAGTTAACAAATAAATACTTTATATTCATATCCTTATTGCATTTTAATACCTAAAATTCTTGGGTATTACATGAATTATTAGGTGGTGGAATTTTTAGGACACCGATTTGGAAAATGGTAATTAAGGGCTCCAATTATTAAAAAAAAAATGGAGCGTCGGGGACAAAGATGCCTAGAATTGTGATATTTAGCTATAAGTTCTACTGTGATGGTCACATGTTAAACTAAAATTGGGGATTTTTGAATGTCCAGTTGATTTGTTCTACATGGCCGACAAACCTTGACACTGGCATGTGACGTGGGGGATGACATGGCAAAGATGCCTTGCGACACTAAATTTAAAATATAATAAAATCTAAATTCTTTAATATATTATATAAAATAATTTAAAAATAAATTTATTAATTAAATTATTTTATATAATATCTTAAGGAATTTAGATTTTTTATTTTTTTATTGGATGCCACTTGGCATTTTTTTTTCCTTGTCATTGCCTACATCACATGTCCTATTGGAAATTTGTCAATCTCATAGGACAAATCAACTGGACATTCAAAAACCCCCAATTTTAGCCACTCATTTGGTCGTCGCATGAGAATTTCCCGCAAAATCTCACAATTTGAGGTAACTTTGTCCTTAATGTGCCAATTTTTTTTAATTAAAATCCTTAGTTGCTATTTTTCAAATAGGTGTCCTAAAAATGCAACTTCCCAATAATTAATGGACCAAAATTGTATTTTTTCTATTACTTTAATGTGATTAGGGTGAAACTTGACAGGCAAAAATGCATTTTTGGTACGTATATAAGTCTAATTGATGTTTTTTCTCTTTAATTTTTAAGAATGACAACAATGTCCAAATTTTGAAATATTTGATAATTTCAAGACACTTCCACTTGAGTATCTCATGTGTCCTGAACGTGCGACAGAAGTTGGGGAGGCTCTAGCGAATTTCGACATCTTGGTGCTAATTCAATGACGCGGTTGGATAAATAGGGTAAGTCTAGTTGGTTTTTTATAAATAACATAAAATAAAAATCAAAAAATCATTTTTTCCAAAGTATAAAAAAATAAAAAAATTCTTAAATATTTTCAAAAACATATTCATAAATATTAAAATATTTTATAAGCATATTCTCTAAAAATTATAAAGGTATATTTTTATCTGGATTATAAATTATATAATATAAAATATAAATTTTAAAAGTTGATTTTTCTAGAAAGAAATAAAATAAAGATTTATATTCTTTCAAAGATATAAAAGTTTTATATCTCAATAAATATAAGCTACAAAATTTTAATAATTTTTTCAGAAAATATAAAAATATAATCTCTCAAATATATATTTTATAAATATAAAATACAAATTCAAAAGTTAAATGTACTAAATAATAAGAAATAATAGATTATAGAAATTATAAATTTGAAAATTTTGATATATTTCATAATATATTAACAAAAATATGAAAATATAATTGCTATATTATAAATTATAAAATAAAAAATTTAAATTCAATTAAAAACTAAATTTAAATTCAAAAAAACTTGCAGTAATGATATTTCGGATTTTTTATCTTTTAAAATTTATAAATTCAAATTTTCTAGAATGTACAAATATAAAAATTTATAACTTTAAAATGCTATTTAAAATATAAAAATCATATTTTAGAAATTATAAATATATGTAATGTAGATTTAAAAGTTCATATTTTTAGTAAAAAAATATAAGAAATAAGGAATCACACTTTCTATGAAACAGAAGCTCGAAAATTTATTTTATTTTCTTAAAAATTTCTCATTGAAACTAAAAATAAATATTTATAGATAATAAAGTTTAAAATTTAAATTTAAATATGTTTCAACCAAGATTTTATATATATATATATATATATCTTCAAAAAATCAATGGTTTATATTTTTTTAAAACTAATTTTCTACTATACAATTAGAAAGGTTATTATTAAGAATGTATTATTATTATAAATTTTTATGAAATGACATTTATAATTGTATTTTTAATATTATTTGAGTTATTATGCGTCTAAAAGACACTCTAACTTATAAGCCACGTAATATATAATCTGATGAGAAAGAAAATCGAAATTTAATAATTTTTATAGAAAATAAGATCCTTTAATAAAAAATTTATTGGGTTATTTATTTTAATTTATATTTTACTGTACAGAAATATATATTTTTTATATTTTTAGAGAATATGCTTAGAAATTTAATCAATTTATGAAATTTCCGTTGTATTCTTTTTATTTTTATGATATCAAAAATATATATTCGATTTTTAATTTAAATATTTGAAATTATTTCCGGAAAATATTTTAAATTTTTTAAAAAATAATTTTTATAGAGTATGTAATGATATCATGCATGGGGTTGTTTGTAAACTTTAAAAATTCATATTTTAGATTTTATATTTTAAATTAATCATATTGTGTTTATTTTTATGGAATATATTTAAAAGTATAAAATGTTTTTAAATTTATTTTTTTCATAATTTATATTTTTTGATTTTGAAAGTATATCTTTTATATTTTTAAAGAATATATTTATAGAATATCAGTTACTGTTTTTCAAAAATTGAATTTTTATGTTTATATTATATTTTAAATTTTAGAAAAATATTTTATGTAATTTTGGAGAATATAGAGAACATATTTTTATATTTTTATTCATTTTTTGAAGATATTAAAGCATATCTTTTATATTTTTAAGAAATTTTTATAGTTTACATATTTTTGAAAATTTTAAAACTTTAAGATTTTTCTTATTTTATTTATCAAATCCAGCTTGGCATTTTCCATCCAAAATTGATCTTATGTGGCATTTTTTTGTCCACGCCATCTTGCGACTTCAACTAGTCGAAGCCAGCATGTCAAAATTGTGGGAATCTCCAATTTGAGATGCACACTGACATGGCATGTGACATAATCCGGTAAAAGTTTCCTAAAATTACCAAAATTTTAAAAAATTAAGACATTTTTTCCACCATTGAAAATCTAAGGACAAAGATGCCAATTGGAGCCATATACAGGACAAATAATGCATTTTTGACAGCTTGACATGGTTGATGATTGAATTGAAATGAAGTGAACATATTAAGAAACTCTTGAAGTCTTTATCAGGTTTAAAAAATTGAATTGGAGATTGATGTGGTGATCAAGCTCTGTTAAGTTTTGATTGATATGAATGAGTGAAATTCTTAAGATCAATTGTTGGGAAAATAAGCACGTAACTCCTATATTTAGGAATGTAAAGAGACAAAGAGAACAAGAGATCTCCCAGTGATTATTTGTGTGATTGTTGATACTATAAATGGAAACAGTATCTTGTTGTCTTTACTGGGCAAGCTTACTTTTAGGTCATGTTCACTTTGAATGAGATTATAGTCTACAAGATTATTTTGAAAGATAAAAAAATTATAAAGATTATTAATCTTTTACAATTATGTTTAGTAAGTTAAACTATTTAAAATAATTATATTTAGCTTTTCAATGTAGCCTTATTTTGGAAATAATTAGAATTGATTATAATAGAATTCTAGAACATTGATTATTTTTTTATGGCCTTCAAATAAGATTATTTATCCTACAATTTTGTAATTTTATAACAGACCATTAACTTATTAAGAGATTTAATCAAATAAAGAAAACATGTATTAAACTTAGATAATTTATCCTACATAATCATTAATAGTAAATATGGCCTTAAAGGATTGAGTTAGATATTTATTTGGACTAATAACATATTCTTCTTTGAGAATGAAAGCCCATAATATAAGGTATGCCCAGTACAAGATTAATAAAATGTCAGACTAGTAATCCAACGCAACAGGTGTGAAAAATAATCTTTCAAGATAATTATCTATTTTAAACTCTTTTCTCATCAATAAAGAGTATAGATGGCCTTAAATCTCTATGCTTTATCATTGATGGAATAAAACTTATCGCAATAACTAAACCATCTGCTCTGAAAAATAAGTCGCTCCTGCAGAGCTAGTATTAACATTTTTTTTTTTTTTTGAGAAAATTTGGATAAAAAATATAATTTTATTTGAATTGCTTGTGGCAATTATTCAAAGAGTTAACTGGGAGAATTATATGAATATTTGTAGGAGTTTTAGACAATGATGTTTCAAGAAAATAAATTAAAAGCACTTATGAAGTGTAAAAATGTAAGTACTCTAGGTATTTAGATACTCTAAATGCTTGAAAATGAAATTTCCGAAGAAAAATCGATATCTACGATATTTAATTAGATTATTTGTGAAAATTGACCGAAGGATTGAGGTGTGGGGTGAGTTAATGTGCTTAGTGGAGGTTTCTCAATGTTGGCACCTTTGGTGGTGATGGTCATTTTTGCAATGCAACATACAAAAGAAACATTGGTGTAAGAAACCACACAAAAACATAACAAGGTAATATTTTCCTTTATTCATGAAGAGCAAAGTCCATTTATAGGATATAAGTTAACAAAAGTTTATTGAGTTTAGTAGTTCCCACATAAAATTATTGACGATAGGACTATAAGTAATATGGAGAAGAAAAATTGCTGAGCACCAATAAAACTAGAAGTGACCCCTAAATTTTTCATCCTGGTCGTAGATAGATACCAAGTTGTAATCTTTATGCAGTGTCTAAAGACTGTCTTTCGACTTCAACGAGTTCTCCTAACCAAGAGACCATCAATTGCGCAGAGTGATATCGCGGTCGTGATGGACATACGCGTGGTCATGAATTGGACCACGGACAATCACAAAATCTGCTGTGGCCGTCTACGGGGTTGCGGAAGCTTCCCTCACAAATGCTAAAGGTCTTCTCGTGGCCACAAAACCCTAAATCCAGACAAATTTTGGTTTAAGGATTAATGATGTCCAATTTTCTAATTTAATCAAATCAAAGATTGAGAAAGCCCTCAAATAGGTGGAAATTTGGTTGAACCAAATACAAATTGATACAAGAGCATGAAGGAAAGAATTTAAACACGATTTGGAGATTAAGGTTGTGTAATTAGAATGTATAGGATATAATTTATGGCAATTTGGAATTGGATAGATTATTTTTTATTGAATAGGAATCCAAAGGGTCGACGCTATAGTAAACCATCGAATCGTGTAGATTAATTATCAATTAAGTGGGTTACTTGAATAGTTTTATAACTATTGTGAAAATTTTTATTAAGAAGGGATTTTTGTATTTTTAGGTGATGAAATTTTGCCCAATGATTTAATAATTAAAAAGAAATAAATTCCAAGCCTTGCAAAAATAAAAATATAGTTAAAACTTTTGAAAATTCAGCGAAAAATTCAAGGGAATTTTGGAATATAGAAAAATTACGTGTTAATGACCCAGAAATAGCATAATTAGACTCCTAGCCTATTTATCAACTAACCTAGGCACAAATAGCAAATTAAAAGGACCAAAACCCTATTCACACGTTTGAAAAGAAGGATATGACGTCTACAGTGATTTTCCGGGTTTTTTTTTTGGCTCTTCCAATGCACAATTTTGAGGTAATTTCTATGTCAAATTATTGATTATTCATGTATACATGTAAAGAGACTAATTCCACATTTTTAGGCACTCATGACTTATGGAGGGATTGAACTTATTAAATCATAGAGGTGTACACATGTGGTTATGTTAAAAAAATTATAGAAATTGCGTGTTAATGTATTATGTATCCGAATCAAAACATATCATAAAACATTTAAAAATCACTTGAATTTATAGGATACGAATTCCAAGGATTTAAATGAATAAAATCATGCATAAGGACCTTGAACTCGAGTTTGACTCGATAAAGTCGAGCTCTAAACCTAGCGAGCTCGAACTCAAGTTAAAAAATTTTGCTCGAGCTTGAGATCAACAACTTGACTTGAACTCGTAAAAAATTAATTCGAATGGAACTCAAATAAATTAACAGGTGAACTCGATTCCAAGTTACAATCACCTAGAGGCCCTGAATCACCTAGAGGCCCTGACTCTGACCAAATAATAATGAATTTCTCAAATGAAGTGTCAGGTCCTTCCCCGCACATCAACAATTCCCCATGCCTAATATGATTCCTCCCTAAATTTGCTTTCCCCAAAGGCCATAAAGAAATAATTTTGAGTGGTTGAAGAATTCCTCGGCAAAAACATAATCATTGTAGGATCCTTGCCAAATCTAAAAAGTCCCAAATTATTGATGCCTTGACCTGTTAGGTCTTGGGGTCGTAATTGTTGTGAACTGCTGTAGACTGGAAGCCATCCCCTAAGATTGCCAATAAAGGGAGCACTTCTTGGGGATGGCGGTCGCCTTTCCCGGGTTGTTAAAGCAGAAACAACGTAGCAATTTGTAAAGGAAGATGATGATTGGCGAACAAAGCCTGGAAGAAAAGTCAAAACAGGAAATGTGAAAAAGATAGCCACTTTGCTCTCTCGCTGGTATAAGAACAGATAACAATGCAATAGAGTCGTGGAGCCGCTATCTGTCTCAGAATCCCAAAGGAAAGCCCTTTCCAAACTTTCTACTACCTGATAAGACCCTTCAATATTGCTGAATTTTAAGAAGTTTGTTAAGGTCTTGTATGTCTTTAATCAAAAACAAACTGCAATACACAAATGTGGAAATAAACAAGAACGTGAAATGTCATAAAAGGGGGATGTCATAAATTGCTTAGAAGAGTTATCGGCACATTATTCATCGACGGTCTTCTGAGGGGGTCTTCCTCAGCACAACCCTTTGCTAAGAGTGCCAAACACATTGCACCTCCCTGAGAATAACCATTTTCCAGAACTGGATCTATAAACATTTTCAGTGTCTCCAGGGACCCCGAAGAATCTTGAGTCGCCAGAATCTTGAGAAAATCCCTTCAAGGCAATTCCATTTGCAACAGCTTCTTTACCTGATAACAATTCCAGCAAAACTCTGCCAAGTGCATATATATCCATCTTGATTGAAACCTGTCCAGAATTCCAATACTCAAGTGCCATGTAAACGTTTTTCGCCCTAACCACAACGTCTTTCCTTTGGGTGTGTCTATTTTCATTGCTCAAACTCATTGCCCATCTGAACCCTGAAATCTTAGCCCTCCAATCTGCTGTTATCAGTATGCTTTTGCTGTTTATATTTTGGTGCACATAATTAGGCGTTGTCCAGTAATTTAGATAATGTATCCCTACAGCAATGTCAGTAGCAATGTGAACCCTTCTCTCCCAACTCAATTGCCTGGACAGCTTTTGGTCGGCGAAGCAATCTCTCAGGCTACCATTTTCCATGAACTCATACACGAGGAAAGGCTGCACACCATGACAGTAACCAACTAGCCTCACCACGTTTAAGTGATTGATCTTTGTCAATATTGAGATAATATTGCTTGCAGTTTCTGTTGAACTGATCTGCTCTATTGCAACATCAGAATCACACATGTTGCCTCTGAAAAATGATGAACCTATGACACAATCCTCACTGAAGTCTTTAGTAGCATTTCTTATCTCCTGTAAGCTGAAATTTAACAGAGTATTCTTCAGCTTTGACATCCCATCAAGCAAATCTGGAGACAAAGCTGACAATGGCGTGCTTCTAGTCCAAGAAGTACCGAATTTGGGGTGATGACTACGTTTTCTTATCAATATCCAAATACCAAAGACAATAAAAATAAAGACTACAGTGATAGTTACTCCAAGAACTGCAATGAAGATTCTTGATCTTTCGCCCCGCGGCAGGTTGTTCTGTTCAGGGATGGAATCTGGATCTTGAGGTGAACGAACAACATCTAAATTAAGAACAGGAGCATCCTTCGTGGGAATGAGCAGAGTTGTCCGAGGAAATATGGTGGCAGAATGGTCCAGATTATTAGCACTGAAGATCATTTTCTCTAAAACCCCAAACTTACGTGCAACTCGATACACATTGTCTGCTGTTGTAACAGGATAAGTCACAAGAAAATTTGTACCATTTCCATATCAGATGCATCAGGACAAGCACATCTTACAGGTACTTCTATCACAGAAAACTCATGATCGTCCCCTCCAAAATCAGGATTATCCTCCAGCAGACTCTGAGCCTTCAAGAGGCCTTCGAAAACTTCACAAGCAATGGCTGATAAAGAGTCAGATTTGGATGCATTGTACAAATAGGTAACTTCAGAGAAACGGTCAGGACAGGAATCTCGACCAGGATGGAGATTGCTGGGATCAGTTTGGGAAATGTTGTTGTGCAAAAGGAGCTGTGACATGCTTGTATTGAACAAAGAAGAGACAGAAGCTAGAGTGTGGTAATTTTCTTGGGCTCTGTACACTATAAAGGTTTCACATGACGATTTCTTGGAACTGCATGGGTAGTTAGAACCAGGACATTGTGCTTCTGAGTTGCAGCTATGCTGCAGTGGCAAAATGGACTTGATTAGAACAATCATTAGAAGGGAGAAGCACAATGGTTTAGGTGGATTGACCATTGTTTGGAAAAGGGTTTTTGAGTTCAGAAGGATTCCAGGGACAGAAAAAGGATAAAGTAGAGTATATTATTACCCACTCAAAAACACTGGAGGATTGATGTTCTGTTGAAGCAAAAGGGTTCGAATTGCCGCCTTTAGCCGGCCATCATCTGGGGTAGTTTTTCACAGTGCAAGATACCCCTTAGGATACGGTTCATTTGACTGTGTATTATCCAATTGTTTGATAATTTCATTGTTCATAATTCAATCATTTTTTAAGTATTAACCAATAATATATTAGTGACTTTGTCTGCAGTCAAATGAAGCATTGGCTAAAATTATAGACTGTGAAAGCTCAGAATGTTGTTGAAAATAAGGCTTGACGTAAAGCTTATTAGAAAATTTGAATAAAGAAGAAGAAGATGAAGGAGGAATGTTTTGTGTTGATATCATCGAAGAATGCAAAAAAAAAAAAAAAAAAAAAGCTTCAAATAGCAAAAACTTAAAAAACCGCTTTGCAAGCGTTATTGTTTGTTTAATAAAAAATTATGTAATACAAGGTTTCATAAAACCTATCTATGCCAATTGCCAATTGTCTAATAAAACTTGGAAAAAAATCTATGCCAATTGTCTTAACTAAAATAATTGAGATCCTCAAATTTAGGCTAAAATTTGAATACTATATCTGCGGGCATGTATATAAAAAAATTATGTTATGTTAAAAAAATTATGTAAATATAAAAGAGAGATAAAAATGAAAAATAAAAAAATAAAATGATTGTAATATGTGTTTTTGTGGTGTAAAAAACTAAAACAAGCATAGCCTATATAATTTTATTAATCATGAGAAAATATAAAATTGTTATATTTCTAGTAGTTCAATAATAAAATAAAATTATATAAATTAAACCATACACATAATAAATATAGTAATAAAAGATATACGTATTAAATATCATTAAAATTTAAGAAGAATTGAATTAGTTAAAAAAAAAAAAAAGGTTATTGGTTAGGAGTGTAATTGAAAAATAAAAAGTGCTAAAGGACTAATAAGGTTTCTTAGAAATTTAATTAAACGACCAATCACCCTCGTCTTCATCCTATAATAAAAAACAATATAGTTGTCCAAAATTTTTTATGTTGACATCAAATGAGATTACAGCCGACGTTAATTGCAACATTTGTTTTCAATCCAAAATTCTCTTTCTTTTTCATTTTCTTTTTTTTTTTTTCCAATTGAAAACAAAGTTTCTATTTGCTTTAGCTTGTTCTTACTAACAGTACAGCGTCGTTTTAAAATTTCCATCATTTCCGAATCTTATTCCAAATCTTATTCTATCATATCTCTAAAGCTATAATAATATATACATAAAAAAAGATTAATATACAAATTGAATACGTTACCGTACTCTTTAACATTAATCGATTTGACATAAAGTATTTGGTGGACTCTATTTTTCAAAGTCAATAAAAAAAAAGTTTTATTCTTCCTAAAAATACACCATTACTTTATAAATTCGGAAATATCTAAATCGAATATATCCTTGGTTGGAAGCCTCATTTATCATCAATCTTGAATCACTAGTCCAAAAGCATTCAGATTTCTATATGAAAATTAGGTATAAATAAATTAAATCTTTAACACGATTGATTTTTATATGAAAATTAGGTATAAAATCTTTAAAATACTAGAAATATAGAATTTCTGTAACAGTTGTTGAAAATAAAATAAAACGTACTTTTTTGAAACATTAATCCTTTAATTTGCAGATGTCGATAACAAGACATTATCGTTTCTCGTCATCAATCATATCAAACATTGATAGATAGTAGTAACAAGGAGACCATAATATTTGTCTTAATATTACAAACACAAAGAAATGGACACATATTTTCCTTTCCCTTTTCCACGCCACATGTTTGGACAATGATGTTACCTTACGTAAAAGAGAAGGGCAAAAAAGACAGAAAGAGAACAAATCAATTTTGCATTCCTCTTCCAAAGAATTCAAGTAAAAAGAAACTTTCAAAAATTGATAATAGTACTCCAAATTGTTCACGAAGCTTCCCTAACTACTCTTTCATCTTCTTGTTATATTCATAATCTCTTATCAAAACTTGATATATAGTGAATTTCGTTTCACTTGATATTTTCATCTATGTGGATATGATTTATCAATTCCGAAAATCCGGAATCTGGGTGCATTTGGAAATAATATATATATATATATATATTAATGAAATTTACTATTTTTTTTTTAAATTTACAAAAAAAATTGAAACATATTATGATACTAATTAACTTATATTTTATAAATATAACAGCATTTAAATGATAGTAAAATATAAGAATTATGTGAATACTTATTAGTTAACATAATGATTTACTCTAATTACATAGGCATTAATATATAAATTGAACTAATATAAAAAATTTTATTAATTTTATTACGTCATTTTCATATTTAAGTGCATCAAGAGATATTTTTATTCAAATAAAATTATATAAAAAGTTAATAGTATTTACACGTGTGCGTAAATATTTTTCTAATCATACGAAGTTAATAAGTTGACCCCCGTCTTGCAGTCCCGCAACCCATCCTAATAAGATTAGAAATTACATTGGAATAATTTATTTCTAGAGCCGAATAACAGGTCCAAAACACAACTTGGATGTCCTATTTACTTTTGTTTGGAATTTTGCCATTAAACCCTTTTTCTAACTTCATTGTGACCCACAAATATTAGAACACAATACCAATTATAAGAATGGCTATGTTTGGGAGAGTGCTTTTGTTTGTTTTGTTTGATACAATGCTTAGTAAGAATTGTATTAAGATGAGTAATATATTCGAAAAAAATATTTTAATAAAATAATAAGATAATGTAATATTTTATAGAGATAATAATTATATAATAAAGTATAAATAAAAATAAAAATAAATATATAAATAATTAATTTAATTATAAATAGACGTAATTATTTAAAAATAATTAGTTAAATATATATATATATATATATGAGAATAGAAAATTTTAAATTTAAATTTAAATAAAAATATTATTAAATGATATGATTACTAGTGTAAAATTTGAATTGTTGTTTTTACAATTGAAAGTTGCTTCAAACATAACCAATACCTAAAATTTGTTGATGGTAAATCCTTCCATGATTTGAAATTACAACGATTAGCTATGAACCCTTTCCCAATGCGAACTATTTCATTCCATTTCATGCTCTTCTAATATTATAATAGACTTATGTTATCATTTAAAAATATAACTTCACCAAACAAAATTTTCCCCGTTTCTAGAATCTGAGAGACGAACATGCCACTCTTCTAAGTGAAGGCTTTTAGGGTGATTTCAAGTGGGCCTTTCCCAATCCCAAAGTTCACCTTTCAATTTCAACAACAGTCGTAGCAGAACACATAGGTTGACTGAGCAGAGACTGACTATTAATG
Organism: Avicennia marina; assembly: GCA_019155195.1. Taxonomy (NCBI): domain Eukaryota; kingdom Viridiplantae; phylum Streptophyta; class Magnoliopsida; order Lamiales; family Acanthaceae; genus Avicennia; species Avicennia marina. The sequence goes on from CM032779.1 coordinate 707,414, forward strand.
GTCTTCCGCCGCCACAGTTGGCCAATTATTTTTCTTCAATTTCTGACTTCAGACGGTGCACACTGCACCCGGTGTCCCTAAAACGATTACAAATACGCTTTTTAAATTATTTTCTCCGTCTTTTCAGCCATTTAGTAGATATAAAAAAAAATTAAATCAATAATTCAATACCGTAAGTTTTCTCATTAATATTATCTGACATTGAATCCGGATTACAGTATTCCATTTTAAATTAGATTATAACATAATTGAATCAAGTTATGTGTGCAATTTATCTGAACCCCACATCATACGTGTGACATTCTTGAATTTCAACCTAACATAACGTAATTAGACAACAGCCATATTTATAACACAAGATTATCCAATCTCAACCAAACATTTGTAGATTATTTTTCACACACAAACAAGATGATCAATAGCTATTAAGGCTATGTTCGGTTACAAATTTTACTGCAGTGTTTTGAAGTGTATTTCGTTTAAATTTTTTTTTGTAAAAATTAGAAAAAAATTAAAATAGAATAATATTCGTGTGCATTATTTTCTTTTGTGTAAAAGTGAAATCAGCCGTCAAATTCTATGCTAAAAGCAATTCCATTTGATATCCCAAGAAGCAAAATTGGACGTATACCTTATTACAAGTTTATTCATTGCCCGTCTAATTTTGTCCCTTCCACACTTTTTTCCTTTTTGTTGCGCGATTGGGTGGTCTTTTTCCACCGCGCATTATCCCAAGGCTCTCCTTCTTCTCCTACACATATTCGTCTTCCTTCTATCCACCACCCCCGACATCCGCTTCTCAGGCTCTTCTTTCGGCCTTCAATCCCAAACCCACACAAACACACACTCAAGAGCCCTTCTTCCTGCAGCCGTTCCTTCCCAATCGACACCCGAAACGCAGGAAAACTACGTACTCAAGCGCCAAGGAGAGTGGATATACATACGTTTTGGTCTTGTTGTCAGCGTAGGAGATGGACTTGGCGACGTTTTCCATGAGAGCAGTCTCTTCTTCTTTCTTCTGCAATTCACCGAACCCCGGATTTAGCTATATCTCTAACCCTAAAGCCGCCCCGCCGCCGGTCGCTAGATGCGTCTATTCGCAGGGCCCACATCATTATTATAGGTACGCTCCCAAACCCATACCCAGAACGCCTCTTTCTTGCGCCGCCATCGCCTCTCGCCACCCCAACACCTCGGGCAGTGATAGTCTAACCGCCGCCGGCGCCACCGCCACAGCGAAGCTGCTGCGCCTTATTCAAGAGTTCCAATTGTTGATAGAACCGGTGGAGCGCGTAAAGAGGCTTTTGCACTATGCTGATCTTCTCGCTCCTTTCCCAGATTCGTTGAAAACCGCGGACAGCCGTGTCCCGGGTTGCACTGCTCAGGTGTGGCTGCATGTAGAGCTGGATGGTGATAACAAATTGAGGATTTTGGCTGACAGCGATTCGGAGATAACGAAAGGGTTTTGTGCTTGCTTAGTTTTTGTGCTTGATGGCGCCACTGCCGAGGAGGTTTTGGCTGTGAAAACTGAGGATTTGGGGCCACTGAATGTGGTTGGGGTGAATGGACAAAGGGGTGGGTATTCTAACAGCAGAGCGAATACTTGGCACAATGTGTTGGTGAGTATGCAGAAGAGGACTAAGGCGTTGGTGGCAGAGCGTCAGGGGCGGCCACGTGGAGACCCATTCCCGTCTTTGATTGTGGGTGTTGACGGCTTACAGGCCAAAGGGAGCTATGCTGAAGCTCAGGTGTAACTTCCCCTTAATTTTGATTTTGTCGGTGTAGTTTGATATCAAGTTTAGTTTTTGTGTTTTTTATTGATACCTTTTTGACTTATTGATGTGGGGTGTGATTAAGGATTCTTTCTGATATGTGGCTTATGAAAGGATGGAGTTTTCAAGGAACAGTTTTCAGAGAAATAAGTGAAGTGGAAAAAAAGGCAATGAATGTCTGGTGTCTGATAAACTAGTCTATACGCGTCCTACAGTCTTTAGACATGCTAGATTGATTTTTATTGTCCTTTATTTATATCATTTGTTTGTCATACTATCTAAACTCTTGCTAGATTGAGTTTTGTAGTCCTTTATATGAGTTCGGTGTCTTGCTCTCTTAATTCTTACTGGATTTATTTTTCTAATATTTGAAACATCGTTGAAAAACGAGCTGAAGACATTGTTTGATAGGAAGTACTAAAGCAACGCTGCTTGCCGGCTTTGACTTGTGATCAATATATATATCTTACCCTTCATCGTGCCAAGGGTTTGAGAGAAATTTTCTTTAACTGTTTTGATGAATATGAAGAGTCCTCAAGCATTTTGAATTAGTAATTTCAGTAAAACTACAAATTAGGTTTTAAGATAATTGTTAAGCATTGAGAATAATATTTGAGGTCGTCTCTGTTCTTTTAAGCATCATTTAAGATGGCATCTATTATAGTTGTGAAGAAAGGTAATTTGTGCATCATCACCTATGAAATTTCTTGTGCTGATATCCAAATCATTAAAGAGCCTAAGTTTCAATATAGTGCATTTCAGGCTAGGTTTCTGCTTCCTGATGAGTTAAAAATTCAAGAGTTTGTGAATTTGCTAGAGGAGAAAAAGATTGGTGTGGTTGCGCATTTTTACATGGACCCTGAGGTGCAAGGCGTTTTAACAGCTGCACAGGAGCACTGGCCCCATATCCACATATCAGATTCACTCATTATGGCTGATTCAGCTGTCAAGATGGCTAAAGCTGGGTGCAAATTCATTACTGTTCTTGGTGTGGATTTTATGTCTGAGAATGTACGTGCTATACTTGATCAGGCTGGATATCCAGAGGTACCACATCTTTCGACAAATTTTGTTTGATTTATATGTATGTATGTATTTTTTTATTTAATTGATGTGGATGACAAAAACATACCGAGTAGTGGTCATACAAATGAAAGTACTGATTATACAATTTTTTTTCCTGCTGTTGCAGCATGTTCTATGTTTATATTATATGTGATTCTCTACATGATGGTTTAAGGAACTATTTTTAACTTTACTTTCTTCCATGTCCTATTCATTGTTCATTTTTTTAACTTTGAATGTCGTCCAGGTAGGAGTGTACAGGATGTCAGACGAACGCATTGGTTGCTCGTTAGCTGATGCTGCAGCCACTCCTGCCTATATGGATTACCTTGCAGCAGCTGCAGCTTCAGTTTCTTCTCCTTCTTTACATGTTGTGTACATTAACACCTCCCTGGAGACTAAAGCTTATACCCATGAAATTGTTCCAACCATAACATGTACTTCTTCTAATGTCGTGCAAACCATTCTACAGGTTAGCTATGAATTTGCCTACTATAGCCACTTTTTGGTGTTTTTGACTAGCTTTTGTGCTTCAGCTTCATTTTAATTACTTTAAGCTGAATGTTGCATCTTCCAGGCATTTGCAGAGATTCCTAATTTGCATGTGTGGTATGGTCCTGACACCTACATGGGAGCAAATATCATGGAGTTGTTCCAACAGATGACTGTGATGAGTGATGAAGAAATAGCCAATATACATCCACAGCATAACAGAATCTCTATAAAGTCCTTGATACCTCGTTTTCACTATTTTCAGGTGAATTTATTATTTAATATAAAGTATTCTTGGATAAGAACCTTTAATTGTTTGTTTCTTACGAACAATAAATATATGCTTTCAAATCTCTATCCTTTCGGGTGAAATTCCAACCAAAAAACTATGAGAAAAAAATATTTTCTGTTTCTAGATGCAAAACTTTGTTTGTTAGAATAATAAAGGCCGAATTATGTTTCTCTTGTATTAACTTATATTTTTCTGTTGCCAGGATGGAACATGCATTGTTCATCACCTCTTTGGCTGCGAAGTAGTTGGTAAAATAAATGACATGTACTGCGATGCTTTCCTAACCGCCCACTTTGAAGTCCCTGGTGAAATGTTCTCTCTGGCAATGGAAGCAAAGAGAAGAGGAATGGGAGTGGTGGGTTCCACTCAAAATATATTAGATTTTATGAAAGAGAGGGTAAAAGAGGCATTAGATAGGAATGTCGATGATCATCTTCAATTTGTTTTAGGAACTGAATCAGGAATGGTGACTTCGATTGTGGCTGCAGTACGCAAGTTATTGGACTCTCAAGAGAGACCTAAAGTGACTGTAGAGATAGTCTTTCCAGTCTCATCGGAATCGGTAACTAGAACACCAAGCTCAACCTCAGTTGAAGCAGGGGACTTCTCAAAGTTCCCTGTAATACCTGGAGTTGCAAGTGGAGAAGGCTGCTCTCTTCATGGTGGCTGTGCATCGTGTCCTTACATGAAGGTTAGCCATATCCAAATTCTGTTCTCTGTTTATTTTTGAATTAGAGCAATCAGTTTTTATAACATGAAAACAGTGCTGATGCTCTGTTTCAGATTCATGCACCTGTAATATCTGAAAACATGTTCTTGACTAAATAATCTTGTGGGTTGATGTAAAGTCTACTGGTACTGTTAATGTAAACTTGTCATTCCTTAACTTGAAGGGGTGACGATACTTGCCTATATTACAACTTTATTCTTAGGCTTCCTGGAATACATGAAGTCTGGATATGATCCTGCCAAGTATACTTGGAGCCTTTATGGAGTTGAGGAGAAATTTCTCCCCAACTAAATGTCATTTCTTCGGAACGTGGACTTCTTTATTGTTTTCAGTTACTTCTCACCATCAAACAGACAGTTACTCATTAGTCTAATCTAATGATATGGAACTTATGGACCTATGGTAGTTATGCAATAGCAGATAAATTCTTTGCGGTTTAATTATATAGGTAGGACAGATAGCTGGCTGTGTCCAGCTGGTCAGCCAGCTGGTCAATTATATAGTACACTAAAATCAGTGAAAATCTTAATTTATTTGTAGCTTCATGTTTCTTCGAGCATTATATTTGCATTGTTTTGAAATTAAGTGTCTCATTCCAGTTGCTTTAATTTGTTAGATGAACTCTCTTGGATCGCTTCTTAAAGTTTGTCGCAGTTTGCCCCATGACAAAGATAATCTTTCAGCATATGAAGCTGCACGTTTCAGTTTGCGCACACCAAATGGAAAGCCAATTGCAGATGTTGGTTGCGAGCCAATTCTACACATGAGACATTTTCAGGTTTCCATTTAAAATTTCACTGTCTATGTTGTATTTATAAATTTGTTCAGTAACTATCCTTGACCTCATTTGATTCAATGCATTATTCAGGCTACAAAGAGATTGCCAGATAAGTTGATTCAGCAAATCCTCCGCACTGGGGGGTAATGGAAGATGATAGAGCTGCCCAGCATAACTTAATCCAACTGATAAAACATTGCCGTTGCTTTCTTGAATTGCCGATCAGCTGCCCTTTTATATCGACTAGAACTTCAGAATAAACCACTTTGAAACTGACATAGCAAGTCTCAACATATGCTATCCTGGCAATGGATTTTTGTCCCAAGTATACAGAACTTTTGCGTCATAGAAAGCTCAGCTTCAGACTCAATTATTTTGTCTGGTTTTCATTTGTTTTTAACACAACAGATGGTTAGATATGGTGGGAGTGTCTTTTCCCTGGATTTTTCTCCCTCTATTTTTTTTAATAAGATACCCCATAATGTAACATTATCTTGTAGGTTGGTTATGGTATAGGATTGTGTTGGCTTGTAGCACTCTAACACTAACTTTTCCAAATTTTGCTTGGGGGATTCTTTCTGATCAAGTGATCCTGCTTTTAGAATATATGGATGGATAAAAAATAGCGTATAGATAATGCATAGATACGTTTCGGTATGAGGAAATATTTGAGGGGCAAGTGCTCCCCATCCCGGAGAATATTCTCTCTCCCTTTTTTCCCTCCTGGAGGGTAGCTAATGTGTGGACTTTAGCTGTTATTTCATTCCTGGATAATGTTTTTTCATGCAGCTGAACAAAATTTTCTACATCGTCGCGTTAGTGACGTTGATGTATATATATCTTCCTGTCAGGTACTTTCTTAAGGTAGAAGGCTGAAATACCTTGAAGTTAACATGCGTATTGTTCTCCTTTTAATTACGGTGATGTCCATCAGAAATAACTAAAGCAGGAGGATGACTGTACTACTTGTGATAAAAACAGAGCAACATCTCATGAGTTTTCTTTTAATTGTCTAGCCAACTGTAACTTCTAAAGAAACACAGCATCCACCGTCAAAAAAACACAGATCTCATAAGGACATCCGGAGACAGCCTGGACCTTGAACAAGTTGGTTGCCCTGTGACGATGAGAGTATTCTGTCATAAGAAGTGTTGGGATCTCTCCGAGGTCCATTGGGATCTGTTGCAGTTTGTAGCCGTGCCTAATAATCAGGCGTTGAAATCTTGGGAATTGAAGAGAGTTGGCGCTCCAGTGCTTTATATCCAGGTCTTCCAGCAGCAGGAATTTTAACCGAATAAATATCCCCTCACGAAAACATTCCCAGACAGGGCCTCGGAAAGCGTAGCTTCGTAATTTTAGTACCTCAAGATGCGGCCAGCGGCCAATGGCTTTTTAATGTCTACTGCTGTCACTCGGCTTTTTAATGTCTACTGCTGTCACTTGACTTTTTTTTGCCAAGCCTATTATAGGGGGGCAAGGTGTTATTGAAGTTGAGATTAGTCGTCGTGTTGCCATCGTGTGATCATCGTGTAGCCTGCGATTGTTAGGGTGGCCCCCCTCTCTAACCGTCGCTCATTGTAATTCGATTATCTGTGAAATGCAAGCAAGTTTCTTTCGCATACCGTGTACATATTTACTGCTTTCTGTACATACTGTTGGAATTGTCGGGATTGTGCCCTGAGGCAGTGCACAATCGGTTTCGCGTGCGGATTCAGGCGGACGTAGTCGGTTGCTGAACGACTACTAGCCGCACGGTGCCCCTTTGTCCCTATCCTCGAAAGGAGCCCCGTGACAGTTGGTATCAGAGCACGATTTTGGTTAGGACTGAGGTGTTGGATCATGGATGCTACAGCATCAGCAAATGTGCCTGAGGGCCATGAGGCGGAAGCCCCGCCACGTAAGAATCTCACGACTAAGCAGCGACTGGAAGCCCTGGAGGAGCAGGGCTCCCGAATGGTTTTTGTCACAACGACCTTGGAGGAGAAGGTCGAGAATCTGGAGACTGAAGTTGCCGAACTCCAAGCCCAACTCGCCGAGAGTCGGGAATTATGTCAGGAGTTGGTTGAGAACCAAGGAGCTGGAACTATCGGAGAGCTCCGAAGAGAGATGGAACAGATGTCCATCCAAATTGGACTGCTCCAGCGGGCAGTTGGCAATGCCCCAGCAGTCGCCCAAGACGTTGGGCCAAGAATCAGAGTCCCCGAACCGCAGCCTTATGGAGGCGCCCGAGATGCCAAGGAGGTAGAGAACTTCCTTTTTGACATGGAACAGTATTTCCTGGCAGCCAACATTATTGATGAGGCCAGGAAGGTCACCATCGCCACCATGTACTTGATGGGCGATGCTAAGCTATGGTGGCGCACCAAATACGCTGATATCCAGGCCAACCGAGTGCGCTTGGATACGTGGGAGCGGTTGCGGGATGCTATTCGGGAACAGTTCTTCCCAGAGAATGTAGAATACAATGCCAGGAGGGCATTGCGAGAATTGAGGCAGTCAGGGAGTGTTCGGGACTATGTGAAGGCATTCTCGGCGCTCATGTTGGACATCCGGGACATGTCCGAGAAGGACAAACTCTTCACTTTCTTGGAAGGGTTGAAACCTACAGCGCGATTGGAGTTGCAGCGCCAGCGGGTTGTGGACTTGAGCTCGGCCATGGGTGCTGCCGAGCGACTCATGGATTTTCAGGATGAACCCCGTAAGGAACGTCCGACGGTGAGTGCACCCCAACAGAAGGGGAACGGTGGGAGGCCGTTCAGAAATTATTCTAACAAAAGTGGGGGAGATCGACAGTCTCAAACGTCTGTCCATCCCCAAAGTCACCCTAAGAGCAGACTTGCTGACAGCAAGCAGGGGACTGCACCAAGAAAGACTGGGTGCTTCCTTTGCGATGGGCCACACATGCTTCGGGACTGCCCGAAGAGGAAACTAGTGAATGCTCTATCAAGCCTCAAAGATACTGGACCATCAAAACAAGCTCCGGCCTCGGAGCCTGAATCAGACGGAAGTGAATCAGATGTTGAGGGAAACAATCTTGGAGCCATCTCCCATCGGTGCGGGACCATTTCATGCCAAGCAGCAGCAAACCGTAAGAAAGGGTCTGGAGCCGGACGATCTGCTCCTACCTTAACAGAGAATCCTCCCAGCGAGGGAAGTTCTAAAGGCCGAAAAAGGAATGGACTGATGTATGTGGATGTGAAGATCAATGGCAAGTCCATTCGAGCCATGATCGACACTGGTGCCACTCACAACTACTTGGCCACCACGGAAGTGGAGAGATTCAGGTTGGCATTGGAGAAGACAGTGGGGCAAGTTAAGGCCATCAATTCAGCAGCCCAGCCGGTTGCCGGTGTGGCAAAAGGGGTGAAAATAAAAGCTGGGCCATTCGAGGGTAAGATCAACCTTTCTGTTGTTCAAATGGATGACTTCAAGCTTATCCTTGGACTTGATTTCCTACGAGAGGCAAGAGCGATGGTCTTGCCGTGTGGAGAAGCGCTAATGATGGTAGGAAACAAACCCTGCATTGTTCCCACTGTTTCTGGCCGATTGGAGGGGAAGAGCTTGTCGGCTATCCAATTTGAGAAGGGATGCAAGCGCAACGAACCATCCTACTTATGCACCCTGCGATTTGAGGAGATGGAGGAATCTGGACCTATCCCCGATGTTGTGAAACATCTTCTTGAGGAATTCGAGGATGTGATGCCTCAGGAACTTCCTCCTAGACTGCCACCCAAGCGATCAGTTGATCATGAAATTGAACTTCTGCCAGGCACTAAGCCACCTGCTCGGGCCCCATATCGCATGACTCAACCGGAACTTGTGGAATTGAGGAAGCAATTGAGGGAGATGTTGGAGAGCGGTATTATTCGACCGGCTAAGTCACCATATGGAGCCCCGGTCTTGTTCCAAAAGAAATCAGATGGATCCCTAAGGATGTGTTGTGACTATCGAGCACTGAACAAGATCACGGTGAAGAATAAATACCCAATACCTTTAATTGCTGATTGCTTTGACAGGTTGAGTCGGGCACAGTACTTCTCCAAAATTGATTTGAGGTCAAGATACTGGCAAGTTCGAATCAAGGATGGCGATGAGGCGAAGACTACTGTGGTGACTAGATATGGTGCTTATGAGTTCTTGGTTATGCCATTTGGCCTAACGAATGCACCGGCAACCTTCTGCACCTTAATGAATCAAGTACTCCATGGGTTTCTCGACGAGTTCGTGGTGGTGTACTTAGATGACATCGTTGTGTTCAGTGAGACCCTGGAGGAACATTTAACACACTTAAGAAAGGTCCTCGATCGACTCCGGGAACATGAATTATATGCAAAGCCATCGAAGTGTTCTTTTGCTCAGGAGACCATCCACTTTCTGGGTCATATTATTGAACGAGGAAGGATCCGAATGGACCTAAAGAAAGTGCAAGCTATTGAGGAGTGGCAACCTCCTAAGGATGTCCATAAGATACGGTCATTCCTAGGATTGACCAATTATTACCGAAGATTTGTGAAAGGATATTCTGAGATTGCTAGGCCACTCACCGATCTTACGAAGAAAGCGGAAGAATGGAAGTGGTCGTCGGAGCGACAGGTTGCCTTTGAGAGATTAAAGATGGCCATGACCACCAGATCCGTGTTATCTCTCCCGGATTTACAGAAGTCATTTGAGGTGGAAACTGATGCCTCAGATTTTGCAATTGGGGGAGTGCTAACACAGGAGGGACATCCCGTGGCCTTCGAGAGCAGGAAGTTGAAGGATGCAGAAAGGAATTACCCAGCGCATGAGAAAGAGTTGCTAGCTGTAGTCCACTGCCTTAGACTATGGCGACATTACTTGTTGGGAGCACCCTTCATGGTTAAAACGGATAACAGTGCAGTAAGCTACTTCCTGACCCAACCGAAGCTTACACGGAGGCAAGCTCGATGGCAAGAATTATTGGCAGAGTTCAACTTTACATTGGAGTATCGAGCAGGTTCCAGCAACAAAGCGGCGGATGCCCTGAGTCGAAGGGCAGACTTGGCCGAATTGAGGATGGCTGCGGCCCTCTCCTCGAGCAAGGTGACTACCTCCGTGAAAGACCAAATACGGGAGTTCCTGATGCGAGATCCCGCTGCAGAGTGTTTGGTCAAGCTGGTGCAACAAGGAAAGGCAAAACAATTCTGGCTGGAGGAAGGATTGTTGAGGACTAAGGGTAGCCGCTTATATGTTCCTAAAGGTGGTAACTTAAGGAAGTCACTGATCGCGGAATGCCACGACACTCTTTGGGCGGGACACCCTGGAGGAGAGCGTACATTGGCCCTAGTACAAAGGGCCTACTATTGGCCTCAAATGCGGGATGAAGTTGAGGCATATGTGCGGTCTTGCCTGATTTGCCAACAGGACAAGGCAGATCACTTGAAACCGAAGGGCTTGCTGGAACCCCTTCCCATTCCCTCACGACCCTGGGAGAGTGTCTCGATGGACTACATCACAGGGCTGCCTAAAGTTGGAGATTTAGGCAGCATCATCGTTGTGGTGGATCGATTTTCAAAATATGCCACATTCATTGCAGCCCCAAAGCACGTGACAGCAGAAGCGACAGCGCATTTGTTCTTTGCGCAAATTGTCAAATATTAGGGACTGCCGAAGGATATTGTCAGTGACCGAGATCCCAGGTTCGCCGGAATATTTTGGACTGAACTCTTCAAACTCCTTGGGTCCAAATTGAGTATGAGCTCGAGCTACCACCCACAATCCGATGGTCAGACAGAACGCTTCAATTCCATGTTAGAGGAGTACCTTCGACACTTTGTGAGTGGTAATCAGAATGATTGGGCGAAGCTTCTGGATGCTGCTCAACTGTGCTTTAATGCCCGAAAGAGTTCCACTACCAACCGGAGCCCTTTTGAGATCGTTACTGGGCAGCAACCGCTACTCCCATACACTTTAGAGTCCCCGCAGAGTGCGAGATCTCCCCTTGCACGGAGCTTCACCGAAGAATGGAAGCGTAACTTGGAGATCGCAAGAAGCTACTTAGAGAAAGCTCAAAAGAGAATGAAAAAGCAGGCCGACCAAGGACGGCGCTTCGCTGAATTTAACGTGGGGGACCTTGTGTTGGTAAAGGCACCAGACCCATTGCTCACCAAGTGTGTTCGAGGGAGAGACCCTCGATTCTTACAGAAGTACATTGGGCCGTGCCGAGTGGCAAAGAGAATCGGGAAGGTGGCCTACAAAATTGAGCTACCCCCGTGGTGGAAGACCCATAGTGTTTTCCACGTGAGCCAGCTTAAACCTTTCACAGCAGACCCAGAGGATGCCGACCGTATCAGAGAGACCCGACCCCAGCGTCCATTTGGGAAGGTGCCGAAAAGAGTAGCCGAAACAATTGTGGATCATCGAGTCATAAGAACAGCGAAGCGGGAGATCAGCGAGTACTTGGTGAAGTGGGAAGGCTGCTCAGAGGACGAGAACACTTGGGAGCGGGTGACGGACCTCAAGGTGCTAAAACCTCTAGTGGAAGCGTTCCTAGCTTCAAAGGCGCCGAGGGCGTCGCCATCTTAAGTGGGGGAGAATGTGGAGGGCTGTCTACCCAACAGGCACTCTCGACACAATGCTGGCCCTGCCGCAGCCCTGTGCCGAACGAGACATCACCCGTTGCTGCTAGGTCTAGGGCTCTGTACATATTTGTAAATAATTGTAATTATTTTGTATTTATTTTTAGATGTGCTTCCTCGGCTTTTTAATGTCTACTGCTGTCACTTGGCTTTTTTTTGCCAAGCCTATTATAGGGGGGCAAGGTGTTATTGAAGCTGAGATTAGTCGTCGTGTTGCCATCGTGTGATCATCGTGTAGCCTGCGATTGTTAGGGTGGCCCCCCTCTCTAACCGTCGCTCATTGTAATTCGATTATCTGTGAAATGCAAGCAAGTTTCTTTCGCATACCGTGTACATATTTACTGCTTTCTGTACATACTGTTGGAATTGTCGGGATTGTGCCCTGAGGCAGTGCACAATCGGTTTCGCGTGCGGATTCAGGCGGACGTAGTCGGTTGCTGAACAACTACTAGCCGCACGGTGCCCCTTTGTCCCTATCCTCGAAAGGAGCCCCGTGACACAGGGCCTCGGAAAGCGTAGCATCGTAATTTTAGTACCTCAAGATGCGGCCAGCGGCCAATGGCTTTCATATACTCCCACGAAAATCCACACCCACTCAAAGTTAACCTTCTGATTTGAATTGGGAAACGAGGCATAGGAGGAACAACTTGATAGTTGAGACTCAAGTTCCCCACGACAACGCACTTGAATGACTCAAGGCGATGGAGTTTCTGGGCAACATCGCCAAAGAAACTGAAGGTTTCAACTTCGTCCTGTTTTCGTTCAAGCCGAATTCCTGGTTTCCTTAGATTGGGCATTCTTGCAAGAACTCCCTGTGTACAGCTACGAGCGCTTACGCCTGACAACGAGCGCTTACGCCTGACAATGTTAAAAAGGTTTTCTGGGTAATGATGATCATCGGCGCCTGTACTAGGATCCGGCAGGTCCCTTCCCGTGCAATCGAGGTGCCTCAGCCAGCGCAAAGTCCAGTTCTCCATAGGCAGATAAATATCTGAGGATGTGATGCTATGATGTCGACCCACGATCAAGACTTAATGTTCCAAAGTTTGGATATGGACTTGGGGAGTTCTCCATCATAGGTGATAGCGAGGTAACTTAACCAAGATAGTTCTAGTACTTGATCCGGGAACTCGTAAAATCGGATTGGAAGCGCATCTAGTACCCTCAGCAATCTAAAACTCAAGTACAGCCTTAATGGATGTGGATGTGGTAGACCGAAACAAAGAAGAGAACGTGTTGATGAAGCGAATTCCATTGTAACTTTCACCAGTTCGAAGCCAAGCACAACGTTGTTGTGGAAGCACAGCCGCTGCTGCGAATTTGTGCCTGGCGGAAAACTATTGGCATATTTCTTTATGACATGGCAAAACTTCTCATTCCGAGCTTCATTCAAACATAGATTCCGAAAGACAACATGGACTCCAGAGGTTTTGATTCTACCCGATGTGGAGGCGTTCTCGCGAACCAAAACAACACTTCTTGAAACCAGGTCACGCAAGCACTCCTCGGCCATACCTTCTGAGCTTTTGCCAATTTGTGGGCCTATGAATCCCTCAGCAACCCATAATTTGACGAGTTTAGGCACAGAGATCTCATAATTGAGAGGGAATACTCCAATTTGAAGAAAGCATGCCTTCAAACGCTGAGGCAACATCTTGTAACTCAGAAATAGTGATTTTGAGAAGTTTGCGTCGTCATCTTTTATGAAGTCAAGTGGATTGTCATCTTCTAAAACTTCCTTCCAGTGTTTGACCGTTTTCTCAGCAAGACGGAGGTGTCTGCCAACTGCACGAATCGCCATAGGAAGTCCTTCACAGTTCTTGGCTATCTTCCTCCCGATATTCTCTAGTTGTGGATTGCAGGACTCCTCAGAAAAAGTGAATACCGTCGCATGAAGTAGGTTCCAACTATCTTCGTCATTCAGGAAGAGCTTTTCATGAATACGCTCTCTGTCAACTGTGACTTCATGTAGCCTAGTTGTAATGATAATTCGAGATCCTTTATAGGCATCTGGAAAACACCGTCTAAGCTCGTCCCGGACCTCAGTATTCCATACATCATCCAGCACAATCAGATACCTCCTACCGACCAAAATTTCAGAAAGTTCTTCCAAATGGTCATTCGTGAAATTATGAGTATCATCCGTGTGCCCTCGCAAGATGAGTTGCAGAACTTGTCGCAAGTTATAGTTAGGGCCTACTGTCACCCAGAAACGAAGGTCAAAATGATCCAGAGTTGATGGATGGTCAAAAAATTCTTGGACAAGAGTAGTCTTACCAATCCCGGCCATGCCAACGACTGAGATAATCTCGAGCCTCGGTGAACGAGTAATAACTTCTTGTAGTACTAATAGTTCAGAATCCAATCCCACCGCCCTGCAATGCCCACCAGAATGATGAATTCTTGGTGAAACAGCATCGGCGGCAGCAAAATAATTGACTGGTTTCTGGTCTTCTTCAATGTCGCACTGTTCCTTGTTCTTCAACTTTTCGGTAAAGGAACGAATTTCTACGTTGACTTTCTGCACTTCCCGGGCTGATGGGATCTGGGATTCAATCAGATCTTCGAATTTGTGTACTACATCTTCTATTTGTTCTTCCAAATCATCTACTCGCAGCTTGCTGCCCGGCAAATCAGCGTATCTTACGAGAATTAATGATTCCAAGCAACAAAGCTCCTGATAGACAGATCTCATTTCTGAGTCGGGGAGAAGAATATTGGATTGGGAAGGATGCATGACGTGCTCCATTTTCTGCCTGGCTAAAACTAGAGCAGCATAAGCCATTTCTGACCTCTCTCTCTCTCTCTCTCTCTCTCTCTCGGTGTTAGCACTGACTGGAACAGCTACAGATCTGTTTGGCCATATCTGTGAGAAAGGAAAAAACTTGTTAGGCAATTTCAATTCTTTACAGATCGTCGCTTTATGCATGAGATTGCACCCTATTTATGCATTAGTATCTGTTAGGCTTTTCTAACTCCAAGGCTAATTTCAGAACTTTGTTCGAAGCCTCAGTCCAGGATTCTCTTCACGCTAGAACAACAATAAAGTGGGCTAAGAAATAAGGGCGCAATCACCAAAATGCAACTACCAAAGACTATTAAATTTTCAAGTTCATATTATTTAACCTCTGACTCGTGCAATACCTTGTTGATGTAATACAGTGGGAACTACCACTTTACTTCTTTCACAAGGACAGCATTTACACTTCCTTCCAACGTAGCCAAGTATAGGAACAATCTTTCCCCTGGACTTAGCCTGCTTAACAAGGGCAAATTAGACAAACATTGCTTTAATTCCTCAAAAGTGCGCTAACACCTCTCATCCCAATTGACATCCTTGGCTTTCCTTAAAACACTAAAGAAAGGCATTCTCTTGCCTAACATGGGATATGAAAGCGAGACAAGGCAGCTATCTTCCTTGTCTATTTTTGAACTTGATGCATATTTGTTGGAGGAGGCATCTCCATGATGGCTCTGATCTTATTCAGATTTGACTCTATGCTTTTCTGAGTTAACAAAAATCCCAAAAACTATCCCCTTTATACCAAACATATACTTTAAGGGGTTTGGCTTCATGATGTATTTCTCCAAGGTATCGAATGTCTCACATAAGTCTCCTACATGATCCCCCATCTTCTCCAATTTTACTAGCATATCATCAATATAAACTTTTATATTTCTCCTGATATGGGACTCAAACATTCTGTCCCCCATTCTTTGATAGGTGGCTCATACATTCTTAAAGTCGAATGGTATGACGCTATAAAAAAAGTTACCAAATGGGGTAATAAAGCTTACCTTCTTCCTATCCTTGGCTAATAGAGGAATTCGGTGGTATCCCTAGAAGATGTCTATCAAGGTCAATACCTCCATCCCCGTTGTTGCATCTACCAATTGATCTATATGAGGTAATGGGTAATAGTTTTTAAGGCAGGTCATATTAAAGTTCCTGAAGTCTACGCTCATACGCCACTTCCCCTTGGTATTCAGGATTATCACCACATTAGCCACTCACTCGGGGAACTGTATTTCCTTTATTTGTTTAGCTTTTAATAACTTGTCTACCTCCATTTTAGTATCTCGACCTTTTGAATATTGAAAGATCTTAACTTCTTCTTTACAAGCCTCTTTATTAAATCCACATCGAGCTTGTGTTCTGCTACTTCTAGGCTAACCTCCACTAGTCCGCAGTTGAGAAACTGAATACATGAGCATGCTTTCTTAGGAAATGAATAAGATATTCCTTGACACGACTATGCAGTTGGGATCCCATCTAGGTGATGCTCTTAGGATCTCTTGGCATCAATTCAATATTCAAGAGTTCTTTAAAGGGTTTAATATTCCCTCCTTCTTTCTCTACATGACCTTTGCATCTCCAGGCTCGAATGCTTAACAAAATCGATATAGCACCGTCAAGATATACCATAATCACCTGGAACTACCCAGACTTTTCCTTGTAGTGGGGGAAACTTTACTGCCATATGGACTGAGGAACCTACGGCCTGAAAAACTGCTAAGGCCGGCCTCCTGTAAATCACATTCTAAGAACTCAGTATGTTGACAACATAAAATTAGATCATTTTGTACTAAGTGGATCCCCCCTCTCCCCACGTTACAAGTAGAGAGATCCTTCATTTAGGTGAGACTGATTCGCCAAAGAATCCATAGATGACAAGTGTAATATTCTTTAAATCTTTATCTCTCAAGTCCATTTGTTGAAATACCTTCTCAAATAATATATCAACTGAGCTCCCTCTATTGATGAGATGTCTTGCAATTCTATAATTGACTATCACATAACGAATTACTCATGTATCCTAATGCGTTGTCAATACACCTCTTAGATCATGTTCTCTAAAAGTGATTGCTGCTCCCATTCGAGATGCCTCAATCATCTTGGGCCTTTTCTTGGCGTGTGTTACATTAAAGATGAACTACTTCCTTTCCTTGTTAGATAACCCTCCTTCAACCCCTCCCATTAATTTGTCCTTCTATGGTTGATCACGTAGGGCTGGTTGGTCATCAGTTTCTATTTTTTAGTTAAGACCCTTTTCTATAGAATATAAATTTATATAGACGTGAGTGTGTGAGTAAATATATTAATTATAAATTGACATAATAATATAATTTTAAATAGTGAGTTATGTAGTATTGAATTTGAATTTTAATTCGAATAAAAATTTGATAAAGTAAAATATTTATTTTGGTGAAAATTTTATAGTTAGGTCCAAATTCAACTCAAACTAGGTTCCAGAGTAACCCAGCAAATTAATTTGATCCCATGAAATATAATTTCAATATTAAATTCAACACTATATATTAAGCATGTATTTTGTTTCAAGTACATACAGCTAGCAATACTGTATGTACTTAAAGTAATTTCTGCTAGCATACGTAACATTATACAAACTTAACTTTTAAGATTTACAACATCCACTCTAACGACCCAGACTTCCAATCGGTCATCTCTGTCTTCAATATTCCACGCTGCCACTTTTCTCCGACGTCCGAGATAAAGTGTAACCTATCTATCTTCCCATCCATCGATTGATCTGTCTAAACCACGATGGCGGAGGTTGCGGTGACATTCTTGCTGGAAAACTTGATACGGCTCCTCAGATCTTACGTCGGATTAATCACTGACGGTGAGAGTGAGCTCGAGCAGCTGAAGAATGAACTTGCTTTGCTGAAGGCCTTCCTTCAGGAGGCTGGGAAAAAGCAGAAGAAGGAGAAACCCTTCAGAGAGCTGGAGAGGCAGGTAAGGGAGGTTGTCTATGACGCGGAAGACACCATTGACTCTTGCTTGACCCAAGCAGCAGCGGCGCAAAGCAAGAATTTGTTGCGCAGAGGTCTCAATCATAAGCGAGTCAGCCTGGCAAAAGAGGTCAAGTCCCTTAGAGAAACTAAGATAAAACCAATGTTCGACAAGGCCAAGGTTGATTTTGGTAAGATGGAAATTGGCGACGGATCGCACGCGGCTGATGGCAAATACTGGAAGAAAGATGGAAAGGTAAGACACGGATTACCAGCACTTCTGTACCATATTAGTATTGTCAATTTGTATCAATCCTGCATTTAATGATCTGAGAGAGTTGGACATTTATCTTCTGGAAATCTTACACTCAATTTGAGTTGTAATTTGGGGGATTTATTATTGCGGTGTCACGAATATTTGCCGGATGCGCTAATATAATTTGTTATGTGAATTTCCAATGTAGGATGGGCTAATCTAGTTTGCTAAATCCATCTGTTGTTAGTTATTGCAGGACAATATTGCTGATATTTGTTATTGTTGTAGGACAGATAGTGTTCAGTTTTTATTTGTTATGTCCCCTAATTTTATCACATAATTATTACAATATAACTGCTTTGTTGAATTAGAAAAAGTTACTTAAAGATAAATGTAATTTGCGTGTATCAAATAAACGTGAGCGAGAAATATAACAGGGGATTCTGTTCTCTCTGAAGGATGAGGATACAGATGTTTTTGATCTTGTCATCATTTGTAATTCTTGGAACACAGGTTCAGTTAATCAGACAAGACAATGTAGTAGGTTTTGAAGATGAGGAAGGGGAAATAATTAGCTACCTGAAGGAACCAAGGGATGAGCTCGATGTTGTCTCTATCATTGGCATGCCTGGCCTGGGGAAGACAACACTGGCTTGGAAGATTTTTCAAAACAAAGCAATCCAGTTTGAATTCCCCACTCGCATATGGGTTTACGTTTCTCAAGATTTCAGCGTGAGAGATGTCTTTCTCAAAATTATGAAAGGATTCACCAACCAAGACATGTCTAGCCATACTGATCAAGACTTGGCCCAATCAGTTCGTGCTTGCCTGGAAGAAGGAAAATTCTTGCTAGTCATGGACGATGTGTGGACTGTTGAAGCCTGGAACGCCGTCCGAGATGTCTTGCCAAAGGCAAATAGGAATGGTAAAGTTCTGATAACCAGTCGTGACAGGAAAGTTGGCACTCATGCTAATGTTACCAGAGAACCTCACAATCTGCGTTTCCTGACGGAAAAGGAATGCTGGGAACTCCTCCAGTATGAAGTATTTGGGAAGCTCAATAAGTACCCGAAAGAGTTGAAAGGTATGATGGAATGTATGGTGGGCAAAATCCAATAATTTATGTATTCACTGATCATTCATTTCTTCATCAAATATTTACTGAATCAAGTCTATCTTCCAACTAGGTATTGGGGAGTACATTGCCAAGCAATGTGATGGACTTCCACTTGCTATAGTGGTGGTCGGAGGGATTCTCGTGGACCGATTCTCAAGGACACGAGAAATTGCTGCCGTCCAAAATGCATGGAAGAAGGTGTCTGAAAATGTCAGCGCACATGTCAAAAACCACGACAAGGAGCAACGCATATCACAGATTGTGGAGTTGAGTTACAACAAATTGCCTGATGAGTTGAGAGATTGCTTTCTTTATTTGGGGGTGTTTCCTGAAGACTACGAAATCCCTGCCCGGACATTGATCCATTTATGGATGGCCGAAGGATTCATACAGCAGGAGGGACAGAGCTTGGAAGAAAGTGCAGAGGAGAATTTGAATGAGCTTGTCAGCAGGAACTTGGTGATGGTTGGGAAAACAAAACCCAGTGGCCAAGTTAAAACATGCCGTGTTCATGATGTCATACGCGAGTTCTGCAACTCTAAAGCTGCAATCAAAGAGCAAAACTTGTTTCAAGAGATCAAAATGTCCAAGGAAGGAGTTTTTGATCCTCCAGTTTCCGAACTACAGAAGTATCGCCGTCTTTGTATCCATTACCAGCTCTCCAAGTTCCTCTCTCAAAAACAACTAAAGGGCCCTCGTGTCCGATCTTTTCTGTGTTTCCACAGAGAAACCATTGTCCTGGAACCCAAATACATTTCCACCATTCCTGTTGCCTTCGATTTGCTCAGGGTTTTAGATTCCATGTCCTTCAAATTCACCCGATTTCCACCCAAAGTTTACAAACTGATCCATTTGAGGTACCTCACCCTGTCCTGTGATGATCTTGATATTCTTCCTGAATCTATCTCCGAGTTATGGAACCTACAAACTCTTCTGGTTGACACAAAATCTCGGACCCTGGAGATCAAAGCAAATATATGGAAGATGATTCAGCTGAGGCATCTAAAGACGAAAGCTGCCATTCTTCTTGCAGTAAAGGGGGAAGGTAAAGAAGCCTGTGAAAATCTGCAAACTCTGAGTAGATTATCACCCGAAGAGTGCCACAAACAGGTTTTCGACTGTGCCCCTAACATAAAGAAACTGGGACTTCGAGGCCGCTTAGCCACTCTCTTGAATGCCAAGTACTCCTTGGAAACATTGGATCGTCTGGAAAGCTTGAAGATGGTGAATGATTTGTTTTATGAATCAGGCTCTGAAAACCCGCTGCGTGGCCTTCCTCAGCATAACTTTTTTCCAGCGAGTCTCAAGAGCCTGACTTTATCTGCCACTTATCTGAAATGGAATCACGTTTCCACGTTGGGGAAGATCCATTCTCTCCAGGTCCTCAAGTTGAAAGACAAAGCTTTCACTGGAGACACCTGGGAGGCTGCTGGCAACGCCTTTCGTGCTCTCCAGTTCTTGCTCATTGAAAACGCGGATTTAGTTTTTTGGAGTGCCTCACCTGAGTACTTTCCTGTACTTAGGTGTCTTGTGCTGAAAAACTGTGAAAATCTGCGTGAGATTCCAGAGGGACTGGAGAACAGCCTCCACAAATTGAGCATCGAGCGTGTCAGCAAATCTGCAGTGGAATGTGCCAAGAAAATTAAGGAGAGAAAGGAACTGATTCCAGAACAACAGAACGTGGGATGGCGGGGATTCAGGCTCAACGTTGGCCCTGGATGCGAGTGATCCACAATATTGTTGACCATGCTCCAAAGTAACACCTTGTCAGGTGAGATGTTTTGTTTTGCACTATTGATTTCACGGGCCTTTCCTATTTTCTACTTTGGCATGTTACTATTTTATCTCTTTCCTCATATTGAATGAGTTCTTTAATTTTATTAATTATCATTACACATTTGATTTGCATATATCTATCTATACCTATAGATATGTATCCATCCATATGTCTTGGCATACTGTGAAATTGTATCTTTATTCTTGATTAAATATTTTTATAAATAAAAAATTAAGATTAGTTAGGTAAAAACGAAATAATATTCATATATATCAAAACTAAGGTTAATTAGATAAAAACAACATTTCATTTAAAATATAAAACTTTTAGTGATTTAATAGTAATAAAATTTTAACTTATTTAAACTTACTTATTTGGTTATTTATAGATTAATTAAAATCGAAGAAATTAATAGAATTCTAAATTATCTTAACTACTTATATAGCTATTATAATTATTAATTATCTATATTCTGCAAGAAGTGCCTAATTGTTTTTAATTAAACAATAATTTTGTTGGAGAGTATTGACTCATAATTATATCACTAACAAATATTTAAAAAATTAATGTGATGAAAATTATAAAAATAAATTTCAATAAAATAAAATTACTAGCTTAAAATAAATAGAAATATAAATAATGTTACATTGAAGTTTTAAATAAATAATTAAATTATTATCAGAAAAATATTATTATGAAATAAGCAATTTGTTATAAACTATGTAAGTATGCAAAATTTGACTGCAAATTTTTTTAAATGAGCCATATCTATTTGTTATAAATTGACTTTACTTTAAAGTTTAATTTATCTATAATTTCATACTATAGAGATAATACAACAATTATCAAGATATAACCCTTTTGCTTATAAGCAAAAAATATAATATTTGTTTGAAAACTTGTTAATAGATTCATTTGACCATAACATTATGAAATACATGTAAAATATAAAAATAAAATTTATGGTATGGGATATAAAATGATGTGTTAAAAAACAAAGATAATTTATGAAAATGTTAAAATAAGAAAATGAATAAACATGCAAAAAAATATTGTAATAAATAGTTAAATTTAATATTTACGTAAATTCACTTTAATATATTATAAATATGCTATAATTAATAATTTACAGAAATATAAAATACAAAATTTAAAAATTTAAGAAAGCTTATTAATTGTTTTAAAAATAGTAATGAAAGATTTTAGTGATAAGTTTATATGGGTGGATTGATAATAAACTATATTTTAATTGCATACTAGTTTTGTAGGTATAATTTGAAAAAATATATATATAAAATAAACTAATATGTTGAAATATAAAAAATAATAAACAATCATACTTTAGAAAAATAATAGTTTATATTACAGATACTTATTTCATATATCTAAATAGAAAGTATATGTGTTCGAAAAATAAACTATAGTTTGAAAGGAAAAACAGCAAATAAATATTAAATAGTTAGATAATAAACCTAGCAAAATAAAATGTTACAATTTTTTTTCAAATTGAATTTGCTTATGAAAAATCCAAAATGAGTGCATTTGTGCAGTAATTGTAATTTAAATTTAAATAAATAACATGTACGATATGAAAATCTAAATAAAGAACAATACATAATTTAATAAAAATTAAAGTAAATTCACAATGATAATATATTGTGAAAGATATTAAGAATAAATAAAGAGTAAAAATTAGCAATGCACAGACCATAAATTACTATATTCAAAATTATATTTTTATATATGACTTCTAACTTATAGATTGTTTTCATATCTAAGTTGCATGAATTAATAGTTTAAGATGTGTTTTTATGTAGATAAATTTTAGCATGAATCGCTGTACTTTAGGTTAATATATGCAACTAAATTAACTTAGAGTTGGCCAACGCACTCGACGTCTCAAGGGGCTGACAATAACACGTGAAGAAAACAAAGACAATACAAGAGATGAATGTTTGATAATATAACAAGTACAGATAAGGAAAATAGTGTGATTTTGTATTTTTACAACTAAATTAACTTTAAAATCTTCAAAATTTTAATAATATAGTATAGATGACTAAAGCTACCTACAAAAATTCGAGTATGCACTGCATATGAAAATAGGATGACCAAAACCGCACAACACTATTTGATACATGCCTAATGCTTTCATCAAATTCTTCCCAAAGTCATTTCCATACGTATAAGATGTCGATTCATTGATGAATATTTTGATAATGGTTTCTTGGTCTCCTCAGGCAAATGATACAAAGACCATGCAGACGAGGTTTAATAGCGATTGATGTATGGTTAATGGAGAGTCACCTCACTTCTGAGAGCCTAATGTTTTGTTTTCTTGCCTGAATAAATGCTACTGTACTTCATTTCGTTCAAGTTCACGAGGACTTCCAAATGTGTGCATTTTGTGTATGACAATGATAACTAGAATTAATATTGTTCTCCTGTAGTTGTCTTGCTTCTCCCTGTATGTTTCTGATTAACAAAGTTCCCGTGACAATCAGAACTTCTTCAAATTAAATACTTGAACCTTGAATGTTTGAAATGGTCATTTCGAGTGTTTTGTTTTAGGCAATATTGAAATTTGTTAGATAATAAGCTTGGCTTTTATTTTTAAGCTAATTTAGTGTTTTCAAGATAATTTTTAGTTGAGTGGTAGTAGTGTGACATCAAACCCTGTAGTGATTGAAAAAGCATAAACGTATATGGTTCTAGCTGATAATAAGATTCAAATGTATATGTTCAGTACTAATTATCATTACAAAAAACAATGGAAAATATTAATTTTTTATTTTTACATATAATTTAATTTTTATTGAATTTTTAAATTTATTTTTAATTTTTTATTATTTGCTAATGACATAGCTCAATTATTTCAAAATATATTTTTAAGTTATATTTTTAATACTTAAGTTTTAAAATTTATTGTTTCTATTTTTCTTTGTCGAATGAAATAGATAAATTTATTATTTAAATTGTTGTTATAATATTTTTAAAAAATATATCTTAAATGTTTTAATTTAATATAACGTGACAATATTAGTGAATGAAAATTACAAATTAACCTTGGTCAGAAACACAAGAAACATTTATATGGGGAAGCTGTGGGCCACATGACATGCAGGTAGTTTTTATTTTATTTTTTTCGTTACTCTATGAGCCCATGTTTTTCATTTTGTTCATTTATCTGTTTCGCATGATACTCAATTACATTCCAACACTTTTTAGTAATCGTTACTTTGATTTAAAAACAAAATGTTTGGCGAAATTGATTTTTTGTTTTTTATTTTTATAGATATAGATATAAGTTTTGATTTAATTGTAAATAGATGTAATTATTAAAAAATAATTAATTAGTTATATATATATATATATAAAAGATGAAAAAAATTAAATTTGAATTTGAAATAAAATTTTGTTGAATTATATATTTAAAAACGGGTTCCAAACATAGCCATAAAAATTTTATTAAATTATATATTTGTTAGAATGAAATTTGAAAAAATGTTTTAGAAGTAAAGATTGCGTTCCAAACACAACCATAGAACACTGAAGCCTCTTTGGCTATTAACACAAAGAAACTATCAATAAAATTACAATATTTGTTGGAGTCTTTTGACGTCTCCTTTGACATATACGAAACCAACGTTCTATAAATAAACAAAAACAAAAAAAAAAAAAAACAAAAACAAAAAAAGAAAAAAGAAAACTTGGCAATGCTTTATTTTTTCATTAATTAGGAGGCTAATCCATAATTAGTTTGGGCTTTATTATGTAATTTCAAATCAATTTGCATCAGATTTCTTTATTTTTGACCTTTTATATCTATCTATTTATTATTAAATGTAAATCTAATAAAATATTCTTCCGTTTTTACTATTTTGTTCTTTCTATCTCTTCCCTAATTAAAGTCTTTTTATATTTCCCAATGAACTTCTTTCTCTCCAGTTTACTATTGTCATTACAATATTTGTTTTTGTATAACTTTCTTTTTGTTATTAAAATAATAAAAATTTTAAATTTTGGAGTGATTAATAAAATTACAAATTTTTTAAAGAATTCAGTAGAAATATAGAATATTCCACTTTCACTTATACAATAGTAAAACTAAATATAATATACATATATATATATATATATATTACATTTTTATTATTTTAACAATTTAATTTCAAACAACCACATCAATCATGTTGATTTTTTATTTTTTTTTTGTGTGTTTTTTTCATACACATTCACTCAATAACACCAATAAATTTCGAACTCCAAACTTTTCAAACAAAGAAAGATCGAACTTATTGGACCACACGAGCTTACACCCCATCAATTTTATCCCATTGATATGGATAATTGGAAGTGTAGCTCCTTCTTAGAGCTTGTGAATTCTTTCTTGCAATGTAGAAACAAAAGGAAAGCTCAAAGTGCCTCCAAAACTAAGATTGAATCCTTCCACCGCATGGCAAAGCGGGCCTTTTTTTTTTTTTTTTTCTTTTTTGTCGTTAAGAGTTAAATAACATTTAAAGCACACTTAGCCTTTAATTCAAATTGTGTGAATTAACAAAATCCAGGATTTCTTATATAACTAGAATGGGGCTTTCAAATTGCGAATACTAATTTGTTAAGCATGAAGCGGATTGAAGATAAAGTGTGTCATTAGTTGGAATTCCTTCCTTTTTTTGATAATTAAAAAAAAAATTCTCTAACTCTTGTTCCGTAAATAGTGCCTATTGACACTCCAGTGAAATTTTCCCATTATTCACTCATGCAATCCACATTTTCCCATTAAAACATCTACTTCATTTGTCAAAAATGAATCTGTGCAGCAGAATTAGATATGGTCACTGATGAAGGAGCAACACAACACTTTTATATGTTTAAATTAACCTTAAATTGCCCTATTTTGGTTATCTCTGTGCTTCTTAAATTTTTATGTAAACTGTCATTTAAATTTTAATTTTTATGTGTGTTTTTTAAGGAGAAAATGATAAAAAGAGATAAGACCAAATGTCAACAAACTATGACACCCCTCTCGTTGAGCATTCACATCTGGGCATCCCAATGTTACAATGTGGAAGAATTTCGAAATATCAGTGTCAAAGAAGCAAGAATTGAGAATCAGTTAAAATCGATGAAATCAATGACCCAATTAAATCATCACTTTCACAAGTCACAACGGTTTCGACCTATCTAATGAAGAAAGAAAAGCATAAGTGAGTAAAACCAGATCAGAAAAATAACCATTTCAATAGGGGTTCAAACTTCACAGATCCAAGCATAAACAAGATCTACTGAGCACAGTACAAGACCAACGAAGCAGTAATACGAAATGATTTTTTGGGTACAGCAGAATACGAGATCAACTGCGTACTAAATGCACAAACGCCCACAACAATGCATAAAATAAGCAGAAACGCATAAATAGGAAGAAACCTCAGACGCAATGAACAACATAAACCTCAAAAATCCTCGATCCAGACTTCCGGTTTCTGGTGCTGAGCAGGAGAGCCAGAGAGTCGAGATAGTGTCGTCAAATCTGTAAAAAATTAATGGATAAAAATTCACAAAATATCTAATATTTTGAAGTTTGTTGTGAGTATCACCTATATGTGTCGTTTTCTATCACTTGTAAGCGTTACTTTCTATCATTATTCTTGTTGTTAATATTACTATCATTATGCGTCATCATTATGATCACTAATAAAAATTGCACCATGTGTTTATACAAATTTATTTATAAATTATAAATTTTCATATTTTAAATTAGAACATAAAATTAATAAAATGAAAAGTATAAAAAATATAAAATAACAAAATCAAAAATTTTGAAACAAGAAAAAAGTTGAAAAAAATACAAAATAAAGATAATAAGTTTAAAGAAAGGAGAGAAATAAAGATATAGAAAAATAAAAAAATTATAGTAGGGATAGTTATATGATTTTATACTGTGTAAAAATATTTTTAAAATATAAATGAAGAAATGTCAAAGAAAATTTGGGAGAGGACATAAAAAATAAAAAGTTCCAAAAGGAGAAAAAAAGGGTCGTTTCGCAAACTAATTATGTACCATCAAGAATTTTTATTGAGATAATATAAATTATTAGGACCGTTGAAAGTAAATGATGGATTAGGATTACCTTTTTGAAAGTAAATGATGGATTACCTCATCGCATGAAGAAAGGATCTAAACTTGATGACGGTGATTTCCACACTCCTCTTGCTATAATTGTTGAAACCAACTCACAAGGGAAGAAGAGCCGCAGCCATCCACCTCCGTCAAACGAATCTCTCTGAGGTCCATTGGGATCTCTTGCAGTTTGTAGCAGTGCCTAATAATCAGGCGTTGAAGTCTTGGGAATTGAAGATAATTGGCTCTCCAGTGCTTTATATCCAAGTCTTCCAGCAGCAGGAATTTTAACTGAATAAATTCCCCCTCACGACAACATTCCCAGACAGGGCCTCGGAAAGCGTAGCATCTCAATTTTAGTACCTCAAGATGCGGCAAGCGGCCAATGGCTGTCATATACTCCCACGGAAATCCACACCCACTCAAAGTTAACCTTCTGATTTGAATTGTGAAACGAGGCATAGCAGGAACGACTTGATAGTTGAGACTCAAGTTCCCCACGACAACGCACTTGAATGACTCAAGGCGATGGAGTTTCTGGGCAACATCACCAAAGAAACTGAAGGTTTCACCTTCGTCCAGTTTTCGTTCAAGCCAAATTCCTAATTTCTTTAGGTTGGGCATTCTTGCAAGAACTCCCTGTGTACAGCTACGAGCGCTTACACCAGACAATGTTACAAGGTTTTCTAGGAAATGATGATCATCGGCTTCTGTACTAGGATCCGGCAGGTCCCTTCCCTTGCAATCGAGGTGCCTCAGCCAGCGCAAAGTCCAGATCTCCATAGGCAGATAAATAGCGGCGTCTGAGGATTTGATGCTATGATGTCGACCCACGATCAAGACTTCGAGGTTCCAAAGTTTGGATATGGACTTGGGGAGTTCTCCATCATAGGTGATAGCGAGATAACTTAACCGAGCTAGTTCTAGCACTTGATATGGGAACTCGTAAAATCGGATTGGAAGCGCATCTAGTATCCTCAGCAATCTAAAACTCAAGTACAGCCTTAATGGATGTGGATGTGGTGGACCAAAACAAAGAAGAGAACGTGTTGATGAAGCGAATTTCATAGCAACATTCACCAGTTTGAAGCCAAGCACAACGTTGTTGTGGAAGCACAGCCGCTGCTGCGAATTTGTGCCTTGTGGAAAACTATTGGCATATTTCTTTATGACATGGCAAAACTTCTCATTCCGAGCTTCATTCAAACATAGATTCCGAAAGACAACATGGACTCTACAGGTTTTGATTCTACCCGATGTGGAGGAGTTCTCGTGAACCAAAACAACACTTCTTGAAACCAGGTCATGCAAGCACTCCTCGGCCATACCTTCTGAGCTTTTGCCAATTTGTGGTCCTATGAATCCCTCAGCAACCCATAATTTGACGAGTTTAGGCACAAAGATCTCATAATTGCGAGGGAATACTCCAATATGAAGAAAGCATGCCTTCAGACGCTGAGGCAACATCTTGTAACTCAGAAATAGTGACTTTGAGAAGTTTGCGTCGTCATCTTTTATGAAGTCAAGTGGATTGTCATCTTCTAAAACTTCCTTCCAGTGTTCGACCGTTTTCTCAGCAAGACGGAGGTGTCTGCCAACTGCAAGAATCGCCATAGGAAGTCCTTCACAGTTCTTGGCTATCCTCCTCCCGATATTCTCTAGTTGTGGATTGCAGGACTCCTCTGAACAAGTGAATACCGTCGCATGAAGTAGGTTCCAACTATCTTCGTCACTCAGGAAGAGCTTTTCATGAATACGCTCTCTGTCAACTGTGACTTCATGTAGCCTAGTTGTAATGATAATTCGAGATCCTTTATGGGCATCTGGAAAACACCGTCTAAGCCCGTCCCGGACCTCAGTATTCCATACATCATCCAGCACAATCAGATACCTCCTACCGACCAAAATTTTAGAAAGTTCTTCTTCCAAATGGTCATTCGTGAAATTATGCGTATCATCCGTGTGTCCTCGCAAGATGAGTTGCAGAACTTGTCGCAAGTTATAGTTAGGGCCTACTGTCACCCAGAAACGAAGGTCAAAATGATCCAGAGTTGATGGATGGTCAAAAAATTCTTGGACAAGAGTAGTCTTACCAATCCCGGCCATGCCAACGACTGAGATAATCTCGAGCCTCGGTGAACGAGTAATAACTTCTTGTAGTACTAATAGTTCAGAATCCAATCCCACCGCCCTGCTATGCCCACCAGAATGATGAATTCTTGGTGAAACAGCATCGGCGGCAGCAAAATAATTGACTGGTTTCTGGTCTTCTTCAATGTCGCACTGTTCCTTGTTCTTCAACTTTTCGGTAAAGGAACGAATTTCTACGTTGACTTTCTGCACTTCTCGGGCTGATGGGATCTGGGATTCAATCAGATCTTCGAATTTGTGTACTACATCTTCTATTTGTTCTTCCAAATCATCTGCTCGCAGCTTGCTGCCCGGCAAATCAGCGTATCTTACGAGAATTAATGATTCCAAGCAACAAAGCTCCTGATAGACAGATCTCATTTCTGAGTCGGGGAGAAGAATATTGGATTGGGAAGGATGCATGACGTGCTCCATTTTCTGCCTGGCTAAAACTACAGCAGCATAAGCCATTTCTGACCTCTCTCTCTCTCTCTCTCTCTCTCTCTCTCTCTCTCTCTCTCTCTCTCTCTCTCTCTCTCTCTCTCTCTCTCTCACTCTCGGTGCTAGCACAGACTGGAGCAGCTACAGATCTGTTTGGCCATATCTGTGAGAGAAAGGAAAAAACTTACGGAAAAAAATGGGAAAAAAAAATTCAGCCACCATATTTGACTTATTCTATCCGCCTTCATTTTATTCTTAATATTATTAACCTGTTATTTAAATTATTTGATGATGATAACGACGACGATTAAGATAGACGCAACAATAACAATATAAATAATAACAATGATTGCAATTATAATAATAAAAATTAAAAATAATACAAATACTAACACTAATGATAATATTCATACCAATAATAATAATTAATTTAATTATAAATCAAATATTTATAATAATACAATAATATATAATAACAATAACATTGACATTAATTCTTGAATTACTATAATAAATATTCACAATATTATCAATAATTATATAATTTTTAATCGCATCTTTTATATATATATCAACTACAACTTTAAATAAATAATTACACCTATCCCACCGTTTCTCCACCTCTTCTTATTATGTCATTTCGCACTTTTTCACTTCATCCAAATTTTAATCAATACTAGTTTGATTTTTTACCTTTTTAACATCGAAAGATTTGAGACATCGAGATCTACAAATAGAGCACCATTTTCCCCATATTTTGAAGCGAATTGGCCAAAGTTTTTCACCAGCATAGTTCAGTCAAGAGAAGATGGCTTGGGGTTCCGGAGTTGTTCACCGACCCATCTCTATCTATATTTCACCAGCATAGTTCAATAGAGAAGAATGGAGTCTGGGGCGCCAGAGTTGTTTACCAATCGAATCTCTATCTTTAAGTGTGTTGTTCGCAGCCTTATCAAAACTTTTCCTCTTCTTAGTTTCATCATCACAGTGACAAAAGAAAAAGAAAAATCCCTTTATAAACAATCACAAACTCTGCCATCTAAAAATCCAACGACCATTTTACTTTTCTCAATGGAATGCAGTAGGTCGTTGTTTAGTTGCTCAGCATGGGTTGGAATGTTGCAACTTCCAATTTGCCATGAGTTTTAAACATTTATTTTTTCTAAGTTGGTTTCTAATGAATATGGTAATGCGAATCTGAATTTGCAAGAACAGGGACAGTGCGTATGAAAAAGATGAAATAATTTTCCTCGATGAGCAGTGGCTATGTGCTTTTGTGGCAGCCGTGACTGGAGGGAAGAGGGCCAAACGAAGCAGAGACTAGTCAAACGCCATGTTTGATTTCATATTTTACAACTAAAAACCCATTTAATTATTATATTTTTATTTAAATTTTATCCCTACTTTTTCTCTTTTACACAACATTAAAAAACACACTCTAAAACTTGACAGTGTGCCACTAATTGATTACAATTTTATTTGCTAAAACATTTAATAAATTGAAAAAAATGACAGCAAATTATGAAGTGTCCGTACCTTCTTGTTATAAATTGTAAATTTTGGCGACGTATGTGACGTTGACAAAAGATATCATAATATTATTTGACAAAACAAGAGAGACAGGCAAGAATCAGGCCTTTAACCTTTTTACTAAATATATGCATATAAAATATTATACGGTTTAGATGGTTATGAAATAATGTCATTATTTTTAATAATATGGCTAAAGCAGTAATAGTGGAAATAATAATTATTACAACGATGTTGATAATGATGGTATCATAATTAATGATTTTGTTTGTGATTATTATTCATATAAATAATATCATTAATTATTTAAATAAACAACTATACAAATATTAATATTATTGTCATCATCATTAATATCATAAATAGAATATGCTAGTAATTATTATTTTAATAATTATTAAAATAATATTATTCACAAAAACAATAATACATATTAATAAAAGTATAAAAAACTTTAATATAAAATAATATAATCAAATACAAATATAATAACTTCACAACTTTTAACTTAATCAAACATATAAACTATTAATGCATTTATTTATTACAATTTATCTATACTTAAATAAGTTTTTTATTCTAATTCACATACAAAACAATACTATCATATCCCATTTCTTATAAAAAAAAATCCTATTTTATTTTTTCTCACTATATCTGAGTCAAAATTTGTCTAGATGTCTATCTAATTATGGCCTTTTTTTTTTTTATTGTTCCTGTTGTGTATAAAAAAAACACATTATATAGAATAGCTGAATTGTCAATTTAATTACAATAATACCGTACCCAGTGGAAATCTTTCCAGTTCTTTTTAACATTTACACAAAAAGGAAAACGGCTTCACTCTCTTCTGACTGTCCTGTCTTCCAGTGACTTTTCATCGTCTTCCTCGGCCCATGATCCCTGGCAGTTGAGAGAGAAATCATGTTGAACCTTTTTGTTATCAAATCCCTTAATTATGACAAGTTAAATAATGACATGTGATGTGGGTTTTTCTTTTCTTTTTATTTTTACATCTTTTTCTGAGCTGTTGAGATACTTTTTCTTTTTTTGAACACGTCCTTCCTTCTCACACACACACACATCTATATATAGGGTGGTAATTTCAATTTTTTACATGTGATCACCTCTTTATGCATGTGATTGCACCCTATTTGTGCGTTAGTACCAGTTAGGCTTTCCTAACTCCAAGGCCAATTTCAAAATTTTGCTCAAAGCCTCAATCTAGGATTCTCTTTACTGGATAATTCGCCGGAACAACAATACGGTGGGTTAAGAAATAAGGGCGCAATCACCAAGATATAACTACCAAAGACTGTATTAAAATTTTAATTTTATATTATTTGATCTCTAACTCCTGCAATGTCATGTTGATGTAATACATTGAGAACTGCCACTTCACTTCTTTCACAAGGATAAGAACAACTGTTCCGCTGGACTTGCCTTGCTTAACAAAGGCAAATTAGACAAACACTGCTTTAACTCCTCAAAAGAGTGCTAACACTTCTCATCTCAATTGACTTCCTTGACTTTCTTTAAAACACTGAAGAAAGTCATTCTCTTGCCTGACACATGGGATATGAAAGCGAGACAAGGCAGCTATCCTGCTTGTTAATTTTTTAACTTGATGCACATTGGTTGGAGGAGGCATCTCCATGACAGCTCTGATCTTATTTAGATTTGCCTTTGTGCCTTTTTAAATTAACAAAAATCCCAGAAACTATCCCCTTTATACCAAAAATACACTTTAAGGGGTTTAGCTTCATGATGTATTTCTCTGAGGTTTCGAATGTCTCACGCAAGTCTCCTACATGATCCCCCATCTTCTCCAATTTTACTAGCATATCATCAATATAAACTTCATGATATGGGACTCAAACATTCTGTTCCCCGTTCTTTGATAAGTGGCTCATACATTCTTAAAGTCGAATAGTATGACGCTATAAGAAAAGTTACCTAATGGGGTAATAAAGCTTACCTTCTTCCTATCCTTAACTAATAGAGGAATTCGGTGGTATCCCTAGAAGATGTCTGTCATGGTCAATGCCTCCATTCCCGCCGTTGCATCTACCAATTGATCTATGTGAAGCAACGGGTAATAGTTTTTAGGGCATGTCATATTAAAGTTCCTGAAGTCTACGCTCATACGCCACTTTCCCTTAGCCTTCAAGATTATCACCACATTAGCCACTCACTCGAGGAACTATATTTTCTTTATTTGTCTAGCTTTTAATAACTTGTCTACCTCCATTTTTATTGTCTCGACCTTTTGAATATTAAAAGAACTTAACTTTTTCTTTACAAGCCTCCTTATTAAACCTACATTGAGCTTATGTTTTGCTACTTCTAGGCTGACCTCCATTAGTCCGCAATCAAGAAAGTGAATACATGAGTATGCTTTCTTAGGAAATGAATAAGATCTTCCTTGACACGATTTGGCAGCTAGGATCCTATCTAGGTGATGCTCTTAGGATCTCTTAGTATCAATTCAATATTCAAGAGTTCTTCAAAGGGTTTAATATTCCCTCCTTTTTTCTCTACATGATCTTTTGCATCTTGAGGCTCGAAATGCTTAATAGAATCCCTAATCACCTAGAACTACCCAGACTTTTCCTTCTAGTGTGGGAAACTTGATTGCTATGTGAACTAAGGAAGCTACGACTTGAAAAACTGCTAAGGCCGGCCTCTTGTAAATCACATTATAAGAACTAAGTATATTGACAACATAAAATTAGATCATTTTGCACTAAGTGGACCCCCCCCCTTCCCTACGTTATAAGTAGAGAGATCCTTCCTTTAGGTGAAACTGACTTGCCATAGAATCCATAGATGACAAGTGTAATATCCTCTAAATCTTTATCTCTCAAGTCCATTTGTTGAAATGCCTTCGCATATAATATATCAACTGAGCTCCCTCTATTGATGAGGCGTCTTGCAATTCCATAATTGGCTATTACACAAGGAATTATCCATGTATCCTGATGCGAAGTCAATACACCTCTTAAATCATCTTCTCTAAAAGTGATTACTGCTCCCATCCAAGATGCCTCATCATCCTAGGCCTTTTCTTGGCATGTGTTACATTAAGAATGAACTACTTCCTTCCCTTATTAGATAATCCTCCTTCAACTCCTCGCATTAATATGTCCCTCTATGGTTGATCACGCAGGGGTGGTTGGTCACACTTCTCCATTTTTGAGTTGGGACCCTTTTCTATAGGATATAAATTTATATAGATGTTAGTGTATGTAAGTAAATATATTAATTATAAATAGATATAATAATAGAATTTTAAATAGTGAGTTATGTAATATTGAATTTGAATTTTAATTTGAATAAAAATTTGGTAATGTAAAATATTTATTTTGGTGAAAATTTGGTAGCTAGATGCAAATCCAACCCAAACTAGGTTCTAAAGTAACCCCAGCAAATTAATTTCATCCCATGAAATATAATTCCAAAATTAAAGTCAACACTATATACGTACATATATATATATATGTACGTATGTACGTATATATTAAGCATGTATTTTGTTCCAAGTACATACAGTTGGCAATACTGTATGTACTGAAAGTAATTTCTGCT
This sequence comes from Avicennia marina, assembly GCA_019155195.1. NCBI lineage: Eukaryota > Viridiplantae > Streptophyta > Magnoliopsida > Lamiales > Acanthaceae > Avicennia > Avicennia marina. The sequence continues at coordinate 741,856 of CM032779.1, forward strand.
AGCCTACGTAACATTATACAAACTTTTAAGATTTACAACATCCACTCTAACGACGAAGACTTCCAATCGTTCATCTCTGTCTTCAAGTTTCCACGCTGCCACTTTTCTCCGACGTCCGAGATAAAGCGTAACCTATCTATCTGCCCATCCAGCGATTGATCTGTCTAAACCACGGTGGCGGAGGCTGCGGTGACATTCTTGCTGGAAAACTTGACCCGGCTCCTCAGATCTTACGTCAGATTAATCACTGACGGTTTTGAGCAGCTGAAGAATGAACTTGCTTTGCTGAAGGCCTTCCTTCAGGAGGCTGGGAAAAAGCAGAAGAAGGAGAAACCCTTCAGAGAGCTGGAGAGGCAGGTAAGGGAGGTTGTCTATGACGCTGAAGACACCATTCACTCTTGCTTGACCCAAGCAGCAGCGACGCAAAGCAAGAGTTTCTTGCGCAGAGGTCTCAATCATAAGCGAGTCAGCCTGGCAAAAGAGGTCAAGTCCCTTAGAGAAACTAAGATAAAACCAATGTTCGACAAGGCCAAGGTTGATTTTGGTAAGATGGAAATTGGCGACGGATCGCACGCGGCTGATGACAAATACTGGAAGAAAGATGGAAAGGTAAGACACGGATTACCAGCACTTCTGTACCATAGTAGTATTGTCAATTTGTATCAATCCTGCATTTAATGATCTGAGAGAGTTGGACAATTTATCTTCTGGAAATCTTACACTTAATTTGAGTTGTAATTTGGGGGATTTATTATTGCGGTGTCACGACCGGATGCGTTAATATAATTTGTTATGTGACTTTCCAATGTAGGATGGGCTAATCTAGTTTGCTAAATCCATCTGTTGTTAGTTATTGCGGGACAATATTGCTGATATTTGTTATTGTTGTAAGACAGATAGTGTTCAGTTTTTATTTGTCATGTCCCCTAATTTTAGCACATAATTATTACAATATAACTGCTATGTTGAATTAGAAAGAGTTCCTTAAAGATAAATGTAATTTGCATGCATCAAATAAACGTAAGCGAGAAATATAACAGGGGATTATGTTCTCTCTCACGGATGAGGATACAGATGTTTTTGATCTTATTATCATTTGTAATTCTTGGAACACAGGTTCAGTTAATCAGACAAGACAATGTAGTAGGTTTTGAAGATGAAGAAGGGGAAATAATTAGCTACCTGAAGGAACCAAGGGATGAGCTCGATGTTGTCTCTATCATTGGCATGCCTGGCCTGGAGAAGACAACACTGGCTTGGAAGAGTTTTCAAAGCAAAGCAATCCAGTTTGAATTCCCCACTCGCATATGGGTTTACGTTTCTCAAGATTTCAGCGTGAGAGATGTCTTTCTCAAAATTATGAAAGGATTCACCAACCAAGACATGTCTAGCCATACTGATCAAGACTTGGCCCAATCAGTTCGTGCTTGCCTGGGAGAAGGAAGATTCTTGCTAGCCATGGACGATGTGTGGATTGTTGAAGCCTGGAACGCCGTCCGAGATGTCTTGCCAAAGGCAAATAGGAATGGTAAAGTTCTGATAACCAGTCGTGACAGGAAAGTTGGCACTCATGCTAATGTTACCAGAGAACCTCACAATCTGCGTTTCCTGACGGAAAAGGAATGCTGGGAACTCCTCCAGTATGAAGTATTTGGGAAGCTCAATAAGTACCCGAAAGAGTTGAAAGGTATGATGGAATGTATGGTGGGCAAAATCCAATAATTTATGTATTCACTGATCATTCATTTCTTCATCAAATATTTACTGAATCAAGTCTATCTTCCAACTAGGTATTGGGGAGTACATTGCCAAGCAATGTGATGGACTTCCACTTGCTATAGTGGTGGTCGGAGGGATTCTCGTGGACCGATTCTCAAGGACACGAGAAATTGCTGCCGTCCAAAATGCATGGAAGAAGGTGTCTGAAAATGTCAGCGCACATGTCAAAAACCACGACAAGGAGCAACGCATATCACAGATTGTGGAGTTGAGTTACAACAAATTGCCTGATGAGTTGAGAGATTGCTTTCTTTATTTGGGGGTGTTTCCTGAAGACTACGAAATCCCTGCCCGGACATTGATCCATTTATGGATGGCCGAAGGATTCATACAGCAGAAGGAGGGACAGAGCTTGGAAGAAAGTGCAGAGGAGAATTTGAATGAGCTTGTCAGCAGGAACTTGGTGATGGTTGGGAAAACAAAACCCAGTGGCCAAGTTAAAACATGCCGTGTTCATGATGTCATACGCGAGTTCTGCAACTCTAAAGCTGCAATCAAAGAGCAAAACTTGTTTCAAGAGATCAAAATGTCCAAGGAAGGAGTTTTTGATCCTCCAGTTTCCGAACTACAGAAGTATCGCCGTCTTTGTATCCATTTCCAGCTCTCCAAGTTCCTCTCTCAAAAATAACTAAAGGTCCCCGGTGTCCGATCTTTTCTGTGTTTCTACAGAGAACCCATTGTCCTGGAACCGAAATACATTTCAACCATTCCTGTTGCCTTCGATTTGCTCAGGGTTTTAGATTCCATGTCCTTCAAATTCACCCAATTTCCACCTAAAATTTACAAACTGATCCATTTGAGGTACCTCACCCTGTCCTGTGATGATCTTGATATTCTTCCTGAATCCATCTCCGATTTATGGAACCTACAAACTCTTCTGGTTGACACAAAGTCTCGGACCCTTGAGATCAAAGCAAATATATGGAAGGTGATTCAGCTGAGGCATCTAAAGACGAAAGCTGCCATTCTTCTTGCAGTAAAGGGGGAAGGTAATGAAGCCTGTGGAAATCTGCAAACTCTGTGTAGATTATCACCCGAAGAGTGCCACAAACAGGTTTTCGACTGGGCCCCTAACATAAAGAAACTGGGACTTCGAGGCCGCTCAGCCTCTCTCTTGAATGCCAAGTACTCCTTATCAGCGAGTCTCAAGAGCCTGACTTTATCAGCCACTTATCTGAAATGGAATCACGTTTCCACGTTGGGGAAGATCCATTCTCTCCAGGTCCTCAAGTTGAAAGACAAAGCTTTCACTGGAGACACCTGGGAAGCTGCTGGCAACGCCTTTCCTGCTCTCCAGTTCTTGCTCATTGAAAACGCGGATTTAGTTTTTTGGAGTGCCTCATCTGAGTACTTTCCTGTACTTCGGTGTCTTGTGCTGAAAAACTGTGAAAATCTCCGTGAAATTCCGGAGGGACTGGAGAACAGCCTCCACAAATTGAGCATCGACCGTGTCAGCAAATCTGTAGTGGAATGTGCCAAGAAAATTAAGGAGAGAAAGGAACTGATTCCAGAACAACAGAACGCGGGATGGGGGGGATTCAAGCCAGCTGGATGCGAGTGATCCACAATATTGTTGATCATGCTCCAAAGTAACACCTTGTCGGGTGAGATGTTTTGTTTTGCACTATTGATTTCATGGGCCTTTCCTATTTTCCACTTTGGCATGTTACTATTTTGTCTCTTTCCTCATATTGAATGAGTTCTTTAATTTTATTAATTATCATTACACATTTGATTTGCATATATCTATCTATATCTATGAATATGTATCCATCCATATTTCTTGACATACTGTGAAATTGTATCTTTATCCTTGATTAAATATTCATATAAGTAAAAAAATAAGATTAGTTAGGTAAAAAGGAAATAATATTCATATATATCAAAACTAAGGTTAATTAGGTAAAAACAACATTTAATTTAAAATATATAACTTTTAGTGATTTAATAGTAATAGAATTTTAACTTATTTAAACTTACTTATTTGGTTATTTATAGATTAATTAAAATCAAAGAAATTAATAGAATTCTAAATTATCTTAACTACTTATATAACTATTATAATTATTAATTATCTATATTCTACAAGAAGTGCCTAATTGTTTTCAATTAAACAATAATTTTGTTGGAGAGTATTGACTCACTAACAAATATTAAATAAATTAATGTGATGAAAATTATAAAAATAAATTTCAATAAAATAAAATTACAAACTTAAAATAAATTGAAATATAAATAATGTTACATTGAATTTGTAAATAAATAATTAAATTATTATCAGAAAAATATTATTATGAAATAAGCAATTTGTTATAAACTATGTAAGTATGCAAAATTTGACTGCAAATTTTTTTAAATGAGCCATATCTATTTGTTATAAATTGACTTTACTTTAAAGTTTAATTTATCTATAATTTCATACTACAGAGATAATACAACAATTATCAAGATATAACCCTTTTGCTTATAAACATAAAATATAATATTTGTTTGAAAACTTGTTAATAGATTCATTTGACCATAACATTATGAAATACATGTAAAATATAAAAATAAAATTTATGGTATGGGATATAAAATGATGTGTTAAAAAACCAAGATAATTTATGAAAATGTTAAAATAGGAAAATGCATAAACATGCAAAAAAATATTGTAAGAAATAGTCAAATTTAATATTTAAGTAAATTCACTCTAATATATTATAAATATGCTATAATTTATACTGTGCAGAAATATAAAATACAAAATTTAAAATTTAAGAAAGCTTATAAATTGGTTCAAAAATAGTAATGAAAGATTTTAATGATAAGTTTATATGGGTGGATTGATAATAAATTATATTTTGTAGGTATAATTTGAAATATATATATATATATAATAAACTAATATGTTGAAATATAAAATATAATAAACAATCATACTTCAGAAAAATAATCATTTATATTACAGATACTTATTTCATATATCTAAATAGAAAGTATATGTGTTCAAAAAATAAACTATAGTTCGAAAGGAAAAACAGAAGATAAATATTAAATAATTAGATAATAAACCTAGCAAATAAAATGTTACAATTTTTTTCCAATTGAATTTGCTTATGAAAAATCCAAAATGAGTGCATTTGTACAGTAATTGTAATTTAAATTTAAATAAGTAATATGTGCAATATGAAAATCTAAATAAAGAACAATACATAATTTAATAAAAAATAAAGTAAATTCACAATGATAATATATTGTGCAAGATATTAAGAATAAATAAAGAGTAAAAATTAGCAATGCATAGACCATAAATTACTGTATTAAAAATTATATTTTTATATATAAAAACTAATATGAACTTATCTTACATTCAACTTTCATCAATCTCAATAATATTTCTGGATACATGAGTCATGGATAAAAATAATTTAAAAATAATCAGTCAAACTAGATAATTAAGAAAATGCATTATACATTATAAGAAAAATTATACATTCATAAACAGGATGACTAAAAACTAATCAAAAAACACGACTTTTTTTTTTAATTCAATAAAATCTAAAGGAATATATATATATATATATATATATATGAGAAATCATTATATAATATTATTATGTAAAATTTTTCAAAAACATGACTTTAACAAAAATATTGTACTATATGTACATGTGCATGTGCGTGTGTATGTATAATTTCCTCATTCATGGGATAATTTTCTTTAAATGTGTTTGGAAGTAATTTTACCAATATTTAAGGAATGAATATATATAATAAAGTATTATATGACATTGTTCAATAGGATATTTTTATTTATGACTTTCTAACTTATAGACTGTTTCCATATCTAAGTTGCATGAATTAATAGTTTAAGATGTGTTTTTATATTGATAAATTTTCGAATGAATCGCTCTACTTTAGGCTAATATATGCAACTAACTTAACTTTCTCAAGGGGCTAACAAAAACACATGAAGAAAACAAAGATAATATAAGGGATGAATGTTTGATAATATAGTAAGTACAGATAAGGAAAATAGTGTAATTTTGTATTTTTACAACTAAATTAACTTTAAAATCTTCAAAATTTTAATAATATAGTATAGATGACTAAGCTACCTTCAAAAATTCGAGTATGCACTGCATATGAAACTAGGATGACCAAAACCGCACAACACCATCTGATACATGCATAATAATGCCTTCATCAAATTCTTCCAAAAGTCATTTCCTTATGTATGAAATGTCGATTCATTGATGAATATTTTGATAATGGTTTCTTGGTCTCCTCAGGCAAATAATACAAAGACCATGCAGACAAGGTTTAAGAGCAATTGATGTATGGTTAATGGAGAGTCCCCTCACTTTAGAGAGCCTAATATCTTGTTTTCTTGCCTGAATAAATGCTACTGTACTTCATTTTGTTTAAGTTCGCGAGGACTTCCAAATGTGTGCATTTTGTGTATGACAATGATGACTAGAATTAATATTGTTCTCCTGTAGTTGTCTTGCTCTCCCTGTATGTTTCTGATTAACAAAGTTGCCGTAACAATCAGAACTTCTTCAAATTAAATACTTGAACCTTGAATTTTTTGAAATGGTCATTTCGTGTGTTTTGTTTTAGTCAATATTGATATATGTTAGATAATAAGCTTGGCTTTTTATTTTTAAGTTAATTTAGTGTTTTGTCAAGATAATTTTTAGTTGAGTAGTAGTGTGACATCAAACCCCATAACAATTGAAAAGGTATAAACAGATGTGCTTCTACCTGGTAATAAGATACAAATGTATATGTTCAGTACTAATTATCATTACAAACAAGTATTTAAAATATTAAATTTTTATTTTTAATTATAATTTAATTTTCATTGAATTTTTAAATTTTTTTATTTTCTAATGACTTACTTCAATTATTTCAAATATATTTTTAACTTATATTTTAAATACTTAAGTTTTAAAATTTATTGATTTTATTTTATTTTTTTTTGAATAAAATAGATAAATTTATATTTAAATTGTTGTTATAATATTTTTTAAAAAGTACGTCTTAAATTTTTTAATTTAATATCACGTGACGGTATTAGTGAATGAAAATTACATATAACCTCGGTCAAAACCACAAGAAACATTTATACGGTGAAGTCATGGACCATATGACATGCCCATGTGTTTCATTTTATTTATTTATTTGATTATTTGTTTGTTTATTTGTCTGTCTATCTTGCTTGATATTCAGTTACACTTAAAAAGACATAACATTTATTATATTACGCAAGTATAATAACAATAGTAATACAGATAATACCACTAACACAAATATACATGACAATAGAAAACTAACCACTCAAATCACTAATATTAAATCATACGAGTACAAGATTCGTTTTATCAGTCACTATAACTCAATAATTTTTTAAGGAGGAGAAAATATAAATAGACAGGATCTAATCCGTTTTAACACCATGTTGTAAAATAATAGGAAGAATTAATGTGCACTTTATTTATGAAAATTCCACATCAAATTTTTAGTGTGAGGTTAAATTACAATTACATTATTTACCTAAAACACAGATATGAATTTTATATAATATAATTCCTATATACCAGGAAATAAATCATGCAAATCCAATACATTAGGAAATACAGTATAGCTAAAACTAAAATAGACAACCATATATACACAATGTCCACTACAATATTTTTCTTCAACAGCCCAAAACAATGACAAGAATGAGGACATTGGCATGTGACTTTGGATGAAACTAATCTCTGGAGATGGGTTAGGAGGGTTCAATAATTGGCTAGATATCCTCAACCACTCTCCATACTTTTGCAGGTATGGTCTCAATGTGTTGGAACGTTTTCTATTAGTTTTTGTTGCAAGCAATACTTCGAAAAATGAGTTATCTGCACGGAATGTACAACAGCTGTTGCCTCTTCAGACAATTTTTGTGTCTCTCCATCACATAGTGCAAAGATATAAACTATTGTTTGTGAAACTTCAGAAAACTTTCATCCTTCTCTCAATGCAACACTTCGAATACACTGTTGGTCAAAGCGAACACTGAGTTTCAATCAATTGGCAGGACAAGGTGAGAAGATTTAAAACAAGCATGAGCTGTTTTTTTCAACACTTTGATTGATCAGTAGAACACAGAGGTGCTTAATTGACACAGTGGAGGCGAAGTCAGATGCATAATTCACAATTCTATTTCCCAGTCATCACCAACCTCTGACTTGTGCATGACAGCAAATGGCTTATTGTCTTGCCAACCACAGGCATCATTGCAATATAAAATATATTGTTAAACTTTCAATATATGCAACTGGGTAAAATTGAATGTCACATATAGTTGCTCACATATCAATACCAGATCAAAAATACTTCGTAAAAAATTAAATAAATAAACAAAAGCGTTGGAGATGCCTCTAGATGGGAGATTACTGGTACATTCGCTATCTAATCTGCCCCTTCAATCATGCCACTTGTTTACGACCAGCTGTAACTACCCTCCAACCTCAACAAGGGCCACTCATTTCCCATGTGCTCTGCTGCTCTCTGCCTAAATCCAATCTTCTTCCTAACCACATTTCAGCTTGGCCCCTCATATCAATGCCATATCCATTTCCAAGATCGCTGATAATGCTGAAATAGGCCTGTGTGAATTTCTCATTCCACCTTCCAGGCATAGATGAAGAGGCTAAAATCAGGTGATCCACATACACTTAGTCCGTCGGTTGACCTGGAACTCGCCGTCTGTGACGACAATGGTGTAGATTCTAACGATGAGGCTGGCGGGGATGAAGATGATGAGAGTGATGAAGTGGATGAGGACAACAGTGTAGGCTTGAAAATGAACAATGCGTGCTGTAAACCTGGGCTGAATAGCCAGTCATGGACATCCCAATACACCTCGATTCTTCCCTTGTTGAGATGAATTGAATCATTCCCCCTGAATTTCCATTGCAAGTGCTTGACATGAATGACAAAATGACCGTCTATCAGAATTTCCAATTCTGGATTGATCCCATTGGAAGAATTGTTATTCGCACTGCTTTTACTACTCCTGTTCTTGCACTCAATGGATATCTCATGGAAACTGCCCTTCTCATGGAATTTAACTCTTGTGATGAACTTTCTCTTGCCAAAAATGTGCTCTTTCCTTGAGATCAAGATAGGATCAATCAGGGCAGGCCTACATCCTGTCTTCCTATAAGCCTCTTTCCTCAAGTTGCCAAGGAGCAGCACAACCTCATCGTCACAGACAACTGCTACATAATAATCTGACCTGGGCCCCGTCTCCCCATTGAATCTTGCAGCCTTCAGGTCCCAGAAAATGTTGACTGGCTTGCCGTCCACCAGAAAGCGCTTCGACCCTTGTTTCTTCCAGAAATACCATGGCTTCAGCTCAATTTTGCAAGTGTATTGGCTAGGTCCCTCGGGCCCTTCAACTGATACAGAAAGGCCGTGGAGGAGCAAATTCTTGCACCAGGTGACACTGATCAACCGGCATTGATCGGCTATCTTAGTCCTATAAACAGACATGAAAACGTTTTGCCCTGACCTGGTAACTGCAGCAGCCTCATCAGTCAGCTTCATCCTTGATGAGAAGCAAGCTGGAATCGCAATTTGGTCCTGCATCATATCAAGAAACTCAGGAGGATCCCCAAGAGCACTCTTTAGAAAGGGATCAGGAAAAAATGAAGTATTTATGAAATTAAATGTGAACTAGAGTGGATACACAGAAATAGACAGAATTAGTAAAGAGAAACAGCTCTTTGGTTACTAAAGGCTTTTCTGTTCATAGATGCAGCATAAAGGAACCCAAAAATAAATTTTTAACAGGTTTTCCTAAGTGGCAGATAAATGAGTGTGAATGAAGAATCAAGATTCAATTAACCTTTTATACATATTCAGCTGTCCGATGCTTTATTACCTGGCTTCACTTTATCATATTATTTAATTAATGCTTTTACTTTTCCCTTGGTTGCATGTCAATTTCTATACTCCCTTTAACCTGACCAACTTCATTGAATCCAAGGTTGGGTTGATACGGTTAAGAGTTAAAAGTATATTATAATTTGTGCATGGTTAAAAGGACGTGAAGTCTCTTTCTTTACCAGATTTCTAACGTAACCCTGATTTCACTCTTGGAAAGTATCGGAGCACATGAAGTGAAGAGTGAAAAAGGACAGGAAAAAATCAACGTATGATGACAATGGAGAGTTTGGGCATTTCCGTGTGGGGCTGCTCCGTTCATCTTTCTCAATTTTCTGGCCTACCTTTGATTGGAAAATGGCACCAATATTGATGGGACATACGCCACCATAAGGGTGCAATATTTAAGTCCTGTTAAGAAAAATTAATTATATAGACTACTCTTGGGGAGGAATCTAGGGTTGTAGCACTTTCAAGACAAGTTTGTTACATTTGTTGTCAGGTGCGGATCTGGTCCAAAAATCAATTGCATCTTCTTCTGCCCCTTGTTTTCTTCCTCTCGTTTTCTCTGGGTCTCCCTTTTCTCCATTTAAGCCAATTTTCAACTCTCTCTATGTTCTTCTGGTATAGATAAGACATCTAATGAAATGCAAGGTAATTGAAAGTATTTGCTTACTTCTTGATGTTGTCAGCTGGTAAGGGTCAAGTACCCTCTATGGGGTTAATTTTGTCATTGGACAATTCCTCACGTTGATGTACAACTGTTATCAACTAGGCTTGATTTTTCTGAAGTGATATTTACTTCTTTGTTAGCTGGTAGAATTTGGTGGAGACTAAATATCATTTAACTCTTCAGAAATGTTGACAGTTAAGCTGGCAATTCATTGAATATTTAAAAGCTGTCTTCCGTAAGTTCATTAGTACACATATGAAAAAACGTATCCCCACGGGCAATGCCTTGTCAAGAATCCTCTTTCCAATGCATAGGTTTGCCCTAATAGCTGGAACCAGTTTTGTGTCCTTTTCTGCTTTAGAGACATTGGTGCATTTCACTTTCGTAAAATGGGTTAGCTCCATTAAACACTCAATGTGAGGAGATCAGGCAAAAAGCAGTGTTCCTTGGGAATTTAGTCCCCATTTCTACAATTAATTATTTTGTGATTACCATATTGTTTTTGGCAAACTCAAAAGAGGGATAACAGAAATGAAGTAAAGCCCATGAACGATTCAAACAAACATAATATAAAAATAGCCCTACAAGGCCTCTCATTAATCAATGTGGATTTGCAATAGAATTTGCCCACAAATGTGTATTTTTCATTGATGATAAACATAGGAATTAGATAGATTCTATCCGAATGGTCTTGTCAACAGTTTAACAAGCTGCAAAATTTGATAATCTGCTGTTCAAATACATTATATGTGACATGACCCATTTCCTACTCTTGACTTTACTTTTACTAACCCGAAAATGAAATGTGAAGGCTTAGTATTCTTCAACAAGCACATGGCCAGTTATTGCCACTCTTTACACCAACGTGGAATCCTAGAAGCTCTTTGAGTCTCGACACCTCTGGACCTTTCCCCATATCTTTATGATTAATAAATAACCAGTTTAATTATTTATAGGGTAGCTGGATTAATTGACCCAAATTATTTTTGAAGTATTTATGCATCATTTGACTGTACTAGATAAAATTAGCAGATTTTTCTCTTTTTCTTATCTTTTGGGAGTCTGAAAAACTTGCAAGTGTGTGTTGATAAAGTTAGAATTTTCAAGGTCATCCATATTAAGCTCGGTTTCCGGGAAAAGTAAACTTTAAATCTTGATGTGTTCAGTAAATAAATTCACTTTACTTACAAAGGGCAAATACCGTTTTCAGTGGGTACAGGATTTGCTGCATGCATATATGTCACGGTGAGGGAGTGACTCTGGGATCATCTTCCTTGCAAATGGCCCATGAGAGTATGTTTCTACCATTTTTTGGATTATATCTTTTAAAAAGAGTGCCTCAGGAATGGTTGGCATACTTTGTGGTTCAGTCATATTATCTACAGATGATTGAGTCATTTGTATAGTTTGTTTGGATTGAAGCATTATTAGGCTTTTATTTTACTTTCTAAATCTGCTATTTTACTTTTTAAATTTTTATTTTGTAAAAGCAGACTTTTATTTATAATAATATTGTTATTGCTAAAATAGCATGCAAAGGCATTAAGAGCAACAATTTTTTGTCCTGTCTTATGAGTATTCCATAGGTTATCAATCAGAATCTTTTGTTGTGGAATCAAATAATAATTTTTGTTTATTCGAAATTCAAGATTTGTACTTTAAGGAAAGACTTTGAGATTGAAGGGGCCAAAATCCATGGAATAAGGGTTGCTTGACCTTTTACTGCTTGACCCTTCCATCAGTATCTACAAAAACTTTTGAAGATAAGTTAAAGTATAAGAATTTATGATATCTTCGGAAAATCTATATGAGGCTCTTGGAATAGTAAAGGCAGTTTGATCTTGGGGAGAGATTTGTATCTATCAGAATCTAGACTTCATATCGAATTTTGAAAAGATAAAAGAATTAAACAATTTTTGGAACAAATCTTTTTTGTTTGGAATAAGATATCGAATCCATTTGAGAACATCATTAAGAGGTTTATAATTGATGACGAATTTTGATACTTCTCTTTCGATTTCAAAAGCTTTGTTGATATAAAAGACTGTATAACTTTAAGGGGAGCATGACTTTGAAATAATTTTTTTGTCCAAAAAATCTTGTATTTCTTTCTTATAGTATTCTTCTAATTCATGATTCATTCGGATAGGACGGGCTTTGGAAGGAATTTACTTTTCAGTGAAAGAATCATAGTAAGGAAGATCAACAATATGTTGTTTCCTATTTCGAAAAGTATTTGGAAGATCAGCACTAATTTCTTTTTCAATAGAATTTTGAAGATTTTCGATCTACTTTTTGACAAAAGAGGTGTTTAGCTATTCTTAAATCCTTTTAAAGGAGATATTTTTTAAAAGATCTTGAAGTTGAAAATCTTTTGTCTGAACAAAATTGTGCAAAGTATTTTGATAAATAGAAAAGACTTTTAAATAATCAAAATTTCGAGTTTTTTGCTTGTCAAGAAAAGGAAATGAAAATCTTTTGTGATTGATTCTAAAAGAAATAGAATTAGATTTAACGTTGTAAGAAGTTATGATATTAATCAAAAGAGTTCCAAGAATCCTAGAATGATGTATTTCTTGGACAACAGCAAGGGTTGTTTTGAGAGAAACATCATTATTGATGATATTGGCAATGTTTTTTATTTAAAACAAAGTTTTGCATTATTGGCTGCTGAAAGTTTTTCTTGTATTTTCTCAAGAACTATGCCAGACTTAATGCAATTGAAATCTGCCTATGTGAAAAAGGGCTTGTATTTTTTTCAAAATGAGATTATCTTTATCATTTGACGAAGATTCATCATTGGACTGAATTTTGAAGAGAATGCGCTTAATGGCTTCCTCATCCTATTTTTGTTTTTGTTTGAGTTCTCTTAAATCTTGTTTAACAATTCTAATTTCTTTCTGGAGGTCTTAGATTGTTAATTCTTTAATTTTCGTTTTTGTTTGCTAAGAATACTTGTAAGATCATAAGTATTCTTTGATATCAAAGGTTAGGAAGTTGGTTTTGGTTCCCTTTCACAACTAGTGAAAGTTTTGAAGAGTTTTTTAAGACATTTTTTTTAACTCAGGATTATCAACCTGATTAATAATGTCAAAAATTGTTTGTTGTTCTGAAATTAAGACATGGGCAGAAAATCCAACATTATCTTCAGAAGAAGTTTTTTGAGAAGAAGTTTGGAGGCTAATGAAGTGATTTCATCTATGTGAAGACAGTTTTTATTTTCTTTTGAAATAGAGGAATCTTCTGTTTTAAAGTTTGAAGAATTGTCAGAAGTGCTAACAAGGAGATTTGAGAGTTTATTGAGAACATCTTCTCCAAGATCAAGTTCTTAAATTTTCTTGTTGAGTTTACAATATTTTACAGTATGTCCATATTTTTGACACTTAAAACATTTGATATCTTTCAAAGATTTGGAGAAATCCTTGGGCTAATATTTTTTATTCTTCCTAAGACGTTTTTTGTAATATTCTTCTTTTGGATGTTTTTTTATAGGTTTTGTAATTCTTCTTAAAGGGTTTCTTATAACCTTTGGATTTACCACCGCCACAATTACCTTGACAAGAAGAATGAAATTGTTTGAAAAGATTAATATGAAATTGTTGGCAGAAAGTACCTGACTCAATTTTGGTTTGCTTCATCTCTTTCTTGAGATGTTTTTTGAGTTTTAAATCTTGACAGATTTTTAAGCTTTCATGTTGGATGATACCAACAAGCTAGCTATATTTATAATCTTCATAAGGAGTGATTTTTTATTTTTATTTTTTGAGAAGTTTCTTTAATATGGTTGCAGACCTTTTTATCAAGAAGTGTTTGAAGTCCAGTAAGGAATTTTTCTTACCAAAATGGCTTTTAGAGTCTTCTCAAAGTATGACATTAGTAAGGAAGATATTTTTGTATGATTAAAAATGGTCCAATTTTTTGCAACGAAGACTTAAAAGGAGTTTAGCATTTTTATCTTTAATATGCTGGCAAAATATTTTTTTGAAAATTTTTGAATTAGTTAGCAGTTTCAACAACCTTTGACTTTTGGAAAAGACTATTGATGACTGAAGACTTACTCATAGACGTTGGTGTTTCTAGAACAACATTCGAATCACCAACTAAAATTTTTAAAAATTGATTTTGAAAGTCACTCCTACTCTCTTGAATATTTTTAACAAAACTTTTGGATATTAAATAAGGTTTGAAAACAGAATTTTTTCAAATCTTTTTTGTTAAGCTGAATAAGCTATTTTTGAATATGTTTTTCAATACAATCAAGTTGTTTCCCAATCGTACTAAGATGAATATTTGAAAAAAAAAATTGAGTGATAATTTTCTCCAAATTATCATCTCTTGGACTTTTAAAAGGAGTTGTTTTTATAGTTTTGTTAGAATAGTAAATTTGACATTTTGCAAAGAAAGATGGTTTGAAGTGATTTTTATTCTAATAGAGGTTTCCCATTCTGTAGTATCTAAATTTTTGTTTCTCATAGTAATTGATGTTTAAAGAATTTTTGAAAGGATATTTAATACCATTATTGGTAGAATACGTTTTCAAACCAATTAAAGAAGAAAATATAAGTTTTGTTTTGAATAATAAAATCATAGTATTTTTCTTGAATTTGCTTTTTGGCTTTAGGGAGATTTTTTAAAAACTAAAATCTTTTTTCAGAATTTTCTTCTGAATAGAAATCATTACATAGAAATTGTTTGTTAACAACAAATTCTTCTTCAAGAACATTGAGTTCACTAGTCATTAGATTTTCTGTTACAGCAGAAAAATCAGAACTAACTGACTCAGATTGTTCAGAAAGAGACTTAGGTTGCCTTTTGATATTTCGTACATAAATTGGTTTTGAAATTTGAGTACTGTAATCAGTATTTCTAAAATTTAAAGTTGAACAAAAATCTTTTTGAAAATCAAAAGTGGAGAACCTTGATTTTTTTTCAATCACAGAAGGGATTTGAGAGATTCTCCCCAAATCAATGGTACTTTTTGTAAAAGATGTTTTAAATCTGGAACTAGAAAATGAATTCCTGTGAAAAGAAAGTTTGACACGACCATCAGCAAATTACTGAATGTTTTTGACCTAAGTATTTGGATGAGTAGACTCAAGAGGTTATGCTGGGACAACATTCTCAAAATCGCATTCATCTGGAAGACTTATGTCAGATCTGTTTGCAACAAAAGAGTCTTTTCTTTTGTTGAAAAGATCATTTTGATTTTTGAAGTAAAAGTTAAATGCATGACTTTGAAATATAATCGATATATGATTGCTATTGAGATAGATCCTTCAAGCATTTTGTAATTATGAATTTAGATCTAAAGAACTAAAGATTTGAGGATATTTTTATCCTTCAGTGAGATTGTTAGATTTTGATGATAGTCAAATGATATTGGACCTCGACACAGACTAGACTCAATTGAGCTAAGGAGTGAAACACCAAAATTTGTGAACCTAGTGTCTCGAAGTGCTGTAAGAATTGAAATGTTTAGGCTTTCTCTGGTTAATAGTTTGAATCCAACCTAGACAAGATCTTGATGGATAAATTTGAAATCTTTTTCAAAATATTTTTGAAGAGTTTTTTTGCTAAAGAAGAAAAATGGTTTCAGAACTTTTTGAAATATGGATATCCTTTTTCTCAGTTTTGATAACAAAATCATTTTTAAAATTGAAAATGTTTGATTTTTCATGAATCTCATGCTTTTTGACTTCTAAAATTTTCCATATATATGTTTTAAAAAATCAACAACTCTTTTTGATGAGTTAGACACTAAGAAATGGGTAGGAAAATAAGCACCTTGAATTTTCTATATTGTAAACAATTGCCAAAAAAAATTATACGTAAAGGCAATGAATGCAAGAATAAAAATGTCACGTTCAAATAGAATTAACTTTTCATTAAAATATATAATAATAAGGGGTGTACATAAATTCAGTCCGTCAAACCAGTCCATTTTAACTTTTTTAATGAATAGAGACAATCTATAAATATTAAAACCTGCTATTTTGGATCAGACAACTCGGTTTAACTTTGCAATCCGCTTACTCCGTAACTTAACAGTTATATATACATATATAGGCACATATAGTAAAGCATGTATCAATAATATTTTAAAATATTTTTCACGGCTATCTATTTTATGATGAAACTTAGTCTAATAATATTTATCAACTCCTTTTGTCTTTGTTTTCTTTATTAGTTGTAATTATAAATATAAAAAGTTTGATTTGAAAAGATTTATAATCGGTCATAGTGTAAATTTTTTTGAATCTTCACTTAAATTAGATTGAGTGAAATTTTTACCATTAAGCTACTCGGACCGTAAACAATATACCTACAAACTAGTTTTCGCCATTACAAATTTCTTCGCTTTTAAAAATTTAATAATTTGCAAAATAAAAATCTGCTGCTTCCAACACAGACCATTTCAGTCTTTTGAGCTTAAATAGATGAAGCCCAATTGGAGCAACGGGCCTCTGTTACATGTTAACCAGATAAATCAGCCAAGCCTCCGACTGTTTTTTAATTATAAACATTTTGCCGAACTTATTGCTTCCAAATAAAGAAGAAAAATATAGAGTATCATGTCCTTTAATCTATACCCAAAAAATAAACAATTGATGTTTTGGTCATATTAATAAAATTATATACGTACCCAAAATATGTAACTTTTATTAAATGATAAGTTAAAAAATAAAATAAGTATGAAACATTATTCAATTATAAATTTTAAGGAGAAAGGTGGAAGGCACTCCCCGGTCTTTGCGGGATACAGACCTCAGTTTTGCATGAGGAGTATGATGTGAAGAATGCCATTATGAATGACAAGGATGTGGAGTCAAAGATGGTCCGACTACTTGTGAGCCGGTGATGAGATTTGTTATCAGGGAAGGTGGGATGCTTGAAACTAGTGCTGGGTGGGTCTTTTGGGTTTTGTTATGTATTCAGCTTAGATTAAGAACATTGTTGTGGCCCTCACTCTGCTGTGTTGGTTTGTGCATTTTGGGCATCTGAGCAGTGACGCCTTCAATATGCAATTCTTGAATTTTTGTCTCCTAGATTGGATTACTGATGTTCTTGTTTACAAATTCTTCACTTGTAATGATAATAGCTCAGCTTTGGTTATATACATGTGGCCACTCTGCTCATTGGTTATCTCCTCTTAGGTGCGGTAGCCTTTAGCAGTCCACCTTCCTTCTAACACAACCTGCATTTCTATATAGAAGGATATGATGACCTCAAATGTCGGTTCGTATAAAAGATAGTGCCTGAGGAGAAAGCATGGCTGACGCAAATCTGCTGAATATCTCAACTATGCAATGTTTATATCATATATCATGTTCATAATAACATTACAGTTGCATCAGCACGTTAAGATATCCCCGTTGACATTCTATTTCCAGATTTTATATCTGCAGATATTCTCTTGCCCATCTTCAGTCATAAGCTTCCAACCCATTTAATATTCTGAAACCATGCACCACGAGTAAAACCTGTTGGCTACCCATGAAGCATCAACGCGTCTTCGTTTGTCACTTTCTCTCTGATGAGCTCCGGAAGTTTTAAAAAAGAGTTGAGAAAAGAAGCTCCCGGAGAAACACAGCACGCTGACTCATTTCCTCGTAGTCCTGTCCATCAGCTTCACCTGGAGAAGATGGTTTGCTGCTGCAAAAACAAATACTCTGTCATCTCTTCTTTGAAGCAATAGAGGCATTTAAATCATGTGCATCTGGTGTTCCGAAATTTGATGTGAACTAAATTTCATCCTTGCTAAAATTGAAGCTTCACGTCTATGGTGTAAGCTTTGTTTCCATTATACAAAAGTGTGTTAGATTTCAGATATGGTTTCTTGGCCTTTCCTTACTTATATTAATCAGGATCCCATGGGATTCATCCTGGTCATGGAAGCCTCCCCCAAATTAGCTATATCTACTAGGATTTGAATTTCAATCTTGATCTTCTATATTTAATATATTGACATCTTCGCACAGTTTTGAAATGTGGATCAGTCAGCTAAGTGTTTACACTAGATTCTGAACTCAACAATGAGATTTATGCATGCTTTGATATCAAAACTGTCACCTTTCAGCATGACTTGCTTCAGCAACACGTGGGGCTACATCTTTCTGGCTGTCCTTAGAGATTGTAAGAGACGCGGTGCAGAGAAATGGCGAAAGGAGTGGATCAGCAGCTGGTTCGTTGCCACTGCCTGTACCAGACGGTGAATTACCACCAAGAAATGAACTTAGTTCCCTCAAGTCCTCAATGATATTTGGGGATGCATTGCTCCAGAAGCCAGACTTCTGAGACTTTTTCCTCCGCTGAATAAACAAACAATAGACAAGATCAGACTTCTCAATTATAGTTTTCATCTCATATCATTTGCATTCACTAGGTGAAAAGGCACACCTTAATAGAATGTGCATGCTGCACCGTGAAATGACCAAGTGCATCTTTCCCCAAGTTTGCTGCACATATGGGACAAACCTGGAACAAAGTGGTAGCAAAAATCATCAATAAGAGGACAATATGTGACCATGCAGCAGACAGCACCTATCCCACCGCCACCCAAATGGAGAAATCCCATCCTAGATATCTCAGGAAAAAAAAACAAAATACAGCAAGGTTGTTTTTCTTGTGAATAATCAAAGAGGCATGAGTAAGATTCACCCTCCACATTCATGAACTGCCTTTGCAGTAGTTCACAGTGATTCTACAGAATGGTAATTCGGCAAAATATCCAACAATTTTAACAGTTAGTCCTGTCAAGACAGGAAATCTACATTCCAGTCAGCAAGAAGAAGAGGAGGGAAAATGCTTGATAAGTAGCCACCATTACCGCATTTTTGAAGTCAAAGCAGTGCTCTTCTTGCAGATGGGTGCAAAGCACTCGAACTTCAGTGTCCACATAACAGAAAGGGCAAGGGAACCAAGTTCTTACTTCATCACCTCCTTTATCTTCCATGATGCCTGTTCAAGAATCAAATGATCACCATTACTTTCTGACTGAAGCTTATGATACCATAGTTATATGAATCACCTTGACTGCCTAAACTAATTGCACTCCATCACGCCACAAGATGTAAATAAGATGACATTTCTACATTCTAATACTTGGGTCTTTCTAAAATCTCTCTCTTCCTCAATGGTTATCTTCTTCCGTGACATGATTATAGAGAATAAATAGATTAAAAATCAGAACCCCAAATCCCACCCCAATTAGGCCTTACTGATCACAAATTAGTCCATGATAAATTAAAAGAGTCCCCTTCTTAGCTTCTGCCGACTAATTAGCAGTTTAAAGCCCTTTCCTACGAAGACAAAACTTTATGCTATCAATTTATTTAATTCCTCTCCATGGACTGAACTCACATGAACTATAAGCAGGAAAATGAATCCGCAATGTAAACATTAAAAAAGAGCACTATGCAAAGGAAAATTCACTCTTCTGGGTAAATCAAGAATTACATTCAAATTATCGGAGGGAATTGAAAATCCTACCAACAAAGAGTCACTGAAACCAGAAAACAAATATGAAGAACTCAGAAGTCCTCAAGAAATCAAACTAAGAGAGCATAATTTACCAGAGTTGCCAAGCCTAGCAGATTGTACAGAAGGGACGCGCCCGCGAACTCTCGCAGCCCAGAAATCCACATCCATTTTCCTCCTTGATTTCTTGAAAAAAACAGATTGTCGTTTCCCCGACTGCTGTCCCCAGTATCAAATCGATAGGAAATAAGCTAACCTCACTCAAAACATAAAATCCCTACAAAAATAAAATTTACTGTTCTGGTGAAGGGTTCTAATGACAAACCGAGGGGGAGGGTGCTGTGCATGACATGGAATGGTTGGACTAACAGTAGAGTTGTGTGAGAGGTTGATGCGATTGGGTCTGACATTTGAAAGCTTTCCTGACACACGAAAGCCAGAGAATGGTTATCCGACACGTGGCTGTTAGGACAAGAGACCAATCAAATGTAGAAGCTACTGCCTTAAACCTTCTTCTTTCTTCAACTCACTGCAGATTTACTTTCTAATTCTTCGACCGTTTGCTACAGAATGAGGTTTAATAATTCCCACTTGCTTCAAAAATTCTACGGTTTGGTTTTGAGTCTGATAGAAATTGGTTTTCTCAGATTATATATTTAATTATCAAAAATTCGGATCATCATTAAAATCAATTAAGAATTTAGGGATTATAAACATTAAAAATTATTACATCAGGATAGACTTCACTGCAAACAAGTTGGGTGTTTTGAGCAAAATCCACTGTACAACTCCGTTTTTTCTTTTTCTTTTCTTTTTTTTTTCTGAAAATATTCTTATGTGAATGAAATCTCATAATTCATACGAAAAATAGAAAATTCTACTTCCATGGGATAATATATCACATTCTTGACATCTTATGCGTATATTCATCAAACCACAAAAGAACCAAACAGGGCTGCAGATTAAGCAAATTGCTTGCTTATATTACAGAAGCTATCACATGGATACATAGCTGTAAAATTAGATAAATGGGTGTAAAAATGAATAAATAAAACAACCTGAAAAGATTGGTAAAAAAAGTAGCAATAATAATGAAAGAGGTTGAGAGGAATTGGACAAGGCGACCAAGCAAGTGCAGCAGCAAAGACGGTGGACCAGCCGTTGATCACCGTCAAGGAGGGCGACTATGTACATAGGTTAATCAATGTACACTGGAACATTGATGATGCGGAGAATGGTGGGCCAATTTTTTCTGCGCAATTATTCACTCAGAACAAGGGCTACAAAACAAAAGATGGAGGATCTTAATGGTGGTGGGACTTTTTGTCTTTTTAATTAAGAAGAAAAAAAAAATGAAAAGGGTTGAAGGGCAAAAAGTGCATGTTTGGTGACAGCAAAAATATTTTGGTTTTATTCCAAAATCCAAAAAAAAAAAAGGAAAAAGAAAAAGAAAGAAGTGATGTGCGAAATTTCAACTTACTTCGCTGCATTTAATTCCTGTTGTTTTGTGTGTCATCAATTCAAATATATATATATATATATAAAGGTTTTTTAATCATCTTTGTACTCGTCCAATTCACTGTATGAAAAGAATAATTATTATTTACCAAACAAATATGTATGAATATGACAAAAAGGAAAAAAAAAAAAAAGAAAGAAAGAAAAAACAGGATTTATAGGAATTGCCCATGAAGAGAATTTGGAAGACAACCTATAAAAGTGGACATGCTTTGTGTTATAGTTTGAAGCTCAGAATACTGTTTGTATAAATAAAAATTGCCATAATATGATTTCATCGTGTAAGCAGATATAAGACGTGTACGGCAATTAAAAATGTAAATTGTCTGCTATTACCTACCTAAATGATATAAAAGATTCCCATGGTACGAAATCAATTGTTAGTTAAATGTAGAACAGTCTGTCTACAATAAAATAATTTTAAAAAAATGCTATCTACGTTGTACTGACTCTTTTTAGTTTTAATTTGAGGAATTCTCTTCCTTGCTGGGCCTTACTTTTAACTGGTGATATTGAAGGCTTTGCCCTGATTAGCACCAACCGGAGTCTCTTGATAGAAGAAAAGAACCCCAAAATGACTAGCCATTTTGGTCCAACAGGCCTAATTATATAATATTATACAAAAATAAAACAAAATCTATCAAACTGTAGTCACATTGGCCCAAAGTTCATCAAAATATAGTCTACCGTGACTGGGACAAGGATCCTGGTTCATTAATTTTGTGAACAAACCTGTAAGAAATTGAACTTGATAAATTTTATAAATAAATTAATAATCAACTTAAGGCAATCCTAAGTCAATTAATTTGAAAACAATAGTAAGAAAATTCTGTTTACGTCTACATTGGATGGTATGAATGTATTTACTTTCGGTTAGACTCAGAATATTTGTAAATATTTGAGCAATAACCGTTGTTGTTTAGACAAAAGACTCATTCGTTAAATTTCATAGACTGGAGCGAAGGTTTTGTTTATATTTAAAAATCTGTAAGATAAACTATTTTATGAGGGGATTTAGGGCATATATACATGTGTGTGTATCTCGTAGGTTATGACTAAGTCATTACCTGTATATATCTATACACACACACACACACACACAATATTAAGAATTTGACGCATTCACGATTATCTTAAATAAATTTTTATACATGTACGCCATTCAACCTAGTAAAAATAAAATTATCATTTTTATCATTATTTACTCTTTACATTTTTCATTTCTACTCCTACTTATAATTACAATATGTTTTTACAAATTTATAATATATATTCATATTATATTATTAAGTTGATAAGATTTTTTGTTGCACAAATCAAATCACATAAATATTGTTATTTAAAATTCTTTATATTTGTTATCCTTTTATTTTTCACTTTTCTTTTAGCTTTTTTATTTTTATCTGTATTCTATTATTTTTTTCTTTTTCAAATTCTTTTAACTTTCTTCTTTTTCTTATTTTACATATTTTTATAATTTTAATTTTAAATATTTTTATTTTTATTATTTAAAATAAAATAACTTTATAATTTATAAATAAATTTACACACATATTGTGTGATTTTTATTAATGTATTTATGTATGTGGCAAAATAGTAAGTAGTGGATAAACCTTATTGTTTTTGTAATTATTTTTACTTAAGTTTAAACATTCAAACCTTGGAACGACAAAAACGCCTTTCTTTTATATAATTATATCACAGTAATTATCACCATGAAACACTAATTGGGTTTGAAGGAAGCATCTAAAAAAGAAGAATTCAGTTAATAGACTAATAATAAATTGGCTTAGTTCTAGGTTGTTTGGCTATTCATTTGATGAAATTAATAATAGAAAGCGTGTAAGATATCAAAATTTTACGTGTTATCGAATGCTAGTCTCAATCAAATAAATCGTTAAAAATTTTCCAATCAAACTAAAAACAAATACAATTTTAATTCCATTCGAAATAATTTATTTAAGATTAGATAATGTATTTGGATTCCACCCTAATATAGATATTAATCAGATTAAATATTAAGTCGTAATTTGTTATAATTTATTTTATTTCGATTTTAAAATTATTATTTTAATACATTTGATTTGTTTTTGTTTTTGATCTAGATATTTTTATTGCATTAAATGCTATGATTAATTAATTAATATGGCTGTGTTTAATTTGTGGAGAACAAGAATCTTGCAACTTTTGGTGCATCAGGAATTGTAAAATGAAGTGGGGCTTTGGTGCTCCCAAAACCCGAAACATTCTCTGGGAAGGAGTGCCAATTAACAGACACTTGTTAAAGGACAGATGGATGATGATTAACCTTAAAGGACGATACATGATGATTGGCATCTAGCCTTTTAAGCCGAACACAACATATCTTAGAGGTTGAATCTTTTAAGATTTCACTCGTCAATGTGCAGCAAAAGATGTCGAGTGAAATCTTAAAAGATTCAACATATATATATATATACACACACACATAAAAGGTGTTCAAAATCAAATTGTTGGATGTGAACTGAATTGGTCTCGAATATATCTTATTTTGAAACGGTTTAGAACATGAATTTTGAATTTTTTCTTCAAACTTAAGTTTTACAAAATTGAGTCAAGTTAGATTTGCACAGTTAGATTTGCACAGTCATCGTACTCGAATTATTATTTAAACTTAAATTTGATTACACCTCTAGAATAGGCATATCGTAAATAACCCTTTAAAATTCAGATAAAATTAATTGAAAACTGGAAGAAAAGCTAATAACATTTTCTTCCGACTTTTTAGAATAAAAACAGTGTCATTTTTTATTTGCAGAAGCAACGAAGTATTTCAAGAACGTTTCGTTGAAGTTTTATGGCATGTTCAGCAACTTGAAAAAAGTAATATTCTGGCATGGAATTTATTGTTTGTTACTTTGTGATTTTTCTATTTTTTTAATTTATTGGACAAACTGTACCATATTATGAGTTTTTACACAGCTAAAATTCTATCAGATTGGGATAGCTAACCTATTTCAAACCAATTTGGAACGATTTAGGGATAATCCTGTCTGAGCAATCCCAAAAGTCATCCTTCTGTATTACTGTGACTGACACTTTGGAATTATTTTGGAACGGCTTTAAAAATTTATTTAAAACAACTTTTTTGGCAAATTTTTTCTAATAAAATCCATTTTTTTCTAATTATACTTTGCATGATTTTTAAAAAATTACATATTAGCAAAAAATACACAAGTATGCAAATTAAAAACAAACAGTTAATTGAAATATGTCATTTATAAACCAACAATGCTAATTAGTTCAATGTTTAAAAAGACAGGCATATTGTCTAGAATACATAATCAAAAAATACTTTAAATAGTCACTAAGCTACATCAATCATCTTTGTCCAATTTCTCCTTATCATCCTTTTTGTCATGCTCAGCAGGGCAAAACATGATGTGTTGATTGAACCTTTGTTGAAGCCACCCTTGAGGTTAATGCATTTCATAAACTCATTTAATGTTACTTTCGTGCAGTCTAATTAGGATCTCGTATCTTACAATTTAGATCTCGTATGTTGTAACTCTATTTGATTTTGATGTAGCTTTTAGGTTATGTGGATGATGAGGAGGAAAAACATCCTACATGTGAATAATCTTTAAAAAATTTTACTAAAGATTCCATACTTGACAACACTTCCTTTTTAAAGCCTCTCAAAACTAATACTATGAGATTGCAACTGTTGAAGTTAGATTGACTTGTGCTCCTAGATTCATAAACCTGTTAACTAATTGATATCTGCTTTAATTTTTTTTATTGTCTCTTGCAATATATAAACAAAGTTGACATAATAATATTATAAAGATTATTTGAGATACAACAATTAGTGTAAAACATTATGTTTTTCAAACTTTGGAATACAGTTCCAAGTGAATGCGAAATCTACTCAAAGTCATCTCTTGGTGTATTTTAAATCATGTGACATTAACATAAGCATATATAATGTGCAACAAATGAAACACGACAAACATAGATGCGAGGTTTCTAAACGATTGCTATAAGCTAAGATTGATATAAATCCATCTCAATAAATCGTTGAAGTTGAGATAGAGTCAACAACGTAGTTGGCTTTGTTTTTTTCATGTACATGTCTTCTCTCCATTAGCCTAACACCTATTCCTAATTGTCTATAGGAATCCAACCAACCCAAAACTTAGAAATTCTTATCCGATATAAGTGCTTACTCAACAATTCAGTTTTCTTTTTTTTTTTTTGAAATTCTTTTTCATGAAGGTCACGTCAGCCTGATCCTAAGTGAATTGTTACTAAAAAACAAATTTTAATATGAATGTAGTTATTTTGTAAGTAGTAAGAGATATATGTTTTGGCAACATGCCTAAATTACCTTTTTCAAATCAATGTACACAAAGACATATAATCACTTCATATTGTGTTTTTAAGCTACACATAGTTTAAGCCATCTAAACCTAAATTCTTGTTGCTCCAGTGGAATGTCAAAATGACTTATTCAAGCGCCATTATAATTATTAGTTATTATGTACCTAATGGTGTCCATCACCTCATGTAAAGCACTACATATAAATAATAAAATAATTACAAATATGTTAGATGCATTCGTTAAATATTGCATTGAATAAGTTAAAGTTTTCAAAAAAAAATTAACTTAATAATATGAATAAAACGTTAAGTGGATAGGGCCACCACTTCACCAATACAACTTTTGTGAGATGAGCCCATCTGATGAGGCCATCACTAATGTATTGTCATTATCCTCAATTGAATTGAAAAGAGTTTGTGAGGGTGACTTTGAAGAAGATAGTTCCATTTGATGCATGGATTGTTGAAATTGAACGGAAGTTGATGGTGCATTTGTGACATGTGCACCAACGTGTTATTGTTCTTCATCGTCCTATGAAGGGTCAGGCATGTGGTCTTCCCGTATGCCCTCTTTAAGGATCCTTACTTTTAGATGTCTTATCTTTTATAAATGCTTCCGAGTTATGCTATGCATAGACATTATAAGTTAGATATTGTTATCCACATCACCAAAACTTAAATCAACATATCTTTTGACAAGCTTAGTCAAAGCACTCATGAACACTATAAGCCAAACTACAAGTAATATAAGTCAAAGTACTAACTTATACTAAGATATGAACTCATACCAACATATCATTTATGCATATTCCATCTAAAATACCAAAACTTCTAACAATATATGAGCTGACAAGTTAAATCTAAGATAATGGACAATGTAAGCCAAACTACAATAATGTAATCCATCATTAGTGCAAACTACACATGATGTGACATAAACCATTTAAGCTATACTTCAAATAAATTAACCAACATCAAATAACACATCTCATTCTTACAAGCATAAACAATTTTCAAATAGAATTCATACAAGTCACCATCTCAATTTTATTCTAAATTGAACACTAAAACTATATATCACATTATTTGCACAATATACACTAATTTCCCAACCTAAACATAATGAATGACATAAACAATTTATAACAAAAGCCAACATCGCAATTTTATTCTAAATTAAACCCTTGACCTAAAATTTCACAACTACAATGAGGCAAATTCCACATAATTTCACTACTCGAAACCCTATACACCAATCACAAACCCTAATAAAAATAAATGATATAACCTCTCAACATCAATATTAGATTAAATTTCACAAATTATAGATGATTTTTATTATAATTATCATGAAAAAAATTATAATATTATATACCTTGAAAATGTAGAAGAAATGAACCTTTCTCTTCAAAATGTGCCGATTAAATTGAAACTTGTAGTATGTTGAGTATGAAAAAGCTTAAAATTTGAAGGAAAAAATTTCTTGTGAACAAGGATTTGATGAGAAGATTAAGGAAAATAAGAGTTTGTGGGTTGAAAGATAACTTAAGCGACAAAGAAATGAGGGAGAATAAGGATTTTGTCGAATATATGAAGCTTAAGGACAACATTGCGATGAAAAATTCAAAAATGTCGTCTCTAATTAAATTTTCTTAACTCGTGGACATGCCATCGAGCCTAATCAACTCGATGGCCGCCCCCAATAGACTTTGGGCATGCCATCGAGGCGAGCATGCTCGACGAGCACCTTAGTAAACTTTGGGATGGTCAACAAGTTCCTATGCCTCAATGGCCAACTCGATTGTAGTGGCTGTCAAGCTGGCCGTCAAGGCAAGTTTGCTCAAGTCCTTTAGTGTGCCTATTGAGGCAAGTTCGCTCAAGCCCTTTGGAGCAACCGTCAAGGTGCAATTGCTCAACAGGCACTCTAGAGTGTTCAAGGCGAACATCAAGTATATCATCTCAACGATATTACTTGACTGCCATAAAAAATGGCGTCGTCATCAAGATAACATGCTTGGCGATGCCTAGTTATATAAATATAACATGGGGTCACCGGTGCAATCTCAGTCAAATTGCAATTCTACTCCTAATTCATACAAATTTTTTCCTTCAACACTTCATTTATTCTTCAAATCAGGTATGTCATCTTTCTTATCTTACATTTAATTAATTTTTAACATGAAATATATTGAATTCATTGACTCTTGAAATTTATATTTTGATTCATGTTTAACCTTGTTCATGTTTAGGATGGTTGCATATGATTCCAATATCCTTCTGAGTATTTAAATTGTCTTTTGTCTTCCCTTTCATATCCATGATCAAGTTAAAAATGTTATAGAATAAATTTTTTTCAATGTGCATGAAATCTAAATTGTGATGGATAAAGTTGCTCTTCTAATAACCATTAATCACACCATGTGGGTAGTCCATAACTCGATCCAGTCATAGAGTGATTCCATATTTGTTCTCTAATCTCTCTCTGAGGCATGAAACACTTCTCTATCGTCCTTTAGTAAAATTGTTTCTATTTCTCCTATATGAATAGTTTATCAGCAAGAATTAATGATGACAATCAAAGTAGCCCACCTTTCTACCATGTTGAACATGAATTACTTTGTTGTAATCTATATATAATGGACAACCTATCAAACCTGTTGAGCTCCACCTCAATATTATTAAATATGCAGACAAATCATCAATTGTCCACAACAATGCTACTTTCATATTAAAATAATTTTATCTAGATGAATTATATGTCATGACACCATCATCTAAAGCATAATTAACTCCTCCATCAATAGATTTAAATACACATAAATCAATTTATTTGGCTTAGATGGTCTCAAAATAACAAGAGATAGAAATATGTACGGATTTTTCAAGCACATCCAAGGTGAAAGGTTGTATAGAGTCACTACAACTGGGTAGTATGAATATGTTTTCCCATAGGATCTGTGTGGGGCAATCCCATCCACATATAGTCCAAGCCACAAATTTCTAGGTTCAACAACAAACTCAAGGTATGTCCCATCAAAGTATTTCTAAGCCTTAGCATCAAACAAATGGCACACCCCTCCTCAATGGCATAATCGACATGCCAAGTCATGTTCAGTTGTTTCAATCGAAGTATATATAATCTCTATAACTTGGAATTAATGGTAAGTACCGCAGTCTCTCTTACCTCAACTACTACTTGGAACGTGCAATTTCTGAGTCCTTCATCGTCCTTCCAATATAGCATGCAATTAGCCCTACGACAATCAATCTTCACAACAGGCAAACCCAAGTCCTTTATCAACTGTTTTATACCATAATAGTTTTCTAGGATATGATGGTTATGTGGCAATACCTCACAAATCAACCTCAAGATATCATCATAATAACTTTGTAACAATCTATCCTCTACATTTATACTCATCAGTCCCACAACAGTTTACAATTGGGAAAAATTCTCACACCCATCGTCTATAGGTTAGTCAGCCACATGAAACACTTCAAAAAATCTATTTGACAATCGTTCTTCATAATTTGTAGAATAACTTTGTCTCCCATGAGAGTGAGTGTCTTTAAAATCAAGTCATGTTGTAAGACTTGGGCCTACTTCATCATAAAAATTTGCATGCATCACCCAACTACATCAGACACTATTCATTGGTCTCATGACATTTCCTGATCATTATCATCACCTACAGTGCTCCATGGAAGCCTTTCGTCACTATAGCTCCCCGTAGCACTATCAAAGTACTTAGCCTCACTATAATTGGTCCAATTATAATAGTTATTTACAAATCCTTTTCTGAATAAGTGTACTTTTACCTCATCGAGATGTAGAAATATGTTATTCTTCTACCACAAATAGGGACACTTGATCTTATTATCATCCATAAACTCAAACTGTTGACAAGCCTATTATACGAATTCATTAACTCCATTCTCGAATTCATTAGTCAAATTACAATGCCCAAGAAGGTTTTTGTTGTACTTCTGTGGTCTATTTTTTCTCAACATTTTTGACCACAACAAACACACAAAGCAATATATTCAACAGTACCCAATCATACTCGCTAAACTTTATAATTTATTTCAATTATGTACACATATTACAAATAAGAACTCAAACATATGCAAAGTACATGCCATTTAACTCTACATACAAATTTCATTACATTGCCTCAAAAAAACTTTGGACAAATCTATTATGTATTTTTATTTTCTTTAAAATGTGCAATTAATCAAAATTATACAAAATAATTATGGATTGATCCTAAATCTCATGGGTATAAAGCAAAATTATGAACTACACCTCAAAAATATTTATTTTCATCATTATACATATCTATAAAAAAAAAAAAAAGCAATCAAAGTCACATAATAATACAAATAAGAACAAAAATATTGTCTTAAAAATAAGATTAACTTCAATCTCACTAACTTTATGGAGTTTTCGATCGGTTTGAATATTGTTTTCATAATAGTAAAAAGAAAAATTAAGATTTCAAATGAAAAAGGATCGTTTAAAACCTACAACTTGAAGCGGCTTTGGAATTGATACAAAAACTATCTCTAAATTTTGGATAGCCACTAATAGGCCATCCCAACTAGGGATGGCTACAAAAGCCATCCCTAAATTTAGAGTTG
Organism: Avicennia marina; assembly: GCA_019155195.1. Taxonomy (NCBI): domain Eukaryota; kingdom Viridiplantae; phylum Streptophyta; class Magnoliopsida; order Lamiales; family Acanthaceae; genus Avicennia; species Avicennia marina. The sequence continues at coordinate 772,226 of CM032779.1, forward strand.
AGGCAACTTTTTTTTGCTATCTCTAAATTTGGGACGGCTGTCACAAGGCCGTAGGAACAATTTCTTGAAACTGTCTTTAATTGGGATGATTTTTTTTATCCATGTTCAAACATGACTTTAGGATGACTTTGAGATGGTGGGATAACTTTTTTTTCCGTTCCAAAGTCATCCTAATGCGGATGTTTTTTTGGTAGTGTTAGTCAACTCTTATCAAAACAATTTTATTTAGTTTACAAGAACTAAATATGGAAGTTTTACATATTGATTAGAAGAGCCCTAATCCTTATAGAAAACTATTAATTACAATTCGGTGGAGGAGATAATCATTTTTGGAATAAAGTTATTGTATTTTAGCCCCTTGAACATTTACTTTTCAAATCTTTGAATTTTGAAGATCACGCTTTGTTATAATTTCTTTTGAAAACTATTCACTTCCACTCCATCAATTATTCAAATAAATAGAAAAATTACGTGGTGTGAGTACAAATCAAATCATTATAAATATCATATATTAATAATGCTATAAGTCATGGGGCATTATTGTTGTTGTTACTATTTTCTCACTAAAATCAAATAAAAATAGAATCAGATGGAATAATTGAAATCTTTTCTTCAAATTATATAAAAAATAGTGCAGATATTTTGTGTAATTCATTAATTTATTTAGATTACCGTGCGTGATAAAATTGAGCTAGCACATTATACGCATTTAATTCCACTTAGAATCCACCAACATTATTTGTCATTAAACTAACAAGATAAATCAAGGCCAAGTAGCACCATATTTACGATGATGGCAAGAAGAAGAAGAATATATATTGCATTAAATTCAAATACCTAGTTATACAACGAAGAAAAAATCCATGTTCTTAAGAACTATAGTCAATCCAAACTAAAAGCCCCACAAAATTCTGATCATACTTATCAACTGCTCTTCTATAGCACACTGCGTTCTCTCTTGTAACCAAGAAAGAAATTAAAAGGAATAATAGCACATTACAACAGAATTAAATGTCCAAACAAACTAAAATGATCAACACAGAATCAAATAAAACTCAAGTACTCGTAACAGGACCAGGACTGCTTCATTCCCCTTTGCACACGCGACATGGATCGCCATATCATCCAGTACATATGTCACTTTAATTGCAAAACAAAACTATCCTGGATCACGAAAATGGTGGAAAGAATCTCCTCCATGGCTGCTGCTTATGCTCGAGGAGTGATGCGTGTGATCTTGGCGTTGAAGAAGACATAGTTCTTCTGTAGTTCCCATTGTGTTAGAATCATGCAGAAAACAGAAGAACCGCAGTTACAGCTATTGTTAGAAAATCTTGGTTGTCATTATCATTCTAAGAAGGGCTCGACCAAACACATTGTCCAAAAGGTCGAGAAGAGAGTGGGTTTTTTCTGTGTGTAATGTTTATGCCTATGTCTGCATATGCATGCATATATATATATATATACTGCAAAGACCTAAGGTTCAACTTATATATATATGTAAGAGGTGTGCATTACGCATGCAGGGTTATGCTGTCTTTAGAATACAGTGAAGGGCACGTTTCCACAGAGGACAGTGAAATGGGGCAATAAGGTGGAAAAGAAAGTGAAATTTTTCATGTGTTTGTTGCCTTAAAGATTGGGTTCTTTTTTAAAGTGGATTTGCGAGGCATTCCATTATCAATTCCAAAAAGGTTCTTTTTCTCTGAGCTGTTGTTTGAATTTCTTGGATCTCTATGTTTTCTTTTCTTTTTAGTAAAGCATTCTATATATTCTTACAAAGGTGATTTGTCATCTTCTCCATTTATTCCTATGTCTCTCTTCCTGCCTCCATTCTTTTGACTCTTATGATCATTCATTAATTATGTCTTCTCCTTTGACGATGCAATTATATATATCTATTCTAATGTCTCTTGATAAATTAACTTCAAGAATATATATATATATATATATATAAAATATTTTGATCATAATAGGCCCCTAGATACATTTGATCACATATGGTTTCATGTATTCTTTAAATGGATATATAGTGAACGAAACATGGTAGAAAACCCAAACTGAAGTTGATCAGATCAATGAACATATTAAAATTTAGTACATAGTTGCCAAATACGAGCATGGCTGCCATATTTTTTCAAGAAAAATAAAAGCTAATCGAAGGACAAATTTTGCATGTTTATATAAAAACAATAAAAGTGCAAACACGCAGTCCCAAAAACCATTCTAAAAATATGGAACTGATATAAAAATTCGTCCCAAATTTTTTGAAACAGATCGAGTTTTGGGATGAAATTTTCTCCACATCAAATTTGCTTCTCTCTTGTAGACGAAGAAGCTAATTAATCTTCCCATAACTTTCCAATATATTCATATCATCCATTTGTATTCGTTCCTTATCAATTCCACACTTTCTACTTCATGTCTTTTTCACTTTAAAGTTACGCAAAGCGTTAGCTTTTCTAATTTATTAGTTGTGATGATTTCGGAAATTAGCTAAACAAAGCCTCATAATATGCCTTTCAAATATGACTATTGTGGGTTCAAATTGTTATTTTCCGTGATCCTTTATTTTCATTTTATACATTTAATAGCACATGCTACAAATCATTACGCATTATAAATCTTATCCATTTCCTCCTATTACTTTTTACACCAATCCCGATAAAATACACCTAAAAACCTAAAAACATACCGTCAAAAACCAAAATAAACATAGTCATATTTCTTGCTGATGGACCATGATAACATTGTAAGTCCAAACAAGGAATCCCCACTGTTTTCCCAGTTGGGGAGGGACCGTTTGGCCCTTCGGTCCTTCTTCCAACACTAACATAACACAGTAAAAAGGCAGCCACGTTTAAGGGGGAAAAGCAAAGGCGCATGGCGGATGGCACGCCTTCTTTATAAAGTGGGAGGGACCAACAAAATCAATGGCAATGGGAGAAGTCGCGTCCAAGACAATTCTACCAACTTTTTATAAATTCCATCTTGTTCTTGATTAAACTTAATAGTGACATTCGAACAAATTTTATACGTGACAGGTTAATGGAACTGAAATTGAAGTGATGCTAACAAAAAAAAAATGATTTTATTATCTGAAAGTTTGGAGTTGATATTTTTATGTTTTACAGAAAGGAGAAAATCCTGTATCAATAGGTGGGTGGGTAAGAGGAAATAAGTGGCACTTCCACATTTCAAACCCCTTTTTATTGTTTAATCTTGTGAGGTGACCGAAAAAAGAATGAGTCTAACGAAAAAGGGGATTAGTCTTGGTTGAATATAGGCACCACCTCGTTTTGTGTTTTTTTGATGTCATTGCTAATTCAAAATTTTCAATTTTTTGACTATTTGATCAATCATTTTGTTATCAAGTATGGGGGTAAAAACTTAAAAGGGCTTTGGCAATGTTTTTAAAAGTCCATTTAGGTGAATTTTGATCGATTTAAAATAGCCTATGTTTTAGGCGCGAACATTCATTAAAAGCAAAAAAATAGTAAAAACTATTTTTTAAGGATAACTTATTTTGAATGTGTGATTTTATCTATACTATGTATAAATTGCACAACTACCTCTGTATTAATTACCTTTGGGTATCCTTATTTTTATTTTATTTCCCTTTTCTTCCTCTTCCTTTCAATGCTTATCTCTATAATAGTTATTTTCTTTCCTTTTTTTCATTTTCATAACACTTTAAATTGATTAAATGTGTAACTCTTACAAGTCTCATGATATAAATTTCCTTAAATACTATTATTCGTCTATCATTTTTTATTCCTCTTTTTTTCTTTATTTTTGATCTTTTATCTCTTTAATAACTATTTTCTTTCTCTTTCCTTTTTATAAAAGTTTTAACTGTTTTAAATTTTAAGTACTATTGTTCGAAAATTTACGTTTAATAAAATTTTATTTTTGATTAAGCACACATATAAAGTGTGCCAATTTACTTAGTTTGTCCAAAACGAGATTCGAAACATTGCCAATATAATTAAAATTTTAAACATAGAGGAAAACAAAGATTGTTTGGATTCAAATTTTGTTGATATAAAATTTAGAGCGAAAATTTAAAAATATATAAAAGTAGGAAAAAGAAATAGATTAAAAATATTATTTTGGCGTGGTTGGAATGAAGTACTTTGAAAGATGCAATATCTAAACATGGCCAAGAAGAACCAAAAAACCTTGCATAAATTTTCATTTTTCAATTTCTAATTATTTTCTTGGCTCAATTAATCTCTTCGGTCCAATCCCTTTCCCCTTTTTTTAATTTCTTTTGAAAAAACCCCAAGAGATGTGGCACGTCCACATGTGTAAACGGGCTGGATCTAGGTCGAGCCCTCCCTCCAGAGAGCTCACCCTACTCGCAGGCAGAGGAATAGAGTCATTTCCACACTCTACTTCCCATGACTGGCACATGAAATTGGATGAACAGCAAGACGATGCAAATTTGGAGCTAATCATGAAATTGTTGATAATGTGTCGAAGAAATTACTCAGGTCCAGAACAGGCTTCAAGATTCTTTAGATGGGCTGCAGAGAAATTTGGGTTTAGAAACCTTTCCCCACAAGTGTCCACATGGCATTCCCAAACACCCCAACAATTCATTGTAGTTTTATTTGGAGTCCAACTTTCAATTATAAAATATATTTTAAAATTTCACACAATCAAACATCATAAAATTTTCATCCAAATTTAAATACAAATTTTTTTTCTTATATATATAAGTAATTAATTATTTTTGAATCATGATATCTATTTATAATGAAATGAATACCTGTATATATCACACATATATTCTTACTTTTGTTTTTATTTATAGTTTAAAACATAATCATTATATATTATTACATCATTCAATCATTAATTATATATATATATATATATATATATTCAAATAAATCATACTATTTATCTTATCAAAATATTTCATTCAAATATACTATTTATTTCAACGTAATTTTTATCAAACATCATTTCTTGCAAAATTCCTTCTCCCAAACATAGCCTGTCTTTTCGGTTTTGTCTGTGTCTCATTCATGGAAGAGTTTGTTATGTATGAACATGGTGCCATGCATTTTTTATGTTTGACATTGTAAAAATATTATTGGGACAAGTATAAAAATAGTGATATACTTTTATGTTTGACCTACTAAAAAAAAAAAATCTCTTTTGCTATAACAATTATCTTGTTCAAGAATTTTCTAGGATAACAGCCAAAGGGTCCAAAAATGGAAGCCCTTGTTTGCTTTTATTCTACTAAAAAAAGTGGACACATCCAATTCTTACATATTTTAAATGTTATTTCACAATCTTTTAATGTTACACAATTTTCAATAAAAATTTACTTAAAAACTTTCATTTAAAAATGAAAACAACCATAGCTGTAGCATTCTGAGCAATCTTCTACTCAATCCCAAAGATGAACACAACATGATTCATCAAAGACACCAGCATATCATGTGTAATTAGAAGATGTTACACTGAGTCTGAAGTGCATCTAAAGTCTTCTTGCTTTCAGTCTAATGATCCATGAAATATACATTCTCCAAATGGAATGCAACTTGCTGAAGCTGACACAACAGAGCAGAAGTTCCCCCCCTTGTTATTGTTTATAGCTAAAAGCCTGAATCCTCCTTGTTAATTTTAGAAAGAATCATTTTTCTAAATTAATTATCTCCATATGTATGTGTGTGTGTGTGTGTGTCAAGTGGATGCATCAGAATCATCTTTCATCGTTTTGTAACGACGATGAAATTCAGTTAAGATCTGAAACATGTCTTATTAAGTTAGGTAAAAAAAACTGTTGATGATTTGAGTAAGAAAAAATTTATGTTGGTTTGCAAGATTTGGATGGATAAAAGAAAATTATTTTTATGTATATTTAATATATAATAATGATTAGATAATATAATAATATATATGTTTATAAAGTAATAAAAAAATTGATGTTAATAGAAAAAATTATATAAATATTCATAATGATTAAAAATCTATTAGTTAATTATAAAATTTAAATGATTTGAATTTAATATAAATTATATAATAAGATGTTTAGTTTGTAATATTTAAAACGACAACGAATGGTTGATAATGTAAAAACAAACAAATCCGTTATTCTTTTTTTCGTATTCGACTATTTGGCATTTGAATAATTTATTCTCAATCATTAAACAAGACCATTCAAAATTATTCTAAAGGACCATCAAAATTTCGTAGCGTTCTCAAAATAGATCACTGTTTGTTAGAGTGTGAAGTTTGATACAAAAGCACTATTCTTGATGGCAACAAATATTTTATTTTGACTTTGAATATACACTATTTTTTATTTCGTCAAAATATATTAAATTCGACATTCAAATATTGCCAGTATTTTCTTGGATCACGATGTAAGTTGTTACAATAAGCCAAGGAACTTAATTAAATAACCCCTAGTACTTGAACTAGAGACGCTTGTTTGGTGTCCAATATTTATAATGAGCTTTGAATGAGAATAAAGTCCTCTTTGTTTTTTTTCAGATGTAAATTTTGAAGGTTAAAAAATTTAAAAATAATATAAAAATAAAAAATGAAAAATATTATTTTAATATGTAGTATATTTGAAAGAATTAATTAGATAAAAATTTACATCCCAGCATGGCCTTTATTATTTTTTTTTTCTAACTGTAATTGAGCGACGCCTAAATAGACAATCACGATAAAGAAAACTTATATGTTGTTCAAATCTTTCCCTCGGCTAACACAAGAAATCATAATGCATATCCAATAATAAATATTAAATATTTTGACGTTATAAAATAAGGAATAGACTGATTTTATCTTTAAAAAATATTTATGGGCGTTTGGTAAATGGGTATCGAAATTGGGAATTGGAATAAAATCTATGATTGTTATTTGGTTTATTACTCTTAAAATCGAAATTTAAGAAGTATATTCAAAGACTTATGATTCACCAAATCTTTAGTAAGATAGGGGATTTTGAAAAAATACAAACTTGATTTTCATATATTTAATTTAAAATATATAAATTATATTAATCATATAAATATATAATACATAAACTATACATAATTAAAGTTAATGCCTATGCTGTGCTTAATTGAATGTAAAATTACTAAATTAGCCTTATAAAAATACTTTTGTTTTTCTCCTTTTCAATGTATTTTGCACTTTTTTAATTTTTCTCTCTAGCTTCTATTTGGTTTATTAAATTAGTCTTATTTTTGTTATTAACTTTTTTGGTTTCTCTTGAATTGCCTAATATCTTTTATTCTCTTTTTTATTATTTTTTTATCACTCGTTTGACTTTATTTTATATTTTTAGTTCAAACTATTTATATACTATTAAATTATGCTTTAGGACTTTAAACTAACTATATTGCCTTTTATTTCATTTATCTATTAGCGTATAACATTTATTTTTCTTTGATATTCTATTTTCTTTAAAATGTTATATTTATTTTTATTTTATAATATTATTTAATTTTGAAATTTTTATTTTATTAATTAAAATATAATAATTTTATAATATATTATAATTAACAAAAATATTAAATTTATAAATAATTTACACATACAATGCTTATTTTTTTTAAGTTATATAAATTAATAATAAATTAAAAAATTTTAGATCTCATTTCCAAATAACCATATTTTCAATTAAAGAGATATTAGAATGAATAATTCCATTCCAAATTCGAGGTGAATCAATCCGATTCCAATTCCAACGTTCAAAACGAAGGCAGTCGTAAACTACAATGCATTCACCCGAATACTTTTTAGTGGCTTCTAGTATGTTCCCTAAAATTTAAATGACAATAAAAACAGTGTAGCTAAAAGTTGAAATAATGCAAGAAACAAATAAAGCCATCCCATCTCCAAACTCCCTCTCCCATTAGCCACTCATCTTTGAATCACGAGCCGATAGCGTACACATATGATGCCAAAGAAGATAACAGCTGCGTAGACCTTATTCCTATCATCAAAACTCTAACATGAGGCTCATATTTGCCCCAAGTTAACCAACATGGCCCATAAACGACTCCTTAATTAGCTGCAACTGAAGGTCAAAGAACAATGAAGAAAAACCAGAAGCACGAACATGAACATGATATCAAAATCCTCAAGGCTGTGGCACAGGCATGGCATGGCCATGCCACCATTTCTAAGGCCACGGAGACAACGTCGGAGTTTGATGCCCGTAGGCAACACTTTAAGGGCAAGCCTACTCGTTTCAAGCTCGAGGCGATGAGCATGGCAACTAGGAAAGACATGTTCGGCACTAGCTGGGATTTTCGGCAGTCATTATGGGATTCTTACGAGATTGTGACAGTGTCCAAGAAGTTGGAAACAGGGCTGGTCATGGAAGATCCGTTGTCTGCGTTGAACAAGGAGGGACACGGTATCAAGAGACGAAAAGAGAGCAGAAACAGCTTAAGAAATTTGTTCAATAGGGATTCCTCGAGAGGATTCAGTGAAGAAGATTTATGACGTGAAGGAGATCCGTAGTTGAATAAAGGGTGAAAACATATTTATTTTGAGCACGTGTTTCTTCATTGGGGGATTCATATCTTAAGATATGTGATGGAAATCATGAAACTACCCCAGATTGTGAGCATCATATATTTGAAGATAAGATTTCTTATTTCTTATATTGTACCTTATTTAGGTAAATTATTCAGATTCTCGACCATCATAACGATGTTAGCATTATGTGCATCAATCATGTTACCTGTGAAGTCCTGCATTAGTGTGTGATCAAATAGTATTCTCCTCTTCTTTTGTGCCAATGAGTAGCGAGCACCTTAATTTAGGCACATGATGCTTGAGACATATTCTGCAGAATGGAGTGTGTACATCCCAAAAAATGGGAAAATATCGGTTCCCTGCACTACAAACTTTTGACTAAGATTACTTTCAAATGTCGTCAACACCACATGGCAATAATGGAAAATAAGATAAACGACACTTGTTTGGGAGGAATTTCCTGCTTCAAACAGTACTTTTTTGATCTGAGATATTCAGAAGCTGATGGCATTCTCCATTGAAGATTTTTTTGTTTGATTTTAAGATTTAGGCTGAGATAATGCTCTGTGAAGATCAGAAAATGGAGAAGCTGTCCCATCCATTTTACTTGAGCAAATGAGACAAAAATTTATTAACAAATGCATGTATCAGTTAAAACTTGAGACACAAGACTGTGAATTTGCCTGATGATTCGGAGGTGTCTGTTTTTATATGTTATTCCAATTGAATAATCTACATAAGGCTCTAAAATTTGCCTGTTCGATTTGCTCAGCTGAGAAGAGTATCAACCACGCCAATAGAAATTTTATGTACCTATATTCGTTTGTAACCACCCTTCCAAACTTACTCATGAAGTGATTTTTGTGTCTGTGAGAAGTATCCTAATAATTTGAGATTGTTGCATGCTCTTGCACCAGAACACTAGTAAGATGCTAGCCAGATTAGTGCTCATCGTTTCTTGCTCATAGTATTGAAAAAGGGTTTCATGAAAAGCTTTAAATTTATAGGCAATGCTTTGCAGAAGATATTCCCTTTGGGATCACACAGGACCCTTCCTCCGTCAAGACACAGTAATTCCACACCTACAGTTTGAAATAGAATTTGTTACATGAACTTCAGTCAGACAGAAAGCCAAATGCCTCAATGATTAGTTTGTGTAGGCATCTTGCAGACCCGTTTGCTGTAAGAAACTCAGAACATGGCGAATCTTGCTTACTTGCTGTGTGAGCAAGTAAATTCAATTCACCATGTCTTTAATTGATCTGAAATGCTCAGGTTTTCTCGTCTCAGAATCTTTGTGGTAGTTGTTCTATAAAACTAATTTATACTCTTGTCATTTGAATTTGAGCTTAAAGTAACTTAAGGCAAATCATTTTCTCCCAAATGATTCATGGAAACCAGAAAACACGGTGAAGCTGACAGGAAACTGCTGGGGAAGTTAACACCAAATTCTTAAGTGTGATTGGTCTATTATCTTTAAGAAAATGTCCAGTTGGTCCTCGTTTAGAAAAAAAAAAAATCCCAAGAAAATAAAGAATTCCCGTTATTAAATTACATATGCACTCAGTATCAATATTTTATTTAATAACCTTTTACATCATACAACAATCATTATTTTCATAAAAAAAATATCATTATATTTTTTCTTACAAAACTCATCCCATTACACTCAAATTTTAACTATTTACTCTCCAAATTTTTTTTTCTAATTCAAAAATTGGGTTGAATGTAGGAAACATTTTAAGAACACGTAGTTTGTAATATTGTTATGCTGTCTCCCAGAGATTTTTTCTGATGAAACCCCTTTTTGTCCTTTGCACTATGTTTGGTGTTGGGAATTTAAAGAGGAAAGAAAAAAGAAGATATTGAGGAAAATAGTTTTCATTGTTTGTTTAATGAGGAAAATATAGTGGAAAAGAAAACTTGAAGGAAACTTTAATGTTAGAAGAGAAAATTCATTTTTCTCAAAAAATAGTGAGCAAAATGAGAGGTAGACTATTTTTAACTCTCTTTCCTTCATCAAAAAATTGTGCCACCAACATTTTTTCATTCATTCATTATTTATTTTGCCTTATATAATAAAAAAATTAATTTCAAAATTTGTTTAATTTTATTTCTTCTTTTATAATATTTTTCTTTTCCCATTAAAATTCTTTGAACCAAACAATATATCAGATTTTAAATTTCTACAATTATCCCTTTTTTTTTCTCTAGCATTTTTCTTTTCCTCAATGAATTCCTCAACCCAAACATACTACAAAGGAGAATCATAATTTAAAGAAAGAAAATTCATTATCTTCACAATAAGATGAGGAAAATAGAAAAAAAAATTATTACAACTCTTATTTGTTCTTCAAAAATTTCACAAATTCTAATTATTTATTTATTTCTTCATTATTTTTTTTAAATTATAACAAATTTTAATTTTAAATTTTTGTCTAATTTTTTTTATTAAAATTCTTTCAATCAAACGCTAAATAGAATTGTATTTTTTTTCCCTTATCTTTAGCATTTTCTTTTCCACCTAAGTAGGGGTGGGCCTGAGTCGAGTTACTCGACGATTCGAGTTCGAGCATTGTCGAGCTCGAGCTCATTATGTGACTCGAGTCGAGTTCGAGTTGTCTTTGTGTCGACTCAACGAGTTTTGAGTAACTCGATTCGATGGCAGTTTTGTAATAAAGGTTTTTAATTGTGGCATTTTGGACATTTTAAATAAATAAACGAATTAGTAAAATTATATATTTTTTTATATTTATTAATCACTTTAGGAACTGACGCTGAGCTCGAGCTCGAGCTCGATTTTTGAGTTCGAATTTCACGAACTCGAGCTCGAGCTTTCTTTTTCACCCTCGAGCTCGAGCTCAAACTGAGTTTATCTACTCAGCTTGAGCTCGAGTTTCAATTTGTATTGTCAAGCCGAGTTCGACTCGATTGGTACTCAACCCTACACCTTATTCCCTAAAACCAACTCGACTCGATTGGTACTCAACCCTAGACCTTATTCCCTAAAACCAAACTACTCCTACAGTAAACATTTATCTCAAGTATAAAGAGTACACATTTGAAGCTAAAGGCTGGTGGTATTTTATTGTGAAGGGGAAGAAACCAAGCAAAAATGGTCCACGCGTTGTCATCTTTCCCCTCGCAATCCTTAACCACAATATCAGCCATCGCTAGCTTCCCGGAAAACCCGAAAACGTTGATTCTTGAGCGATGCAAGACCACCAAAGACCTCAACCAAGTGCATGCCCACCTGATCAAAACCCGCCGCCTGCAACACCCGGCGGTGGCGGAGCCACTCCTGGAGTCGGCTGCCCTCCTCCTGCCTCAGCCCGATATCAGCTATGCCGTCTCCATTTTTGGCAAACTGGAATGTCCCGACTCGTCGGCCTACAATGTTATGATAAGGGGTTTTACCAACAAACGGACCCCTGAAAACTCCATTCTTTTGTTCAGGCAAATGATTGAACAGTGTGTGCGACCGGATGAGTTCACATTCTCCAGCGTTCTCAAAGCCTGCTCAAAGCTCAGGGCTTTAGGGGAAGGTGAACAAATTCATTCCCAAATTGTGAAATGTATGGATAAATTTGGATGTAGAGAATATGTTGAGAATGCTTTAATTTATATGTATTCTTGCTGTGATCAACTGGATTCGGCACGTCACGTGTTTGATGGAATGCCCAATAGAAGTGCCGTTACCTGGAACTCAATGTTCTTAGGGTATGCTAGTTACGGCTATTGGGAAGAAATTGCGGGATTGTTTCGAAAAATGTTGGATTTGGGCGTTGGTTTCGATCAAGTGACATTGATCACTGTTTTGAGAGCTTGTGCGAGGCTTGGCAATTTGGAGTTGGGGGAATGGATTTATTTGTATGTAGTTACAAATGGACTAATGGGAAATGATAATTTGATTACTTCTCTCGTTGACATGTACTCTAAGTGTGGTTGTGTGGACGTTGCAAGGGGTTTGTTTGATAATATGTCTACTAGGGATGTTGTTGCGTGGAGCGCCATGATCTCTGGTTATAGTCACTCGAACCGATGCAAGGAGGCACTGGATCTCTTCTACGACATGCAGAAAGCGAATGTAGAACCAAATGAGGTAACAATGGTAGGTGTGCTTTCCTCCTGTGCAGTTCTTGGAGCTCTACAAACCGGAAAATGGGTCCACTCTTACATCAAGAGGAAAGATTTGAAGCCTACTATCAATCTTGGGACTACCCTTGTTGATTTTTATGCAAAATGTGGGTGTCCGGATAGAGCAATAGAAGTGTTCAAACAGATGCCTTCCAAAAATGTCTGGACATGGACAGCATTAATTCAAGGCCTTGCAAGTAATGGAAGAGGGAAAACTGCCCTCGAATTCTTCAACTTGATGCAGCAAGAAAATGTTGAACCAAATGAAGTGACTTTCATTGGTGTTCTTGGTGCTTGTAATCATGCAGGGCTGGTTGATGAAGGTCGGAGTTACCTGGTTAGAATGACCAGCGATTTTGGCATTCAACCGAGAATAGAGCATTATGGTTGTGTGGTTGATATGCTGGGCCGAGCAGGATTGATAGAGGACGCATACGACTTTGTAAAGAACTTGCCCGTCAAACCAAATGCAGTCATATGGAGGACTTTGCTTGCATCATGCAGAGTGCACAAGCATGTCGAAATTGGGGAAGAAGCATTGAAGCATGCTGTTGGGTTGGAACCAGCTCACGGTGGGGATTACATACTACTATCCAATCTATATGCATCAGTGGGTAGATCAGAAGATGCGGCCAGGGTGAGAAATGACATGAAAAAGCTGGGGATTAAGAAGAGCCCTGGATGCAGCTACATTGAAGTCGACGGTATCATTCACAAGTTTCTGGCTGAAGATAGGGGACACCCTGAGTCTCCTGAGATATACGAAGCTACGGAAAGCATGATGGAGCTGATCAAGTTGGCTGGCTATGTGCCGGACACTGTGCGGGCAAGGCTGGAAGCAGAGGAAGACGAGGACAAGGAAGCTTCGATTTCCCATCATAGTGAGAAGTTGGCCGTTGCTTTTGGCCTTATTAGGACTTCTCCAGGTACTACAATCAGGGTGACAAAAAATCTCAGAATATGTGGAGACTGTCACAGTGCAGCAAAGGTGATCTCCAAAGTTTACAGAAGAGAGATTGTTATTAGGGACAGAATCCGCTTTCACCACTTCAAAGATGGATTTTGTTCTTGTAATGATTTCTGGTAATACAGGAGCCGCGGTTCAGTTTTGAGGAAATGTGTTGAGGTATAGCTATTATATTGTATGATTGTAAGCTTGGAGCAAAATAACAAAATAAAAACATAAGATTTCCTTATGCTTTAACCACGCAAACATCAATCAAAGCCATCACAAAAACATAAAAAACAATGCACTGAAGAAATCCTAGCCCTGAAGTCAACAAAAAATTTAAAGTAATCAATGAGCAATCCACGGTGAAAAATCAAACTAACAAATTAATAACAATTCTGAAGAGAGAGATTTTATGCGATGCACGTGTTTTATTTATTTAATCCCTTGTTATCGTCTTCATATTATCCTTCTGTACCCCTCTGCACTTGAAGCCTTGTCTGACAATGTTTGGTTGTTATTTTAAAAGGGGAAGAAAGGAACAAAAGCTTTGTTTGTATCAAAATTTGAGTGGGTTGCATGCATCTCCATTAAATTTTTGTCAACACAAATATTTTACAGCACATAATTTTTATTTAAATCTAAATTCATAATTTTCATATCTTACATATATACATACACAATTATTTAAAAGTCAATTATTTTATTTATTTATAATTAAATTAATATTTGTATATACGATAGGCATAGATTGGTCATATCTATATTTATTTATAGTCTAAAACCCTCTATATTATCAAAATTTTTGTATTGTTGAGGTTTCTCGTGTCAAAATTCAATAATTTTAGAACCCATCAAGATTTCCTCCCGGACAGAGGAACTGTTAAAAAATGTACCGTGAAATCTCGTATGATAGTTATGATCGAGCATTCAAAATTTTTATGACTTTGGAACCTATTAAAATTTCACTCCAAAAAAAAGGAATTTTTAAAAAGTAGATTAGCAATCTGGCAGAAATTAAAATTTAAATAATGCACAATGAAATCTATTATGATACTATAGTGATTATCGACTTTCCTAAATCATATATTATTTGGTAAAAGATCTCAGTTATACTCCAGATTAACATTCGTAGGAATTAGTTTCTATAATTGATATGTTATTTACAATTTAATCTTTGCTTATTCTTAAAAAGTAGGCCAAAAATTTCAAAAAAGGAATGCGAGCGGTCCGAGACTACAATACAACACAAGCAATTAATTCCATGTTTTTTCAATTTCAATATTCTTTTCTCCATTATTTTACTAGTTTGTTTATTAGATTATTGTATTATTAATTATTTCCCTTTCCTTTTTTGACCTCTGCTGGATATGTTTCTTTACCTTTCTGCTTTCCAACTGCAGCATCTGACAGTAATGGACGCCAATAAATTCCGGTTGACTTTTTAGTTCACCACAGGAGGTTAGGTTCTTTGTTGTTCTTACCAAGGATGGTAATTTCTTAATATATTTTCTCACTACAGAAGAAAGCCTGAAACTATCACCAACTGAAAATATGAAACCCAACACACACACACACACACACACACGAGAAAGCAGTACACATGAACTTAAGAACAATGAGGAGAGGAAAATTGGAAGATTTATACCAAAACCAGATTAAAGACAACAAAAGAACAAAAGTGCCATCTCATATATTTCTACAATCTACGTGGACTGTCATGTCCTACTTCAACAACTTACCAAGTTACAAATCAAGTTTGATCAGCCATTCCTAAGCCTTAACCATGCCATTGCTATTTGGCTTATAATAGTGGCAAAAGCAAAGGCCACAATGCCCCTTTCTTCAACCACAACTTGGACCAAATACATTGCAACATCCGATGTGATCTTTCTTCCCTCTCTGGCCAAAACCCGGCGCCGCTTCCCGGCGAAGGTCAGGAGCACCACCACCGTTATCCACGTCACAATGGTGGTCCCGACGGCGAACATGACCAAAATTGCAACGACTAACACCAGGAGAATCGACAGGAGCGATGCATAGTATCCCAAAGAATGGGCTGCTTTATCAAATGACGAGAGGAAAACGCAGGAGGAAATCAGGAGGAGGAAGAAGACTACGCATGTTGTGATTTTGGATGTTTTGGGGATTTGGTCCATCTGTTAGGGTGTCTGAAAGAAAGAAAAGGAGGGGAGAGGGTGGGATGGCAAAAGTTGTCTTGTGTGTTGTAATGATGTGTGACATATAAAGGAGAATTGGAAGCCATGTGCCGCACATGGCAAGGTTGGCAATAAGGGACACCAACCCTAATAATTTGATTCGTCCAAATTGTGGAAAATCATCAGCAGATATTAATTACCATCCTTATGGCGCATCGATCCAATTTGTACGTCGTCTGTTTTTCCAACTACTTGGAAAGTTCCCTTCTGTATCCATACATAAATTTGATGCGGACTTCATTCTTGTTCCACCAAAATAAACCATCCTACACATTAATAAAATATTATATTTATATTATTAATTTTTTGTAAAAACCCTCAATCCTCAAAAGTACGCATTTTATTTTCCCTTAAAAACAAAAGCCAAACAAAGCGTTCTGTTTTAATGGGCTCAAAGAACATATCAAATTTAATGGAGCCTTAGACTTTGGGAGGTCATGGGTTAAGCCTTTATATGGTCCAGTCAAGGCCCACCCCATAATTTTGGGCAGGCCCATTTAAAACTGCGCACGTAATAAAACCTTCGCAACAACTCTCATCATTTTCAAATTTTCAAGGGACCGGCGATCGGAAGAGCCGAAACCAAGAGAGCGAAGGGATGCTGCAGTTCCCGGCGTTCATGACCCGGTACCCATGGTCGAGCCGGGTCATTCCGACCTCGTGTCTGCTCCCTGCCCAGTGGCCCCAACCCCAAAACGACGAGATCCTCCTCGCCATGGAAGAGTCCGAGTACGAAGAGAAGGTTTTGGTGACTAATTTGTTCTGCACCATTAACTCATAGGATTACAAATTCAAATGTTTGAAATTTTATTCCAACTTATGGTCCCTAATTTTGGATGTTTTGTCACCGGCAAAAGTATGAATATTTGCTTATATCAGTGTTTCTTTTTCGCGTCTGTGGCCTTATACATATACATACTCGCGCGCGCGCGCGCATATATATATAGTTTTTTTGCAGTAGTGGCTGTGAGTGGTGAGTAAAATGCAGAATAAGTTGAGAAATTGGAAGCACACAAAAAAAAGCAATCATAGGTCAGTGGTAATTCTGTTAATTACGTGATACGTATGGTAGAGATGGCTAATGTGTTTTAGTAATAACTGAAATTTCAGATTGATTGATATACTTGGATTCATTACTTGCTGAGTGGCAGCTGAAAATATATGAAACTATGTATGATCGTAGTGTGAATCTGAAAATGTGTTGGAAATTCATGGTAAAATCTTAGTGGTTTATGTTGTGAGGGATTGAATTACAAGCCATTACTGTGGAGCAACAATGTGAAAGAGAATTCTATCACAAGGTTACGAACCATTCCTTTATTTTTGGATAAAATTGGAAACTCTAAATACAATTATAAGAACAAGGTCACTTTATTTGGTTTGCAAGATAGATGAAAATTGAAATGAGCTGAGACATAATTAATAGTTTCCAGTTTATGTATGATTCACGTCTGAATAGAAGGCATCTATTTGTTTCGTGATCAGCTAGATCTTGTGCTCATGATTTTGCTGGGTCACACTGAAGAAGGTTAATAATCTTAAATGTTGAATCTGACATATTTATTGTCCACAAAACGTTACAATTTAAAATGGTTTAGTGGATTGATTAACACACCTTTGGTATCATTTTTCTCATGGCAAGTCTGGGAGCTCCTTATGCTGTAATCACTGAAACTCAACAGATTAACCTCTTCATTTGACTGCTTCGACAAGAATGTTGACCCTGTTTGCGTCATATTTCATGTTCTTATCTACAACTAAAATCTTATAAAATTTGTATTGTTCATTGTCTGAATTGACGTGTTTTCCTTTAAATTTGTTATTATTGCAGTGTAATGAAATCAGAAAGGCAAATAGCAATTTAATCATTGTTGGGAAAACCACAGTTGACAATGACAAAGAAGATTTTGACAACGATGCAGATGATGATGATGCTGACAATGCAGAAGAGTCTGAAGGTGATGAATTTGAGCAAGAAACTGGTTGAAATGCATCAAATCTTTTCCTTTACTGTAGAAGTGCTTGAATTCTTTGGCATTTATGTGTACCAAACCTTAAAGCTCTCGGTTGTCTTAATGCAGCTTGAGTCATTCCTTTATATATAATTCATATGTTTAATCCTTTCAATATCCTTCTCTCAAAAACTATTCTGCATTGTTTTCTGTGGAAAGGGAAAGGATGATTTGGTCCATGTTTGTTATAATCTACACGAGATCATTTCAACTCTGTGAAACATGTTTATGTAGCACACTGCAGGCAGAAGTTCTTCATGCTACAATAAAATGAAATCTTCTTCACATAGCTTAATTTTGTCTGTAATGCTGAAATGTGGCACTTTATTTTATGCATTGAACTCGCTTTGCTATATCCATTCTTGTGTGGCAGAGATATTTCTGTTGTTTTTGAGAGCTTCTTCCTTTTTTTTTTTTTTGTCACGTCCCACAGGTGAAATGTGAAGTAAGGCTAATCTTCCCTTGAATATAAACTTTGCCCATGTTGTTTTCATTTTTTTAAGATGATCAACACGCATATTAATCATTTAACTTTTAAATTCTCTCTTTTTATCTGTTACTTTTCCACAATCATAAAGAAAGTAATCTAAACACACACACACACACACACACACAAAGAAACAAAAACGAGCATACCCTTAGGTCTGCTAAGCTATCAAATGTGCTCCCGTGATTGTGGGTTCTGACCCCCTTGCTTGTCCTGGTCTTGTTCAGGTGCTATCGCATTGTTTTAATTGCGGAATAGTTATTGTGAATCAATGCTGTATTTTTATTATTATGAGCAGTAAAGGCTTGTGTATTCTCAGATGCCTATGAGCTACTGTCTTTCGTTATTCATTACTATTTTGATGTTGACACTTGCATGAAAGGTATATAGCTGCCATACACCATACCTTTTTCTCTTTGATTTCTAACCTTCTTTTACGTTTTCCTTCAAGGGCCGTCCAGATTGCTAGATATCTTGCCGCCTATTCTTTCAATTCATCTATTTTTTGTTTGACTCTTAACATGAGGTAATGTGCTTCATGGTTGATGTTCATATTCTCTGTTCTTCTAACCGTGCGCTAGTTAGGTGGCATCATACTGATTTTTACAGCATTCTTTATTACAAAGTCTATTCAAAGTGCCACTGGGGAACTGTTTTCTTGTTACTTTTCATATTTTGGTGTTGACATTCAGAGACACTTGAATGAACTGATTCCAGGAGCCATACCCGTTCTTTTGTTTCCTAACCGAGTTCGGAAGTCTCCTTTCCCATTTCCTTTAGAAAAGTTCAGATTACTGGATTTGTTGCTGCTCTTATTTCTTACGATTCCTTGATTTCGTTCACACATCTGATTCCTTAACCCCAAGAATAAAGTACTTGTGAGCTGATATTCTTTTCTCGAAACATGGCATATTCAAATTCGATCTTTGTGGGTTTGAAATTCGACGTATTGTGTTGGTTCCACAAACAGCAACTTGGATCTTCTAAGTAATTTGAAAATACTCTATGTTTGTTTTTAAATTTTACAATTTTAAAATACATATTCAATTATTATACATATTAAATTTTATTTTTTTTTCTCTTACTTTTACACTGTTCTTTAATTAAAAATACACATTAAAATCTAAAAACAAACAAAGCCTATTTCAAGGTGGTACTGCCATTCACTTGAGGTTGGATTTCCTTGATCCATTGGTCTTGACTGGATTGTCGTCTCTATTAATTCATTCCAGAATTACACCAATGGGAATGATAACTTTTGACATGATCTCAAAATATAATTCAAATCTAATGTGAAATTAATGAATTTGAATTGATTTTTTGTAGGTGTGAGTAGAAATTAAATCAAACTCGATGAATTCAAAAAATAATCAAGTTGATTTCAAATTACTCATGAGTTGACCGTCAATTTGTTAAACTTTTTATAAATTTAAACTAAGTTTAATAAATATTTTTAAATATTTTTATCACACGGGATTGAGTGTTTAATTGCTTGAATAGAATTAAAATTGCATGAAACTTGTTTTTAACTTCATATTTTTACAAAATGAAATGGTGAAATTTTTTATATACATATATTTTTTTGTCTTTAAACGATGATGAGTTAAATTCAAGTAAAAAAATTAACCTGTAAACGAGGCAGGCTCACAATTTGTATGAAATACACTCGATTGGCTAACCCACGGTACAACTCGACTCGACTGCCACCCTTTAACGTTGTTGCTTTCCATTAGTTGTAAAAGAGCACTGGTGATATTTTTCTTTGTTTGAGCAATTTTCTATTATTCTCGCGATTCGTTTAGTAATTCACAGAGTACAACATTTGGTCAATAGTATTGCTCTAGTACTTCTACATAATTATTATTTATTTAGATTATATAATTGCGTAAGATCATGTGTTACGTTTCTGAATTTAAGTCTTCATAAATTTCTAGTTGACATTTGTGTTCATAATTGGTGTCAACTAGTTCACGTCTGAGGGTAGCATTTTCTTAAACTCAATTGTCTTATGTGGACAGCGCCAAACAAGCGGTGATCTGATCAATCCTTATTCTAGTGATTTTGGATTCTCTATATTTCAGATGCAGAACTTTTGCTCCAAGTTGTTTCCACTTTAGAAAGCTTAACTTTGATGCCATTCTGAGTATCACTAGAGATTAATTATGCATCAAAGAACGACCAACGCATTCCCTGTCCCCAAAAAAGAATTCTGAACTACAGAGATGGCCTTTCTCAAATGACGTCCCCTTGTATTTGATTTAGTGATTTACAAATCGATATCGTGAAACAGGACATAAAATAAAATAAAGGTGATTGCTTTTTGTGCTAATTACATAACAATTTTGTTGCCATAGTTTTATATTAGTGCAATCTCAAAAGACATGACCCATCTCATACAACCACTACCCTCCAACGCTCTAGAAGACTTGATCAGGAGTTTCGTCCCTCGAAGGCGTTTCTTTCAAGTCTCTCCAACTGATGTCACGGGCACCTAATGAATGCAGAAATAATAAAAGCCCCTAAAATCTACATTTCACTGTGGGCATATTCCTGTGCGGACTCTGCAATATATGGTTCAACACCATACCTTGTCTGCGCCTCCTAATACCCGTTGAAAACACGTAATCACAGTCCTGTAACCTTCTTCCACTTGTGCCTTGTCCATCGGTCTCCTGCTTGGCCAGTTTGCCGAATTCCTAACACCTCATACTTAAACTGACAGTACTTAATCATTTAATAATATTTTTTATTTAAATATAAATTTAAAATTTCTCTCATATATATATATATATATATATATAACTAATTATTTATTTTTTAATTATTATATTTATTTATAATCAAATCAATACTTATATACTTATATTTATTTTTATTTATACCTTAAAATATAATCATTATAATTATAAATTATCACATAATTTAATCTTTATTATATATTTTACATATATTTTCAAATAAATTATATTATTTATTTCATTATAACTTTCTTTCCAAATATATCACTTATTCTAATATAATTCGCACCAAACATTATATTTAACAAAAACCCCACTCCCAAACATCGCCCAGAGAATTGTATTCCTTTCTCTCTTCCCATAACATTATACATTGTCATCTCCTACTCTTCGCATTGTACTTTTATTTTTATTTTCATATTTTTTTTCTCTTTTTACAGACTTACTTAAAGAATCTTTGACTTTATCCGATTTGTTCCAAAAAAATATTAATTATATTAATAATTATTCTAATTGAAAACCTTGTCGAATTGACTTGTTAACAATCCCACACTTTTATTTTTCCCTTATCTCGGGAGGGAAGGAAAATATTATTGTTTTTACCGTCTGAGATGGTCGTTCTTGTTTCGTTAAATCGCTCCTAAACTAAAATTATATCTTTCAGTCCGAATTATACTTTTGCCATGTTCCGATGAAACTCCTGCCTTTTTCGCCCTGCAATTGAAAGACAAATCCGATCAATAGCCATATGAGAAATTAACTCAAAAAAAATAAATAAGGCAACTTATGTTTATGGCCACGACACTTATGCCGCGCTTGTACCAAACAGAGAATACCGAAGTGCAACAGAAAACCCCATTGCACGTCACGGTGACCCCACGCCACGGCGGCCTTCAACGAAGAAGCAACCACGGCTCACCGTTGTCGTCACGTGAACGAGGCGGCGCTAAGAATAACGCCTCCGCTGCCGCACGGGACAATAATTAACGGCGTCCAATAACTGCGGAAACGCGTCGAAATAGTGCGGCGGCGGGTGACTAAAGCCCTAATTCATGTTCAAAAAAAGTTGTAGCAACTTGGAAAGACTGGAAGTATCGGTTACTGCGTAATGGAGTTTCCGCCCAACCGCGGATGGTCATTGGGAACCAATCTGAAATCACAATGAATGATTTTGAAGTCCAACGAGAACAATTTTCAACCAACCACGAGATAAATTTTAGGTCATAATGATTTTAAAAATTCCTCTGGTATTGTATCATAATTTTTCTTTCATTTATGTATATATTTGTTAATTTTCAATAAAAAAGCACCTCCAAAACTGAAATCACTTCTTCTTTTGCCCTATTTTCCTTCGTTACTATACTAATGAGAATGATTTCGGCAAGGCACGTAGCGATAATGCCTTGGATTCCTTGCTTCATAGCGACGGTATTTTCCGGCGGTGATAGGATATCCAACGGCCGGAGATATGTATCGGGGCGGGGCTGCCCACGGTGGAGCTGCGTAATAGTATGCGGCGGGTGGAGCAGTAGTAGCGCGCTGTGGTTTCGGAGCGGAGGGAAAATCGAAACACGACATAGGAGAAGACGGAGAAGAGACTTTCTTCTCCGATTCGATCGGGAAAAGCAAGGCTCTGATTTTCGCCTCCGGCGAAACTCTTTCGTACTCTTCAATCACAAGCCGAAGGTCTTCATCCGATTTGATTGAAACTAAAACATCCAGATCTTCGGTCGGCAACTGACACTTCAAATTCACGGAGGATCCACACGATTCTCCAAATTTCGCCATCAGCCCTGCAACAAAAATGAGAAATCACTTTCGTTTTTCCGGGGAAAAAAATAATAAATAAATAAAAAGCATTAAAAAATTGAAAAATAAATATATAAGAGGAATTAAAGTACCTGCAAAGGAAATAGAAAGATCGACAGAGAGAACACGAGTATAACCGCCGACGTAACGGAGCTTTCCGTCGGAGCGGCGGGGGACGATCTTGCCGCCGTAGCTGTAGAGGAACTTGATGATCTTCATTCGATTCGCGCTTTAAGTCACTTTCTGAGTCACGCTAGAGAGAATTTTGTTTGTGAGTGAGAGCAAAAAGGAAGAGAGGAGAAAGACTTGAAAGAGAGAAGATGCTGAAGACTTTCTTGGCACCTTCAAGAAACTAGAGAAGAGTTGAGAGGCCTATTTATAGAATCTGCAGGCCCTGAAATTGTTGAAATTCAACACATAGAAGCATCTGTTGTGACCGCTCTTATTTGGTTATTCGAATATTCGCTTATCTGGCTATTTCAAAGCTTCTAAGTTTGGGTGTGTTTGGTAGAAGCGATAAAATAGGTGGTATTTTCCAGCGCTTCAATTCCCGTTCACCAAACAATCCCTAAGACAAAAGAAAAATATGAAAGGGAGAAAAATCTGGCGAAGGTCCAATAGGGTTGAATTAGTGCAATAACGAGAATGAACTGTCCCGCACATTTTGCAATTCCCTGTTTGAGGGCCACGTGGAACTTTGGCTCCTCGAGTTTGGGGCCCGTAGGGAAGTGGGGACCTGGGCCCCACCCTCCGGTTCAGCCCCAACCGCCGCTCTGTTCTTGCCTATGAATTTAATTGCTTGCTCTTCACGATTTCCAGAAAGTTTTTGTATTTAAGTAACTTTATTTATTTTCCTTTTCAGTTTTCACTTGACCGCAATTTGTTTAGTTTTATTTTCGTATCATTTAGGCCACTGTTTATCTATATTTAAAAATTTTACAAATTAAATATCTTACTATACAAATTTTATTCAAATTTAAATTTAAAATTTTTTCTTTCTTATTTTTAAAAATTAATTAATAATTTTTCAATCATTATATTTATTTACAATGAAATCGACACTTATCTTTATAATATTTCTACACATATTTTTGTTTATTATCTTATAAATTTATATATTATCATATTATTTAATTAATATTACATAATAAATATATATATATATATATAAATAATTTCCTTATTATTCAAATCTTACAAATCAAACTTAGTTTTTATTTTCATTTAAATCAGCGAAATTATTCTCTCGGTTCTAATTAGAAAACAAACATAGCCTTAATGTTTTCCCGTTTTATTTGTTTTCTTGTTTGGTGGTATACTTGAAAAAAAAAATTACAATAGGAAAATGATCACTTTTGAATAAAATGCAAAATAATTATTTGATATTTTTTAATGCCGCATAAAAAATACGCACCTTTTCCTTTTTCAGTAAACTTTTCAACAATAATATTTACATAGGCGAATTAACTAATTAGAATAATAGAGAAATATTGAGTTATTAGTTATTACGTATTTCCTACGCCTTAAAATAGTTGGTTTTATTACTATAAAAAAGTAGAAAAAACTATTTTATATTAACTAGTTAATGTGACCAATTTAAAGTTATCGGAGACAAATCAAATACCTTACAGTAAGCAATCAAGCGTAATTAAGGGGTCAGTAAATTATGCATTTCTCGGTTAGGAAGAGCTACGCGTGGTGTTGGTCGAGAGAATTCGATTATGATTATTCGTAATAACTACAGTTGTCAAATTAATTAGGTGGCATTGATTGTAGGTGGGCAGAATCAATTATTTTTCTTATTTAAGGAAAATTAATGATTCAGGAATTTTATTTTCTCCTTTCGTGATGTAATGGGTGTTTGGCAAAGTTTATTTTTAACAGTGCATAAGATCTTATAATATGTTTTTAGAAATTATAAATTCATAGGCCTTATTTTTAGAATAAGCTAATAAAACATAATTTTTTAAAAAAAAATTATAATTAATTTTAGTTAATTATATTTTTGTGTAATGATAATAAATTATATATCATTAACATAATGTAAATGAAAATAGTTATGTTATTTTTAATATATATATAATAATAAAATTTATAAAATATTTAAAAATAAGTTGTGAAAAATCAACTTATTTTAAAAGAATTTATAAATTTTAAATATCTTATTTTTAGAGTTAAAACTTTTTTATTAAAAAAAATATCAAATATTTTAAAAGAGATTATAAATTCACTCAAATGCCATCTCAACGTGCACTAAAATAGCAACTAAAAAGGGTGTTCGATGTGCAGTTGTAAGTTACAAAATGAAAACTTAATGCATACATAACACACACTTGGCTGTTCGAAAAGCACATTATAAAACAGTCTCTTTGTTTGATGCAAATTATGATTGAAGAAAAGAACAGTGCGAAACCTAACAATAGTACAAAAGTACAAGAGAAAAAGAAATAAAAAGTGTAATTTTATTAAATGGAATATAAAAGTATAAATTTTAATGCAATCGGAACGAAGGAAAATTTGCATTCAAACATACATAAGTCTTAAATATTTTCAACCCCTTAAATTGTGTCCATCGCTAGCCATGGAGCTTGGAGGTGAAACGTAAACTCGAACTACTAAAAATTCCACTCGAAGCCCAATATGAAATCCGTATTTCTAATGCAGAAGAAGTCAAGCAAATCCACAAAGAGCGCAAGCTCCAATAACAAATAATAAATAATCAAACTGGTTTCTCTTCGAGGAGCTCAGATGGAAAGTCTCCATATGCATGCACAGTTCTCTAAAGCAATTTTTGACTCGGTTTTATGTACATTTGTCAACCAAGCCTCATTAAATGGTCCTAACATCACTTGGTCTAGGTTCAATACGTGTTGGCTAGCTTTGTCTCTAATAGTTAAATACATGATGAAGGGGCTGCACTGCAAAAATAAAAAGTCAAATAATTGAACAAGTCATCAAGCCCGTTTAAAATCATTAACGTAGTGTTAGTGAGATTTTCTTTTTTGTAATTTGCGTGAAATATGAGCTTTGTATGCACAAGGGAAATCAAACAATTGCACATTAACAAAAACAGGTGGGATGCACAAGTGGAGATTAAATTACAGAAACAGCATTAAAGTAGTTTTCTATGAACGGCAGATCATATGATCTAAATTATTGAAAATGAATCAAGTCCATCTCATTGTCAGCCAAATCCACTAATTTCAAGATGGAAATTGTTGATGTTTACATTTGGGCAGCCTCGGACTATACACACTGGTCAAACCATGGAAAATTCAAAATTCAGTTTATTTGTTCGGATTACGGCACCCGTCAATCAATCATCATGCCGAGGTCTATAATTTTAAGATTGTAGGGCGGCCTCATCCTTCAAGGAAAAATGAAGACCATGCTCTCTCCGGTACTGTTGATCCTGTTCCTCCAGTTAGCAGCTCCAGCTTCAGCCGTGGACTTCGTCCTCAACTCGCTCACCGACACCGCCGGCGCCAATCTGACTCTTACCGACGACGCCCGCCTCGAGCCTCCGGTGATCCGCTTCACCAACGACTCCAACTCGAACTCACTCGGACGCGCCTTTTATCGATTTAGAATCCCTTTCAAGCCCTTCAGCTCTTCCCCCAACTTAACGACGTCGTTCTCCACTCAGTTCGTTTTCTCAATTCTGCCCCAAATCTCCACCAGCCCGGGATTTGGCCTCGCTTTTGTCATCTCCAACACCACTTCCCCACGCAACGCGATTGCGGGGCAGTATTTCGGGCTCTTCTCCGCGTCGCCGCCGTCTGTGGCTCCGCTCTTGGCAATCGAGTTCGATACGGGTCGGAACCCGGAGTTCAATGATCCCGATGGTAATCATATCGGTATTGATCTCAACAATGTTGTATCTGATTTTACACAAGAAGCTGGATATTATAACGCTACTGGTAATGGGGATGATGCTAATTCAACCTTTGTGCCGGTTAACATGAGAACTGGCCAGAATATTCATGCCTGGATCGAGTTCAATGGTCCAGATTACGAAATTAATGTGACGGTAGCGCCAGCTGGAATGCCACGGCCCGCGAGAACTACGTTGTCGTACAGGAATCCCGCGATTGCAAATTATTGTGCGGCAGAAATGTTTGTTGGATTTTCAGCTTCAATAACTCAGTGGATTGAGGCACAGAGACTCTTAGCGTGGAGCTTTAGTGATGTTGGGGCTGCCAGGGATATTAATACCACGGGTTTGCCGGTTTTCATGTTGGAGGACTCAGAGTCATCCGCGATGTCCCGAGGTGTGGTTGCAGGGATTGTGGTTGGTGGTGTATTGGTGGTTGTCGTTGTGTGTGGTCTGTTGTATTGGTTTTGGTGGAATAGGAGAAGGGAAGTGGAAGAAGATGATGAGATTGAGGACTGGGAGATGGAGTATTGGCCTCATAAGTATTCTTATGAGGAGCTTAGTTCGGCTACGAAGGGGTTCTCTAGTGGAGAGTTGCTTGGTTCTGGTGGATTTGGCAAAGTTTACAAAGGGACATTGGCTAATAACATGGAGGTGGCAGTTAAATGTGTGAACCACGACTCAAAGCAGGGATTGAGGGAGTTTATGGCTGAGATTTCGAGTATGGGGAGGCTGCAGCATAAGAATTTAGTGCAAATGCGGGGGTGGTGTAGGAAAGGGAACGAATTGATGCTTGTTTATGATTACATGCCTAATGGTAGTCTTAATAAGTGGATTTTTGATAAACCAACGAAGCTCATGAATTGGGAAGGGCGGAGGAGAGTTTTGGCTGATGTTGCTGATGGTTTGAATTATCTACACCATGGTTGGGATAAGGTGGTGGTGCATAGGGACATTAAGTCGAGCAACGTGCTGCTAGATAGTGATATGCGGGGGAGGTTGGGTGATTTTGGCCTTGCAAAGTTGTATACGCATGGAGAGGTGCCTAATACGACACGAGTTGTGGGTACATTGGGGTACCTGGCCCCGGAGGTGGTGACATTGGCGACACCAACTGCAGCTAGTGACGTTTTTAGCTTTGGGGTTGTGGTGTTGGAAGTGGCGTGCGGGAGGAAGCCAATAGGGATTGCAGTGGAGAACGAGGAGGAGGAAGTGCTGATAGATTGGGTGAGGCAGAAATATGTGGAGGGAAGGCTGTTAGAGGTAGCAGATAAGAGGATTGATGGGGAGTATGAATTGGAGGAGATGGAGTCAGTATTGAAATTGGGGTTGTCTTGTTGCCACCCGGATCCTCTCCGGCGGCCTTCAATGAGGGATGTTGCTGCAATATTGTTAGGTGAGCATGCAGCGAGTGCGATTGCGCCTAGGGACTTCTTGTCCGAATTGACGCCTACAACAGGCATCAGTGATGGGGGTGAAGGCGAAAATGAACAAGAGAAGGGATTTTTGCAAGAAGTGCAGGTGTGAATGCTCATTTCTATTTATAGCTTCATAGGTTTTTTCTTGAAATTGCGTACTCAAATCTTGTATGGATTTGGCATATATGCGTATGCAGTTTTGATGAGATTTGCGATGTGAACTAAAGAATTTTTTTGGATGGCTCTTGCCATTGTGTACTATAAGTTCTTTCTATTATAAAACAATGTTTAAATGATGTCACACATTGGTACAACGGGATGTCACTATGCATGTTTAATTGGACCTTATGAAGGACAGTGCAATGAAACGAAAATCCCAGGATGTATACTTTCTGACAACGGAGTTTCAAGTGTCAGATGGGATCTGGAAACCTATGTAGAAGAGAGAACAGGAGCATTTCCTTGATTTCTTTCTGAACCCTGTTACCATGAATCAGAGAGACTCTGGTGCCACTGACAAAAAGAAGTGAAAGCAATGGGGTTTAAACATGGATTGACTTACTAGAACGTAAAATTCAGGTCCACCTGTCTAGGATTTTCTAGACCCAACTTCAAAATAGACTCATATAATTTTATTACGAAATTTATACTCAAGATCTAACAGGTCTAGATTTTGAATACAACTCACAAACTCAGTTATCAGATTCGATCTAACCACTAATTTTTTTTTCTTTTTTTTATTACAAGTTAATATTATATAATAAATTGTTTTAATTTAAAATAATTACTTATAATATATTTTATTCCAAAGAAAAGATGGATATTAACAATTATAATGGTTTTTTATTTTTTAAAGAAAATTGTTTAGTGAAAATTATGTTGTAAATGAAACTAAACAAACAACAATGTTTAGGATCTACATGGGTGAATTTTGGTTTTAAATTTTTTATTGTACTAAATTTTGGAAGAGAGTGATGGGTATTATAGATTTCGTCCTATAATCTACAGAAATGAAATTAACAATACTTATATTAATTTGCCCCAGCTGCGATTTGTAAAATCAGAAGAAAAATATTTAGGCGATGTTTGGAAAAACTTTAGCGTGAAATACACAAAACTTGGTAAGATTATTTCAAAATAGATTTTTTTTAAAAAAAAATATAGAAATAGTGTTGATGTTGTTGTTTTTAAAAACATCATAATTGATGCTTGAATTTTGGTAAAAAAATCTTATATCAGTACATAATTTCTAGTATTATTAATTTTTAGCTCAAATTTAAGTCAAAGTATCCATTTAATTTATCGCATTATACTCATGTAATAGAAAATATAATTATAAAGTAAATAGCAATAAAAATTATAATAAAGTAGAAGTATAGCTAAAAATAAAATTACTTCTTTGAAATAAATGGAACAGTAATTTATTAGAATTCTCTTCTAAGTTTATATTCAATAGTTCATACCTATTTTTAATTTTTACATTGAGTCAATAAAAATGGTTTCAAAAATATCCAAAATTAATTTAATAATATCCAACAACATAATGTGATCAATAGTGACTATTATCCATATTATCAAATAAAATAATTAAATATACATCGTTGATTATCCCATTCAAGAAGGAAAAACTATAGGCCCATTATTGTTTTGGGATTTTTCATTAATTTTTAGTTCTAAACCATCACCAATGAAAACAAACAAAATTTATCCAAAACTAAACAAACAACCAAAAAAATTAAATTTAAACAAACAACCACCCAATGGGACTTGGGAAATGTCGAAATGGGATCAACTCTCTTATTTTTTAACATAGACCCAAACACAAGATTATGAGTATTTAAAACCCTTGCGTCTTTTAGGGTACAGATCTGATCCAAACTCAATTTATTTTATTTAATGAGGTTGGGATTGAGTCTAGTAACCAATATTAATATTGGGTTTAGGTTAGAATTCAATTTTAATTTATGGGCTTAGAAGCTTTCTGGGAGTGATAACTGGAGTGTGGTCTGTTTCCCTTAGCATTCCACTGCAAAACCAGAACTAGTCTACACGCTAAAGCCACAAACACTTCCCCACAGACCAACACGTCTCTAGCCTACACCCCAGATTCACCTTAGACATGGGAGAACGTATCTGTGAAGCCATGATCATGTTAGATTATGTATCGTTCAGAAGACAAAATTTGTCTCTGCAGTAAAAGAAAATATACTGCCTTGAAAGTTTGGACTTCCTCCAAAATGAATTTAGTGCGCGTCAAGACCATCTCTGCAAAGCTTTTGTCTAAATGATGTTATGCATGATGAAATGAGGTGGTAATTTTTGACTCTTGCACTCAATTTTAACTTGAAATTAACGGATTAAAATTAAGCTTTCGTAAATTCAGGATAAACGAATTAATTTTTGTGTTATGGATTGACTGCGAATCGGTGAATATATTTTAAATAATTTAATAAATATTTATATAAATATAAAAATTTAATTTCTAAAACCATACTTATATCTATACCTATTGAAATTAGAGTATGAGCATAGATCTTATCTTAACCCGTTAAATCCCCCATCCATGGATATTTTTAATAATATGATATTAAAATTTTTTAAAATTCAATATTTAAATAATGATCATTAATATATAGGCCAAAGCTTTATCAGTGTTAATATGCAAACATGTTTAAATATTTTTTTTTTTGAAGTGTAATTTACATTTATTTAAATTCATTTTTAAATAAATTATTAAATTCAAGTTAATGTGATTTTTTTGACCAAAAATTAAATTGAACAAAATATTTCTCATAAATATAGCATTAGTCATAAATAAAATATTTTGTTCAAAGTAATATTTAATTATATATTTTGTAAGAGTAGGGTGTGATGAGTTTTTGATCTGGGATTGGGCAATGTTAATGTAATAAGAGGTGCAGTGTTGGTTTAATAAAGAAGAGGAAATTTATGGTGGAGACACGTAACGAAAAAGAATTTTACAATCATCGATGTGGTCATGCCCTTACTGGGTTCGAATGGTCACTAAAAATTCATACCTTTACTCCAAAAAGGATTTAAATACATAACAAATTATTTATAATATATTATTATATTTACTTTTGAAGTTTCAAAAATAATTTCCTATAAATATTGAGGAAATCCAAATGAACTAACCCATGATTTTATAAACTCCTAATATGAAGAAATAATTAAAGTATTAAAATTGAGTCTCTAAAATTAAACATGATTAGAAAGTTTAAAAATATAATAAAATATTATGATAAAGTTGATTTTATTGAAATGATATTTAATAATTCAAACTAAATACTATATCAAGTGATGATAATGTTAATATAAATTATAAAAAATATAGGAAATATAAAAAAATAAAATTTTAAATGTGTTCAATATTTACCCAACGAACCCTAAACTTATGGGTAAAATTTAGGCATTATCTAATGGGTCTAATGATATTTTGGGTATAATAAGAAATAGGTATTATTTTATAAATATTTATGAGTATAGATATTTATGGATAATATATATATATATATATATATGTATGTATGTATGTATGTATTTGTGGGGAAAGGTATGAGTAGACAAAACTCTACTTATTTGACACACCTACTAGAAGGTTCGACAGACATGTCCACGAAGGAACAGACTTTAGGGGCAATTACGAAAAGAAGCCAAAACAGAATCTTACATTATCTGTTCATTGAACTTTTCATTTGCAATATTTAACAGAAGGGTAGGGAATTGAATAAGAAGGCGGTTAACTAACAAGAAAGTTATCGTAGTTTTTCTTTTAACTTATTATACAAATTTGCTAGTCATTATGGTATGCAAAAATATGGTGTAGCATGAACTGGTGATTCTTACTTGATTAATTTGAAGAACATGGCATGCAAAATAGAAAAAAGATTTAAAAAATAATAGTGAAACCCGAAGAAGGTAGTTGAATTTCTCCAGGCCACTTAACTGAATTACATTGTAGAGCTAGCTTATGTTAAGTATGTGTGCGTGTGTGTTAAGTGATCCTTCCCATCTAGTGTCTTAGGATTGTCCCTCCCGAGAAGAATTATTGATTTCCACTTGCACAAGAGCAAGTTAGGAAAATAATCTCATGGGTATCTTCTAGAATATACCAAAGTCAACTCAAAATGCTAATGAGGGGTGGCAAGCAAGTGGATGCAGACAAAAGGAAAGCACAGGGTGAGAAAAAAAAAATAGGTTGTGACATGTAAAAAAGCCTGCAATTATTGACAAAGGCGAATCCGACTTTTTCATTTCTTTTTTATCCTTTCGCCATGGCTTTGAAAGCAACGACCCTTTTACGCCCCCTATCAAATTTGTTCTTTTCTTCTTGTGTATGATGAATCTCTAGAACAGAGGGGCATAGGAAGGGCCATGAAGGGATAAAAAGAAGGGGAGAAATCAATGGATACAGAGGAGGGGCAACATCGTAATTGGCCAGCAACCTCTCCTGAAATTGTAGAGATTCCGGAGGAAATCAAGAGCATAGTAGGCAGCAGAGATGGAGGAGCCAGTGATGTGTATGTGGCTGTTGGTAAAAATGACTTGCATGTGGTCAAATGGGTACTTGATCATGCTGTGTCCCCAGGAAGTTCAGTCTTTCTCGTGCACATATTCCCTCCCATCACCTATATCCCGACACCAGGTTCCAGTCCTAAGTTCATTCTGCATCTTCTTTCCAAGTTTGATGATGCCTCAGGTTATTGATGGTATTGGATGATCAGTTTAAACGCCAAAACAAAAAAAAAAAAACGCCGTTCGATGGTTTATCTGTGGTTGCTTGTACCATTTTGGTGACTAAATAGCTTGTTTCATAATTTTATTTCATGCCTGAGAGCTGGTGAGAAATCATGCTTGTTGGAATGGTTACTCTTTCAGGGACTGTCCATTCTGAAAAATTATCTATGTTAAATGGGCTAGTAGTTGATTTGGCTGTGCTTTAGAGCAACGGCAACCGATCTAAAGTCAGTGCAAGAATGCATGTTTGGAATGAATATTGATGAAATAACAGTTGAAATTCTGGTGGATAAGATTAATTCTAAGTCTATACATCAGTTTTCAGTTACTGAGATTTGCTGGAAGAACTTGTAATTGTACGAGCTCAAGATGATGTAACATAATCAGAACTCTGAAGCCCCATCTTTATTTTAATATGGTCAGTATAGAGCAAACGAATAGCCACTGTGTGTCTGAAAAATCATTCACCCATAATCAACGAAAAGCAGGGCCCATAATCATGACTTCTGCTGCATAAACTAGTCAAGAACCATGAGCAGGGTTTATTGGAAGCCCTTTGTTGCTACATCTGAAAAATTCTTCTAACATGAAATTTGTGTGGCAGTGGGGAGGCTATCGAGAAGCCAGCTAAGCAAAGAGCGGGTGCAGGTTTATATGAGGGAGGAAAGCAACAAGAGGAAACGTCTCCTGGAAAAATATATCCGACTATGCAACGAATCAAAGGCATGTAGCTTGGCACGCCAGAGGCAACATAAAAAAAGTAAATGTATTTTGGAGAGACTTATGTATAAAGCTAGAAAAGATGAACTGTTTTGGGATTGTGTGGGCAGGTTATGGTGGACACAATGCTAGTGGAAAGCAGTGCATCAGAGAAGGCCATATTAGAACTCATTCCTGTTGCTAACATCACTAATCTTGTCATGGGAGCCAAGCAGTCACCTTTCCCAAGGTAAACCTTTGCTTCTTGTGTAGTCCACAATGTGTAATAGTGGCACACAGCAGTTAACTGCAGTTTATTGCTGATTAAACATGGAAGGAAGTTAAGCCCTCAAGCACTTAAGAGATTCAAAGACTTTGCACACAAAACACCAGAATATGTCGACAAAGGTTGGATTGAGTCTTGCATTTACCTTATCCGATATGTATAGCAAATTGAGGAGTTGAAATGTTGCCGTTGCCAATCAATTACCCCCTCCTAAATACCGTTGTCCTTGGCTTGCTTGTTGCTCTGATTGTAGGCTATCAAGGAAGGGACTAGGAAAAGGAGAATATGTTCAAAAGTATGCTCCAGAAAGTTGTGAGGTCACCGTGGTGTATGATGGGAAAAAGATAAAGGATTGCCAATCGCAAAAGATGGAGAAGATGGCTTCATCCAAATCCAACAATGCATCAAAACAGAGGCCACAAGTCACTCAACATTCCAAAAGGCATTTCTTTGAGTGTCTCTGCTTCTCTAGAAAATTGAATTGAAAAATATTAGTGTTGCAAACGTATAGTTTCTTTTGTTTTGTTTTTAGTTTTGTCGCAAGTCCAAGGGATATAACGTGGAACTACTTAAAATAATTCTTGATAGTTGGTAAAAAAATCCAAATCTAGAGAAGAACACCTTTTTTGGGTGCTTTTAAGGAGGGTTATGTGTGCAGAACTTATCTGTATTCTGTAAGGGCAATGACTGAGCATGAGGTTGCGATAGACCGTGCAAGGCAGGTGATAAATATTGAATGCCAGTTCTTCGAAAGGGCTGATTTCTCCGATATTGCTTTGATTTCTACTTTTTTATTTTTCAAATAAGAACATCCCAATTTGATGGTAGAAATGCCATGATAACCTGCTCCTGTGGCAAGTGCATACTCTTGAGCCCCAGAAAGGTCAGCCATCTTGAATGGTCTTAATTGCATCCCTTCTTGGTGGCCACCTTACTGGTTTTTACTTGAAGCCATGGGTAGGTAGGGTTTTGTTGGAGACTGGCATGTATGCTGCCTGTTTTTGTTCCACATCTAGCACCATTGACCCCAATTGCAAAGGTTTTTTGATTAGGTCTGAAAATAATTTTCACTTTGATCGGATTCCAACTCCAACTTTTTAATTGTTTTTAATTTGATTTTACTTCTCTATTTTAATCTAAGATTGAGTTAGCACTCTACAAAATGGATTGTTATCGACTTAATTATAAAATAAAAAATACCATATTTTGAAAGTTCGAATAAAGGAATAACAATTATTGTGAGGTTCCTTTTTCTCTTCTTAAAGAAAAGATAAACCGTATTTGACTTTGGAAAAAAGACTGAACTTCCTGAATTGTTACGTTACACATGCATTTCTGTACGTTAATAGCCCCACAATAACAATAATTAATCAAACAGAAATGCGGGCAGTCAAAGTCCGTAATTTGCCACTCTTACAAGGGTAATAATGTAAATTAAAATCCCTTTCCGCTCCCCTCCCAAACCCTAAATTGTAATCAAATCTATACATCTACCTCTTAAAAAACCCTTGCATTCGTTTCCCCCACAGAAGCGGCGCTGCTTCCTCTCCTCCCCATCCCATCAGAATGACGACTCGATTTAAGAAGAACCGCAAGAAGCGGGGCCATGTGAGCGCTGGTCACGGTCGTATCGGGAAGCATCGGAAGCACCCTGGTGGTCGCGGAAACGCCGGTGGCATGCACCACCACCGCATCCTTTTCGACAAGTATCACCCTGGGTACTTCGGAAAAGTGGGTATGCGTTACTTCCACAAGCTGCGCAACAAGTTCTACTGCCCAACCGTCAACGTCGACAAGCTGTGGTCGCTAGTGCCTCTGGAAGTGAAGAACAAGGCCTCGAAGGACAAGGCACCGTTGATTGATGTTACGCAGCTTGGATACTTCAAAGTGTTGGGGAAGGGTTTGCTGCCAGCGGATCAGCCCGTGGTTGTGAAAACGAAGCTCGTGTCCAAGAATGCAGAGAAGAAGATCAAGGAGGCTGGCGGCGCGGTCATGCTCACTGCCTAAATAGGTGTCTTTTTAATATATTTAATGTTTTAGATCTTACGCTATGATGAGGGATTTCATGAAGTACTCTTCGATCTTTACGAATGTTTTGAATGAATTCTGCGTTGATAATTTTCAAATGATTTTGCATTTCCATATATAATTGAATTTTGTTCCTGTTCATTGTGATGGCGTTGAGTTTGTTAAATTTATTCCTAATATGGATTTTCTCCAATGATTTTATGAAATTGCAGTTGGTGGATAGTTCTCATAATTTATCGTTTAGTCTTTATGTTGATATCTGAGTTGCTTTTATGAAGGTTTAGATATTGCTATGAGGTATCACATCTCTTGTCTGCCATGTGTGTTTTGTATCATCGGCGGTAAACTTGAATTGATCTTCCCAATTGTTGTTTGGGGGAACAGTTACTATCTGCAAGCTGCAGGAATTGATTATGTACGTGTGATATTGCTATAACGTTTTATTGTGTTAAGAGAGCTGCAGATTAGAATGTGATAGAATCATGCCCATTTTTTATTTTATGAAAACATTTGGTTGTTGGCTGGTATTATGCTACCCTTTTCAATTTTTACAGACGATGATTGATGAT
The DNA here is from genome assembly GCA_019155195.1 of Avicennia marina. Classification (NCBI taxonomy): domain Eukaryota; kingdom Viridiplantae; phylum Streptophyta; class Magnoliopsida; order Lamiales; family Acanthaceae; genus Avicennia; species Avicennia marina. The sequence continues at coordinate 808,732 of CM032779.1, forward strand.
GTCTTTAACAATGTTCTTTGCTGTTTTGTATGTGCTCTTTTGATTGTGTTTTTCTGGAGATTTCTTAGGCGGCTGAAACTTGGTTGATGAACAATCAGGTTTGTTGTAGTCTGGACTTGTGAGGATTGTAATGGTGCAAGATTGCTTCTCTCTTTATTTATTATTATTTTTTAGGGTTTTTGAGGCAGAACAGTTCTATCTGACTCATGCATATAAGCCAATGAGTAGTGAGTGTGCTCCAGGAAACTGCACCACTTAGTTTGATTGGCTAATGAGTTTTAGGGAAGATTGGTAGCAGAATATTTTATAGTTGGTGAAGATTTCATAGGCTAAATTTGTATCAAGGTGTTATCCAGTATTAATGCTTTGCATTTGGAGTTTAAATTCATGTGGCCAGATATTAACAGAGGTTCTCAGGAAAAAAGTGAAAATAATACCTGGTGTAGCATCTTTTATTGGATTTTTGTAGCAGAAGTCTGTGTTATAGAGGAAATATCTGAAGTCCATTTACCCGTCGTGCTTGGTGATTATTGAAGCATGGTCTTGACATTTGTTTTCTATGCTAATATAAGACCAGTAAAGGATGGTTTAAATGTGCTTTTGCAAGGCAACCACCTATATCAAGGATTAAAGGTGTAGTTTTGAATAGGTGAAATTCTCTCATGGGAGGATGGAGAACATGTTGCAGGATACGATGGATTCATAAGCTTGATAACATTGTTTGCCTCTCTTTCGTGCTCAGAGTTGGCAGCCGTGCAAAAAAAGTAAATCCTGTTATAGATTGCCGACTCCTATATTAGCCCCAAGAATGATGATATATATGCACGGGGTTTAAGTTTATCTGAGGAGGATCCTAGTGAAATTTGGAATGAATCCATATTCGGGTTTTGAATTCCAATTTAGGTGATTTCACATTAAACCCGACAGCCTCACTCTACCTAATTGCTTCCCTGGTCAAGAAGTGATATCCATGTTCAGACTAGTGCATAGAACCAGGAATTTTCCTAAAACATTTCAGAATGAATACTAAACAAAGACTAAGCTTAAGCCTACGATAAAATTACTTGAAGAAATCGAACAATCCTGTACAATTTAATCCAGGAAAGAAATTGTTATATTTTTATTAATAAAAGTAAAATTATTTAATATTAACAAGTATAAAGGATGTTATTTTATGTAAAGGTCCATTTCCTACACAAGTTGTTAACTCTGCCCAACACGGATACGCCCCCATTGCGCTTTTACTCAACCCCAGCTCTCCTGAATAGTCCGATCTCCCGCTCCAACGGCGATAAGGAACTTAAAGATCTACGGCTTTATTCCTATTTTAAAAATAGATAATTTTAAATAGGAAATATTGTACTGAGTATCTATCAAAAAATGTAATAAAGAAATATTAAAAGAATTTGAAAAAACAAAGAGAAATTTTGGAAAGACAAATATTTGGTTAAAAGCACAAAAGAAAAAGAAGAATAAAATTAAAAAATTATGTGATTTTATAATGTACAAAGATTTTTAAAATAAAGAAATGATAATATATGAAAAGAATTTAAAAATAATAAAATGAAGAGAACATATAAGTATAAAATATAAGTTTTGATGCACCATAATAGTAAAAAATATACACAATAATTCGTATAACATGGCAAGTTTATGTCTTCAATTCATAAAAAATTCAGCTTTTGGAATGTTACATAATCCATGAAACATATTCGCACAATACATAAAATTCTTAATGGCATGAAAGAACAGAGACAATGTTCACTATTGATAACAATGTTGAATAATTTGTTTCATTTTAAGTCTAATTAAGTGTTCTTTTTATTTAATTAAAACTCTTGATATATCAATTGTTTAGTGTTAAATAACAAAATTTTAAGATAAGTAATCTTATTTTGAAATTGTAATGAAATAATCACAGTATTATAATTATTTTATAAATAGTTTAAAAAGTTTTTTTTAATTTTATATCATTGAATAAATTCTTTAGTAATGAGGTTATAATTAAAAATAAATAAATATAATTATTTTAAATAGTTAAACCCATTTAACATAACGTCAAAAATTAATTAATTCATATAAATTTTTTATCTTTCAAATAATCTTTTAAATATAATGAACATGTTCAGACGGTACAGACTCAAAAGTATCGTACGTGGCTTAGTACTACAATGTGTTGCATGTCAACCTCTTATTTGAGACATCCAATAAAGTCTTAAAGGCCCTTCTACTGTACTGATCTGACGTTGTCGAGTCGTTAGGAGTGAAAGTGATGACACAATAACATTGAGCTTGGCCACATTTGTTGATAATGACATCCAATTTCTTTTCTTTTAATTTTGAATAATTTCAGTCATCATTATATTTGTTTAAATTAAAAAGGGGATTTCTTTTATATTCGTATATACCTCAATAAATTGTAATAATTTAGAAGTAATTTAAATTTAGGTTGATGATGACATTTAATTGTAGTAGCTTTAGCTTTAATTGTTCAACCAAATAACTTGCAATGTCATTCAACACCGAGGCTGAGTTGGGTAGAAATTGTGATGTAAAAAGTAGGAATATTATTTTTTTTCTACATGACTTGCATAAATAAATAAATACAAGTCCAATTTAAAAGAAATGATGGAGATAAATTATGATGATGAACATTGTAGAATGTAGGTGATAATAGATGTTTTGTGCTCTGTAATGGTGGCTTAAGCCAATAGATAGTGGTTTTTGTGACTTTGCTGTTAGCCCATGCTAATGTTATAAGACGACTTTACACTAGAGGCCTCATAATTAATTTAATAAATAAAAAATTAACAAATAAAAATTATCATTCATGATGCAACGTGAGATTAATTATGCCCATTCAATGTTTAGTTTTAAAATTTGGTAAGTAACTTTTAAGTATTTTTATTTCGTGTACAAATAAATAAATAAAAATTAAAATATATAATAATTAAGTGCGAGCCTAAATTGCAAAACAAACCCTCAAAGCCCAAAGACACATTTGCGTTTTCTTTTTTAAACAGCCGAGGCTCGTTTGGTTGATTTATTCTAATTGGTTACACAAAGTTGCCCTAAAAGTAGGCTTAAGAAAATCAAGAAATTTTTTTAATTATTGAATATATTCACTGTCCTTTCGTTGAGCCATTTGAGGGCCCAACATTTTTTTTCTCCTTTCTTGATACTAGTGGTGGATGGATGAAAGACTTAATTACAAAACAGACATCGATAGCAAGGTAGATGTCTATTTAATCCATATTGATAAATTTACATCCCATGACTACTGTGACCCCTCATAGTAATGATTGAGATAAAACGACAAGAAAAACACTAAGGTTATGTTTGTTTTTAAATTTTATTTTCATCTCTTTTCTAATTTTACAAAATTTTCAATAAAAATACACATTAAAATTTAAAAACAAATATAATCTAAGGGTTTGTTTGTTTTTTAATCTAGGTGGGAATTGAAAATAATGTTTGATAATAATATGTTAATGGAATGGAAATTTTAAATTTGTTTGAATTCGAGCATTTTTATACATAATAATTAGATAATGTAATAATATATAAATTTATAATATATATATATATATATATATATGAGTGTATGTGTGTGTGTGTGTGTTGATTTGATTGTGATAAATGCAATGGCTAAAAAGTGATTAATTAGTATGCAAAAAAGGAACATTTTAAATTTAAATTTAGATAAAAATAGTGTAATAAATTTTGTGGTATAATATTTTTATTGGTAAAATTTTGTATGTTGGGAATAGTGTCACATGAGGGAACAAACAGAGCCTAAGTTTGTGATGCAATCTGCTATCATAATGGAATACCATTTTATAAACTATTCATCGCTGCTTAAAAATCTTATAAATCAAGCATTTTAGTATATAAATTTCATTCAAATTCAAATTCAAAATTTTCTCAATCTTATCTTTTAAAATTAACTAATAATATTTCAATTGTTATACATATTTCAAATTAACACATATTTTTATAATTTTAGTACTCATATTCATTTTTATGATCTCATGAACTCATATATTAACACATAATTTAATCATCATTACATATTAAATAAATATATATCTATATATATTATAAATTTTCTATCTACCTAAATCTTATACACTAAATATAATTTTCATGTCCACTTAAATTACTCAAAATTTCCTATCTTGACTCATAATGATGATGTCGTTCCAGCTTTGCAAAGAAAAAGGATGTCACCCACTCATAAGCTGACTTTGGTGTATTAGTGGAGTGCCAACTAATAGTAAGATTATTGACCCATATTGATCGCATCCAATTTTCAAAAAGTATGAGCTGAGTTGGCTTTTAAAATCTTAAGATAGTAGATGAAGACAAAGTGAATTTCTACGAGTATAGTGAATTGATATCTGAAAAGTGGTGTTGGGCAAACATATGATGAATGTTGTATTGTATATGTGCTATAAATTAATAAAAAAATAGGAGAACTTTTGACTTATGAAATGCTTATGTAATAGACATCATGGTACAATTATACTCCTATGCCTTCAATTTGCCATAATAAAAAGAAAAGATCTCTTTAAGAGAACTGGGTGATCTTCTCCAACTCTGTAGCAGTTCAATTGCCTTCATATATTTCAACATTTGATAAAGTGAATATTTAGAATTAGTAATGTACTTGTACACACACACACATAGATAGATAAATAAGAATAGTGCCTTTATGGACTGCCAGCCATATGCCCCCATATTTTTTTATAAATGGTATGCCTTCATGGAAAAATTTTCTTATTATTTTTTTAAGGCAAATATCATTTTTTTTTTAATAAAGAAAACATAGTAATAATATGGGCTCGTGAGAGAACTTAATTAATTTGAATAAAAAATATGTAAATATTAGAAGTACTCCTCGTAAGCATTTTCTTTATTTCTCACCCTCTTTTTATGTGTACAAAACAACTAAAATTTAATTGGGATCTTTGATCTTAAATTTGGTGATATTCAATTAAAGGCAAGGCACATGAACTATGGAAGAGCAGGAAAATTATTCTTACGTAAGAAAAATAAAAAATTAGAAAAAGAAGACACATAATTACTGAAAATTTGGAAATATTTTGCATTAAACAACAACGATTGCTTACACGTAGAGAACTGAGATCAAAATTTTGGAGTTATTCTAGATGCTTATGGATAAATTGGAGAAATGATTTGATTTGGAAATGTATTTCAATTCATTGAAAATTCCTACGTCACATAATATTTTATTTCATTTGATTCAAAGCCCATTTTTTTCATTAAGTATAATTATTATATTTCTCGTTGTTATATTCAATTGAGTAAAAATTTTTGGAAGCTATATTTCTTCACAACTTTTATTAGTCAAAACACAAAAACCCTAACATCGACCATTAATCTTTATTTATTAATATAAAGTAATATATGTTAAAACCATATGATCCAAATATTTTTTTAAATTTACTTATTTTAAGAAACATTGGTTCTTAGAATAAATAAATGTTTGGATCTGTACAATTCAGTCCTAGCATAATCAAAAGGTTTTGCTTGTAAGTTAAAAACCATGCCATATTTTCACGTATCTTTATTATGAATTTATTTCAATTATTACACATAAAACACACCTACCTATCAGATCAACTATATCCAACCTCTTGAAGGTTTTATTTTTCTGTTCTTCTAAATATATATGTTATTGTCATGATTACAAAATGCATGAAAAACTCAAATAATTCACATAAAACTTAATTTTTAACTCCTTCGTGTACATAAAAAAAATGTATTGTCATGCTCATTTATTTCATATACTAAAACTAATTACATCTCTTGTAATAAACATTTTTATATCAAAGTTGGAACAAAGATTAAGATTTGCATTTTGACAAGAACCTGACAAACCCTAGCTTCTCATTCCCTTCCTTGCAAGTACGCAAAAGAGGGTACTTCTATCTCATTGCTGTGGGCATTGTTAAAGCATGCTCAATCATTGAAGTGGAATAAAGAATATGTGGCCAAGCATCTTTAGGAATTTAATTTCTTTTTTTTTTTAATAAATAATAAATAATATGAAGTACATAGCACCTTCTTTGTGGTACGTGCAACTTTGGCATTGGACTAATATAAGCAAGAATTAGAACAAAATCCATCTTGGATTTTGAAATAATCTTGACTCGGTTTAAGGTATTAATTATTCTAGTCAAGCCTACAATCTTATCAGCCTTTTTTCAATAGCAATAGCGGAGTGAGTCAGAGACAGCTTAGCTTACTAATAAATTATAATTTAAATATTTTTAAACAAGTTGGCTTTGTCCTGTGTTTGATGTATTCCCTAGTTGGCATGACTAATGTGGACTTTTCTATTCTAGGTTTCTTCAAATGTACCATTAAAGATATTAAATGGGTTATAATCGTTTAATCAGTGATATTACTTGATATTTAAAAGGTTCCAATTGCATATTGCCAACCCTTAATCTTTTTGTCACATCATCTTGATTTGAAAATATTTATATATTTAATTGTGGTCGCTACTTATTAGTTAACAAAATTTACATCGTTTTTGCCGGATTAGGAAAAGTAATAAATTTAGGGGTTTCATGTAGCATTCCAAAATAATTTAGCTGTCACAATATATATTTTTTAGTTAAAATATTTAAGTGGCCAAAATATTTTTTAAAATCTAACCTTGGATGAACACTGAATTATAAATGTTTTAGAATGAAAATAAATGACTTGGCCATTAATGCAAAATGTAGTTGGAAAGTAAATATATTTTCCAATTATATATAAAAAATTTGATTATGGAAAAGTAAGATACTTTTCCTTATACATCAATATATGACAACCTCATAATTACAAGGCTATGATTGGAATGCATGAATATTGTATACTGTTGAAAATTATAAATTGTATGTTAACAAGTTTGCTTTTATACAATTTTGGGGAAAAAATTGCTATATATGTAAATCATTTTTAGTGAGTGAAAATTTTTGTAAAAGTAATTGTTACTTTTAGATTATAAATATATCAGTGCACATATATAAGTAATAATTTGGTTTTAAATACAAATAATGCTTGAATAATTTGGTTATTCCTATTAGATTTCAAATTTAATATGTTTAAGATCAACAACATTGTGAATCACCAGTGAACCATATTCTCATTATAGTACTAAATATAATATAATTATTTATTTATTCTCATTATAATACTAAATATAATATAATTATTTATTTATATGATCAAGTCGAGTAGATTCAATTAATAACAAGTCTATTTAAACTTAATTAAAATTCGATTTTATCTAGTTCGAGTTGATTGAGCCTTGGCTTCTCTCTCCCTTGTTCGCCAACCAATTCTCCCTTGCAAAATAGGAGTGTTATTGGATTAATTTTAAACTGAATTTGGTTTGATCTAATTTTTTAAAAGTCAAATTAAAATTTCATTTTAAATAAAATAATGAGATTGAACTAAAAATAAATAAAAATTAAAGCTTCAATTTGAGCTCTGTTAAAGTTTAAAAAAATTTTGGACATAGTTGAATTTTTAATAAAATAGTTTGATTTATTAACAATTCTATTGTAAAAATATAAACCGTAACACTCATACAAATTTACACTATACACAAATCAACAACATGTTTGCTGCCCAATTATAATTAAATTAAATATTTAAACTGATCCACACCAATAAGCTCGATTTGTGCTAACAACAAGTCATTAATAAAAAATCATAAAAAATTACTTTAGATAAATAAAATAATAATAATAATAAAAAAGTATTGGCCTTATCATGCAAACTTTAATTTTTGAGAGGCAGCAAAATCCCGACAGTCCCATCATTTCCACCTTTTCACGCCTTGTATTTGCAACGTAGACTTTAGAATTAAAAAAATTGACATACAATTTTAAAAATGGTATAACAATAAAAAAATTATTATTTTAATAATCAGTGTGTTTGAAAGAATCGATTCTGAAAGTAGGTAATTTGGATCCAAACGTATAAAAAGAAAATGAAAAGGGGAAAAAAAATAAATGAAGAATAAAATACACGAAAATAAAAAGGAAAAAAAAAATGAACACAAAATCTCTAGCTCAAAGTAGATGTACGAAAATGTCCCTTTACGAAAGCAGTCAATTCGCGTCTCTATAAATTCTACCCCATATTTCTCACCTCTGCGTCTGTATTCCGTAAGACAGTGTTGCATTTGTAGAGATAAACCGCATTGTTGCTCAGAGGCCAAGCCCTGATTCTGTTGTCGCCTTCGGTTTTCATGTTTGTTTTAAAATTTTGCGCCTTAAAAGTATGTATTTAATTATTATGTTTTTAAAGTTTTATCCTTTTTTTTCCCCCTTTAATTTTCACATCAATTAAAAAATAAAACCACCGAAAACACGCAGATATATAAAAACGAACGCGGCTTTTCACGCGATACAATTTAGATTTAATTGTGGTGGTGTTGGAGGCGGTGGCGGTGGTGGTGTGGAGGAGTTCGAGTGTCTGCTGTATGTCAGTGGATTGCGACGCGCATTGCGGTGGATTCGGTGAGCTTGCGAACCAGTTGCAATGGCCACAACTACGAAAAAAGCGACGTCTCCTGTTCAGAATACGTCTTCTTGCTGCGCGCCCGTTGCCGCCGCCGATTCGGCCGTCGTAGTCCGCCGTGAGTCTGCGTCCGTGTCCGCTGCTGCTGATTGGGGTGTGTCTTCCGCGACCGTGGAAGAACAGAAGAGCAAGGAAGCTGCAGCCGTGTCGTCATTGATTAGACCGGAGCCGTCTTCGAATGCCACCTCTACTGGTTTTCCCCTTTCCCGTTTTTTTTCTTGCCGAACAATGCGATCGTAAATATATACGTCTTTATTTAGCCTCTAGCGTGTGCATATTCTGTGTTTTACGTTGTGTATGTGGACATATATGCACGTGACGTTTGTTGATCAAGGTTCTGAGTTATTACTGATCTTTAAATGGTTTTGTGGTTCAGTTGAAGCGATTGATCTGATTGTTATGTTTTTGCCCCATCTATTCTGTTTTTGATTCACTTTTGGCTTCATTTTCTAATTTCCCATGATTATCTAGTAATTAGTAATTTTTTGCGTTTGTCCGCGATACGCATGAACATATTATCTGTTATATCTTGCGAAACTGATTTTCTCCCCCAAATATCTTGAGGAATATTGAGAAATGAGGGATGATAACAGGAAACAAAACCCGATCTTTTCCAAACATAAAAACTGCTGTTTGAGTTTTGATAAAAAAAAAATTGATGAGTGTTCAACTCAAATGTAATAGTCAGTGAATGGATAGTGCGGGGAAGCAGTTTATAGATTCTTATTGTTGTTTATTGAAGCATATCTTAACTTCTCACTAAATTTCATGGTGTCACTGCTTTTGCATTTACGTTTGACCTAACTGGAGCATGTTTTTACCTAGTTAAGGTAGTCCACTGAAAAATGTGTCATTTTTGGGAATCATTTCGAGGTCTAGCATCATTATGTCATGAAGGCACTTGCTTGTCTAATCTATGAAGTTCTCATTATCATTAATAAATAAAGCTATGTCTGATAGCAATGCACAAACCATCATCATCGGAAGACTCCTTGAAGCACTCCTTTAACTTTCTTATCAAAATCCCTTCTATTTTCCCTAGCGGTTTGCTATTTGTCTTTCTTATTTATCTTTGGGCAGGATTCATCACCTGATTGGTGCTACATTGCCAAATCCTACTGGCCAAAACCTTTTCTTTCTTTCTTTCTTTTTTCCCTTATTTAACTTATTCTATTTTGGTTTCATTTTATTAATGATAGATATAGCATTCAAGTCAGCAAAACATGATTTGTGAAAACCCATGAAACAATGTCCTTCTTAAGTTTTTTTGTAATCATATTTTCGTGGTGATGCAATTATTTTGTTAATTTTTTTCTTTATTTTTGTTAATGTTGTTTCTATAGGTGATTGGTTTCTTAAAACATGTAGACAAATAGGATTTATGTAAGTGAGGTATGTTGACCATCTCATTTTTCATTCCCTGTTAATGTACATAGATTACTTTGTTGTTGACAATATTTTCCATTGAACATAGAACTATAAAACATGCATGTGGACTTTGGAAGAAGGAATTGGATGTTTAATGTGATGTTTCTATATAATTCTTGTGGATATTTTTTCTGCAAATGTCAGTGATAATTTCCTTTTTGTTTGTGCTGCATTCATTCAACCATTTTCTCTATATCTTAGCATCAATTAGGTACTTGCATCCTTGGAGAATTTGTATTAATAATTTTCTATATAGAGTCCTGAAAAAGAGTGATAGGTGTTAAATCTTTTTTAAATTGATTTGCAAAGAAGATTCCATTGATAAGTGTTGTCTTTCTCATTCAGGGATTCAGATCATGCAAAGGGCTCAAACCAAACACCCTTTGGATCCTTTATCTGCTGCAGAAATCTCCGTGGCTGTGGGAACTGTCAGAGCAGCAGGGGCCACCCCTGAGGTGCACACTTGCTTATTTGTTACTTCTCTTCCAGTTTGGATATGGTCTGCGTATGATAATTATTTCAAGATACTAGACAAATACTGCTGCTTTATTTGGCCTTATCAGTGTCTTTTTCCCCACTTTTCAGGTTAGAGATAGCATGAGATTTATTGAAGTGGTTCTGTTGGAGCCAGAAAAACATGTCGTGGCACTGGCAGATGCTTATTTCTTTCCCCCTTTTCAACCATCATTGTTGCCTAGAACAAAAGGAGGACCTGCGATTCCTAGCAAGCTCCCACCAAGGCGAGCCAGAATAGTTGTCTACAACAAGAAGTCAAATGAAACTAGTCTGTGGATTGTTGAGTTGACGGAAGTACATGCAACAACTCGAGGTGGACATCATCGAGGAAAAGTCATTTCCTCTACAGTTGTCCCTGATGTTCAGCCACCAATGGTATGCCGGCAATGTTGGACCTTTTAGATTTCATTTTGTTTCTCCTCCGACACTTGAATGCATTACATCTGCGGGACTCATGCTAGAATCCTTATCAATATTCACAGCAAATATCCCTTATGATTATGGATTGGAGGCATGGGAAACCGTGCACAAGTCATGTTCAAAAATTTCTATTCAGATTAAGTTTTACATATTGTGTATTTGTTTTAACTTATGCATTCACTGAATGTTTGAATGGGGGACAGCAAATTAGTTTTCTGATCTGTACAGCCATTTTTCCCAACCCAATCATCATGATGCTACATACTGACTCTTTTTCGTAAATGTGATGGAAGAATTATTTTTTACTTCTGGCTTGTGTTTTAATGTGTTCAACTGCCATTTAAATAGTTATGCTGATAGTATATTCCAACCTCAAGGTATTCCTTAATTATGATTTTTTAGAGGTTCAATAGTTTGTTAGCTTGGTATAATGTGTGTTTTTCCATTTCTTTCTTTGAAATGTGAGCTAATACCTGAAGCCATGTGCGCTTGTGCTTTATGGAATATTTATTCGGTGTGTTTTTTCTTCCCTGCCATGTATGATAATTGGCTAAAACTTTTTACCTTTTCTCAATTTTAGGATGCTGCAGAATATGCTGAATGTGAAGCTGTTGTGAAAGATTACCCTCTATTTATTGAGGCAATGAAGAAGAGAGGGATTGATGATATGGATCTAGTCATGGTTGATCCCTGGTCGGTGAAATGTAGACAATAATGTGCTCAGGATTTAACTTTGTTAAATATAGTAATTATTTATCAGTCTTACTGCTGTTGAATGCCTACTTCAGGTGTGTTGGTTACTACAGTGAAGCTGATGCTCCTAGTCGAAGACTTGCAAAACCACTTATATTTTGCCGAACAGAGAGTGACTGCCCACTAGAAAATGGCTATGCACGGCCTGTTGAAGGAATTCATGTGTTTGTTGATATGCAGAATATGGTGGTGATTGAGTTTGAAGATCGCAAGCTTGTGCCTTTGCCTCCTGCTGATCCACTGAGAAACTATACTCCTGGTGAAACGAGGGGAGGAGTAGACAGAAGTGATGTAAAACCACTTCAAATTGTTCAGCCTGAAGGCCCAAGCTTCCGAATTGATGGACATTATGTTGAATGGCAGAAGGTGCCTTCTTTCTCCTTTTTATTTTATCATTTTATTTCCATAACTATCTGTTGCACTTTTACAGACTTATGGTTTAAATTTGGTTGTTAGTGGAACTTCCGTGTTGGTTTCACTCCAAGGGAAGGATTGGTCATTCATTCCGTTGCCTATGTTGATGGAAGTCGGGGCAGAAGACCTATAGCCCATAGGTTGAGTTTTGTGGAGATGGTTGTGCCATATGGGGATCCTAATGATCCACACTACAGAAAGAATGCATTTGATGCTGGGGAAGATGGGCTGGGGAGGAATGCTCATTCTCTTAAGAAGGTATGCTCTACATTATCACTGTTTGATTGCCTTCTTTTGTTTGAACTGGTTGCTCCTTTTTTGTTCTTTTTTCAGTATGAAATGCTACTCTTTTAAGGCATATTTTCATTTCAGGGATGTGATTGTTTGGGGTATATAAAATACTTTGATGCTCATTTTACGAATTTTACTGGAGGAGTTGAAACAATTGAGAACTGTGTATGCTTGCATGAGGAAGATTATGGAATCCTGTGGAAGCATCAAGATTGGAGAACTGGCCTTGCAGAAGTTCGAAGATCAAGGCGCCTCACTGTTTCTTTTATTTGCACTGTGGCTAATTATGAATATGGATTCTATTGGCACTTTTATCAGGTAAGTGGATGCATTCATCAGTGGAAGCTTGCTGTTCTACATTTTTGTATTAAACAAACTAAAGAAAAAGCTTGGCAGACTTCAAATTTGTAACAGAATAATCCATACCCCTATCTAAAAGGTTGCTTTTTTGCTAGAACATATTATTAGCTCCACTGGCAGCATTGAACAAGGAAAGCAAATTGAGGAATTTATCATTCAAATAAATATCTTGACCAGTGACTTGCCAAGCAAAAATATTTATATTTATGGTTTGTTCATGGGTGCAGGATGGGAAAATTGAAGCGGAAGTTAAACTTACTGGAATTCTAAGTTTAGGGGCTCTGCAACCTGGAGAATTTAGAAAATATGGTACTACCATTGCACCTGGATTGTATGCCCCAGTTCATCAACACTTTTTTGTTGCACGTATGGATATGGCTGTCGACTGTAAGCCTGGAGAGGTGCACAATCAGGTATGTAAACGCGAGCTAGTTGCTGCTGATCCATTAATAACATCAATACATATATAATACAAAATCAGGTTCCTATTGAACATCTAGTATAACCGAATTTGATGCATTTACTTGACATGAGGTCTATTTAAAATTTTATTATATCTGTAGCATTATAAAAAGTAATATTGGTTTAGATACATTTTTGGGTAAACTAATTGATGATTTTTTGTTCTGCTACAATTTCTGTTGGACAGGTTGTTGAAGTGAATGCCAGAGTTGAAGAACCTGGAAATGACAACGTTCATAATAATGCATTCTATGCTGAGGAAACTTTGCTTAAATCTGAATTAGAAGCCATGCGTGATTGTGATCCATTATCTGCCCGACATTGGATTGTAAGCTTCGTTTCATCTAATTTTTTGAACACATTTTGTTAGCCAAAAAATTGTGTTTTATAGTTTGTCCACCCAAATTCAGTTAAGTTTTATAGCTTAGCACCTTGTAAGACAGAATTTTTCTTTCCCATTATTGTGGATGTATTTCTGTTTTGGCCAAACAGAAAAAGACTTCTGTGTAGAAAATTCTATTACTAACTTATGTTACAACCTGATGCCTTTTCTTTTGAGGATCTGAGATTCTTCTGTTTCCTTTTTGCTTGTTCTTGATTCCCATGTGGAATCAGTGCCATAATTTGTCTCAGTCTAAATTTTAGTTCTCATTATGTGTTGGCCTTTTCCCCCTTTGTACCCCTCACTATTTCAGGTAAGGAACACAAGGACTGTCAATCGGAGTGGACAGCTGACTGGCTATAAATTGGTACCTGGTTCGAATTGCTTGCCATTGGCTGGTCCTGAGGCTAAATTTCTTAGAAGAGCTGCATTTTTGAAGCACAATCTATGGGTTACGCAATATGCTTCTGGGGAGGATTTTCCTGGAGGGGAGTTTCCTAATCAGAATCCTCGTGTTGGGGAAGGGTTGGTTTCTTGGGTGAAGCAAAATCGGTCTCTTGAAGAAAGTGATATTGTTCTATGGTAAATTTTCAATTAGCTTTTGGAAATATGTTACTCCTGTGAAACATATTCTGATGTCAATAATAGGATGTGTAAATATTATGCATCAAACCGTCTTTTGTACTCAAACCCTGAAAAAGATGTGTCGTCTAGATTAATGGTTCAAAGTATACTCGAGTATTGTCTTGTGTATTCTCTTTTTTTCACAATTGTCTTATATTCTTAGCGGGACTACATAGTTGGCCCAATATTTTTCACTGTTTAACCGGTGGTTCAATTATCTTTGTCAGCCTAATGCATGGTTTCCTTTTAGTTGAATATTCTTGTTCTCCTTCATGATAACAGAGCATTGTCTGTCTAAACACGTCCATGTATAACTGATTGGCCAAACTATAGTGGTGAATAATTGGTTCTCCCTTGTTTTCACTTGCTTTATTCATGTAGGTATGTTTTTGGCGTTACACATGTTCCTCGATTGGAGGACTGGCCTGTTATGCCTGTGGAACGCATTGGTTTTATGCTGCAGGTATGTTTCAAAAATGATATTCATAAGTCTCTTGCTTTGCCAACTCTTTCGTACAAAAAGTGATTTTGTTATGTTGTTTTGTTCCATTGCCCTCAAGTGAAGTGTTCTGCAGGCTCTAGTGTTAACATCCTTACGTTAATTGAGATCCTTTATTTCTATAGTTCTGGACAAATGATTTTTCATTTTTAAAAAAAGTCTTATTTTGGGATGCCCTAGAAAAGTAAATGGGATTGATAACAACGCGTGTTGCACGTGGGTGCAGCCACATGGATTCTTCAACTGTTCTCCTGCCGTGGACGTTCCACCTAATGCTTGTGAGATGGAGGCAAAAGAGAATGACGCGAAAGACAATGGTGTAGCCAAGCCGAGATCATCTGGCCTAATAGCAAAGCTTTGAAGTGGGGGCACAACTAAGTCGCTCTCACTGTCATCTGCCTTCTAGAGGAATTGGTACTTATCAGCATGCTGAACCCTTAGTGTGCTTTGTTCGCAGTGGGGTTTAACTTTCCTTGCTTCACTGTGTGCTTCCCTAGTTTATTTGAGACTAAATGTTGCTTTGATGCCTCTGTTTTCAAAAGACGTGACTTTCTCCAGCTTGAGTATTTCATTTACGTCTTAAAACCATGGTTGAAAGAAGAAATTACTCAAGAATTGCCTTCACTCTTCAGCTTTAACATCAAACAAATTTTTGAATCTGGCCTTTGTGTCCAGCTTTATTATTCATTTTACGGCTTCCTAACGTAATCTTGCTGTACGAAGTTGGTCTTGGGAATGTTCGGAATATTCTCCACGTGTTTTCTACGGTTGTTTGTTCATTGGGCCTCCCTCTGCCATAATTTCTTTGGGTCACTCGCTTTAGTGCTTTTTATGTACTCATAAAGAATCTCCTGATTTGTGTCCCAATTTTTTAAGGCCATCTGGTCACAGTCTTTTGTGGGAGAAGAGTTCCCCACTAACCTTTGTTTGAACTTTTATTCTTCGATATATGACTGAAGTTTGACTGGAGAATCTTTGTGCATATCATACCCCATTCTTCGCGCATAAAAATTGGAATTGTTTAATGAAGAATCCAAACAAAACAAAAATGGCTACTGTGTTTTTTATTATTCATTTATTTTGGGCAAAATCATCCAAACCGGCAACAACTACTGAATTTTCTTCAGAAAACTAAAGGTTATTCGCATAACTATGAAAAATAAAATAATAGAAAACACAAAACGGCGACTTGGAGTTTGTGAATGATAGCCTTGTTTCGACTTTCTATTTTCTGAATCTAAAGAATGGCTCTTGACGGTACGACAGAGTGTTTTCTGTTTATTGAACTTGTGTTTCTTGGCATCAGTCGCATCCACCTGATAAAATAGCCTCCCAAATAAACTTCAATCAATGTTAAACTCAATGATCGTGCAGCATAGCTTTCTTTTGCACCATCTTTCATTCGTTTGGCCATCCGCATGATCTAATTTCTGATGGTTCCACAAACGAAGGCCCGCAAAAAAGTTGAAGGGTTGTTAATTATGTATTTGTTCATACTGATTGTCAGTGTCTATACATACATGTACATGCACATGTGCTTTAGGTCCTGCAATTAGGGGCCTGAGGGAGTCACTTTCCTGGCCTTTCATTTCTTGTTTAGTAACATGTCCATTACAGGTCCAAGATTAGACAAGGTCACCTTTGCATTTGATCATATTAAGGCGGTTTAGTGCCTCCGAAACTGCAGAGGAAGAAAGGAGATTATGAACTGAGGTAACTGATAATTCAGAGCTAGCATTGAGGAAGATCCATCTGTTCTTATTTACCCTCGTGAATATTAGTTACAAACAGTTCCAAAATTGCTCATAATTGATGGAAGCTTCTGTGTTTTTGCTGTCCACCTTTTTTTTTTTTGTGTCCCTCTTCCATTACAACATACTGTATCGTAAAGGAAATATAGATACAGAATGCACGCTTATAGACCAGACCACTGGTCCAACTTTTAATATAGCCCAACCTTTTCAAATCATATTGAAAGTTGGCTAGAGGGGCACTTTCTTTTTAATCACTTCACTTCTTTTCATGGTGATTGGCTTCCCAGTTGGGTTTTCTGTGAGGGTCACATATGGAAAGCTAAAGTAGAGAAATGAATAGGGTTAAGAATGATTTATTCCTAAAATGGACAAGGGTGCTCTTATTTATTCGAAGATGTGTAACAATCCTAAACTGCAAGGATTCTACCACTTTTAATTTTGTCCTTTTGTTAGTCCATAGTGTTGTAAAACCACCGTCTTTGTGAGGATAGCCAATAGGTTGTTTATCCGAGATGCTTAGAGTTTAAGAGGTGTTTGATACAGTTTGACATCAATTAGCTAGAAATTGAAGATAGTTTTGCAAAAAAAAAAAATGGTTATCAAATGGCATATCTTGGGAAGGTAGGGTATACTTACTGTTTGATATCAATTGCGTGCATTAAGTTTCATCATTTGATGAGCCAGTGTCATTAAAATATGATTACTTGTTTGACAATAATAAAGTTGATTATTTGATCAGGTTTAAATCTCTGAGGATGCAGTTATGCTTTAAAAGCGCAACCACCCCAAGTGACCTCCTTTCCTTAATTTCTTTAATCTCATCAATAATGTAGGATAACTTTACTTACAAATTATGGCGTCCAGTACTACTACTTAAATGACCATTGCCATTTAATTAGCAATTCCCTAGCCATTTAAAAAAATACAAGTGTCTATAGAGATTTTAACAAAGTTACAGTCCTGAAGACTTGATCGTGTTGGAATTTATATTCACGTTGAAGAATTGGATTGATACCACCTCACTAAGAAATTTTAGCTCCATGGCCTAGATTGCAGAGCAATGGGTTCATGAGAAAGAGTACTTAGTATTAATGCATTGAAGGATTAAAATTATGATACATGTCTTGCTAGTTATAATGTGTCAAATATGAAACATGTTGTGATTTAAACACTTAGTGCATTTACATTGAGTGCACTGTCTCATATACTAGAATAGAGAAAGTTGATTACCAAAATGCCAAGTTCATTGAAATGTGGCTGCATATACCGCGACTCTTAACATGTAAACATGAACAAGAAGTCTTCAAGCTGGGATATTTTGAAGTCCAAATAGCCCAAAAAACCAAAAGTAGTTTTTGGGGACTTCTTGAATGATAGGACTCGAGACTTGAGCAGATCAACTACCAAAGACGTTTTACATCGTGGTTGGGCTATCTTGGAATGATATGGACCACAACACAAAATTCACCCCCTTTATATTCATGTATAACAATAATAACATATGGTGAAACATTATTTACCAATCACCAAACCAATACAATGAGCAAGGAAGAAAACATGGCCCTTTTTCACCTGAATCAAGACCCTAGGAATTCCCTACAACCATTGGCTTTCGTCTTTGTGTCTTTAGTGTATATGCAGATAATAACAGAAACCAAACAATATATACAGTTTTATATCTGATGGAAGAAATCCATATTTACCCCAGTAAGCTCTTGAGACATTGATGTTAATTGATAGTTACCGTAGTCCCCTGAACTCTGATCATGGAGCTGATGGTGCCCTTCTTGCCATGGACTTATCTCCTGTTCCTCAATTTGTATCCCACTGTACTGGAATGGGAGCATTGAATCCAGCTTGTTTTCGACATCCCAAGAAAACGAGCCAGCATTTTCAAGCATGTTGTTGTCCAGCTGGATCTTGGGCTGGATGATGTTCAAATTTGAGGTGTTGCTTGAGCTTTCTTTTGCCTCATTCGTCAGATATTTGCTCATTCTTGAGGAGGAATTGTCAGAATACTCCGTGTCTATCATGTTTTGGTGATCAAAGTTTTTCAAATTCGGCACTGAGTTGAATCCGCATATGGGAATAATGGAATTGCACTCAATCTGGTTCTGCTCATAGGGCCTCACCATCTGACAATGAGATAAAAGATTTGATTGGTACCCATCAGAATCGACATTTGTTTGAAAGTCAGCTAAGAAGAGAGGCTCATAGGCTTGTTTGCTTGCAAAATTATCCCTTGAAGCTACCATTTTCGCTCCATCAGTGCAGAGCAAGTTGTTCAAATAATAAGCTTGTTGCCCCACTGGGGTTGAAGTTGCTAAATTCGGAAGCCCTTTAGGCTGTAAAATGTGTGGTGAAGCCAAGTCCGTACAATCTTTCTCATCCCTCGCTTGTGTTCCATTAATGGGCTTGTGAGTGTTTGGATCAATGCCTTGCTTTATCAGCTTCTTCTTGAGGGATGAATTCCAAAAGTTTTTGATCTCATTATCAGTTCTTCCAGGCAGCTGTGTTGCAATCTGAGCCCACCTGCCATTTTTTAGCCAAACCAGATGAAAACACGAGACAAACAAGAAAATATTGAAATGAAATTTACCCGTATATATCATGATTAATCAATCCTTTGGTACAAATTACACTGAGAACAGCCGTATTTGGCGAACCTGTTGCCAAGAGCTTCATGGAGACTAATGATCAGATGCTCCTCTTCCGGTGAGAACATCCCTCTCTTGAGATCAGGCCTCAAGTAATTAATCCATCTCAATCTGCAACTCTTTCCACATCTCTGCAGACCTGCATGAATCCCTCAATCCTTTTCTTTCCATGTATATAAAGAAAGTACAAACAGAAAACAGGATTGTGAGTTGTCAAGGAAAATGTAAAAACAACAAACCTGCCAACTTAGGCACAGAGCTCCAGCTACCGATGCCGAATCTCTTGATGTAATTGTACAGCTTCTCATCTTCTTCTGGTGACCACAACCCTTTCCTCAGCTTCTGCTTCACACTGCAAGAATTACGCCTCATTTGCGATTCTGCTATGCGTGAGCAAGAAAAACACAAAAACACTTAACAGTGACAGCAAACTTCGTAGCCCGAATGCCTCAACTTAATTTGTAGTCGGGCAAATCAATAAATTGTTAAAATGACATGCTATCAGCCCTCTGAGTGAACAACATCAAAGATAACTTCTTTCCCTAAGATTCTTTAATCGGTTTAACAGAAAAGTCATGCTTAGAATTCAAGTCACATGAGAGAGTAAGGGGGGAGAGAGGAGAGGTGTGAAGCAATCAAGTGGTTTCTAAGCAAATTCTGGTGGCTTCTGTTGCATTCGACTGGATTAGATTTTAAGATATCTGTATCTAAGGGAAATGTCAGTGAAGGCGGTACAGTATATATATAACATGTATTCATGTCTCTTTTAAGCATGAGAAATTGACAATACACACACATACATTGATGCAAAAACTTTGTTGTACCATAATGTCAATTTTTGTACAGCGTAAGCAGGTGGTAATTAGGATGATTACACATGCGTCATTTTCTTGGAGATTAATTAGATTAAACGCCCTTCACATGCTAATAAAGTAAGGGACCATTTTGTTTCTGTTACGTTTGGATATTTAATTTATGGGAGAAAAAGTTGAAGGAAAGATTTTCAAATCCACTCCAAAACGGTGCAGTTTTGACGCTTTAGCTCTCAACATTCTTGTAACAATACATGCACGGGCCCATTACATTTGTTTGCCCATCATTTTCTTCTTAAACCCTAAACAGTATTAGTTCTTGAATTGGGGATTACTTCACATTATAAAATTGGGACCTATTTTAAATGAAGCTTTTCTGTGCCAAGTGGGATTTGCATGTGTTGGCTGGATGGTGCCTTTAATATACTAAACGTGTTCATAGTCAAACAGTAGAATAGTACTCTAAATATTTTCAATTTTCGTTTTTATGGATATTAGAGTACTGTGCAAATAAATCTTTTCAATAATCTAATACTAGTAAATTTGACCCAGTCTGTGTGTTTGTAAAAATTATTTATAAATTATAAAGTTGTTGTATTTTAAATAATAAAAATAAAATGTAAAAATATTTAAAACAATAAAATAAAAAAGATTAAAATAAACTAAAAGAGAAAAATGTTTAAAGAAAGTACAAATAAAGATAAACTAAAAGAAAAGGGATAGAAATAAATGATAGAAAAGAATAGAAGAGTTTAAAATAAGAGTCAGTTTGTAATTTTATATTTAGAAATCAAAATGGATCAATATGTAA
This sequence comes from Avicennia marina, assembly GCA_019155195.1. Classification (NCBI taxonomy): domain Eukaryota; kingdom Viridiplantae; phylum Streptophyta; class Magnoliopsida; order Lamiales; family Acanthaceae; genus Avicennia; species Avicennia marina. The sequence goes on from CM032779.1 coordinate 829,522, forward strand.
TTTTACTTTTAGAAGCCAAATAAGTCCAAACTCTTAATAACATATCTACAAATGTAAATATGAATTCATCACCAATATAGGAAGAACCATGCCTAATAACTTAAAGGGCATCCCACTAAGATAGGAAGAAATAAAATTTACACCATTCTTCACAATTTTGTTGATAGGAAGTATGAAAATAAATGCATTTTCAAGGGTAAAAAAATAAAGGGTTTAAGTCTAAATTCTCCATGAACAAAATTATCTTCTACGAACATTTCAAAACAGAAGAAAAATTTGGTAAACAGGATATGTAGACTAGTTGGTTAGGAAAAGAGAAAGCAAGAGCTGTGTACCTAGAAGATTTTGTTTAGTTAGAAATGTTTCCAAAATCCAAGTGTATTATGTTATGCAATGCAGGTCATTAGTTGGGTCGTTCTCTTGATATAACGATAATGATGTTATGATAATGACATTTTATTTGCTTTTTTGTCGTATTGAAAATTTTAAGAAAATCAAAAAAAGACAAGGAGTAAGCAAACGGCGACAAATAATTTTTACTTCTAAAAATTGAAGCTATCATTTTTTTTTAATTTTTTAGAAATTAAATATTTGATTGTTTGAGAGTTTTTTTCTCACTCTTTTTATTAATTCAACACACTTATCAAATGCTTTCTAATTTCCAGAACAATATAAGAGGATTGTTCTTGCCAAGCTAAAAAATTAAGGAAAAAAAATGCTTCTCTTTCATGGCATAATTTTATGTTTATTCATTGAAAGCTGGTTTTGTATCCATCCAATCAAACGTTGATTGCTTTTGCTCTCAATTATTCCAATATTTTTCCCTCTCAAATCATCAAAATAAAAATGGTGACATTTCCAATTAGAAAAATCTAATTTGTTTTTCCCGTTTTTAAAACCTTGAGGGAAAAAAAAAAAAACCTTCAAGTAAACGTACTTTTAAACTACCATAATACAAGCAGTTTTATTTAATAACCCAATCTCATTTTTTGTACTTAAATAGTTGTAAAATAATTAATACTAAATGATGGTGTGATTCAGACGCATCTTTCGATAAACGAAGTTATGATTTTTTTGGTCAACTCTTCATAGATGATTGTCCCACGTTCATAGATATACTTAATTGCACACATGTATTGATTTACGTTACGTGCATCATTTCGTTCAAAGATTGATACACAATTTTCTTGAAAGTATTGGTCATGTAACCACTATTTATGATGATTGAAAATATTAAAACTATAATAATTTCATATATGAAACATCACGTATAAACTTTGCAGTTGGTTTCCTTTAAATAACTTCAGCTCTGTCATAGTACAACTGCATTAATTTAAGTTATTTTTTTTAAAACAAAGTTCTAGAGATTTCTACATTAATACAATTATTTATTTTATAAATAAATAAATATATATATGTGTGTGTGTGTGTGTGTGTGTGTATAAAATGTAGGTGCAAAAATTTTCCTTTTCGCGTGTTCCCTTTGGTCCTTACAGAAAAGGTTATTCGCATCCTTTCCACTTAAAAAGAAAACACTTATCCTTTATTTATTTACTTATTTTTATATTTTTTCTTCAATCTAATATCAACATCCAAGTAAATCCAAAAAAAGGCAACAAATTTTGTTGCAGCTTCCTGTGAAAATGGAAATAAATACTTAAATTTTCTACGTTAAATTTTAATTATCAATCTCCCTTACATATTAATTCACTTCTCAACTAATAAGTGAATGCTATTTCATTTTTCTTTCTTTGGAACAAACCAACAAAAGACTTTCCTTATTCTCATTCTTATACTTCTTTTCCACCCTATCATTAATAAGGAATCGATTATGCATTTGAAAATCCCCCCTATCCTACATGTTGTCCAAGCAGTCAAATGATCAACTTAGTTGATCACAGTCCAGAGATCATTACCAAACATGATTTTTGAGGAATGAGATTTCAGTGTTTTTTACGGAGTGAAATTGAGTCACATAAACTGATTTCTCCCAATCAAAAAAAAAGGAAAAAAAGAAAAAAAGTGGTTTTGGCTAAATTTATCAATGTACGTAATACAACAAAGTATGAACTTGAAAATAAAATCTATCAACTTAAAACCAAAGATTGCTTTGAAAAATTAGTTCTTTCATTTATAGTTGTTACCTCCAAATTGCCTATTCTATTTTTTCTTGTTTCTTATGCCTTGTCTTATTTATAACTTGTTATAAAGCACAAGTAACCTCCAAGAATTTTCATTTTACACGTTTCTAAGTCATTTATTAACAGGCGTTTTTCGTATCTCATATTCAATTCCCACAATTACAAAACATTATCTTGTAACTTCATGTTCTTAAGAATAATTCATATGTCTCTAAATTTAATTGGGCTCTAAGTTCTTAACACAATTCTAATAATTTTAAGCACGAAACATTGTTAATAATCACTTTACAATCGAACTTTTAGGTCCCTTTTGGCTTTGCAGTGTATTATATATATGAAACTTTTTGACTCATATTTTTGAACATATTAACACTTACATATGTGTATATTTACATATAGCAAATTTTAACCCTAAACCGTAAGGTAATATTGAAAAGTGTCATCTATTCAATATATTAGAACCTTAAACTTCCCTGACCACGTAGTTATGAATGAAATATTATTATATCAAAATCGGGACTAAACACACCAAAGTCCTGCTTATAAGCTGGGACACACATTTTTTGTGTTGCTTTTCAAGTTTAAGGGCCAAAGTCGTGCTTTGATGTGAGGCGCCTTTACCTTTCCCGCTGCCCCCGCGCTTGTGTTGTGCTTTGAATTAATTACAACAATATACACGCATAAGGGTTTGTTTGGCACGATTCTTGTTTATTCATTACTTCATTTTATTTCCATCCCTTAATTTTAAGGTCATAATTTGGTATATGTAAATCCTTTGGCTATGTTCACGTTACATGATTAGATGGAATAAATTGATTCATCAATCCTACTCATATGTTCACTTTGATGGATAAAAACCCATGATATATGATAAATATATGATAAAATAATTAAAATCATAATCTTATGTAATAAGTATTATAAAATAATCTAGATGACCTTTATCTTATTATTGAAAGTGAATATGACCTTTCAATATTTTTTATCTAACCACCAGGCTTTAATAATATATTAACTTATAAAACATTGCAAAGATTAAAAATAAATAGTCCAAAAAAAAACAGATACCATGGTCCTTCATTATTGAGCACTTGAGTATTGATCTCTTCAGGAGTTGATTCCTTATATGACACAAATTAACAAGTATAATCCGTTACATAATCCAATTTATTATTACAAAACTTAATTAATTGCTTGTTATAGACATAATATCCTTGTTAAATCAATAAATTTAACAAACTTAATTTCGGTGCCTCGTAATGAAAAAATAAAACTAATAGACTTGGATCAAATTAAGAAGTTTCCAAATTAAAAACTTAGGGTCAAGTCACTATTCTGACAAATCAAAATTATATGGAACTTAAAGCCACATTAGAGCAAAGATTTGTGAATGGAAAACTGTTGGTTAAATTTTATGTCAAATCTATTCAAGCAAGTAGGAAACAACTAGTCTACGTCAAACTTAAATTAGGTTTATCACAATACTTTAATGATTAGACATCTAACTAAACTTGTTTTCTTATGTGCACATGAATTGAGGGGCCAATGGAATCTTGAAAGCATGAGCTAGTAAGGGATGGCTTTAACAAGATAATAATCCCAATTTGAAGTTAATTAAGGCAATTATGTGACAAGATAAATCTAACCAACCAACTTGAGAAGAAGCAAGCATTATGGCATATCAAGACTTCCCAAGTGCATGAATATGCCTACATTTGCTAGTACTTGCATTGCAGTTAGTGATAATGATCATAATTATGTTCTTGTTGGCTAATTACGACAGCAAATGGTTGAATTAATACTTTTTTTAGTTTGCCAAAATTTATTTTTTCTTTTTATGTAAAGGGTGAAGGTTATTAAAATGCAATATGTAATATTGTTTACGGGAGAAGCCATTTGCTAAATGGCAATTGATGATTTGGTTGAAGGATGAAACTAAAGAGAGAAAAAAAAAAAAGTTGTCCCCAAGAATTTACTTCGTACATTTTATTATCCCATCACTATCACTTGAAAAAGAAGCTTTATAATCAAATATTATTTAAAATTGTAAAAATGAAAATGGATTAAAAAAAAGAGAGAGAGAAGAACTTTTCATAGATTAATAATTGACAACCATTATTATACATGACTCTTTACCTTTATATTTTAATAATGTAATATGTCGCTACTGACGTTTTTTTGTGTCTTACAGTCTAAATTAAAAACCTGATTCATGCAGCAAATTCTTGCATATTAAATCATGACATTTTCACATATTGGAGAATTCGGACCACAAAGCCACTACTTTATATCTTTTACCTGAAGTATTTGCCTTTTGGAATAATTAATGAGTACCACAGAATTTTAAATTATAGAAATCATTAATTTTAGGCTTTCTTACTTTCACCTATCGAGTTTTGGTCCACACTATTTTTAAGATAAAAGAGAGGGGAAATTTAAATAAGCACGAGTGGGAAAATTGAATGTCAAGGTTTCAACATATTTTATTCCTCTTAACTTTACAAAAATTAAAAATCAAAAGATAAACTAATAATTTTATTTCTCTTTAAACTAACACAATAATCTCTGCCTGATTGCATAAGGATTCATTGAAATACTTGAGAATTATTTTCATCTTTTTTTCTTGATAGTCATTTAATTGTAAAGTTTTATTGACTAGAAAAAAGATAGTTTCGACGAGGGTCACGACGACCAAATTTTCTTTGCGTTCATAATTCATATGATTCTTTTTTGCAACGTCCATTTGTTGTTTAATTGTTTTGTATTTTTTATTTTTGATAAAGTTTATTAATAATATGATGTGAAAATTTACAAGATTAAAAAGGAAAGGGATAAGATCGATATAATTGTCAGCTATTTAATTTTACATGTGAAGGGGAAAATGTTTGAATTGATATTTTTTGAACATACTATTGAAATATACAAAATAGAGGTTTTTGAAAATAAAAATCAAACTCTCATGATAATAGGACATAATTTTAAGAAATGATTACTCAAAGTTTTATTTCCTTACAAAAATTGTTCAAGTATATGGACACACACACAAAAACGTAAAGGTTACAAAAATTGGTTGTCTCATTTAAATTTCTGCATTCAAACTTTATTTTATATTTATAATATGTAAAATTATGTTTTGTTCTATATTAATTTTTAAAAATTCAAAAAAAAACACTAGTCAATTATAATAAAAAAATTATTTTACGAAATTGTATCCTAACAATAATGAAATGAAAAAAAATATATATTTGATTTTAAATTAATTCTTAAAAAAATCAATACAAATAATGTACTTGTTAAATTCAATAAAAAATTTAGCTTTTTAAAATTGTATCTTAACAAATTGTTCTAAGTTTTAATTCAATCTCATACTACTTAAGCTATATTATCATTTTAAGCCCCTTAATTACATATGCAAAAAGTCGTATAGAATAAAAATTATGACATACCAAAAAATGCCAGACCCAACACAATAGGCCCATCAGACCAGCATTGACCCATCGCTGCTTGACAGTGGGCCGAAATGGGCCATGAACTGCCCAATTATGACAGCCCTGGTAGCCCATCTATAGATGCCGATGCAAAGGCCCCCGAATCGGTCTTCTCCGGACCAGCCCGGCCCGTTTGACAACTTGCTTTCAACTTCTATTTTCTCTCATCTTCCGACGGTTCCAACGGAATTTTGGGCACTTGCGAGTTCCATCGTCTTCTTCAATGGCTGACCATTATAGATTGGGGTATTTCATCTGTTTAACTCGTTATAGAAGGACCTTTATTTGTTCGTTCTTGTAATTTAATCGAGACGGTCTTTGCTATGCCTGTGGTTGAGATTGTTTGGGGTGATTGGACACAGAGTAGGATTGAATACGAGGCCCCGCATGGCGTTAGAATAAGTGAGGTTTAGGTGCGAATAGATCCCGATTTCGATGATGACGTCACCGGTTTTCGCAATTAAGTCCGAATATTACGGGTTGTAATATCATTTTTATTTTTTTTTGAAGTTTTATGAGATGGTAAACTGTTGGTTCCATAGATTTTGTCTTTCTTGATTCCCATGACATTGATTGCTCAAAAATCGAATACATCAAATATTAGTAATTTTAGATGTTTTTGTTACTCAATGTTGGATTGAATGGAAGCAACGAGGCAATATTAGTGAAGTTGTGACATTTTAATTATTTCGGAAGGACTTCGAAGGAGACCAAAGTTTTCGGCTTGTTTATCGTTCAAAGTCTCGGTAAAGCTTGCTTATCAGATGATATTCTCTAAGTTACAAGACTGTGAATCATCTATGCTTTTATAAATTTATGTGTCTTACTTAGCTGACCTATCCTAGTTAGTACTAAGTCAAGCTTTAGAAATGACAAGGTCATTCTTGGTTACGCAGACACTGTAACATGATTTAGTTAAATTTTGCTTAAACCCCTGAAATTTCTTGTCTCTGCCTTTGTTAAGTGATTTCTATCATTACCATTTCCCTGCATGCATCATATCACATGTATTTTACCTGGTTTTTATGGTTTGGTATGTGCATGGCTGTTTGAAACTGTACAAGCAAATCTTTGACAATGAGAATGCTGCTATTGGGTGGGCGCTTGCTGTCTGCCATTTGAAGTAACTTTGTTCATTTTACATTTACGCCTTATAGCAGCATTGATATATGATGAGTGATTTCATTAGTTTCATGTACATTCATCAATAAATCACAATTTTCTTTTACAAGCATGTTTTATAACTTCCAATTAAGAAACTCTTAATTTTACTTCAAATAAAATTTGCATATTCTTGAGTGTAGGGCTCCATGTTCTATGATTTTTGACTAGTTGTATTTGGTTTCTTCTTGCTTAGTCTTTTCATTTGCCTGTGCAACGTTGCAGGTATAGCTAAGGCATTGAGACTGAAGTGAAGTCCCAAAATGATATCCTCAATCATCTGGTATGCCCTAAATTCAGTCTCAGAATTTGAGTTAATCTTCAAGATATTGAAATGCTTTGAAGAAGGCAATGAATGGTGAGAAAGAAATGACCTTCTCCATTTGCCTCCGTCACAGCAATGACACGGCGTTCTCTGTTTTACGTTGTTACTGCAGATGATTTTGATCAAAGCTCAGGCTGGAGTAAAAAACAACATAAAGAGACTGAACAAGAGCATCATAAGGCAAGGATGTTGCCATGTCATGCATGTTCTTCTTTTTGCCCTACTACCATTTTTGTAGTCTACATGTGGTCCAATTTTGCACCAAGATGAGTACAAACAAAATATACAGTCAGTTGTTATTGACAGGCTGTGAAATCCTTGGTGGCTTCTCGTAAATACTTAAGTGCCTTTTATTGACTTATTTGTTGTTTTGCCCCAATTTTTGTGTAAATAATTGGATTGTTGTGAGTGGTGACGTGATGCACGGTATTTAGGTCTTCCAATTTTTCCACTATATGAGTTCTGCTGCTTTAATGAAGGTTATTTGTAGCATTAGTAGTGTCTATTGAGAAAAAGGTCTTACTTAGTGGTCCACTTCTATGGGCCATTTTGTCTACTATTCTGTCCATGTTCGAAAGTGATTTAACATTTGAAAATTTTGGTTTCTACCCACGTCTTTTGTTCCTCATTAAGTTCTTAAACTGCAAAATATTTGGATCTAAAAATTTTAAATTTAACAAATGTGATTTTAGTCTTTTTTTTTTTTTTCATTTTTCTTGGAATAGTTGAGACAAAGCTGCCAAAACTAGTTCATGTTTGGAAACTAAACTTCATTACAAATAGTTGGAAAGAGAAGAATGGCTTGTCCAAATTTAAAGTCTCAGTTAGTTGTTATTCCATTAATAATCAGATGCCAATCTCAGTAGCTTATAAAAAGTTCATTTATTATCTTTTAGTAATTGCATCATCATACTTAAAAATTGTATCTTAATATCTATTATCTTTGGTCCTTTCTATATTTTTCAGGGCTTCTTTGCTCCAAGAAATAACAAATTGATCACTACAGTTAAAAAATGATAGAAGTCAACACTGTGGAGACTTTTAACCCATGGCCATGGCCACAATTCTTCCCATGTAGAGTAGTGTGTGCCTACTCAGAAATTAACCGCGAATTATGGTTCAAAGGCTTAAATTATAATGATGTGACAATAAATCAATTTTTAATAGGATTCGACTATAATGATCTCTGGATCCACACACGTATCCATTAGCTTATATAAATGATTGAAGTCACTTAACACAAGTCATGGATACTCAATTAGGTCAAGAGTCATATTTAAGTGAAATTTTTATATTATTTATATTTATATCTATTTATTTCGTTCTCGCGTACTATTGGATAGGTAGTCAATATTCGCTTTTGCCTCAACTTAATTGGATAGACAAAAATAATTTTTAACTTAATAAAAGAAAATTTTACGTTACCATTCATTATAAATGATACACTATTCTCACTTCATAATCTATAATTTATTATTAAAAATTAAAGTCTTTTAGTTGCACATCGTGAATTATATCACTATTCTTATTTTAAATTCTTTTATTGTTTATTATTTTCTTTTCATCTTTTCTTTTAACCTATTGCTTTTATTTGTATTTTCTCAAAAAAATTATTTTTTCAAATTCTTCTTACCTTTCTTTTTTTTGTTTTAAATATTTTCATACTTTTATTTTTAAATAACTTTATTTTTATTATTTAAAATACATAATTTTAATAATTTTATAAACAAATTTACACACATAAAAAGTGATACTTTTACTAAGTATGTTATTGTTGAGATTGATGGGGAACTCTGCAACAAAGTTTGGTTGTAAATTAAATCATGAAACTACCTCTGTTCTGTTTACTCTTTTTCCATTTCTTCTCGTTATCTATCATGTCTGTTCATTTATTTGTGTTGTTTCATTTAATTGTCTGTTCTCTCTCTCTCTCTAAAATTTATACATAAAATAATAGAAAATGTGTTTTATTAAAATTATAAAAATAAAAATATTTTAAATTTTATCAAAAATAATTTATTTGCACAATTTTAATAATGTGCACATATATATTGCACGCTTTAAATTTTAATCAATATGAATGCTAAACAAATTAAATGCCTTTATTTTATGTAAATTTAAATAAATAAATAAATAAAGTATTAGTTAGATGTTACACTAGTAAGTAAAAATAAAAACAACTATTTAATATAAAATTAAATGTGAAAGAATAGTTTGGCATAAAAATCTTAAAACACAAAAATATGTCTTATAATATATATTGTAATTACTTATGTTTATGTAAAACAAGCATGATTACTAATTTTATATTGAATAAAATTCGTGTTAAATTAATTGATATGTTGATTATACAAAAGAAAAATGATATACACATAAGGGGTAAAGTGAATTTTTCTTGTACCGTATAAGGATATTTTGTACAATTAAGTTAGGGTCACTGTAGAGTATTATCTAATAGAACGAAATAATTGATATCAAATTAAAGTGGAAAACCTAAATTTAACAAAAAAAAAAAAAAAACTCAGTATAACGGTTTGCAACTCAACTAGACATGTAACAAACTATATGCTACCAACTCCATTTAATTTTAATGAATTTACGTGATATATAATAATTTATTAATAAATTTTTAAGATCGATTAACAAATTTATTTGTTTGAAAAAACTATTTTGTAGAAGTTATTCAAAGCAATTACATATATAAAAGTGATGAAAGTTAGTGACATAATATACTTTTTGTTTTATTAATTATTATCATGTTTAAAATGAATTAGCTATTAGTATTTTATATCTCATTAAATTGCAGATAGTAATAGTATCTATATTATATTCTTTTTATTATATTCATTGAAAATTTACGTATACCAATAATATATTATTAAAGTTATAGTATTGTTTTATTTTTCTATTAATATACTTTTGATATAAAAATCAATAAAATAATGTCAACTAAATAATTAAATATGAATATATTATAAAATATATTTGATACATTAATGTTTTTACGTGCCTAAAAATCAATATTTACTTTTTCCTATACCTTTTTCTTCTTAAAAAAAATTGCTACAATTGATTAATGAGTTTAATAATTCTTAGTTAAATTATAAATAATTTTTAAAAATAATGAATATATTTAATAATATACAAATAATATGATCAAAGCTGTAGACATGACTTACAACGACATATTAGTCAAATAATTAAAAAATATTAAATTTGTATCATAACAAATGGAAAAATTATTTTGATATTAGAAGAAATCGTTTTAATTTTAATGATTTTTCGAAAATTGAAAAAATTCTAACTCAATCATTTTATAAACTACTCTTATGGCTTTTCCTTACTTTTTTTTAAAAATTTAAATCTTAAATCTGATATATTTCCCGCAAGAAAAATATTGGGCACAATGTTATGTTCGTTTTAATTTTTAGACGTGTGTTTTAGACTTTTTTTTTTATAACTTTTGTTAAAGTATGAAAGGCAAAAATTCATTTTTTGTCCTATATATATTCGTTTTGAATTTTTCCTTTAAATTTTGAGAATGACAAAAATATTTTGAAATTAAAAATATTCAGCAAGTTTAGGACCTAAAACCCTAATTCGACTAGATTTCTGCACCTGAACTGCACATGATGTGGAAAATTGGTGGTTTCCAATGAATGTGACATGTCGTTGCCCGAATAAAAGACGTGGTTGGATAACTGACACCAATGCTGCCTAGTTGAATTTAACAAATAAAAAATAAAAAAATAAAAAAATATATGTTTAAAAATTTAAAAATATATTAAAATTATAAAAATACCTAAAATATTTCTTAATAATGGTAATATATGTATTATGGTACGTGGAACTAAAACAAAAATTTAGTGTTTTCACAATTAAAATGATTAAATTAATTACTTAAAAAAAAAGTATTTCAGTCCAAATGTATGCCGACAGAATACATATGCATGTATGTAAGAAAGACAACACACTTGCCACTCTTAACTAAGGGATATAAAATCTTAGTTGAAATGACTGGTAATTACCGATACGTAGTATCTTATTCCATGTAGAGAGGCTACAAAACAGTCAATGCTTATTGGCGTCTTAAATTCTTCAATTCAATCATTATTAGGAGTTAGGACAGAAATAAATTTCATATGGTAAAAATTTGAACACGATTTCAAAGGGCTGTGTGAGATTTTCCCTACTTCACATTGTTGGATGATTAATTGAATGTGAGTATATACCGTCACATCATTAATAATGGGAAACGATGTTAAGGAATATTGCCCTCCAATCAATCATTACTAATTAATCTTTGATTTCATTAACCTTTTTTGGCATCTGGGTTTTCCACTAAGATAAGCTCCAAAAAGGAATTATTAGTCAATTCTGTTCACTAATCTGGTTTTTGTCGGCTGCGATTAGGAAAGAATATTGGAAATGATTGCTAAACTGCATGTGTCAGCATAATCAACAGAATTGAGGGTTTTATTTGTTTTAAATTATGTTTCAAGAAACATTAAGTAATAAAAATCTATACCCACACATATATAGTCGACTTATTAAAACATGAACAAATTAAGATTATTTTTTTTTGATGGAATTCGACTAGTTAAAATTACTTCGTGAGTGTATAGCCTCGTTAAGCTTCACAATTAAGGCCTATTGACGGAGAAAGAACACTTTATGATTTAGTACGTATTTCCTAGGTAATTACAATTGGTAGATGCACCCATGACAAGTCTCCTTATCTATGTCTTGACCAAACTGCTTTTGACCTTACTTATATTAATTCGTGTTTTCTTCACTAACAAATATAACAAATTCTGCTTGCTTTTAATGCATTAAATGAACGTTTCAATTTTAACACATAGACACTCTCACACAAAGCTTCTCCAAACTTGAAGCGAGAATAAGCTCAAATTTGACTAATCAACGAACTTAAACTTGAAGGGAGATTGTCAAGGTTATGTACCAAAATTTATCCTTTCATACACATTACCCAATTAAAAAAACTCTTTTAATATCTTTCTTTCTTTTACTTGTAAATTATTTTTAAATTTTTATATCAAATTTTATACCAATGCAATTTGTATCAAACAAAGCCCAAGCTTTTCAAGCCGTAGTCTCCAATTGGAAAAGTGTAGAGAAAATGAGCTGTGTATAAGTAAGAATGTCCTATAAAACTAATATGTTAAGGTTTTTGGTTATGTATAATCTCAAGTTTATAAATATATTTGCTCTTGTCTACGGGTGGTTACTCTTATAGGTATTATTACCCATTTGATATTGCTTGTAGGCTAATAGATTATTTTCCTCAAATTGTTGCCCATGAATGTTGCTTCAAATTTGGTTAGGCTCTACTTCCTAGATAGTCCAACTACCCTAATCGATGCTTATGTTCGGACTCATCCATTCCCAAAAAACTTATAATATAATATATGTTTTTTGAAAACCAAACACTGTGCTAGTTTAAGCCTATAACTGTATTTACCCATGTTTGACCTTGCATGGGATATCTATACATATATTTGAGCCGATTTACAATTATATTTGACTTAATTTTAAATGCTATTTTGTATGAATGAAGGTCTACGACACAAAATTGTTCCTATACAAAATCAAAAAATTATAAATTATTGTTTTACCAATGGATGTCAAAGCTATAATAAATAAATCAATGTTTATCAACTCTTATACACATCATTATATTGGAAAGATGATATATCTTTTGTTCCTTTGTCAATAATCGAATTATTTGGATTATTAAATTTTTAAGCAGGATTATAATGAGCATGTTTGCTGCAAATCATGAGATCCAGAACAAGGTGTTAGCGTAGCTGGTGTGAAGTTGGAAAGCACAAATTAATTGGGCTTAATTGTGAGCTTGAATATAAGAGGGTCTGACTTTTCTCCCACTCATATTAAGTACACTTTATTATTCTTCAATATAGGTTTTTCAGAGGAATTCGTTTTGGTTCATTAACAAGACTAAACCAGAACAAAATAATTAATTATAATTATTATTTAAAATTTTAACGGAAAAATAGTAACAAAAATTTAAATGTTATAAAATTGAACACGAATTCAAGCACTTACGTGAGGTTCTCCCTAATTGATGCATTATGTCGTAATTGGATGAATGTGGGAAAGATCGAATTATCAAAAGAGTTTTGAGATTAATGAATATGTCTTCCACACCCAACCCTCACCAATGAATCTTTTGATTTAACACTTTCTAGTATGTGATTTTGCATTAGCATAAGTTTCTAAAAGGAATTATTGGTTAATGCTGTTCACTATTATCACGTTTGCGGTCAAAATGCAATGGTTATGTTTGTTTCTAAATTAAGATGGGGAGGAAATTTTGAGCGATTTGAATGGAGATGAAAATTATATTTGGTTTGTAAGATTTGGGTGAATAGAAAAATTATTTTTATATATGTTTAATATGTAATAATGATTAGATAATGTGATTGTATATAGGTTTATAGAATAATAACAAAATGATTGTGAATATGAAAATTATAGATAGTGTGTAAATAAGTATAATGATTAAAAAATTATTAGTTAGTTATAAAAAGTAAGAGAGGAAAAATTTTTAATTTGAATTTGAATTAAATTTATATAGTAGAATGTCTAGTTTGTAAGATTTTTAAATAATAATGAGTAGTGCTAAATTTGGAAAAAAAAACATAGCCAATAATATCTCCTTATAATTACAATCCTAGCTAGGAAGAAATTGAAATGCTAGAAAAAATGATTGGTGGACAACGTGCGTCAGCACAAACAACAAAATAAAAATTCGACTTAAATTATCATGTGTGTTTGTGTGAACAACTATAAAGTAATTATATTTCACTGATCATCATAAAATAACAATAACCTATAGTTTAAATATTATTAAAAAAACAAATTAATATATGTGTGTGTGTGTGTGTGTGTGTTTTGATGGAATCTGTACTCAAATTTTTATAATTTTACCCAAGTGCGAGAGTAACAATTCATTAATTACTTTTTATTTTTATTATCACTGTAATTAATTACCCAAATGCAGGTTTTGAATTAATTAATAAGTTCATGCTTCAAAAATGTAAATTAAATATATATTATTTTGCAGATGTTTGTGACGAATTAATTCATTACGGATCCATATGTTGTGAGGCAACGAGGAAGAATTTCAGGACAAATATACATACAAGGATTTAAGTTTCTCGTTTACCTCCCCCCGCCCCCCCCCCCCCCCCCCCCCCCCCGTTTCAGAAAATTGTTCTCCCAAATGTCATATATTATATGTTTGAATAAACGTAGGCAAATTTTTTTTGTCTGAAATTTACATGCTAAGATCAACTTGGAATGGTTTTGGTATGTTTTAAGTTATAAGCATCTTATCAATTATAAAATCTTGTTATTAGAATAAATTATCAAGATATTTTTCATAAAAAGAAATATTTATCCTCTTAAAAAAATATAATATATTTTATATAATATAATTAATGATACTAATGTTGTTTTCTTCCTACACACGCACCATATATATATAAACTATATTATTATTTCAATATGAATTTTTGGCTACATAAAGTGAATTTACACAACTACCCTTATGTTAAACACTTTTATTCTTTCTATAATTTTCTACTCTTTTCTATCCAACTAACAATTTATATTTATATGTTCTCTCAAAATTTTATTATGTTTAAATTCTTTTTATCTTTCATTATTTTTTATTTTAAATTTCTTAGCACAATATAAAATTATATAATTTTTTATTTTCTTTCTTTTTCTTCTTACTTTCATCTTTGAGTTTTCTCTCTCTCTCTCTCTCTCTCTCTCTCTCTCTCTCTCTCTCTCTCTCTCACAAATTCTTTTAATATTTCTTTATTTTATTTTTAAATATTCTTTATGCCTTTTTCATATTAAATGAATTTATTTTATCAATAAAAATAAAATAATTTTATAATTTATAAATAAAGTCACACACACGAAGAGTATGCAAAATGCAAATTTTACTAGTATATATATAAATGCACTAGACATCTCACAATATATTTCGAAATAAATTTAGATGACTGGACCTTTTTTAATGTGATTATAAGTTTTAAATATCTTATTTTTAGAAACTCATTTACTAATAAATTATCACACTTTTAATAGGTTTATAAACTGGAAAATATATGAAAAGATGTTTTAGCGAGTTTATATGCTCAACCATGCACCCTCTTAATATCTCAATTCGTTAGTTTTTATCACTGAGCTAATTATATTCAAACACATTTTTGCATCACGTGAAACTTTATTATTCCATATACTTAATTTTATTAAAATATAATTATCATATAATATATTTTTCAGAAAACCAAACAGTACCCTATTTTACACCAATGATTAATTTTTTTTTTTATCTCAAGTATACATTGCATGATATACTTTAGTCGGTATTTTAATGTAACATATTAATCAATACAAAATTTAACTATTGTTGTGAACTCTTAACAGATAAAGTGAATATCTTGCACCATTACGTATTATTTATATCTAATTCACTGTCCTGACCTAGCTTTCTGAGGGCCATGATATTTTTATAGATACTGTGAACACCAACATGGACTACGGTGCTGAGATTCTTATTTCTTGCTGCAGAATCATAAGAAGTCTTCCACTAAATCTAATTAAAACCAGTAACTGCCAAATATTTTAAGGTATAAGAAAATAACAAACTAGGTAATTTATTCTGTTTTTCATCAAGAGCAAGATTACCAGAACAACATAAATTTTAACTATGATTATTAACTAATATTTTAAGGAGAACGTGTAGCTAATTCTCTTTCTTGTATGGATTTGTATCAGATAGCCAAAAGCTAGAGCTTTTAGTTGCATATCCAAATCACCAAGAAAGAATTGTATTGCAGCCTACTCTTTTAGACCAAACACAAACTATCATGGGCCCTCTGCTACAGACAGATTATGATCACTAATTCTTCACAAATAAGATAATGACTGTGAATGTGGAAGAAATTAAGGAGGCATGCTGAGGTATTCTATTAATTATATAAACGAGGATTACATATATATATAGTTGGATATTTATATATATGGGGGAAATAATATAGCTTCTGCTGTTGGTTCTATCTGACTTTTTGCTGCATTCTATTTTTTTTCCCTTGTTATCGTCTCTTTAATTTAGAAGTGGATATTCTCATCAATCTGCTCCACTTTAATCTGCTTTTTAAGCCACTTATTGTAATTTTCCTTCTATCCTTATTTTGTTTTTGGCATTTCATTGTTGAGGCAACTTTTTTGAATGTATATTCTTGACATCCCAACCACACTGTCTCAAGTACTCTTTATGAAAAGGCTTTGGACAGTAAATACTGAAGGATGAGTTGTCTACATGTACTACTACTACTACTTGTTGCAATGCAAAAAAAATTGAAAAATAAAAAATCAGAATAAAGATAAAAAAGAAAAGATGAAATTTTTCATTGTCTCTGTGTGCATGAGAAAGAGGCAAATGGACAATAGGGTACACTAGTAAGGAAAAAACATATAAAATTATTAGATGCAGTGTCACAGTCATCTTTTTTAGTGTACCTGTCATTTATTACCTTTGTCCTTTGCATTCATTCCTTCTTCCATCCACTAAATGCCCCTTGCCATCCTTTCAATCTCATTCCAATTCATGTCCCCCTTTTCTTCCCCACTGAATTTCCAGCAGGCCAGGGGCAAACTTTGATCCCTTTTTACAATTAGGGATTTCCCCATTAATAATCAGGGTTAGCTCTACAATCAGTTGGACTTCTGTGAACATCTGTTCATTCTGTGGCAGCAGTGTGTTTACCAGCTTTTAGCTTTGGAGAAGCAAACAACAGTTTCCGGGAACATCTATCCCACACAAGGGGAAAAGTGGTTTACGGTTTTTTGCTTTTTTATCTTCTTCTGAATCAAAGAAGCACCAGATCACACTGCAGGTGAATTCATGAAGCCCTTTTATTGCTTTTCCTTGTTTGCTTACTTTTACTTTCAGTAATTAGTTCCTTCTGGAAAAGGTGAAGCCATCTAGCAGCAGCTTGACAATCTATTGTTGTTCTCTTATCTAGGGTTTATTTGTCAGGTGATTAACACACATGAATTTCAGGCCATACTCTTACTCAGATTATATATTGTGGATTGTGGCCTTAATGCACAAGATCTCAATTCGGAAAATGCTTTAAAAAACATTACAGGAAAACGCATTTCAAACACAGTTCACCACAAGATTTTGTGAGGACATCCTAACCTCTTTTCTACCTTTCTGTCATGGGGGTTGGGAACTGAACATGCACAATCCCTTGTAAAATCGGTAGATATGAGAATCTTAATCAGCACAAAAACAGGCAACAAAGGTTCTTGTACTGTTAATAAACACAGACAAAAGATGATGAAGAGAATCTTGATATGCACCACAATTCTTAGAAAAAGACAGGAAAATAAGGAAATCAATGAAGGGGGAAGAAAAAGGTCTGGAAGGCAGGTGTTTCAGATCTTAAATGACAGGAAAATAAATTCTTATCTAGTTTGTGAAGTACATATATATAAATACCAAGAGTCATATTAAACGATCGGTCAAATGCACTACTTGGCGTTTAATAGTTTCTTGATCGCCCAGGAGACTCCCGATGGCGTCATCCAGCTCGTACAACTGTCCCTGCGCAGCCTGCAAGTTCTTGAGGAGGAAATGCAAGCCGGGCTGCATTTTTGCACCCTACTTTGCTCCTGAAGAGCCTCAGAAATTCGCCAACGTTCACAAGATCTTCGGGGCAAGCAATGTCAACAAGCTTCTCAACGAGCTTCCGCCCCACCAGCGCGAGGATGCGGTCAACTCCCTCGCCTACGAGGCGGAGGCCCGCGTCAGGGACCCCGTTTACGGTTGCGTTGGCGCCATCACCTTCCTGCAGAGACAGGTTGAGCGGCTCCAGAAGGAGCTTGATGCCGCCAATGCTGACTTGATTCAGTTTGCCTGCAACGACATTCCGGCGGCCGAGTTGCAGAACACCGACCCTCAGGTTGTGGCTTCCATGCACATGGTGGTGCCGCAGCGGCCGGAGGAGTTTAACAGTAGAATGGGCAGTGAGGCAGCCGGTGGTGGGGAGAGACTCTATCAAACACCTAGCGTACCGATTCCATATACTGTCCCTTGGGAAGATAATTATAACCCTCATGGAGGAGGGCTGGATGGAAGTGTTTGAGAGATTTTCCAAGGGTCACAAAAGTAACTATCTAGGGTTTATTTCTCCCAAGGCAAAAAATTCCAGCAGCTGGTTCTGGCTGGACTGCATGTTACTCTTCGTAAAAGAAGATCATTAATGGGTGGTTTTTCCACTGCTAAATCAAGATATATGTAGTCTCTTGTTAGGGATTATTGGGACTTGATTAAGGGTTGGCAAGTTATTTGACAAGTCTGTTGCCATACCTTATACATTTATTATGTGGGGTTGTTCATGACCAAGAATGAAGTAAATGATACTTTGCAAAAGAACTGATTTTGTAGCCCATTAGTCTATTGCTAAATCCTCCATTTATAAGTTACATACATATCTGTATATAGTAGTCTAAACCTACTTTGTTCTTGAGGACCACTTCTTTATATCTGCAGCAGCAAAGTTTCTGGGAGTTCGATTTCTACTAATTATTAAAGGGTTTCTCTGAAACACTCTAGAAAACGTATATCAGCTCTGAAAGTGAACTGGAAAAGGAAAAGCTTTCAATCTGAATTCCTATTGGAACTGCACTCCTATAATGATGAACACAGTGAACTGTTTGAGGCCTTTTTGAATAAAGAAAAGGTGAGCTCTAGATCAGAAAATGGTGTAAATGACATCCATGATCAGGTTAAAAAAAGTCCACTTGGAGTCATTTTTTATTCTTTATTATAAGATGTCAATTCACAGAAGCATGTCAAAATATGAATCCCACCCAGCCGTAAATACCTTATCTCAAATTTCCGCTTGTAAACCTATTCAGCCTTTGCTCCAGATACATCTAAAACAGTAAGGAACAGAATTTTGGATATTCCTTTTTCGCATTGAGATAAAAGTGGTGGCTTTACTTTTGAATTACCACACTGCAATAAAATAATACAATAGCCTCAAAACCACTCAAAAAGGTATATCAAAACGTACATTAATATTATGCATTATATGAACCCCACACAAAAAAAAAACAAAAAAAAAATAGTTATAACTTACTATGAGCCATAGCTAGTTTCTGCCAGAAATATTAGGGTTTAGCCAGTGTCTGGATATGCAAACATGTGGTTAAAGCTTTAATAATTTGTATTAATTAATGTGGTGAGAGAATAGGAACTTGGTGCTTGTCAATCTTCAATGTCTCTGTGTATGTAATGCAAATATTGCACGTTGCTATTTTCACTCTTAGCTTATCATTCTGCTTTGGTGTAGATCCATATGGGTTTGCAGTAGAAAAGCTGCACTTTCCACCCCTAAGAAATCTGAATACAATTTAGGCTCGTTTGTATTTTCAAAATTTATCCCAAGATTTAGTATTGTAAGATAAAATTTATTTTTAACATATTGAAATTGATGAATATATAAGCTCGAAAATAAAAACACCTTTATGCTTTCCTTTTGGTAAAGAATAGAAATCTATGTATAAGAATTTAGCATATTGCGTTTTTCTATGTAAAAAAAATTAAAAATATATTGGAATACGTCTGAAAATTATTGGCATTATGGAAAAAAACAGGTTTAAACTTTGAAGTGAAAATATAAATTAAAAGTTTATTTTTAAATAACTAGTAAATAAATTCGAAAACATAAACAAACAAACGAACCCAAAAAAGATCAGCTGTCCGCAGGCAGCACTTCTGTTTCTTCCCAAACTTTTGGTCAGAAAACTGTCTTAATTTCTCGCAACCTGTCTGTCTCTCTCTGCAGTTCCATCTTGTCTATCAATCCAACAATTCATAAGTCTCTCTCGAGATCATCAACAAAATATGGAGAATCAGCTGGCCACTTGGATTCATAATCATGTCTTCTTATTGCATCATGAAATCCAAGGTGAATAATAATCTGCCAAATTATAGTTGGAAGAACTTGTAGTACTGATCAGACAGCAAAACAAGCTTTAAATTTTCGTTCTATCTATTCATCTCCCAATGTTCTCTACTGTAGGGCTGGCAAAAGAAGTTAAGTCGTAACAGCTAAAAGCTGCTCGCAATATACTGCACGCATATTGCATCCACTCCACTAACTGCATTCATTGCTGTCATCATTTGCAAGCATGTTCAATATTATCCTTTTCTTGTTACCTTAAGTTTATTTGTTGTGAGTAAGATGTCGTCGTTATTTCGAGCACAAATTTCAATGACAATTGAAAATTTTGAAATTTTGATAACACGTCAAAACAAACATTCTAATAAGATCAATCATAGAAATTTTTATATTTATTAAATAGATTTTATGGGATTTATCCCTTCTTAAATTGTGTTGATATGTTGTTGATTTAACTAATTTATATTGATTTGATAAGGTTGTAATTAAATGAATTGGATCTGGTTGACTAACCTCATTTAAAAAAATATTAAAAAATCTTTTAGTTAATCATATTTTAATTTATTCAAATCTAATCCGATTCGATCATTTAAGGAAGGAAGTGCAAATGATTTGAAGATTTTTTTAGTTGGGAAATATTGCTAATTAGCGAAGGAAGAGAATCCTAAATATATTACAATAAGTGTCTCAACATGTAAAGCAACATCGGGTATCTTGAAGATATTTTGCAATATTTCTTTGAAATTTGTTTTCATCTTTAAAGGTTGATAGGGCGGATGCTTCTGAAGGTAAAGCAAGTGGATTGCATTAAGTGAAATTGTATACTCTTAAGATAACTCTTTAGTTTACTTAAGGAACTTATATTCGAGTGATTATCAATTAAGAGTTCGAAAAGTTTTTGATTGTCTACATCTTCAAAAATGAACAAATCAAAGAGGTTGAATGAATTGTCCATCTATTCATCGAATCAAGAATATTATCAAGTGAAGAAATCATCCTCAAAAGAGGAAGACTTGTTGATCAACCTTAATAGTTGGAATTAAGAGGGAATCTTAGCGAATTGGAGGCAAGGGAACTTGTTACTTGGGAGAGTTAGGTTACAAATGCATTAACAAATTAATTCCAAAGAGAGTTTGGATTAGGCGAGTATATTTGTATTAGTTTGGACCAATTGTCCTAATATTTGTTGGAACATTTATTAGTGGAAATTTTGGGCCCGATCTAGCAACTGTGAAAGGGTTCTTCGTGTGAACAAACCTTTAGTGTTTCTTTTACTTTTTCATTGCATGTGTAAGTTTGTGGTAATAATTGTTGTAATATAACTTACTACATTAACTGACAAATCAACCCACCATGGGTTTATCTAAATATGAATAAAAAGCATTGTAGGAAACTAAATCATGCCTATCCCTTTTCATTTTTATTTAATATTTTGGAAGCTAAGACATTTAATCAAGTGTGAGTTAAAAATAAGTTCTTTGTTTTGTATATATATAAAAGAGAATCAATAGTATATAAGTAGATACATGACCATTATTCTTGTCAGTCCTATATATATAGATGCATAGAAATGCATTAACAGTTTTTCTAATTTGGTCCACCTCCACTTCAAACCTAATAAGATTGTTTTCTTAAGATTGGCTATGTTTATTTTTAAACTTTGGTATATGTTTTTAGATATTTTTATTTAGAGAATTACATAAAAGTAAGAGAGAAAATAGATAAAATTTAAAAAATGTAATAATTAAGTATACGTTTTTTATGACTAAAATTGCAACACGAGCATAGCCTATGTTTTCAACTTACTTAGACTCAGTTCAACCTGGCCCACGAAGACCAATAAGAACTTGAAATTTAACTCAAACGCACCTTATAATTTCTATAAAATTATGCTGGTCATTTCCTAATGTTTCACTTCCAAACATAGTGTCTCTTGTCTCTCCTTTTTTTAATAAAGATCAGAACGAAAACTTATGTATGTGGGTCACAGTGTGTACTGTTTGGAGCAGAGAGCATGGGTTTCCGAGTGAAGTGTTGGGTTTTTAACAGAAAAAGAACACAGAAGAAACAGTGGAATTGCAGAATCCATACATGTGCGTGTGCGTGTGTGTGTGATGAGAAGCAAGCACATCAAAGTTTCCCTTAGTGCAATATTACGTAGAAAAGAAGCAAAGAAGGCGCAGGTGATGAAAGGTTGCAGATAAAAGGAGAAGGGTAGTCTCTGCAAGGCCTGTTGATGATGCCCCCCACCAGAATTTGATTATGTTGTTGTTGGATTTTTTTGTATATATATGTTCATCACGGGATTGATCTTTAATTCTTCTGCCTTGGATTTTCCTTCAGACCCAGATTCTGTCCGAATTATTCTGCATCCTCTCATTCACCTTTAATTTCATTCCATGATTATAGATCATTAATCAACCAAGATTGCTCCAGATTTTCCCATCATTACTCTTTAGGGTTTCAATGATTCAACTGATCAATCCATGCGCGTAATTTAAATACTGTATGCGTGTGTGTGTCTGTGCACATGTGTTGAAGGCTGTCGCCTGTAGGTTTTCTTAAAGTTTCTCTGACAGGAACCATTTAAAGCAAAGGAATTAATCAGTATAAATAGGTGTCTCTCTCTTTTTTTTTTTTTTCCCGAACAACTTTCATTATGTATTAAAAAATATGTCTGTGCATTCTTGGTTGATCATGCGATGGAGTTGTTTTTAATACATGTTTTATTTAATTAGGTTTAGGGACTCTCTCTTGCACGCATGATTGTTAATGATGACGTTCATGATTATCCCCAATTAAGTCACTCCCCCCCCCCCCCCCTTCGGATACGTCCAAAAATATATATATAAATAGAAAGTTATGCAGGCTCAAACACTGTACTTTTTTCAAATTAAAATTATCATTTTTCGTGATTTCATAGATTATCGGGCATTCTTTACCTGTTATTTTTTTTAAAAAAATCAAAAGTATAATCTTTAAATCTAGTTATGAGAAAAAGAATAATTAAGAATAAATAACATTTATGTAAGATAATGCAGCCATTGAATTAGGATTTATGGTTGTCGGGATAAAACAAATGTATTCGCTTATGTAAAATAAAGCATTTCTTCTGATCACCTCAATTTCAATTACCATTCTCCAAAAAGAAAAAGAAAAACACTGTAATTGAACTAATTTATACTCATACTTCATTATTAATAATTTCTGTGTACAATAATATTAAATTATAAGTCATTCGAATTATTAAAGTTTCTAAGTAGGATTGGCGTTATTTTCATGAATATAGCTTTATAGAGGTCTTAAGTGACTACAAAAATTTAATGATTTTACCAGACCTAAATATTCAAATTCTTTGTAAGTTCCCAATTACTGGAATATATGTTGAAGTTTGATTAGTGATATCTCAAAATAGCAACGTGGTTATTATTCTTCTTTAAAAAAATTGAAAGTATCAGAAAAAATCACATGTTTTTAAAATTATTTTAGTAAAGGAAGTTCTGGGCCAAGTGAACCTAAGGCTCTTATGGGGCCTATCCTAAAGTGGGCCCAAAATTGTTAGCTCGATACATTAGGACCTTAAAGCCCAATATCCAATTTTGTTTCATTTTTCTTTGTCTTTTCATTTTTTTAAAATATCAATTTTAACTGTATATAATTCAAAAGGAGTCCTAATTCCCTAATCAATAGACAGTCTATCAATAATGAGAGCATGAGTAGCATATTTTTATGATTCTACACATTTTATTGCTGTCCAGAAACTAAACTGTGAGATATGACCCTTACCATATTCCTTTCGAATTCATTGTGTGTAAATTCATATAATTTGGATTATATGTGTGTGTGTGTGTGTGTGTGTGCGTGTGAGTGTACATATTACCCTTTGGGAATATGAAGATAGATTTATTGCCATTCTCTCACAGTGGCAAGCCTGATTCTAAGCTTGGTCTCGGTGATTGGTTTTACTTGGAAGCTCAAGATCCAACAACAGAAAGAAAAGCCCATGATTTGGATGATGCAAAATTCCATGAGTAAGCTTGAGAATGTGATGAATATCACATATGTGTTGATATAAATGAAACTGTTTCCTTCCTTCATTAAAGTCAATTATCTCCAATTTTCATTGCCTTCACTCTTGTGACTAATTCTATTCTCCTTTGTGTCAGTCTCATGATATACTTAGTTGGCACACTACGGCGCTTCTCTCGTCATTTTGGACTTTTGAAACTTTCACAATTGTAGGACTTTTTGTGCAGGGGTTTTAATAAATTGTGAAAGACATGGATGTTGGTCAAAATTGGCTATCAAGAGGTCTCGAACAAGCTGGGCAGTTCAAGGTAAGAGTCATGGACAACTTAATTGATAAACATGAAGGAGTCTAGACTTATCCGACTATTGCTGCAACATATCATATAACAACCAAAGGATATGAAGTTGATTAAATTGTCGATTTCAAGGGACTTTGGAACTATTTTCTTAGAGCAATTTTAGCTAACAAATCTGTGAAGTTTCATTCTAAATAGAAGCTGTGTAGTGTGCATTTGAATGAGCCTCCATACACGATCGATTGAGGAAGTTTAAAATGTTTTTCCTGGTAACGAAGGGCAGACTTCAGAGGTGTTCATAGCTTTACTGAATGGATCTCATTTTGAATATTGCAGAGGATTACAAGTTGAGGTCAGAGATTTACTTCCTTTGTATTATCTGTAGATGCCGCTCCACACAGAATAGCTATAATCCAATCAATGTGAAGTCTGAAACATAATCCTTAACGATTCACTACTGCATGTAAGAACAAAAGCAACAAGTCGCAGTGATATTTCCATGGCACAACACAGCTTAATGTCTTACAGTCAAATATCCGTAATAAAAACAACTTGCATGCTCAATCAATTCCAGTAAACCATGTTCATGGACCTTAAAAGCACATCTAATCCAGAAAAGATGCTTGCATTTTTCAGTGTTGTTCCTTTTTTAGAGAATGTTAATAAATTTCAAAATCCATTTCGCCGTCCAGTAGCGACAACCGTCTTTTTGATTGGGACCGCAGTCGCTCTTTGGTTGGGTATTGGTGCAACATTACCTATTGAGAAATCCCTAACCTTAGGTCTTTTTTAATTTGATTCAATTGTGAAATAACACGACGTGCGTATCTAGGGAATAGTTGCTTCAAAGCGAATTCTCCCTAGATACATCTACCTATTCAATAAAATTCTGAATTTCTTTCGAATATATGAATTGTGCTACAGATTCAGAGTTCATGTGAACCTTATATTGATCTACAGAATATCATAAGCAGACGAAAGAATGCATTCCCATAACATAATTCCTGCTATTATGAACGGATCATAGGAGAACAAAATGGCAGATAATTTTTTGGAAATATTTACTAAATGCATGGAACATATGGAGATTGTGCAACAAAACATCGGTACAACCGTGTTACCTGCCAGCCCCATCTGCCTGACCTTTACCACGAAAGAAGAACACAAAACATCTTCAGGACTAAGAAAAGGTAATACTGGATAACCTCTCAATAAATTGATTAAAAACTTCATCACGGGGCAAAACGCTGATCCTAACATACTTATCGCTCTCGCCAAAGTGCTTCCCGCTTCTGGCTAATATCTTGTGGTCGCGAAGAAAGCTTTCACAGTCCTCTATTTCACCTTCACACTTCAGCCAAGCAAAAGCTCAGAGGACGATATGCAGATAATTTAAACCTCGTACGGCGGAAAAATTAAATCTACAGTGCAACACTTGAGAATTTGAGAATTTACCTGGTTGTGAAGCAAAAGTACGACCACTAAAGGTGCACTTGCCATGCGGAAAATATGGCAAACTGAAAAGATTGCTTCTCTAAGTTGCTGCCACCTTCCTGTCATTTGGTTGTAGCTGTGATCAAAGAAGGCTTCACCTTCCTTGAAGTTACCTTTGTGTTCGTAAGTGTCGCATAAAACTTGTAAAATATTAGCTGCACGAAGCTGTGCCTCTTTGGACACGCCTATGGTGCTAAGCACGACGAACTCTAAGTCGTTTTCTTTGTAAGTTCTGGATCCTTAACAAGAGCCCAACTACAAGATATGAAAACTATGTATTACCAACCAATCACAGATATAGGGCCGTCCCCCAAGTGGAAAAACGTTTCCTACTTATAAATAAGAATGTAAGCTTAAGAAAATCTGGAATCGTCGGATCAAAATTCGTTGCTTACCCCAGGCGTGTAACAGCGTGGCCAGTGTTTTTTGAAACCGTAAAAAGCATGATATCATGATCTGCGCAAGAAGAGATTGATGTATACTGTGGCCAGTAGTAAGCCGAGTCATGAATTAGTATTCCTTGATTTTGATTGACCACGGCTTCCCTGGATAATCCATCGGGGTTGTTCGGGGATGTCACTAGTTCAATATATGGCTTATCTTTCTTGAATTTGTGAGCGTCACCACCCCACGGATAAAGTCCAGACTTCAGAAATTCAGTGATCAATGGATATGACTGCAAGCATTTCAAAAGAAATATTATGAACGCGTAATGAAATAATTTGTTAGAATTTTATACAAGGAGATGACACAAAAGTTGTAAGGGCAAAATCTTCAAAAGCATGTCCTGCCAACTGCCGTAATTGTGCACCTGCGGTGATGCAGTTGGTAATTATTCTCTGCGAATATCAATTTCCGCAATGGAAGCGTATAAGCATAAGTGGAATAAAATAATGGGGTCATGTAGCTTAAGCTAAACTTTAGTTGAACAGCTAAATATCAAGAATATCTTCAGTAATCCGGACTTAGCACAGTAACTGAGAAAGATACTATCTTGGCCATTGCCAACGCAGGGCAATTAATGATCATTGCGCTAATGTATCTTGGGGCTGGTGTGTATCTTGAGCTGGTGTCTCATTACGCTATATGAGAACACGGTTAAAACATTGCATGATTATGCCAAAGAAAATAACACCATAAATCAAGTAAGCGAAAATAATAGGAGGCATAAAATGCTTGACCAGTAGAATGGTAGATTAGACATGAAATGCAGTTCCAGTAATGGTGTATGCAAGGTTGTAGTTGTAAACTAGTGAAGCATGCGTCAGTGACAAGCATCTAGCTGTTCCTCTAACATTTAACATAGTACAGGGGGCGGTATACCAGTACAGGAAATTAATTGCTTGCAATAAATGCAGCAAGCAAAACAAACTAGAAATCTTGCAATAAGAGAGTTCGACTAGACCAATTTGTTAACAAGTTTGTTTGTTCACAACATAATTGCGCTTTAAGAATCTCATACAATGTCAAGAATTCTATTGTAATTCAAATGAGTAGTTAAGGCTTTAAGATATTTGATCCTGTCAAGTCATTGCTGTTAAGAGTTCTTCAAACTTTGTAAGTTAATTTGATAAGATTTGTATAGAGTCCAACTTTATTTAGGCTTATCTAATCCTAATATCTCAAATAGTTGACAACCCTATGCAATAGAGAAAAGTTGGCCTATGTGAATATTGATCAACAAAAAGTTGATATTATCAAAATATGCAGTTAAAGAGTCTTGATAGGTTTGGACAAAGTGCGAACAAAATGGATAAGAGTCCAGGTATGTCATGACAACTTCTTGGCAATTGACTTTGACAGCATAGAAGATTTAACCAAAATATTAAGAAGTTAGTGTGCAAATAAAAATAGATAAGAGTCCAGGCATGTCATGACAACTTCTTGGCAACTGACTTTGACAGCACAGAAGATTTAACTTAAATATTAGGTAGCTGGTTTCACACCTCATAGAAGCCCAGTTGTGGTAGGACTTTTTGAAGAAGATTTATAAATGAAAGACTGTTGATACTCGAATGGTAAGCCTAGAGTGCAACTTAGAAAGACTAATGTGAAACATCCATAGTTCTCTTTTGTGAGTGTTATGATCTTAGGACTGATTTGTTGAGAGAGTAAATAGTGTAGGAAAGATAAAATCTTCAGAACGCCTACTATGACAAAAAGTTGACTTTAGGAGTTTAGATATTCACTATTGGAACAATGTATTGTCAACTAATCAGAAACCTTAAGATTAGGGTGGTAGAGCTAATGAGAGATTTCATGATTTATTTTTTTACTTCTATTGCTTAGTGATGCATTTTACTAGGGAAGGTCCTGTAGATATAAAAGTGCGAACTTCAAACTACGATAATAATTTCATGTCACATTTATTTTCTGTTGTGTTGTGTGTGTGCTTTCAACACGCTTACACAACTTACATTGTACCAACCCCGTACCAACACAAAGTCATTAAAATAAGTGTGAAGAAATATTGGAACAGCTTTAATTGCAAGCTTTGATTTAAGTGACTTACCGAGTGGAATGGTGCAGCAGATACTACACTAATTGGTTCTATAGCATTAGGTAGAGCAATTGCATATAGCATAGCCTGGAATAGCTACATAGAACTGGTTCTGACCACAGTGTAGTGGTCCTCAGTGACAGCATTACCTACTAATTTGTGCAACCTCACAACTGCATTTGCAAATTCAAGCTCTAAAAACCAACAAAGGTTTCTGATATCGAAAAAGTAATTGATGAATTTCCAACCAAGGATCACGACTGTAGTTTTGTCCCCTAACTGTTGCCAATACCTCTCGTACATTGTCGGATCTCTGTTGTATAGAGTGAAACTTCAATCAAAACATCCCATACATGTTTGTTATGTATACAACACTAACATGACCACGCTAAATCCTTCAAACCTGTATATCTTACTATGTCTAATATTTTTGTCCCCTTGAATCTATTTTATTCATTACAACTCCCATTATAGATCAATCAGTTACAACCTTTTTGATCTAGATTTTTGCATAAGAGAAATCAGAATAACAAATTGTTACACCATGATCCTATAAAACGAGGGATAAAAACTAACTACATGTAAGATGCAGATTTTTGCAGCTAAACTTACCAATCGAGAATTACACATTTAATTATCATAAATAAGAATTGTACATTTAAGCTAAGCCAGAGGATTGTAACACTTTAATCATCATGACATAACATCACCATACCAAGGGACGGTCCAAAATCAAAGGCAATGGTCCTCACCACTCCACCTGTTGGTATGGAAGAACCAAACTTCTGGGTCATCCTCTATCACACAAATCAAATGATTGGATAAATGACAAGTAAACGCCAGGTCCACAATCATTCTTCACATGAATAGACAAAGAAAAGACCTATACGGTTTTTCGAATTCTGTTTATGTTAGATATTCTCAAAGGATAGAAGGGGTCTGAATGTAGCAAATGGACAAACCCAGGAAATGACCCACTAAGATGCATCTCATTTTAAAAAGCTATAGAAGTTATGAAAGCAACTTTGGCATAACAAAAACAAAAATAAAGTAAAAGCCACTTTACACCAACTTTTTCGTATTTTAAATTGAAAGCACAAGATATTGAGTGCATAACTCGAGAATGATCATGAGTGGAGGAGTAAGTGAGAATTTACATTGAAGTGTGCTAAAATATCAAGCCCTATAATAAAATGCATCATCTATGTTAAAAGTAAATGGAACACAAGAAGAATGATGACACCGACTGGTCAATGAGGGAATCAAGAAAGACCACCAGTGATTGTGCCTCATCATGCATATGCAACGTCATAGCTGTACAAAGACACTACTTCAAAAACAGCATAGCATAAATTAAAAGAGTAAACTATGTTTTGCTTTGCTAGCACAGCGGGAATTTCAAAGACAATAGAATTTGTTCTTGTCTCTAACCTGACATAACGTGAACCCCCAAGCGCACGCTAGGGAATCCTACTGGCGTGCCAGCGCACTAATCAACTAATAAGGTGCAACTCATCTGAAGGAAAGTCATTATTGAATGGAATTATGCAAGGGACATAATTCAACAAACAATGTTAGATTGAAATAAGCGATGATGACATCCACTGGCCCCACAATCCAACAACCACCAATGGACAGGTGCATATCACCATTCTTTTTAATGATGAAAGGATACAAAAGAACATCATTACACCAACACCATTTTAAAGTATAGAAGACCATTTACTGGTTCGCCGATCCACTGCTCTTCAATGAGAGTTTGAGAGATCTCATTCCAATGACTCCAACTATGGATATTGTTGAAGCAACAAAAGGTTTCAATCGTTGAAGATGGGTAAGTAAGCAAGTCCACAAACTTCATGATGCCTAGACAGCCATCATTACAAGATCATGTAAATAATAACTGAGTCGGTAGAAGCTTGCTATTTGAGTAAGAAAAAATAGTGGCTCTCCATTGTACTAGAGGGAGTCATCTACCATTATTTCAAACACAAGACGATGGAAAAATTCATGGATACAATCTAAAAGACACACTAGGAGGAAAATATCAGGTCAAACCCCACTTAAAGATTCTTTTATTTCTTTGTTTTTCCCCCTCTAAACAGATTGAAGAGAATAGGAAAATGACAAGGCCGCCTTTTTCCCACCCAAAACTTGAGGGGCCAAAAAAGGACAGAGGGGGGGAAACAACGGAGGTAGATGCAGAGGTGAAAAGGGATATTCGGGTAAAACCACTTACCGATCAAGATTGATAACTTAAGTAAGAGCATTTGATGAAGGTTGAGCTTTGGTTTCAAGAAATGCTCTTTTCGCAATGTGAGCATCCCTTGTTGCGACCAAAGACGCATTCTTACACTCATTGTTGAAGTTGAAAACATCTTGGGACTTGTGCTTCCCATTGCAGTGGTGTCTGTATAACAGCCCCATGTTCAAGGCCAATGAAATTACCAGAAAGTGCCCCAAAATCATTATTCTAAACTCCATACTCCAATTTTAGCTTAAAAGAAGGACTAGGTAGAACTGTAGAGAAAAACCAAAGTCTTGCAAAACTCATTTTTTACGTTTCCAAAACCCCTTATAAGAACCAAAGGATTTAATAGAAGAAAAAGAGAGAGAAATGAAACCCAAAGTTAGAGAAAATGTATAAAAGAAGCCAATGGTGCATGCCCTGACTGAACCAAAGATGCTTACATTTATCTATCAAAAATCTGGCACTTTAGAGAAATAATAACATATAAGAAAAGTTACTCATGAAAATTCTAGAATTTTTGAAAATACAATATTGATTATGGTGAGTACAATGTGTAAAAAGTTATCAAAAAAAAATTAAGATAGATAAAATTACATAAGACTAAGGAAAATGAAAAATTATGAGACAAAGAAACAAAGTTTATATTACTAGAATCTAAATATATAACCAAACTAGGCGTAACGCTGTTATAAGAGGAAAAGAAAAAGGTTGTTAGACGTGGTATCGTATTCCACAGCAATAATGCAATACTAACTCTTATTTATATCACCAAAGCTCTAGTTTAAATAAGGTAATAATTTAACTTAATATTAAGCATTAATTAGGGAATCATAAAAACTAAGAACTAAATTAAACGTGCCCTCTAAAAATCTAGTTATCTGATAAGTACCCATTTTCAAAACTCTCCACCTTTATATGGAATATTTTTAGTTACCAAGACTCCTTTTTTATGAAACTAATTTATTCACAAATTTTGAATCAATTCCAACACCCCCCTTGATTCAAATTTTGTTCCCCAAACAGTGCATTCAACATTGACGTATTCGTCATGTGCTAACCTCTAATATTCGAACATTTGGTGAGCTCTTCCTTCAATGGTTGAACTTGGTTGTCATTTTCAAGTTGCCTCCAATTGCAATTTTCTTGATCATTCCATATAATTTAATGCTACTTTTATCAATTTTAGAGAACATACCATCATCAACTTTATAATACAAATCACCATTCAAAATATTTTTAAAAGACTTATATTGGCACAATCCACAAGACCATTAATTTTAATATGCACAATCAATGTCTCATCATCTACTTCATGCTTCAAGTTTGGTTTTTCTTGCACATATGTCACGATGCAAGATCTAATAATGTTTTTACCTTAAGTAAGAACACACAAGTCTCAAGTTCCATTCTTTTCCGCGTGTCTAGTTGAGGATCATATTGGAATTCCCGCGATTGGTCTTGCGATCGCGCCACTTCTTTTGGCAATCATGAGGTTGTCTACTATAATTGTGAGCTCGGCTGCAAATCATTCTGGAAATTCCACGATTGGGTTCACAGTTGTAGGGATTTGTATTGCAGTCGTGGTTCTATTTTCAATGGTCGCGCTTCTTTTTGTGGCACATTGTTTTCTTCATTTCAAGATTCTTGAGATGAATTTTCTCCCCCTTTTGCCAGTTCCAACCTGTATACTCATCAAAACCATCATCAGAGAGAAAACCAGATCTAGCTTGATTTGTTTGGGTAACCACCACCCTTTTGTCTTTTTTTTACATCTCTTCATCATAGACCACAAACAGTCTACACTCCTCACTTGTTTTTTCTACATAGTTGGCTTGTTTGTTTCTATATCAACAATTGAATTTCATGTGTCCATACCTCTTGTAATTGAAGTATTCAACTTTCTTGTTTGGTTTTTTATCCTAATTTTTACCGCTACCTTCACCCCAGTAGTTATTTTTACTTTTACTTCTTCCATGCCATTCATCTTGGTTATTTTCCTTGAATCTTACCCTTTTTGCTTGAAATGCATTTCCTTCGACCTTCTACTTAATTCTTTTAATTCTTACTTCATGGGATTGCAAAGACCCTATCAATTTATCAAAGGAATAATTTGCCAAATCCTTTAACTCTTGAATTGTAGCAACAACATGATTAAATTTAGGAGAAGAACTATGTAATACCTTAGTCACGATGGTATGCTCGGAGATACGTTTTCTCTGTGACTGCATCCGATTGACAACTCCTTCTACCTTTGTCAAAAATTCCTACATTGATTCTCCATCCTTTATTTGGAGATTTTGGAACTCATATTTAAGTATCTACAATTTAATTCTCTCCATGGTGGAAGATTTAACCTTAATGTAGTCTATGATCGTTTGCCATAAAAACACCTACAATTTTGGAGAAAATTGATTAATACATAACTTGTTGAATGCAAAATAAAGTTTTTGCATCCTTCCTCATATTTTCTCTTAGTCTGTCCCCTCATCACCCTTGTCATAGTCATTCTCCAACAAGTCCCATAACTTTTGAAACTTAAGTAATGTCTTCATCTTGATATTCCAAAATTCATAATTGTCTCCCTTAAAAATAACAAAAAAAGTTAAGCAAAACTTACCATGGTATTATGTCCAGTCCTTATTTACTTAATGTATAGTACCGATAATTAATATTTCAAGAATATTACTTGGTTTTTTAGAATAAATTAGCTTAATTGTTAATTTTTTTTATTTCTCCTCTTTTGTGTTTATTGATTAACTCTATGGATGAAGGGATAATATAAAATATATGATATGAACCTACTACAGTTTGGACAACTTTAGTCATAAGATTTTTCTCAACTTTAAAATATGTTCAGCATTAATAAAAGTTTAAAAGTTTACATATGATGAAAAAATTATAGTAAAAGAAAACAAAGTTCTACAATTAATTAATTACGGCATACAAATTGAATACAACACAAAAACACTACACACGCACGCATATATATTGTACAATTGTGTGAAATTAAGTGGAATACTTGTAAAATATGACCTAAGATGGAATCGTTATTATCTTACTTAAGATTTGATTTATATTTAAAAACAATAGAAGTTGTACAAGAACACTGTTATAGATAATCATTAACTAATAACTTAATATTTTCTACTATTTAAGTTTTTTAACCACACACTTCCACTTGTCTAACCCCAAATGCAGCTAAGTATAAGTGGGTTTAAAGTATTTCTAACAATTACGAAAATGTAACTATAGCTGCACAATACATAATAACCCTAAAATGTGCTGTTTTAGCTTAAAAACCACTCAAATCGTAATTTTAAAATAGTTTACACCTAGCATTGAATGTTGCATTATTTCCAATCTCGCTTCCACTTTATGGCTTCTAAGATTCTTCTCTCGCATTTAGTAAATGAGAATAAAATAAATAATTGTGTTTTCATTGTTAAATTTTACTAATTGTAATGCGATGAAAACATTAAACTAGTGCCTTATGCACATTCAATAAGTATGTGCATTAAACTTAAAATATAATTTATTATGTATACATATAAAGTTATATTTTTATTATATGAATATTTTGAATAATATACATTCTTATTCTATTTAATAATTTATCATTTAAAAATTGTTTACTCTAAAATTATATAATTTTATTAATGACAATAAACTATGAACTACTATGTTTGAAAACGTATTAAAACTTTATTTAAATGAAATAAAAAGAAAAGTCTGAGAAGCTAATCAATAAAATTAAGTAGAAAGGATAAAAAAAAAAGGGGAAATATAAAAAAGAGAAAATAAAATAGAGTCATTTTAATAGTTTAGGCATGATAAATAGTATAAACATAGGTTTATTAATGTGATTTATTAAAATAACTTCTAAAGATTTCACTTTTAATAATTTAATAATATAGTATAAATATATATTAATGATATTGAAGAAAATATATAATATTTATATATTTATGTGGCCTCTAAAACTTAGGAGATGTTTGTTTATGTTTTTAAGTGTGTGGTTTTTTAATATATTTTTTTGAAAAGTACGAATAAATAAAAATGATAAATAAATAAAATTTTAAATATGTAATGATTGTAACGTGTGATTTTGAGAGAATATGAAGCATAAAAAACATTGCCCTATATTCCTAAATGTGCAACAAATACTGACACACAACATTTTACAAAAGAACTAGTTCGAAAGCATAATCTATACTCATTATAATGATATTCTTTGTATAGAGTATTCGACTCTTAAATTAAAATTTTTGGTTGATACAATACAAATTTACTATATTATCATTGTTTATACTATTTAATAATAAATAAGAGTATCATAATAACTACTTTTGATATTTTAATTGATTTTTGAAATTAACCATGCATTTATTTTTAACACACATGTAGAGTGTGTCAATTGGTTAATTAAAATAATATACGTTGAATACATAAAGTGAGAGTAAAGTATTCATATATTATTTTCAGAGGTTAATATGCTACAATGATAAAATTTGAGGGGCAAGTTGCTATTAATAAAATGAAATAGGAAATGCACCCTAGCAATGGCTTCAACTTTGGTGCCGTCCTTAAGAGAAAAGGAAAAGAACATGTAAGATTTTAGAAAGAGAAGAGACCGTAAGAGAAAGGGAAAAAAAAATAGAAAAAAATTTTAAATCTCGTAAATTGTTTGACCAAATAATTTTTATAAAAAAATAATTAAGAATAAGTTAAAAAATTCAAATTTTATAAATTTTTAATTATTTAAAAAAAGTTTAAAAATAAATAAGAAAAATGATAATAATAAAAGTTTTTGAGAAAGAGAGATATTTACACTATATTTAGTTCTTGAAATTTAGAGGAAAAAATATTAAAAAAATAATTTTTGTTATTTAGTTAAGAAGAAATATATTTTGAATAAAAAAACTAGAAAAAAAATCATAATTTAAGAAAAAAATAATTTTCATTATAAAAGAAAATTTATTTTAATTCTTATTTTTTTAAAAAAAATTTACTAAATCTATTCTTTATTTATTTCTTCTATAAAAAAATCAATTTTAAATTTTTATTCCATTTGATTTCTTTTTTTTTATTTTTTCTTTTTTCATTAAATTCTTTTTAACTAAACACCGCACAATACTGTAAAAATTTTTATTTTATTTTTTTCTCTATTATTTATTTCACTCTAAATTCTTAAAACTAAACGCACTTTTAAAAAAAATTTCCTCTCATTTTCCTTACAAACATAATTTCCTTTACATCGCAACTTTCCTTTACTTTTCCTTATCCATCAAATAATTAAAATTATTTTCTCAACCTTTTTTTTTGTTTTTTCCTTTCTTCCTTCCCCAAATCCTTCCACCTCGCCCAAAGAAGAGACGGGAAAAGGTGAAATTCAATCATGGCGGAAAACAGTGAACCCCAGGAGAGCGAGTGCGCCTTCCAGTGGGATGAAAATTCTCAACTTTATTACCATGCCAGGTTTTTCTTCACTGAAATTTCTAGAATTTGACTTAGGTTATTTGAATTACCGAATGTTTTGATTGTTTATCGATGATTGCACTTGGAAATAAGACCTTTTATCTTCGAAAACCCTTAATTAAATTGTCAATCATTTTACAAATGCTTGAAATCATTCTGTGGTGTTTTTAATTTTGATGCAGCACTGGATTTTACCATGATCCTCAAGCAGGTTGGTATTATAGCAGCAG
Source organism: Avicennia marina (assembly GCA_019155195.1). NCBI lineage: Eukaryota > Viridiplantae > Streptophyta > Magnoliopsida > Lamiales > Acanthaceae > Avicennia > Avicennia marina. The sequence goes on from CM032779.1 coordinate 865,952, forward strand.
AGATGGACTTTATTACAAATTTGAAGATGGAAAGTATGTGCTTATGGAGTGCAATCAGGTATGAATTTGTATATTTCTTCTTATTTTTTTCCCGCATAATTGTTTGCATAGGCTATGTTTGGAAGAGGGGTTTTTGTTGGATTTGAGTTTGGTAGAAGTTGTGTTGAGATGGGTAATATATTGGTAAGGAATGTTTTGAGGATATAAATAATATGATTTGTTTAAATATATGTATAAAATATATAATAATGATTGGATGATGTGATAGTAAATAAGAATAATGATTATGTTTTAGAGTGTAAATAAAAATAAACGTCAGAATATATGTGATATATGTGGGTATTGATTTAATTTTTAACAAATATTATGATTGAAAATAAATAATTAGTTATATATATAAAAGAGGGAAACATATGAGGCTCAAATGCAAGGAAAAGATGTTTCAGTGGAGCCTTACCTAGGTAAACTAGTATATATGAGTTTTACTATGTTTATTCATAAATGCTTTTGCAAGATCATGTCTATCATATCTGTATTTCACCTGCTGCTGGTTTGCATTTTCTAAATGGATTGCTTATGTTTGAATAATTGAGGTCTTATTTTATTTTATTTTTATACCTACATATATTGATAATTGTGAACCCTTTTTTTTTCCTTTTGTTCCTGTAGTTGATTAGCAGTTATCTGTCGGCTATGCATTTCTTGTTTTGTTCCCCATGCCTGATATTCTTCTATTCTATGATATTATCTAGACAGATACCTCCTCAGGATACAATAGTGGTGATCAGTCAGAGTATCCGCCTCCCCCATCAGAATGGTCTGCTCAGTCTCAGTCCATATTTTATCATTATGCCTGACTTATTGCTGCGAAGTGTATGCCTAAGCCACAGATCATATGCAGGCTGGAAGACACTCTTATTGACATGTATTTGTCAGGCTATTCCAATCAACCAACTTATAATGCTGCTTCTGACATGACTGTGAATATGGAAACTATTGAAACGGATACATTAGATGCCCCAACTCATGGTTTGTGAATTTTTTCTTTAGGTGATTAAGTATGTTCATTGAAAAGAGTTTTTATAATATGTTCATTGAAAGGAGTTTTTATAATTTCTTATGTGTCAAAATGCAGGAGATGATAGTCAAGAACTGGAGGAAGGTGAGTGGATCCCAGATGATCCCGACTTCTGGAGGAATTTAAGTGAGAAAATTTTAGATGAAGGTATGTACTACTTAAAGTTGCTGTCTTGTTCTTTGAGTATTTGTACATTTAAGCTGCTATTACATGGAGTTAAAATTTATGGTTGTCTATATGCCCAAGATATGTATCCTCTTTTCTTCTGTGGCCTATTCCAATCAGTGTTTTAAAGCAGTTGCTTGAGCTATTTAGGTTATTTCTTGGCTGTGTATGTTTTCTCTGCTATGTTTCCTGTTCCTGAAATTCAATTGAAAGAACATAAATACTTTATATTTGGAATTTTGCACTAGACTTTCATTAATTCTGTAGTAAGGAAATGTAAGCAAGAGGAAAAATTCAAAATTTTCAGAATATCAGAGTTTGTATTGGCTTCTGACAGTTGGAGAAATCATATCTGTCAGGTATTTCTGAGGAAGAAGAAAATTGGCGTGCTCAATATGGTCAAGTAAGTCAAGTCGATGAGGGTTGGATGGCGGATTTGCAAGTGGTGGATTTGTGGGATTGGGCTTTGGTTAGAGGGACAAAGAAAGATGGAAAGACAGAGATGGCTAGGCTTGTTGGCAGACAGAAGAAGCGCTCTGGCAAGCTTCATCCCTCAGTGCCTTCTGGTGGTGGGATACTGAAAACTGCACCCATACGTGAGGTGCACCTCGATCTGGTACGAGTAACATCAGGTTTGTCCATCAGCCCATCCACTTTTTATTGAATGAAATTAGTATGAATTTCTTAAGTTGCTTAGGACATGAAATGAACTTTTGAATCAAACCAACCCTGGTTAGAATAAGTTTTAACAATTTCTTTAGTTTTTCTTACTTTTAGGCCGGATATACAGATTGAGGATTCCTAGCTTGCAATATTTGGCAACCCTGGCTGTTTATGATGCTTCCAACCCAACTAAAGATTGGGGCTTTCCACAGTTGTCAATCAAAAACCATGCAGAGAAGGTGCCAAAAAATGATCAGCAGGAAGCTCTTGGGATACAAAAGGATAAATCCTCATCATCAATGAAGCTTTGCTCATCCAAGAAGGTAACTAAACATGCTTTTCCATCTTTTTGGGTTCCTTTACATTTTCCGCCTGTTTAGCGATACTGAAGCTTGATTCTATGGCGGAAAAAAGAGATGGGTGAATTTGAGTGTGAAGTGTCTGCAATTTGAGTAATAAATATTGGAGGACTTTCCAGTAGGTTTTGAATTTTTTGATTTCATCAATTTTTTCAGCATAGGTTAATTAAAGGATATATAGCTTGATAGGCTGCCTTAGTTTTTCTCATATGGTCAGGTTATTGCAGTAGGATTCATAAGATCAAGTTTGTCCAGCATATAAAAGTTGGGTTGCTGTTGTTACTTTTTAGTGTCCTCATGGTTTTCACTTGACTCTTAGAATTGCTTAGCTATGTCGTATGGAACTGGCTGTACTCTTTATAATGTCCATGAATAACTTCTCCAAAGAGATTTATTTATCTTCAGCTGGAAAGTGTGGGTCTTTGTGCATAAATCTCAACTGAGGTATACGGTAGAGTACTGTGCTGTAGGATTCAGCACAGGGTAGCCTATGACACTGCCCAAGGAAAATTGCAAAAAGAGGAATAAATTGTATTTGGGTTATTGATGTCCAGAAAAACATATGAGAGCTAGACTGCCATCTCAAAGGATGCATTTACTTCATGTTTTATACTGTTTGAGGTTACCATGTAAAATTTTGAGAGTAATCCTTGAAATTGTTATCACTAACTTTTCAAAAGTGATAAGAGCCAGTAAATAGTTAAGTTGAATTAGACCACTTGCTTGGAAATGATTGAAACATGTTTATAATAACCCACTCATGAAGTTCAAAGCAGTCTATATCACGAACACAACTCTTAGTTATGTTTTCTTCCACCATGATCTTTGTGGTTTGTTTAGGACCTTACATACCGGGATAGAGCTGCCGAGAGAAGAGCACTGCACGGTGGCTTTGGCATTGGTCCTGGACAAAAGAACGAACTTACTGGGGATAATTCTGTTCCGTCATCTCCTACTTTACAACCTGAAGAGGCTGCAGCAGAGTCGCTGAGCATTTCATTTGGGGAAGGAAGTTATGCCAGAAGAATTCTAGAAGGCATGGGCTGGAAGGAGGTAATTTTGTCAAGAATTTTGTTTCAGTTTGGAGAACCCTGCTGTTGCATAATGTTCTTAATGTTTATGTACAGGGGACGACACTTGGCCGTAGCATCAAGGGCTTGACTGAACCTCTACAAGCATCTGGAAACAAAGGAACTGCTGGTTTGGGTTGGACCGACGGCAGGAGAAAGTAATTCTCAGAAGGCTCAAATTTCAGAGTGACAAGAAACCAGTGAAACTTAATCACCACTAGGTTTTGTGATGTAGTTTGGATAGAAAATTCCTGTAATCTAGTATTTTGCTATTTCATTTGTCTCCCTCTCTTTATTTTGCATGCGTGTGGGTTGGAAAGTATATTGACATTGAGGGGGGAATAAGAGTCAGCTAATAAAAAGAACAGATATTTGGAACAAGTAATGAAGCGTGGGGAGCACAAAAAACATGCAGTTAACACGAGTAATGGAGACTTTAGCCTTAATTGAATTAATTGTTAGGTGAAACACTTCCTCACCACTCGTAAACATTTCGCTTCTCATTAACTTAAGAGTGATTAGGCTTAATTAATTAATTTATAGATATTAATCGATTGTTCAGAAAAAAAACTCATAATAAAATATGAATTCAATACTAAATTATCAAAATTCTAAATAAATAATTCAGCCCCTGAAATCTTATAGAACAGTATGAGTCCAGTGACTCAACTCATTTGATATTTTATATAAAAACAATTTTTTGCCCCTCGTCATGATTATTATTAACATTTTTTACGACATTGAAAATTAAATATAAGTTTGTGATATTAATAAACACATAACAGGGTTACATATATTTTACAATAATTTAATTTTTTAAATAAATATCAAATGAAAATTTATAATAGATATTACAATATTGATATGTGTAAAAATGTGTTTTTTGAAAAGTTCAAAGTAAAAGTAGTGTGAGGAAACAAAAGTGGCATTAAATTATCCAATTTAGTAAACATATCATTTTAAGTTATTTCATATTTTAATTCATAATACTGAATATAATAGTAAATTATCATATAATTAATTTATCTATCAAATTAAGTCAACAGGACGGTTTGCAATTGAGAAGAGAGAAGCTATCAATCAAACTAAAACTCTTTCACAAAGAAGCTGTACTGAAACGTAAACACCAACACTGAAGTTCAACAGATCAACTTTCAGTTTGCCCTTCAATGGGCAGTGCCCCCTCTTCGTTTGCATTGGCATCGGTGGCCACCTCAGTCTGCCCCTCTACAATGCTGTTTTCCTGCAGTTGACGCTTTAATCTTTGGATCTCATCGTCCCTTTCTTCCAGTTTTTCTTGCAAGATAATCGCCTGTCAACAAATTGGGTCAGGTTGAAGAGTATGATCAAGCACGTACTAACTTGTGAAAGTTGTAACAGGCATCAAGCAGAAATTCCAGTGAATGTTCTTCAGTGTATCAGGTTTATTTCACATATGCATGGTAAATCAGAAAGGTACAATAAATCTAATACAGCAGGCATAGATCAGGTGCTTCATGAAACAATATATAAATTTTCAAATAGGGCAGGAGTAGATGACATGTACAGTTTAGCACCAATCATGTGTGTAGTGGAGCAAGTATAGTTTCCATCTCTAAGCACTACAAACTGAAATTGCAAAATATCTATATTCATCATAAACTCCAAAAGTACATATCTCAGATTCTGAAATTGAATAGAGGAAAATCAAGCCAGTACCAACTCATTTGATCTATCAACATCACCGGTTAATTTCTCCATTTGCTTGCATAATCCTGCAGGATACGATAAAATAGAAGATAGTGGAATCAATCACAACCTTCAGATTTCAGAATGGTAAATAATTGTATAAACTTGTTAATTTATCATCGGATACTAGATCTAGTCTTCATCAAGAAAGATGATTATAAAAATAACATATGAGATGCAACTGCCTTGATCATTTGAAATCACAACCCGCCCCCCAAAAGTAAATTAAAATAAAAAGAAGATCTTGAGTTGGCTCAGGTGCGGAGTATGTATGAACTGCTAAAACATGGTCGAAATCCTTCAAAATAGGGCAATTGCCATGACACAAGAAAAACTGATGTTTAACATGTTCCACAAATGGAAACAGATATACACAAGATATCTGCATCAGAACCCAGCCTCAGAAGACATTCATACACAAGCAACAAGCATAATTTATAGTCTCCACTCTAAAATATATGTTCCAGAAACAAATACAGCCTTCAGAATATAGCTACAGAACTATCAAACATTCTATTCAAGGGAACTTGCACTTTTCTAATGTTCTCATAAAATTAAACAGGATAAAAGAAAGGAAGTTCAAAAACAGAACACGTAGCACACAAAGATACTCCGATCCCAGGATACAGCCACCGAACAATTACAACTAACAAAATATCGAAAACACCGCAGAAACTGACCTTCAAATTGATTTTTGAGTTCAGCATTCTGAGATTTTTGCAAAGAAAGCTTCATCGCTAGCTCATGCATCTAGCAGAAACAGCAAATGAAAATAAATAATGATGGAAATGAATTTCACCAATATCATAAAGATCCAAAATTTCACTCTATAAGGCAGGAAAAAAGGGCATAGCCATCTACGTATGTGACAGTTGAGGATTTAATTCACTTTCATCAATAGAATACGATGTTCAACTTCTACAATTCTCCCACTTGGGAACATAACAGTATGTACACCTAGAGTTATAAATGTATTACTTACAACTGTCAGAATATCATTTGATAAAAACATAACCCATTACCTTCCCTTCATTAGCTTGGTTACCAATCTCCTCATTCTCCTCCTGCAAGGTCCTGCATTTCGCCATTAACATCTTTCCCATTTTACTTTGTGGGGTGAAACTGACTGCAGCAATATTATCCTGCAACTCTTTAACTTTCTTATCTTTTTCTTCCACCAGATTCTGACAAAACAATAGTTTTCAGGTAACACTTAAAAAATGCAAAAAAATGAAATACCGTTTACATACGGATGAGGAAATTTATCAAATAAAAGAAAGTATAGTCCAGTATGACAGGACTCTAGGGGTGAGAACGCCATACATAACATGAGATAAACAACCACAACTACAAAAGAAACAGCCAAAAAAGTCTCAACCATACAATAACTTCAACACTAAATTTTTTATTTATCACAATCTACAATGCAATCAAAAAATTAATTAAGAACAATTATTTGGACTAGCCCGTTGGCATTGTTCAATAGAATCTTTTCATTGGTCAAGTTACAATTAGACAAGAACACTTTTCACCGTAGAAGATATCTAATGGTACACAATGTGTTTAATTTATTCTTTTAGAGAATGTTATTTTGCCTAAATCACTTTTAACAGCAAAGAAGAAAGTAAATACACAAGTAGAAACAAATCATGTACCTCCAACAAGAAAAATCATTTTTCACCCATAATTATTAGTATAGTTCTAAAAGAAGCACCTTCAATCGCATGAACTCTTCATGGATAGCTGGGTCAAGCAATAATCTCCTTGCCTGCCAGGTTATCAAAAAAACAATTTACGAACTGCTGATAATAAAGAGAAGAAAAAGAATGGCCCACATGATGCTTTACCAGTAAAATTTAAACAGGATCATCTCACATTTTTTGTAGCTTAAGTTAGAAAACAAGTTTTACAGTTTAAAACAAAAACAACCATAACTACCTTTGCAATTTTTTGAGCTAGGAATCAGATTTTCACAGTTCAAAACATCTTCTAGCATCTTGTTAAGGAAAAAGTGAAGGTACATCCCCTTTTATTGTCATAACTCATGAGAGTAAATACCAAGCATTAAACATGTAAGCCATATGGTAAGACCATTTTTTCCAATATACCTGCATTGAAGGTGGTTTCAGCTGAATTCTCAAATCTCGAACAGCATACTGTATTCAAAGGAAACAGTAAGAACAGGAATACAGCACAAAGGGGGTGCAAAAACCTAGTTCCAGTTAAAATGACAATTTTACACAAACAAATAGCAAAAAGATTCAATCTAGTGCTCATGCAAGTATTTAAAATAATCTTTACAGTCTGGCAATTTTTGTTTTTATTTTTCATACCCAAAAAACGTAATACAATCATTACACTTTTAAAAATTTATCTTTTTCTCTCTCTTACTTTTACACAATTCCCAAGAAAAATACACTTAAAAACCCAAACAAACATTGCCCATATATTATGCATTCAAGAACAAAATGACAAACAGTTAAGATAACAGAAACTATAAGCAACCACCCACATTGTTTGTCAACTAATTTAAGACCTTTTTTTCACAAAGCCAGAGAGAGAGAGAGAGATTCTTTTTATAATACATCCATGACTAATGATACAAGTTTTTTTTTTTAAATAAAGCCTTTCCCAAAGGCAAATAGATTGAGAATCACATCGGTGATAATGAAAACACAAATAATAATGGAACTTATAATTGATGTAAAGGAATGCACAAATAAAAGAAAGAGCAAAACAAGAAAAAAATGAAATTTATTTAAGCTGAAATTACACTATGATCAGAATGACAATTCTAACATCATTCACCACATATCCAAGGCTTGCAATTGAGTGCAGACCAAGGTCATAGGATGACGGACATGGCATGAAAAAAGCATACCAGTTTTAACATAATGTGTTTCCACTCGTGTCCCAATAATAATTAAGATCCTGTCTTCTTCACAAAATTTACAAAATAAGCATGCATTTCAGCCAAAGTATGAAGCAGAAGCATGTAATTTATGCATATCTCACAGTTAATGATGAAAACACAATTACTAATCCTCACCTTCAAATCAGATATCTCCTGCTCCCGTTTTGCAAATGTCACAATGAAGGCAGCTTCTTTTTTCTTTGCTTTCTCAAGCTAATAAGAAAAATAATAAATTTAACCAGATAGATCATCAAGTACAAACTTAATCTAATAGGCATCATATCAGAACATACTTGCTCTCGCAGGGACTCCTCAGAGGACCTCAGGGACTGAAGGTAACTGACAACAAATTTTGGTTCTAACAGCGAAAAAAAGGAAAAAATTATCCATCGAAGGAGCGAAAATAATCCTAAAAATGATTAAAGCTTAGAGTGCTACAGACCATATGACAGAAGATGGAAAATGGCGTAAAGCACCCTAGAAACAATTAAACAAACCAGGAGTTGAGCCAGGTGGTATGAAGGACTCATTCTTAAAAGAAGAATGCCACTTTTGTATCTCAGATTTTGCATCTTCGAGTTTGGTCTGAAGTGAACAAAAACAAGATCATTAAACTAGTTATATGCTAATACAAATGTGCGTATGTATGTCCGTGCACATATGTACAGCCATTAGACTTACCTATATTACTAAATTAAGGTTAAAACTTTTTAATATAATGAGCACACATTCTTGAATTTTTTATCCTAAGCTAAATCACCTGCTGAGAGATGAAGGTGCTAAACATAAACTTAGATCCTAGTAACCAAGAGATGTTTTGAAGCAAATAAAACCAATTAAATGTTAAGTAATACATCTCTCTACTTTTAGATGAGGGGTTATCGAATATGACATCAAGGCCAGGCTAAACAAAAGGTTCCAAGTTCAAATCCCAACTGCCACCCATTCATTTAAAAAAAAAAATCACATACTAGACTTTGCAAAAAGAAAACCGACTGCATGTGCAGAGTCGTGTTGAAACAACTAAAATCAATTAAACATTAAACTGATTCTTTTTCTATCAGTTCAAGTTAAGCTTTAAGATGAGTTAGCTGTCCAACAAGATGAACACCATAGACATACAAAAATAAAATGGAAAAATATTAACAAGGTTTAAAAGATATACCTGGCATCTAGAGAGTTCATCTTGACAGTTCTTTAGACTACAAAAGAAATGCCAGAGAAAGATAACGATAAGTCATATCTAGTCTAAGCAAAATACTTATAACTGATCTTTTACGTGGATTTACTATTTCATAAGCTGACCATCACAAGTATTTAGTACATAGGATTTAATGAAATGACTTTCCAATCAACAAAGGAAAAATACCTCTCTCGAAGAGATAAAATCATCCCAGTCGCCACCCCAGGTGTAGTTTCCTCTACATTCAGGTTACCCTTCAACAAAGTAAAGAACTGTCAAATTCGAAACTCATAGAACAACATGCCAGCGAATACAAGGCACATTATTTGAACAAATAAATGCACAACTGAAAAACAATATATCCATTGATTCCTGATAATGAGACTAGGGAAAAGGCGTATGCAAACAGTTTCAGCACATAAATCTACAGTGAATAAAATAAACTAACAGCAGCTACACAACTAGCTAAAATATTGATCTCAGAAGAACAGCGGACTACAATAAACTACTTAAGTGCATTCACCACTCTATCGATTTTAATATTTCTTCAAGTAAAATAAGAATCTGACTGTAAAATTCCTAAGCACGATAAGCATCAGTATAAAATAGCCAATGCGCAACAACTGCACTGAAATCTTTTAGCTTCCAAAGCAGCAAGAAAAGTAACAAGGGACCTTGTTCGCGTCAAAAATATCGTCTTCATCGTCGTCTAGATCCCCAAAGCTTCTCTTATTCCCTAACAAACAACATGGCAACCCCAACAACAGCAATGGCATGAATAAAAGACAATTACAGCCATCAGTCAATTCAACCAAATTAAAAAAAACCTGAACGCCTTGCCGCATTCCCCCCGGAAAAATCGCCCCCGAAATCGTCATCCTGCAGAATTTTCAAGAAATAATCCAAATACCAAATTAAACAAAAATTATAAAATGAAAATATATAAATAACTTGGGGGATGGCATTCAAAGAAAGAAGTCGACTTAAAGCAGCTTACATCATCCAGCTGGGTATGAGATGCCATTGGAGTTTAGAATAACGAATTGGGGACGGAAATTTGGAACCCTAGTGAGCGAAATAAGAGAGGTGTAGGATTGAGAACTGTGGGGAGCGCTCCACAGGAACCAGCCGAGTACAGTTATCGATCATGTATTTACAGAACGGGAGTTATTTTTATAAATCATTCTCGTGCTAACAAGTATTTAGGTTTGCACTGGCATTAAATGTTTTTTTTTTTTTGTCAGTTTTATTTTTCTTTTATGAGTTGAATTTCTTTATTTTTATTTTCTGAAAACTTTCATTAAAATTTGACGATGCACAAACAAAAAAATAAAGTGTATGAAAAATAAACTTCATTTTTTAAAAAATGTAACAACAAATATCCAAATGCTTTTTATTTTTTTATAATTAACTTGTAAAAGTGGCACATTATATCCGCTTGCAAATTTACTTATAAATTATAAAAGTATTTTTTAATCATAAAAACTAATAAATTAAAAGTATAAATAATATTTAAAGTAAGAAAGAAAGATAAAAAAAGAATTTGAAAAGAAAGAAAATTTAAAAGAAAAATAAAAGGATAAAAAATAAAAATACAATTGGGGATGGTTGAGTTATTTTATAATGTACAGTCAAAATATCTTGCTTCCACAAAAATACAGAATAGGCATAGATTAAAATTATATAGAATATTTAAAATTTGGAACTAAAGAAAAACAAATGAATTTTAAAAGAGATAAATTTTGAGATAAAATAAATAAAATAATAAAATGAAGAAAAGAGAGAAAAATGATAGAAAAATAAAAAAAATAATCAAAGATAATTGTTTGATTTTGCAATGCACAATTAATAAGTCCTACTTTCATATATTATGAGTATAGATATGCGGTAAAGAAAATAAGTAGTAGTATGTTAACAATTATATTTGAGTGGATTTTGATTTTAATTAAAAGTAATGATTTAAATTTACTAATTAAAGGTAATAATATATATTATTACAGGTAATATTATAAATTTACAATGAATAATTAAATTTACACCAAACATTTAATAATATAACAACTAATTTCAGCACACTCAATTTGCTTGTTTAGATCTATACAATATAAAATCTATATATAATTATTTAATTTATTTTAGTTGCAGTATCTGTTATTTTTTTAAATATTTATCCTATACTTATGCAAAAATACTGCACTTAGAAAAAGAAATAAAAGGAAGAAATAAAAATAATAACAAAAAGATAACTTTATCATTATTAAGTTAAAGAGAAATTTACATGTAATTCTATTTAGTGAGAATATAAAATCAGAATCCTTATTTAATTTATTATATTTTTAGTACATGTTTGCTTATTTAAATATTATTTTACACATGCACAAAAAAATTCTATAATTATAAAAAGAAGTAAAAAGAAAAAAAAAAGAAAAAACAGACAAAATAATAATAACTTTAATTAGGTTGAAAAGGAATATATATATATATATATATAAATCTACTTAGTATAACTGCATAGAGTTCAATATCTCAGTACATATTATAGATAACTATAGATGAAAGAACAAGGATATAAATCTAGATTCAAAAAATGATTAGGAAGTGAGAAACTTTTGAAGTCATTAAATAAACAAATACGTATTAGTAAAAATTACACATTCTATACATGTGTAATTTATTTATAAATTATGAACTTATCATATTTGAAATAATAAAAATAAATTAAATAAAACTAAACAATAAAATAAATATCAAAAGGATTTGAAAAAAGGAAATTTTAAGATAAAAATATAAATAAAAAATAAGTTCAAACATATAGAGTACAAAAGTTAACATAAAAATTATGTAATTTTACATTATGTACAACTAATGATTAATTAAAATAAGAAAAATGAAAAAGGTCAAAAGAATATGAAAATAAAAAATTTGAGTGGAAATATGAATATAAATTATTTGTTAGACGAAAAGAGAGAAAGAAAATGAAAGAAATAATAACAGAAATTGATATAATAGTAGTTGTGAAAATTTTGTTTGTGCAATCACATAATTTTATTAAAATAATAATATATTCTAGATGTGTGTGTGTGTGTGTGTGTGTGTGTGAAGTAAATAGGAAATTAGCCATGAGTCTTTTCGTGGCCCTTTCCACAAATGCTGGATGGGCCCTATTAAAGATGCCCAATCACAGTATTGGGTTTTGATCTCAAGATTCTCTATAACACTAATTACTCGTCATGAATTCCAAAAAACAAAAAAGTGATGCTCCAGCTGGTGTGAAGAGTGGGAGTGTAGACTAGTGAAATTTGAATAGTAATTTGAATTTTTAAAAATTTAAAATTTAAATTCAAATTTAATTAGACTCAAAACATTAATCAAATTGATTTGATTTGAATAACTAGATTCATAAATACTCTTGTGAGGAGTTGCATTAAAATGATAGGTCTAATTGAATTTAAATAAGAGCATAGTTAAATGTTGAATGTTTATGGTAAATTCCTAACACACACGAGTGACACATAATGCCACTAAATGTTTGTAGCCTTCGAAATAGAGCAATTATCAATTGGGCCCTCTTTGTTGTTAGTTAGGGCTTCTTCAACACGAAAATGCTATATAATATACATTGTGTGTGCGCGTTTGTTCCTATAAATTTCTTTCTTCTTTCCTATTTATAATTTCATTTTTCTTTTTGCTCTTTTAACTTTTTTTTTTTTTATATTTTTGAATTTTTTTCTTTTTCATAACATATTTTATTTAAACATAAACAAATTAAGTACATTTGATGTTCATCCTTTTCTCAATGTGCTATATTATATTTTCAAATATATTTGATAATTATCAAATAGAGATAAAAATAATATAGAACATACTAAAATTACATTCAATAATATCTATAATTTACGTGTATCTATTTTATCATTTTGTAATTTATTTCCATTACATTTAAGAGAACTATTTAATAATTTATGCAAATAATATTGAATTTATATCCTTTTATAATTTGATTTATAATAATATTTAGAAAATTAAAGTTGAAAAAACTCTAACTATTAATAATTAAATTTATTTTAAAAAAGTGCGTGAATAAAAAGTGAAAAGTCAAAAAAAAAAGAGAAAAAAGAAAACCAAAATAAAAAGAACTAAAAAGCTCATGTGATGAAAGATGACATGTCCATGTGTTGTGCCGTGGGTATACTTGTCCTGAGACCAGCATCCACTTCTCCTGCCTCTTCTATTTTACTATAGATATTTGTTAGATAAGTAGTTAAATCACCATAACCAGGTGTAATGTGCATTTCTCAATATAATTATTCTTTAAACAATTCCGAAAATTACTTGGAATGAAATAATCAAGATTAAATTTAATAAAATAACTTTTATCTACAGTTATTTTAATAATAATAATAATAATAATAATAGTGCAATAGTAATACTAATAACAAGAAGCAGAAAAAATTTGACCACAGACACCTATGCCTAGAGTGGTAGGAGAAGGAATTGGCTAGTTTTGGCTGGTAGAACAGCATGTTGCCTAGGCATGCCTAGAATTAGTAAAGGGCCTTTTGTCTAGGGCCACCTACAAAACAATCCCTAATCAGATTGGAACACCTATAGCCTTACTTTTCTTAATTGAGAATCTTTTGGGATTATGCCTGCCCACCTAGACAATGTCCTTTTGCCAAACTAAGAGGAACTAGAAATGGGAATAGGGTTTTTGAAAGAAAAAAGTAATATACAAACTAAAAATCAATTTATATTTATCAGCTGTTAGCCAGTTAATTGTAGCACAATCATCAATCAACTAATTATTTATTTTAGTGCACACAATCCCTCTTTAGTCATAAATAATGAATTGTGCATAATTCTTGGTGATCACTCTAATGAACTAGGTAGATTCTTTAGAGATTATAAATAACTTCATCATGTTGGGATGCAAGCGTGGACATCATGTAATGATTGGCGATGAATTTTTTTTCAAAATCTGTAATTCATGAAAATCAAATGTTTTAGGTTAAACTCATATTTTTTTCTCTCGTTAATCTAATTGTTCCCTTTCTTTTCCAAAAATAATTGCACATCACCGAGTAATAAAATGTTGGCCAGGACCTTGGTACGTCCTCCATCTAGCTTACCCTAGCTACAGATATAAATCTTGCTAGTATCTTCTTTTGTGTCATTTTATAGTATATTCGCAATCCCTGGGCTTAGTATTCTTCTTTTCCTTGCTTCTTTTGTATTAAAGAATTTGCACTTTTTTGTGTTGGTGGGATGCTTTGGAGTAGATGGAGACAAGAAACCTTTTCCCCTTAGGTACTTAACCTAATACGAAGAAACGCATTTCCACAGCACCACTTCGAAAAATATTCAATCTTTGCGACTAATATTTAATTTTATATGGGAGATAGGTTGACAGATGAGGACATGCATGCATTTATATGGATAGTGGCTGAATTCCTTTGCAAAATGTCTGTCCCACTTTTGTCTCTTTTGACATATAGTTAGGGTTTTGTATTTTAGCATTGAGGGGATACTGTGTGTCACAAGCATTGAAGAGGGATTTATCGAAATTAATTTCATAAAACGGACTTAACTTATTTTCCCTTTTACATGAAAAGATGAATATTGTTTTGAAATGTAATATTAACTAAAAATAGACTTAGATGCTTGTGGGTTTAGTGCAAGAAAATTGTATACCTCAAATTATCGCCCAATCCCATAATATGGGTTTAACAATCTGGGGCACACTCTCCAATCATCATACCTTACTACAGCAGTTTTCAAGAATACCATGCGAACAAAAGTTCCAACAACATTTCCTTGATTGACTCTTGCAAATTGCCCTCATCTCTCTCTCTCTCTCTCTCTCTCTCTCTCTCTCTCTCTCTCTCTCTCTCTCTCTCACGCACACAAACAAGTGCGTGTGTAATATGTATTGCCCCACGGATGCACATAGCACGTGAGGCTACCATTTATTGAAATAATTTAATTCAGTGATTTTAATCTCTCTTTAGTGTGAGCATAAAGATTTGTCCGTAATAGTCATAAACATAGTTATATTTGTGAGGACAAAGGGTATGATTGATGGAAAAGCATGTCACATTTTGTCGGGGGATCGAGTTTAAGTTTGAAATTTGTTAGATTAAATGCATGAATTCAGGTAGGAAATTATCTGTCATAATAATATACCAGCAGCAATATCTTTAAAGTGGAACACGTATATCTTTTACTAATAGCAAAATCTACCTAGCTGCTAATCAGGTCCCTCTATCTATCTTTTACCAGTTAATTATTGCAAATTTGTTATGCCAAATTATTGCTTCGCTAATAATTAGATTTCTTGGTCCTAAATGGAATGATAAACTGCGCTCAGATTTCCTGCCTTCTGAGTTGTCATTTTAAGTTATCATCAACAAAAATTTAATTACCTTTTGTAACAATTAAATTTTTCTGGCATAACCGCTACTCTCTCGACCAAAAATTTAATGGCAAATTAATGTTGGGGAACAATCAAATTGACTAGTTAAGAATTTTTTTTGTTATTAATTTTATAATTTCTAGAATGTCTTAACTTTATTATATATATGTTTTCATTTTCATTTCTCCAATTTTAGTTTATTTTATTTTATCATTTTTTAAAATTTCCCTCTCTCTTATTTCATTTTGTAATATATTTAGAAAATATTAATTTTCATTTATAAAATATAAACATTTGTCAGATGTGTCTTTTAACACTAATTCAATAAATGGTTTTGGTATAAAAATTTTTTCTTCATTTGATACTCAATTTTCAATATATCAGACCTAAACAAACCTAATATTTAATAATTTGAGGATAGCATAGCAAGAACAAAACACTAAATTACATTAATATAGAATATTAATCTAAAATGGCAAAATCATCACCAAAAAAAAAAAGGTGTGATAGATTGATTTAATTAAGGTCCTTAATAGTGTAGCCAAATGGTTGTCTAGATGTGGGCAGTTTGGGGGACATCATAACTTCTTGAATTGACTCTAAATTCAGTTGATTTTATAGCAAAACCAAGTTGCATAAATTGAGACAGTAAAAACAGCAAATTATCTTTTAAAAGAAATTGACAGGTTACTATAGTCGTATTGGAAGGACGGTGAGAATGATTAATTAATTAGGTTAATTGATTGATTAGGTTGCTGATTGTGACAGTGTTTATTACTAAATTTAAGGCACAAATTTTTGTCATTAACATTTAATTGATGTGATTTGAATGACATATCAGTGTGCTATAATTGAAATTTAATCTAGGCTCTAAGACCTTAGAGTGGGAAAGAAAGTTGATTGGAAAAAAATGGTTGGGAGAAATTTATTTGAAGGTGACTTTGATGGATAAACAATTTTCAGGAAACAAGATAAAATCAAAAATATTTCAATTATTACATATTTTTTAAATTGTTTATATCTCCATTTTACTTTTGTACAACTTTCTAGAAAATTACACATAAATATACTCACTTAAATTTGAAAACAAACATAGCTAAATTTCATTTTATTTTCAACAATTTTACTTTACTGCTTTTCAATTTAGTTTAAACAATCTTAACCTAATTGTAGCATTCACATATATTTCCTTAAAAAAGGATTTATTTATGTACAATTTTCTGAGTAAAAATAAATAACATATGTTATAAAAATATATTATATGGCAATATATATCTTTAAGTTTATCTGTCTATCCGTGTGTGTAGATGGAAAGAGATAGATAGATTATATTTTTTTTCTAATCAAGAGAGATTATACTTTAATGATCACACGCACACACACACACACACACATGTATATTCTATTATTAAAATTATAAAACTATTTTAATTTTACGTTGTGAATTCACAAACTACTCTTTAATAGTAATTTTCCGCTAATACTCTTTAATTAAAGATTAAATGCATGTAAATACAGTTATTAATATATCATTGTCCCTTTATATACATACATTTATACATATATATATATATATATTATTTTCACTCTTCTTCTAAAATTTTAATTATGTCCTTGTCCTCCCTAAATTTTAATTTATTATTATTATTTCAATTTTTAATTTGTTCTATTTTTCTCTTTTTTCTTGAGTTTCATTTTTCTTTGTTATTTTATCAATAATATAAAATTTATATTTACAAATTATCATTAATTAAGTCATGTAATTATACGCACATAGTATGCCTTCAATCACTATCCATCCATACAAAATATTAGAAATATATATGATCAATCACATAAACATAATTATTAAAATACCCTTAATTTTTTATGTATTATCTTTTCACTCTTCATGCTCAATTTTAATGTATTAATTTCATTCACTTCCAATTTTGGTTGCAACTGTTAAATTATTATAATTTTATTATTTCTATTTTCTTTCTCCATTCTTTTTAGTATAACCTTATGTTTTTTTCCATAATACTTTTTTTTTTCAATTGATCATCTTTTTATTTTAAATTTATTTATTCTTTTAGTTTTGAACTAAATTCATTTCTAACACAATTTGTTAAAATTAATAAAATAATATAGTTTATATAAAAAAAATTATACGCACAAGCTTGCCACAATTGCTAATTTCATATTATTTTTTAAGTTGCTCTTACACAAATAAAATTCTGTACCACATAATTAACTAACCTTTAACAAGACATATAATTCATAATTTATCTTCTTTAGTGTATTTACCCCAAATTCCATTTCCACATGAACAATAAACGTATTACCTTCAAATTAACCTCACCTTTCTTTCACCTCCATCTTCTCCAGCTTTATTGGCAAACAAACTTTGATATATTACAAAGGCAAGGAAAAATCAAGAAGATCACATGTGAAAGTAGTACAAAAAGTGGCTGTAAATCTAGTAACATAAAGATGAAAGATGTGTAGCAAATGGGGGACCAAAGGGTCCAACAAATGTGCCGTAAGCAATGGTTGGGGATAGGTCAACTTCAATGTCCTTTTCCACCCCCCTCAACCTCCAACATTGGATATCATTTTTACCTAAAGTTGGAGGAAAGAATAATGTTATAAGTTTTAATGGGCTTTTCCTTGCACGCACGCAGTAAAAGTGCTTTGTCCATTACAAGCTACATATATGTGTCTATCAACATCATTTTTATTATTAATATTATTTTATAGAAAAACTGAATTTAATCGCAAGAATTTGGTTGTTAAGTGCTTATATTATTGTATGATTTTGCCTTGCTTGTGCGTTTCCCTTCTTTTGACCAAGAATTTTTTCTTCATAATGTATTTTAATTACCTTTATGGCTAAAATCTTTTGTTCCAAAACTCTGTTAGTTCTTTTTCCTATCGGCATATAATTGTTATGTGTGATGAATTAATGCACATGAAAAATTAGATATTGTTGGGACATAGGGATGGAAGATCTTTTTAGAACAGAAGATTTCATGTCATGTATGTGTTTTCTTTTTGAGTCTCTAATATTGTTATGTATTACATTTTCCAATATATGATGCACGCAAAAACACAAGCTTTGCATACGAATTTCATTTTGGGTTTGAAATGTTGCTTCCTTCTATCCCTAAAGTGTGATCAAATTTTCTTCAGTTTTCATGATTTCTTCACTCCATAAAATTGCTTCACGAGTGAAACGTAATCTCTTATTGCCCCTTTTTCCATACGTTTATTCATTTTTTGACTTATAAGGGACCAACTATAATTAAGGGATATGAGGGTGAACACGTGTGAGAGGTGAGTGTCAATGCCACACCCTTACTTTTATCATATCATTTTTGTCAATTTAGGGACATTTTCATTAACCTCTTGAGTAAAAGGATAAAAAGTCCATAAAATGATAATGGGAACCCATATTTCCCTTTTTTTTTTCTTTTTTCCACTTGGTTTGTCTTTGAAGTCACTACAATACACGTATAGCATAAATACATAGCATGAAAGAAAAAAGAGAGAAACATAATGATACGTGAAATAATTTTTCTTATAACTCGTTTAAAAGAACTACTTATACGATGCAAAACATTTTTCTTAGAGAGGCTTAATCTATGGAGTGATTAAAAAGGGAAAATTTGCCCTATTAGGCTTGTGTTTGGTCTGTAAAATTGTTTAGTGAGTGTGAACCGTGATTAAAGGAGAACCTAATAAACATAGGCCTCGTATATCGCACCATAATAACACGTATATTACCAGTCCTAAGATTGCAGCATTAAGCTTGGACAAAAAATTCATCTGAACAGCAAAATGTGCCCTGAGACAATAATCTCTACAGCCCGCAAAAAGAAGAAAGAGGCCTGATATTGGAGACAATGATCATTAGCAGTGGAAAAATGACCTCTCAACAGTGAACTTTCACAATTACATGCTCCAAAAACCATCAAACTGGTCAGAGGACCACTTCACTTTGCTCTGGTTCCATCCACATATTCTCACCCTAAGCATACATTACATTACAAGCAAGTGTGCCATTACAAAAACATCTACGTGACTTAAAACGTATGCCACACGTTTGTGTTTGCTGTGTAAGAGAGACGTGGTAGGGGTGCATGGAATGCCTCAAAGTTGATGTCTCCTGTATATATTTGGTTCTCCACCTTAATTACAGTCCTGCAGTGTAAGGTTCAAAGTGTGAATCCCCTGATGAAGGCAACACTGAAGTACTTGGCAGGAATTGCCGGCCCAAGTGGCTATGGCTCAAAGACAACTGCAGAGCAAGTTGCTGAAGATTGCTTGTCTTCGGTGCCTGCGTCTCACCTCACTGCAATTGTCACTGGTGAGTTCTTTGCATGTCACAATCCGTATGTGCATTCACAGATATGCCCTACTTTAGGAAATGGAGGAAAACTAAAACAAAGGACAGGTTTCTTTGTGGATTTGCTCATGTGGTAATAGTTTTGACTCCATCATAGTTTTGGATGAACCTCTCCTCTGTTCACCGAAAAGGGAAGTTCGTTTATTTGGAACTTCATTGCCTTTTCAAGAAGCATTTTTCAGGAGAGTGAATGCTCCGGAAATTCTTGTGAGGCTTTTGGGCAATGTTCTGGTTTCGTAGCAAGAAGTTTTCTGTGAATGAATTGAATCCCTAGATTCAAAGGCTTTTTCTCCTCCAATCTTTAAAGAAAGCTGTATTTTATAGAAGAAATTTTAGCCCTTTTTGATACTGTTTTTCTCTACTCAACTTTGTTTTCTTGATCATTAGTTGTGCCTTCATGGCTGATCATTTCTTTCTTGACGCTAGTGAGTATTTCTAATCATGCCATTGTTGCACAGTACACCACCAAGTGTAACTACAATTAAGTTACCGTTATTTGGCATAAGGAAAAGAAAAAAAAGCTGATGCAAAGTAGCTTAAAGATCACAGAAGCCGTTTATACATTGGATTCTCATTTATTATTTTTTTCTATTTTTTTTCTATACTACAAGGAGCGACATCGGGCATCGGAGCTGAGACTGCAAGAGTGCTGGCCAAGAGAGGTGTGAGAGTGGTGATTCCAGCAAGAGATTTGAGGAAGGCAGAAAAGGTGAAGGAAAACATACAAAGGGAAAGTCCACAAGCTGAGATAATCATCCTAGAGATAGACTTGAGCTCATTTGCTTCAATCCAGAGATTTTGTTCTGAGTTCTTATCTTTAGGATTGCCCCTTCATATCCTCGCGTATGTAATCTCTTTCAACTCTCTCTTTGCATGCTTTCTTTTATTTTACTTTTCTGGTTGTCTCTTCTAAAAAGTGGCTGTGTGGGTAGACAACACTAGCAAAAAGGTGTGGTGCATGAAACTGATGGCTGACATCAAATTCCCACAATTTTGCAGAAACAATGCTGGCAAATTTTCACAAAAGTTGGAATTTTCTGAGGACAAAATTGAGCTGACTTTTGCCACAAATTACTTAGGTAATAATAGTCTTTCTTCTCTCGTTTCTCGTCTCTAAGTCCTTAGTTCAATCAAGAATCAATTGCCTTAAGACCATGATCAAAATTTCTTTTCTCTGTGAAGATGTGATGGATATAATCACCCTGTTTCAAGTGAGGGACCAAACATGTGTGCAGGCTAATATAAACCCCTTTTCAAGGCATGAATTACTAAAACATAAAAATGGACCTAAATTAATATTAGGGAATTGATACATTTTCTCTGATTTCCTTCTGGAAGGTCATTTTCTGCTAACAGAAATGCTGCTGGGGAAAATGGTGGAGACAGCATCAGAAACCTGTATTCAAGGGAGGATAGTGAATGTATCCTCTGTTGTTCACAACTGGGTAAACAGCAAAAACTTTTGCTTCAGAAAATTGCTTTGTCCAAAAAGGTGAGACACCTCATGTTCTTTTATCATCACCAAAACATTATAGTCATTCCAAAGCAGAGAATGGACTGATCTATAAGCTTTTTCATATACTTCTTTCATATTCTATTGTTTGCACCTCAACTTCATATTTGGTTAAATCTAATGTTCCATACATGCAGCTATAACGGCACTCGTGCATATGCTCAATCAAAACTAGCCAACATATTGCATGCCAAGGAATTAGCAAGACAGCTTAAGGTAAACTAAAATATCTAAGAATAGATCATTTGTACACAACATTACAAGAGAAAAGAATTAGAAAAATAAATAAATAAGTAAATAAATAAAGAGTGGTGGTCCAAGAATGGCAGACCAATAATGGTTGTTGCCAACCTTAGAAAAGGCAGGAAGGGACACACATTTTTGTCTGACTATAATGTTTCTGGGAATCTAAACAGGCAAGAAAAGCAAATGTAACTATCAATGCAGTGCATCCAGGAATTGTGAAGACTGGAATAATTAGAGACTACAGAGGCTTTATAACAGGCATGCATTTCTTTCTGATTTGCTCTACCTTTTCAGCAAATAATCCAGGCAAAGATAACTGAATCCACTACCTCATTGAACTATTTCCAGATTCTCTGTATTTTGTGGCATCGAAGTTGCTGAAGTCAACATCACAGGTTTGTCATGTACCCTTGTTTCCCCTTAGCCCAAGATTCATTTCAACAGAAGCACCTGCTAAACTTCTGTAGCTTTGGCAGATAATGTCCTTTCAATGAATAATGCAAAATTTATGCCATTTTTCATGATACTCTTATTGAATTATGTTCTGCTTGTACAGGGTGCGGCAACCACATGTTACGTCACATTAAGCCCATGGACAGCTGGTCTCAGCGGTAAGTATTTTGCAGACTGCAACGAAGGTCACTGCTCAGCCCTGGCAAATGATGAAACTGAAGCACGAAAACTGTGGAAGCAAACGCGTGCATTGATAAGAAAGCAATTGCTCCTGCCAGTCGGCCAAAATGTTGAGGGCTCTGCCTCAAATTAGACATAGGTAGATTTAGTCATGTAAATAATATAATGCATCCAAGACACAGGTCAATCAAAGAGTAGTCTACTCTTAGATCAATTTCACATTCATGGTAATAAGAATCCGTCAATGCACAATAAGAAGCATGAATCAACTTTGCATAATAATTACCTCCTCCCAACAGAAACTCTTGCATTTCTGTTTCATCAAATGGCCAGAGGCTGTAGTGTTCAAAGTTTTTTAAAGCTTTCAGAATGCTAGACCACCATGACAGTTGAGCATAAATTCCACCATCAACAGCATCACAAAGTAACCAATACTAAAATATAGCGGCAGGCATCATATTTTATTGTTAATAGAAGGTGGTAGCCATATTCAAGTTTAAACATGTTTCTCTATATTTGAGAAACATTTTCTTAATCCCAGAAACAAGAAACCATAGCATAATTGATACAGATGCGTTGGCAGATTTTATCTACATTGCATAGAGCATTAGTACATTCTAGCAAACATCAATATCCATACAATTCACAAACAGAAAAATCAACTCAATTACATCAATTCAGTAAACGCTTGACATAGTCCTTCAAACAGTTCAAGCAACACATGCTATGTCAGCCGGAGGACAACAATGGGGCCTTTGCAATCATCTTGTTAAATACTTATTGTAAACAAGCTTTGCCACCTCAACACTCATACAAAATTCAGGATAGATGAACAGGTGAGCAAATGGGATTGAGGTCATCTTCAATCCTTACCCTGCAAAGATAATATTCCACTCAGAAACACAATATGAAACAATAAAGACACTAATATCTATATCTTTGTTTGTCATGAATTTGCACAAATGCAGTTAATACCAACTGTAACTATCAACATGTAAGGGGCATATAAAGATAGTTGATATTAGCCACGAAAGATGCAGGCCACATGCTACTGGTTTTTAGTGGTAACTATAGAGGCTATTTTATCCTTATATTATTTTCCACACCTAGATGGAACACAAGAAAACACTCAAATCAGAAAAGGACCAAGATCCTGAAGCTCAAATTTGCAACACAGAATACACTTGAAACATTCTACAAATATTAAATCATTCATATTGCATGTCTTTCAGTTAGTTTTAATGCTTAAGAATATAGAATATGTCCTCTCTCAAAAAAAAAGTCCTAGTTTTTCAAGAAGCAACACAACAGATCATGTTGTATAAATGTTCAGGTTAAGTTACCTGCAAACGTGCAGAACGCCTAAGAGAAGAAGATCCGGAAGAGGGAATTTTGTGTCCTTTGCCAACATTTGTTGAAATTCTGTTATGAAGCTCCTTTTCAATGAGAGGAGATTCATATGTGTAATCAGTTGAAACTGATGCTGCTGGGGCAGAAAGGGAAATTGTTGAAGATTCTTGGTCAACAGATGAGCCATGCAGAGAAATTCCTGGGTAACCATTATATCAGTTTTTTGGAAACATGAATTGGCGAAAATAAAGATCGGGAAAAGCATTGTTCCTTTTCCAATATTGTGAGGCAATATAGTGAGTTTATTGTAGATTTTAAACAAGTATCAATGCTGAACAAGCGTTACATGAAAGAAACAAGGTCATACCACGTGCTGCAGCTTCTTGAAATTTCTCTCTCATGGTCCTCACAAATTTGAATAGTCCATTGCTTTTATTTAAGTCATTAACCAGCTCTCTTGTGTCACTCAGATATGGATCACACTTAAGCACTAAATACAAAAGAAAATAATAAGAGAAAATAAATAATATAATTTCATTCAATGGAGTAAAAATCAACCATGCACATTACTTACAAGTGTATATATCGTTTTCATGCCGAACAACAAAGAAGTACTCCTCGTTTGGGTTCTCTGGATTAATGTTGGTGAAAATGAATTTTACACCTTGGTGGGGGGGGAGAAAGAGAATAAGAAACAAATCATGGTGAAAATGTTCCAATAAAAGTTTTCTGAAAGTCCTAGGATTTACACACCACGACCACATTCAATTCGGAAACCAAGGACTCTGTTATACCATGAAATAGCCTCCTCTATTTGTTCTCTGTGTTCTCTGTTCTGGTTGCACTGCTCATTGCAAACTGCCAAAGCTATTCTCCAAAAAATAAAGCACGTAAGGAATCAGCTGAAATAAGGGAGAAAGTTAAAATCCCAGACACGGATATCAAGTACAATTGTACACAGAAAACTAGATAAACAGAACTAACAAATTTCCTGAGACAACTAATCAATGCATTCATCAGTTTGACGGTCTCTTAGGCACCTTATATTCTCTTGCAAGTTTCAAACACAATGTGAACATCCTTATGATTATCGCAGCTAAAAGGCCCAATTTTCCAGCATAACAGCACAAAATAGTTCAGAAAGCAAACAGATGCAGCAAAAATATTTCAAAACTCATTCACCTTCAGACTGTTGAGATAGAATAGCAGAATATTCATCTTTTCTTTTCCTTTGATCTTCCACAATTCTTTTTAATTCTTCAACTCTGGCTTTCACATCAGATATAGACTCCGTCATTGCCATTAGCTTTGCCTCTTTCCGAGTCTTTACTGCAAATGCAAAACAGAATACACCCCACTCAAACAAGCTAACAGATCAAATGTTAAATTCCACATAAAAAGTTTGCAAGCATGCATTAGTAAGAGCAATTCGTTATTGATATACTTTAAAACATATTTGGAAATTGGAAAATTGCCAAAGATGCATGTTGCTTCCTTGGAATGATATCATAAGATGTGCGCTGCTTTGTTAGAAACTTGGTAGCACCCCATTTTATAAGGTAGTATATGAGGGTTCAAAATTTGCAGCATGAAGTTTCTCCGCATCAAAAGCCAGCAATTCTGCTGAGGCTTCGTGCCAATAAAAAGTGATTTGTTATCTTTGTTTGCAGTTCACATTCCCATACAGAAGCAGGCATCAATAAAATAAGCACAAGAACCTATTTACTCTTCGGTATAACAAGAACAAAGAAAGTACTTTTTCCACCTTGCTGCAGAAAATTACCATTTACAAAGAAAATAAATACATAAAATTGCCAGAATAATGAAGAGAGAGAGAGAGAGAGAGTAATACCAGCAAGAGCCTTCACCAGAGCATCCTCAGCTTCTCTTAGTTCCGCTTTAACATTTCCCAATTTATCTAGCGAAAGGGAAAATTCAACAAAATTCAAGAACACCGACGAACCAAACTTCATAACATAGTAAAAATCGTTCCTTTACGTTCTTCTCTAAGAGAGACGAACCTCTCGAATTAAAAGAAAGTCAGATAAATGGAATGAACCCTAAAAATTCAATTGAAACCAAAAATTTCAATAAATAAACTTCTAAAACTAAATATGGATTGCCTTGAAGCTGAATGGCTCGTTGGGCTTCAGACTTGGTTGAATCGAAAAGATTTCGATAGAAGGTATGCAAAGAGTCAATCCTATGCTGCTGAATGGGGATTTCTCGTTCGCACACCAACCGCAACTCCGCCATCCGCGTCAGCACACTGCTCTCCCCTGAGCCCTGCATCTGCATCTGTGTGAAAAGCACGGTGCGAAAGTGTGACGAAAGAGGACTTGGGTCCAGTGGAAAGACGGAAGAGAATTTGGCTTTAGCCCGCCATTTTTTTCTTCTTGTTTTTTGAATGTTATTATTAGAAGGGGTAATCTGCAATTTCACTAAATAAGTGGGGCAAAAAGATACTTAATGTCTGTACCCCATTTGTAATGGAGGAAAGTTCTTTTGAATGACAATAAAAATTATTTTTTGTATTAAATTATAAAAGAATGAGAAATTTTATATAGTATTAAAATATAAAAAGTAAATAGGAAATTCTAAGTATTGATTTAATATTAATAAGTATTATAATTAAAAAATAATTAATTATTTATAATAATGTAATAAAAATCAGACAGGAGGTTCTACTGGTTTGTTTGGAAATCGGCTAGTAAATCGGTTCGATTTCACCCAAAAAAATGTTTTGACATTTGAGCCACTAAAAACAGATTAACACGGTAAAAACAAATTGGATTAAAATTGAGTAGAACCCGCAAAACTGTTCAAAAAGACTTTTTTTCCATTTTCTTATTGGACAAAAAAAATAAAAAATTAACTTGTTTCAAAAATAAAAATAAATAAGATATATCTTATATTGTCTTATGATTTTATTTTTATCTCATAAAATAGTTTATTATTATATATAATTTTTTACTATCTATTTTTTTGACTTGTATCTATTTTATTATTTTTATTTATACATTTTTCTAATTTAGTTACTGAAAATTTAAAGATTGCATCTTGAAATTAAAAAATTTCTGTTAATTATATTGTTTTTGTTTTCCATAACTCAATTTTCAACATTTATATTTTACTTTAAATTTAGTTTAGTTTCTTTTATATTTTTGTAATATTTTTATTCTTGTTGAATTTTTGTACATTTAATGTACATTTTGAAACCTATCATTTTATCTATATTAATTGATAGACTTGAATTAATTTTATCATATTATTTTAATATTAATATATGTGTATACATTATATTCTATATAATTTAAAATAATTAATTTTTTTTAATATAATTGAATGGAATAGGTAACCTAACGACCCAATTAATTTTTTGGTTAGTTGAAGGAGAGAGAAATTCTAATTTGAGTAAGATTGATAAGGGAAAATGTTTAGTTTATTAAATTTTTAAGTGAAAATGAATAGTAAAAAATGGAGAACCAAACATAACCCTGAACATCGGTTAGAGGATATTTTTCAATTGACAAATTATCGAAAGTCTTATTTAAATATTTTGAATTAACAAATTGCGGGACCTATGTTTGTTTTCACATTATTTATTATTCGTTATTACTTAAAAATTTTATAAATCAAATATATTAATATACAAATTTAATTCAAATTCAAGTTCATAACTTTTCCTCATTTATATTTCATAACTAACTAATAATTAGTCTATCATTATATCTATTCACAATTAAATTAACACATATTTTTATAATTTTTCTACTTATATTTATGTGTTATTACTATACGAATCTATACACTATCACATTATTTAATCTTTATCACATATTGAATATATGAATATGTATAAATTATTTACCTATTCACCTAAGTCTTATAAATCAAACACAATTTTTCCCCAATCAGCTCACTTAAAATTTCCTCCCTCGTTCTAATTAAGAAACAAATGTAGCCGGGAAATCTTATTTCAATTAACAAATTGTAGAATTTTGTCAAAAAGCCGCAGTAACAATTTAGCCCTGTTTGTTTACATATTTTTCGTCCAAAACAACACAATATGATTATTATATTTTTTAATTTTTTCTTATTTTTATGTAATTTTTAATGAAGTACACTTAAAAATTAAAACAAACACGACCTTCGTCTTTTGCCCTTTTTGTCATTTTTCACAATAACATAAAATTGGATTTTTCTAAGACACTACAAGAGGCCTAGAGACAGTTTTAGGTCTTTATGAAGATGGCTTGCTTGAGTCTTCTTCAATATGTTTAGCCCATGACCAAAATCACATTTGGTTATCCAGTGATTGTGATGATTGAGAAGACATATCCAAAGACATGTACGATTAATTTTCATTTATATCTTTGGTAGAAAATAGAATCTAGCATGTCTTAACCTACCCCGACACATAAAAATAAATGTCATTTTAAATATAAATAAATATGATAATTAATTAATTATTAATTAATTATGAAAGATAAAAAAAAAACTTTTTTGAATTAAAATAAATTTTGAATGATAAGATGTTTAGTTGTAATATTTTTAAATAGAGATAAATAAGTATTAATTTGAAAAAAAACAAAGTCAAGATTAAAATATGTTTTTATTGAAAATTATGTAAAAATAAATAAAAGATAAAAAAATTTAGATACGCGTTTTCAAACGTGCTTTTATAAAAAATCATATAAAAATAAGTGAAAGATAAAAAAGAAAATAAAATTGTACTAGCCATAAAGCGTGTTTTGTGACAACAAAAACAAACATCGTTGGAAAGAACATCCAAAGAAGGAAAAAGAGAGAATTATTGGCATGATGCTGTCTACCAGATAGTGTACTCTGTAAACACGTTGTGGTTCCAAATCCTGGCACATGTGATGATATTTAAAAATGACTAATCATAATGTCAAAATATAATAAATTATTCAATATATTTACACTAAGTGTGCAGTCTCCTAGACCGTTCTAAGGTTGATACCAAATTGTCCTGGCTCCATCAGTTTTTCAGCAAGTATCATAGCATGTCCGGTTGATACCAAGTTTCTTCCGGACAACAATTGCAAGTCAATCAGTCGCGCGTATACCAGTTTTCAGATAACGCTAAAATGAATCCGCTAGATCCACTTGAAAGCTGAATCCGAGCCACCAACCATTCAATCTTCATACAGCCCAAAATTCCAACTATGATGGCTTCACTTATTAGACAATCATCCTGAAATGGATTTACTATCAGATTCATTAATCTTAGATGGACAAATTGCATCAGAGAAAACAAGCCAGTAATACCCCATCTGTCACCACCTTTTTCTCTTATTCTACAGCAAACAAACATTGCGTTAAATAACAACTTGAGACAATTCAAACCAGAAGTAACTACAGATTACAAATTCTGATCTCGACACATTCACTAATATACAAGGAAAAAGGACAAAAGAAAAAAGGAAAAACAGCCAAAGTAGAAAATTGCATCAACTGTCCGAAAATAAAAATAAACAGAACAAACACAAATATTTATTGGAAAGAAAATTAAAAAGTTTGACAAAATTCGAGCTCGTAAGTCTGTGAGTCGCACTTTTGTCGGAGACTCTTTCTGTGACTTCTCTCAAGTTTTGAACGAAGTGACATCAGTTTTAAATTTTAATAATCACCCATGCCGGAGAAAGACAGCAACAGTCAAATAATGGGTCTGCAAATTGGAGGGAAGGGAGAAGGTGAATGGCAAAGAACTGAGTTACTCGGATTTTGGTGAAAAATACCTTGCGCGGAACCCACGATTGGCGAGCCTGTAAAGACTGGGTGTTTGATGACGGAAAACCCAATCTCCATTTTTTCTCCGAGAACTTTGGAGGCTCTAGAGTCCAGGTAACTGCACTCGAGGAGACGTTTGGTGTGACTTATTGTTGTCTTGAAGGAGATTATTCGATGATCTGACGGATTCTTCTCCGGTGATTGCGGTAAAAGGGAATTTTACGGATCAAAAGAGGCTAGCAATGACAGTTTCCGAATTGATTGACCGTTGGCTACACAGTTTGGGTTCTGGTACCCTTAAAAATGTAAGGTTTAACCTTAAGTCAGGAGCGTCTTACAGTCCTTAGTTGACAAGCGTCTAAAATGTAAATAATTCTTTATATGGACTCACCTATAGAAGGCTCCATAATCCATGACCCAACTAATGTCTTGAGAAATTAGATTACGAGTTTGATTCATCACTTACTAACATCTTCGTCAGAGACAAAATCAGCAATGCCTTCTTTACTGTCTTGCTTCTTTTGTTTCCCCCCCCCCCCCCCCCCTTTTTTTTTTTTTTGGCCATTTCTCCCTTTTAAGTTTGAGACTCCTTTTTAATATGGTTCTTCACTTTCACAGTGAAAACATTTAACTTCTATTCTATCAATGTATCTCCCCCTCAACCCCCCTCTAACAGCTCAATCCCTTCCCCCCTCGAGTCATTGCTTTTGCGAGACTAGGGCTTAAGATTCTACATTTTGCTTTAATTCCTTCCTCTGCAGTTAGGCTTCTTTGACCACATCAAAGGTAGGAACTCCATTAGGAGTATAGTTTGTGATAGATACAAATAAGTACTCCCAACTACGAGGCAAATGGCTAAATAAAATAAATTTTAAACTTGTGTCATCTAAATTGAGTTTTAAAGTAGTACAATAACTCTTGATATTTATTTAAATGTTCGAGCATATTTGTCTTTTCTTTACGATAGAGATAAATGATTTTTTCTTAAAATAGAAGTCTTATCTAAGTAATATATTTTTTTCATAAATGACTTTAAGTTTACTCCATGAACATTAGCCCGAATACATGAGTGAAGACAATTTGATCAATCCTACACAAATTTGTCTAACAATCTTTCTATGCATCCTTTTTCATTTGCTTTGAGTATATAATTTATCACCCAACACTAGATCCCAAAGATCACTAATTAGAAGATAGTCCTCCACACGAGGCTTCTAAATAGAATAGCTTGTAGGAATAAGTTTAATCACAATGTTAGTATAACCCTTCATTTAGTTTCATAATAAAGCCTGGGGCCCTAGCTATGGTATCACGTGTTGAGAATTAAAAGAAAACCAAGGGTAATACTTAGTGTGAAATTTAATCAAAATTTTAAATGTATTAAACAAGTGTGTATATAAAAAAGAATTATATTACAAAGATTTGGGGAGGGGGGGGGGGTGGGGGTGCGGGGAGGATTTCTTAGTCAAACGGAATTCATTTAGAAGAAACTTCAATCTCTTTTGAAACTTAAACTCTCAAGTTCACTTGTATTTTTTAAACTAAGTTGATTTAAGCAGATGGACCAAATCTCTTATTTATACTAATTCCCTAAAAATGAATAGTTGATATCAATTTTATCTAATGGTTGGAAATAATTATCACCCACCTACCCCTGACACCTCACAAATCTCATAAATTTGAACAAATTTGTTAACGAGTCTACCTACCAATTATAGACGTTCAAGTGAGCTTTGACTTCTTACTTCTTCAAATGAGTTGTAACAATATTTTTTCAAATGGCCTGCAATTCAACACTATCCGACTCTTTTAGTAGAAAGCAATGCTATATGTGTTTTGGTTTTTAAGTGTATTAAGTTTGTATTATTTTCTAAATTATGTAAAAATAAAAAAAAAATAAAAATTTTAAAACATACAAGATTGTAGAAGTGTTTTTATGTAGTAAAAATAAAGCCAAACATGGCGAGAGGTTTTCGTAATTATGATGTATGTTTTTAAGTATTAAAAATAAGAGAGAAAAAGAGATAAAAAGAAAAATAATAATTGAATGTGAACTTTTAGAGAGTATATAATTATAAAAACAAACAAAGCCATTAACATGCTTAGTTAATGTCTTAAATCAAACAAAAAAGCTTAAATATTTCATAAATGACATTTATATTAAAGTACATATCTTGTTTTAAAACAAAACTTTAGCAAACGTTATTGTAAAACTTGTCTGCCAACTTCGTGAGTTCTTAGTCAAACAATAATTAATTAAACATTAACTTTAAACTTCGAAATATAAGGCCCAAAATCTATCAACACAATGCCTATTTAATGGGCATAAACTAATCTATACTGGCTAGGATTAACTAATTATCATCTATACTGTGTAGGAAAAGTTTAGTTGAAATCAAGTTCGGCTAAATTCAACTAATTAAAGACACCTCTTAAATATTAATTGCCATGCGTGTGATGAGATGATTCGGATTTAGAGAAAAAAATTTCAAATGATTTCACTTAAAAATGATTTCAAACCCACTACTACTAAAAATATAGTTTAAGAAGAAAACTTACAATTGGAGCCGCAGCCATCCAACTCTATCACTTGGAGCGTTGAGACACCTCCAAATTCCATAGGGATCCCTCGCAATTTGTAGCAATGCCTAATAGTGATTCGCATAAGTGCTGGGAAGTGGTCAAACTTGACCCTCCAATGCTCTATATCCAGGTCTTCCAGCAGCAAGAATTTTAACAGGGGAAATCCCCCCTCACATGTTTCCCACACCGGCCCTCGGAAGGCGTGGCTTTGCAATTCTAGTGCTTCAAGATTGGGCAAGCTGCCAATGGCTGTCATATTCTTCCACGGAATTCCACACTTGCTCAACGTCAACTTCCTAAGATCGACAGGGAAACGATCAACAGGAAGAACATCATGAAAGTTGAGACCCAAGGCTAGGCATTTGAATGTCTCAAGATGATGGAGCTGCAGCGCAACATCGCCAAAGATACCCAGGGTTTCAACTTCGTCCTGTGCGAACTCGACCCAAATTCCTGATTTCTTTAGGTTGGACGATTCTTCAAGAACTCCCAGTGTAGTAGAGCTGCGGGCACTCGCACCTGACTTGAGGTTCTTGTAATGTTTGTCCCGCGAAGGATGGATGTAAACTTGATCTCCCAACTCCTTTAGCTCTTCTTGTATGTGCGTAGCCGACATCACAAGGGATGAACTGCAGTCATCCACTTCTATCATGTTTAGTGTTGCGATGTGGCCCATTGCCGCGGGGATCTCATGCAATTTGTAGCAGTGCCTAATAATCAGGTGCTGAAGATTTGGGAAATGAGTTTGATCGGCTATCAACCATTCTATATCCAGGTGTTCCAACAGCATGAATTTTAACTCGAGGAAATCGCCCTCCAAAGGTTCCCAAACAGGACCACAGAAGGCGTTGCATCGCAAATTTAGCTCTTCCAGATGCGGCAGGCAGCCCATGGATGTCATATACAACCATGGAAATCCACACTCACTCAAAGTTAACTTTCTGAGATTGACAGGAAAACGCAGAATGGAATAGGGGGTAACAACTCGAGAATCAAGATCCAAGTCTAGGCATTTCAATGTCTCGAGGCAATGGAGCAGCTGCGTGAAATCACCATAGCAACTGAGGGTTTCAAGTTTGGCCTGTCCTAACTCAACCCAAATTCCGAATTTCTGAAGGTTGCACATTCTTTCAACAACTCTCAGTGTCGAGCTGCGAGCACTCACACTTGACGTGAAGTTCCTACAATCATCCCATGAAGAATGGATAGAAACTTGAGGATAATATTTTATTGAGGTCCGTTTCGCCTGCATTTTTTCAGCTGAAATCACAAGGGACGAGCGGCAATCATCCACCTCAATCATTTCAAGTGTTCTGATCCATCCAATTGATTCAGGTATCTCTTGCAATCTGTAGCAGTGCCTAATAATCAGGCGCCTAAGGTTTGGGAAGTCCCAATAACCTGCTCTCCACTGCTCTATATCCAAGTCTTCCAGCAGCAACAGTTCTAATTGGGGAAATTCCACCATAGATATGTACCACACAGGTCCATAATAATCCATGACCCAACTAATGTCTTGAGAAATTAGATTACGAGTTTGATTCATCACTTACTCTAACATCTTCGTCGAGACAAAATCACAATGCCTTCTTTACTGTCTTGCTTCTTTTGTTTCTTTTTTTTTTTTTTTTGACAATTTCTCTCCTCTAGATTTGAGACTCGTTTTTGATATGGTCCTTCACTTTCGTAGTGAAAGCATTTAACTTCTATTCCATCAAGGTATCTCCCCCTCTAGATTTGAGACTCGTTTTTGATATGGTCCTTCACTTGCGAGACTAGGGCTTAAGATTATACATTTCGCTCTAATTCCCTCCTCGGCAGCTAGGCATCTTTGACCACATCAAAGGTGGGAACTCCACTGGGAGTATAGTTTGTGATAGATACAAATAAGTACTCCCAACCACGAGGCAAAGAGTTAAATAATATAAAGTTTAAACTTTTGTCGTTTAAGTTGAGTTTTAAGGTAGTGCAATAACTCTTGATATTTATTTAAATGTTCGAGCATATTTGTCTCTTTTTTATGATAGAGATATATGATTTTTTCTTAAAATAAAAGCCTTATCCAAGTAATATATTTTTTTCATACATGACTTTAAGTTAACTCCACAAACATTAGTCCGAATATATGATTGAAGACAATTTGATCACTCCTACACAAAAAAATGTCTAACGATCTTTCTATGCATCTTTTCTCACTTGCCTTGGGGATATACTTTGTCACCCAACACTAAATCCCAAAGATCATTAATTAGAAAATGGTCCTCTATGCGAGGCTTCTAAATAGAATAATTTGTGGGAGTAAGTTTAATCACAATGTTAGTATAATCCCCTGTTTAGTTTCATAATAAAGTACGGGGCCTTAGCTATGGTACCACGTGTTGAGAATTAAAAGAAAATGAAACTTTAGGCCCAAGCCAACAAAATGTCAAATTAAGCCTGATACTCAAAAGTTTAAAATTTAAGTTTAAATGGTACATATGATACAAATCAAATCTAATATTTAAAGACTCAAAAGTTAAGCCTAAATGGTACACATAGGTCAAATTAAGCTTTATACTTAAAAGCTCAAAATTCAAGTTTAAACGGTACATGTGAGTTAAATTAAACTTGATATTTAAAAGCCTAAAATTCAAATCAAAACAGTATTTGTAGGCTAAATTAAGCATGATATTCAAATGCCTAAAATTCAAGTCTAAATGATACATGTGGGCTAAAATGAGCAAAGTACTTAAAGGCCTAAAATTCAAAGTTAAATAGTAGACATGACCTAAAATAAAAGTTGAAATGGTATAAGTTAGCCAAATTAATCCTAGTACTTAATGACTCAAAATTTAAGTCTAAACAATACACGTGTACCAAATTAAGTTGGTATATAAAGGCTCAAAATTCAAATTTAAATGATATACATGGGCCAAATTAAGCCTAGTATACAAATACTTGAAATTCAAGTTTAAATAATAAACATGAGCCAAATTAAGCATCATATTTAAAAGTCAAAAATTTAAACCTAAATGGTACATGTATGCTAAATTAAACTTGATAGTTAAAGGTTTAAAATTTAAGTTTAAATGGTATTAATGAGCTAAATTAAGTCTAATATTTAAAAGCTTAAAATTTAAGTTTAAACAGTATTCGGTCAAATTAAACTTAGTACTTAAAAGCTTAAAAGTTAAGCCTAAACGGTATTTGATGGACAAATTAAGTTTAATACTCAAATGTCCAAAATTTAAGCTTAAACGATACATGTTGACCAAATTAAGCTCGATACTCAAAGAGCTAAAATTCAAGCTTGAAAAGCACTCTTGGGACAAATTAAATTTGATATTTAAAGGCCTAAAATTCAAAGCTAAACAATACGCGTAAATCAAATTAAGCTTGATATATAAAGGCCTAAAATTTCAGTCTAAACTGTACACGTGAACCAAATTAAACTTTATACTCAAAAGTTCAAAATTCAAGTTTAAATGGTACTTATAGACCAAATTAAACATGATACTTAAAGATCCAAAATTCAAGTCTAAATGGTACGCGATGGTAAAAAAAGAAAAGAAAAAATGATGAAATTCAAACATGGCCTTATTTTTTGCCTTTCCAAACGCAATTCTAGACTAAATTTCATCCAAACATGACCCTGGGAAAAAAAGAAGAAAAAAGATAAGAAGGAAAAAAAAAAAACTGGAAATCTGAGCCAAACGTGGCCTTATGCCCAAACTTGAAATCAGCGCCCAAACACAGCCTTAAATCCCTCAATAAAACATTCCACCCAACAATACCCTGCTTCCTTTCTTGCCTTTCTTCAACTGCAATTGAGGAAGCTGACTCGCCTGATTCAAATTCTTCTGAAAATCCACCGGGGTATTCGCCTGGGAAGCATTCTCCGGGGAGTTCGCCCGGGAAGAAGGTGGATTTTGGGATCCAATCTCTTTATGAACCGACCTAACGTTGTTCTTGATCTCGATTTGCGCCAGCGATGGACAAGACGAGACTGGAACTTAGGGAAAGCAGAAGCAAGTCTTTGTTACCGAGTAGTTCGTTTTCATGCGAGCAGCTCTAATTCTATGTGACGAAAGCGTCTTACGACGTCTGCTTCGTCTTCGCCTAGTGAACCGAACTAATCTGCTTTCCCTGACCCTGACGTTGGAACCGGAGATGCCTCTCGTCACTGCCAGAAGCCTCTAGTCTCTCTTCTCCAAATCAATTCCGCCACCACTTTTAGCCGACACCACCGCAATCATTGCTGTCTCGGTTGCCACTCTTGCCTGCGAGTTCGCCGTCACCACCACTTAGCAGCATCGCCATAGTTGAACTGCCACCATGGCAGCCCTCCTTTCTACCCCATCGCTGTCACACACGCCAAGGAGGGACCGCCCGTGGGCAAGAACCCACGACGCCACACCACCGTTTGGAGGAAAAGGCCATGCCAGGAATCAGCGCCGAGCTGTCTCCGCTGTTGCTGGAACCCATTGCACCAAAGAACCGACCGTCGTCGCGCCACCTTCCCCATCGATCCACTGTCTGCTTGCAAGAGGCAATAGAGGCAAATTCGCCATCTCCGAGCGATTGCTCTTGGACAGCAAGCTACACGCCTAAAGGGGTGACCAATCAAAAGAGAGAGAGAGAGAGAGAGAGGAAAAGAGGAAAGAAGAAAAAAGGGAAAGCAGGGTTGAAACCGACGGCTGGAGGAGAATTTACCTCGGGCTATTAACTGTGGAAGCTTGAAGGCGATGGAATCACCTCCATGAGAAAAGAGGTGCGTTATGGTAAATTCAGGCACGATACGGCACAGAAAAGCTCATAAATTGTGAATGGAAGATATTCACCTGCGTTAGCGGCGTCCTAGAACGGTACAAAGCTTTGGGGATTTTGCATGTGTTAAGACATTGGTACTGGCGTATCACCCTCCTATGTATGGATGATGGTGGCGTGGGTGTGGGACAATTTGCATAGGGTTCAAATTTTGGAGTGGTGCAGAAAGATCAACTTGCTGAATTAGCACGAATGATTTCTACGGGTTTGAACAGCCATGGGGATAAGGATCCAAGCGAAAAGAATGAATTTATGCTCAACTCAAATTCTAACTTTGTCAGTTGCTGAAGTGGTCACGATACCGAGACAAGAACCCGAAGAGAAGCAGCTTCAGGAAGTTCGCAATTAAAGGTGGTGGGCTGATTGGTTGAGATAAAAGTAAGAAGTCCAACAAGCTTGTGGGCCCGGACACAAGTTGATGGGCTAATTGGTTGAACACAAATATAATGGATTTGGGCAAATGTTGGTGATGATTGGATAAGCTTGTGGGTCCGGGCACACCAAACTTTCAAACAGATAGAGACTGAAAATGTTAGATAACTTTTATTTGAAAATACATAAATAAAATTTCATGCGCAATTAAATAGTGTTACTTATTCATTCCAAAATAATTAAATAGTGTTACTTATTCATTCCAAAATAAATTTATCATGAACAAATCTCGAATGAATATTTGTAAACACATAAACAATTTCATGCCTAATTAAATAGTGCCACGTGGTAATGTGTTGCAAGATATCAATTCAATACTTTTTATCTATATTTTTAGAAATTTAAATGAATATAAATTTATTTTTTAATTGACCAGTTAAATAGTACCAAATAATAAAATTCTATTAACAATTTAGAAGATGGAGATTCTGCAAGATTAAATGTATCAATTAAATCTTTGAATATGTAATGGTAATCT
This sequence comes from Avicennia marina, assembly GCA_019155195.1. Lineage (NCBI taxonomy): Eukaryota > Viridiplantae > Streptophyta > Magnoliopsida > Lamiales > Acanthaceae > Avicennia > Avicennia marina. The sequence continues at coordinate 903,709 of CM032779.1, forward strand.
ATGTGGTGGCAAGTTAAATTTATTCTATAATTATAAATAGAAATCAAACTCCACGAAATTAGATACGATGGAGGATAAAGTAGAAGCAATTAAAGACTCAAAGTTACAAAATTTCTCAAATTTTTTTGAGAATTCTAAGAAAGATTTAAAGTATTTTCATCAAATTTAAAACATTTTTTATGAAAATCTCTAAAATTTAACTTTTGATTTAAGATCGTGGTACTAAATTTAAAAATTAATTTTATTGAAGATCCAATCCCTTCAAGTAAGATTCAACATAAGTCATTTTTTTGAAAATTATTTCAAATTTCAAGCGACGTTTTTTAACGAAGAATTAAATGATTGAAGTTAAAGAATATGACTCACAATTTTATTTTATTTTTTTGATCTAAAGTTGTTCAATTTATACGAATTTTTATGTTATTATATAAGAAAGTGGTCCGGCATAAAAGAACGAGTATTAAGGCGCTCTATTTTCCGCTTAGCTGAAGCTACAGCAGCATTAAGTACATATATTTTATTTTATTTGAAGGACTACAGATCTTCTTAGTGAAAAACAGCGGAAAATTAAAAATTCGAAAATGCCGAATTCTTGGTAGATTAGGGGGAAATATTCTAATTAATTTTATTTATAAAATACAAAACGAAAAAAATGGGCTCGATTTTATTAGTGTTATTATTTTGTTATGTAGACTTGATATGATATTAGATTCTCTAGAAATTGCATTACTATCATGCTCTTAACTATTTTCCTTTTAATTGGAAAAAAAGTTTAACCTAACCCTCGATCCTGAAGATTAGGCATTGGTGTATTTGTACTAGATGGTGCACTTCAAATGTTCAATCCAATCTCTTAAACTCCAGTTATTTATGCTATGTTTGGTTCTTAGAATTTATATGAAAAAAGAAAAAAAAATGTTAAGGAAAATGTTTTTGTTTGTTTGATTAATAAGGAAAATTCTATGAAAGAGAAAATTAAAAGAAAATTATTGTTTAAGAAGGAAAAATTTATTTTTCTTACACAAAAAGGTGAGGAAAATTATTCTAGCTCTTATTTCTCTTTTAAAACTTTACCAACTCTATTTTTTTTTATCAATTTCTTCATTATTATTTTTAATTATAAAAAATTTAATTAAATTTTTTATTAATTTTATTTTATTTTATTTAAATTGTACTTTTTTTATTAAATTTTTTTTTTAATCAAACATATAAAATATATGAAGTATTGAATTTTTTTTTTCAATCATTTTTCTTTCTACGCACGTTTCCTTAAAGACAACGTACTGTTAAAGAGCATAAAGGTAAACAATATATCGAACAGTCAAAAAAATTAAAATGTACAACTTATTGTCTTATATTATTCATAAATATTCACAAAAAATACAAACCTTTTCACTACTCAGAAACAACCAACTATAGAAAGGTTTCATCCCTATTAATGAATTTTTGATTAATTACTATATACCTAGCAATTGTTCATAAAGATGTGTGTGTAAAAATTAAATAAAAATAATATTTTAGTGCAATAAAATTTTTATATTAATTTAAGATGTATAATATAAATAAATAATTGAATTTATGTTATCTAAATTTTAACGTAAATACGAAAAGTTTAAATAATGATTTTTGTATTTAAACATAAACACAAAGGTATACTAAAAATAATGTTTCATATTTTCAGTATATAATATGTGTAAAAAAGATAAAAACACTAGTGATATAATTAATAATGAATTAGCAAAAAGTTAAAAAGTAAAAGTAGTTCATTCTCCATTTAAATTTGAAAAGAAATATAATGAGACGGCATTGGTTAATTAATTAAGAAAATAGAGGTACATTTGGGAAAATATTAAAAGGCCAAAAGTTAGTTATTTGACTTAACTTATAATACAAAGTAAAACTTGCACACTTAATCACCCATGCCGGGGAGGAGAGAGACCGTCAAGTAATGGGTCTGCAAGTAGGAGGGAAGGTGGAGAAGGTGAACGGCAAAGAACTGAGTTACGCCGATTTTGTTGAAAAATACCTTGCGCGGAATCAACCCGTAGTCCTCACTGGGCTTACGGACGATTGGCGGGCCTGTAAAGATTGGGTGTTCGATGACGGAAAACCCAATCTCCCTTTTTTCTCCGAGCACTTCGGTGGCTCGAGAGTCCAGGTAATTGCACTCTAGGAGACGTTTGGTGGGACTTATTGGTGTCTTGAAGGAGTTTATTGGATGATCTGACGGATTCTTTCACCGTGTTTGATAGGTTGCGGATTGCAGTACAAGGGAATTTACGGATCAAAAGAGGCTAGAAATGACGGTTTCCGAATTTATTGATCGTTGGCTACATAGTTCGGGTTCTGAAAATGGTGGAGCTGATGGCAACTCGTTGTATTTGAAGGATTGGCATTTTGTTAAGGTTTGTCTTCTTTAAAGATCCTTTCTTTTTCTTGTTTTATTTCCTGTTAAAGTTATATTTGATTCGTGAAATACTACATTTTTTGTGCCTGGTTCTTTGTTTCATTGATATGCAATTGTGAGAATAGTAAGCCCTTTTTTTTTTCTCAAAAAGAGTTCGTTGAAAATGCTATCAGTTACTAAACAATAATTTCAAGAGACAATTTGATACTACAAACTATGGTTCCTGATTACACTTGGTTTAGAAGAGAGCCAAAATCATATCAGTGAATTGTTGACGGTCAGAAGTGTTTTATTCTGTCAGGCCCGATTGCTATTTCATACTATGACTTGTTCGTGCTCCATGGTTGGTTACTAATTCATGATCGGGTTGTGGAGGTTTCTGTTGAAAGTAATGCAATTGCGCATAAATTAGTTTCCGAGGTATTTTTTTTAATAAAACAATGCTTATGAAGTCTCTTATTTGAGAAAAGGAGCAGAAATATAAATTGCGTTTGTTTTCTTAATGCGGAATCTTATTGACTTCCGTCCCACTCTTCTATGTTCTCAATAATGGATAATATACCTTTGATTTTGTTATATGCACCCTTAATTTGTAAGCTGACAAATATGGATCTTTGTTTTTGTTTTCCTACATATGCTTGATAAATTTTCATATTTATCCTTTATTTTTTTTTGTTTTATGAAATGTTAAGTATCATAGGAACTGAAGAAAAAAAATGTAGTTGTACAAAGTCTTTTCTTTTCATCCCTTTTCCAGGTCCCTTTTCCTCACTTTATGTGTAAGACATATCTAAGCTTAGAGTCTTCAAAATGCATCTGTCTTGGTAATTAAGTCTAATTACCAATTTTTTATGAGGTTTGTCTCTTTAGATACAAGGTTCATCTTCTGGAACACTGTTGATCCGTTGTCTTGCGAATTGAACATTTGCAGGAATACCCAGACTATGTTGCCTACAGCACACCAATATTTTTTCTTGATGACTGGTTGAATCTCTATCTTGATAAGTACCATATGCATATTGATCATGAGAATTACCAAGAGAGAAATGAAATTAGTTGCTCGGACTATCGTTTTGTGTACATGGGAGCAAAAGGTTTGAGCATAAACTCAACAAACATTTTTTGCTGGGATAGGAAGACTATTTTATATATTTTTCTTATGGGTTCTCACCAATCTTTTCTTAAAATTGGTCAAATATTTATTTATCTTGGCAATAGAATGTAATACTTTTGATCCCAGTGCAGGTACATGGACACCTCTTCATGCTGATGTTTTCAGGTCATATAGTTGGTCAGCCAATATCTGTGGCAGGAAACAATGGTACTTTTTGTCCCCAAATCAACATCATCTTGTGTTTGACCGGTATGGAATTTATTTATTTATTTATTTCGAACATGAAACACAAGTTATATAGAACTCTAGCTTTCCTTATGTTGGTTTGGGTTACTACAACGATAAGTCATAAATTGGATAAGCAGTGGAGCCATCATCTTGACAAGTAGAAGATGTTTCTGATAGGTTGTATCAATGTGTGCATCCGCACTTTAAAATATTATCTTGGTGTTCTGAGAATGTTACTTTTGCATCTATGTTGTTTTTCAGATATATGAGGTCTTCTGTATATGACATCTTTGAAGATGTTAGCCAAACGAAGTACCCTGGATTTGAGAATGTATGTTGCAAGTTAAGATAGAATACTTTCTTTCCTAAATATTTTTTGTTTCTTCCATGTAAAGTGTTTATGGCATTTATTTACTATATTTTTTTGCTGATCCAGGCGATCTGGTGGGAATGTACTCAGGAACGAAATGAAATCATCTTTGTCCCCAGTGGGTGGTTCCATCAAGTTCATAATCTGGTATACTTTAATGCTGACTTATCTATTTTTTTTATAATGTATTTTCTCGTGAAGTCTGTACATCATTGAAATAAACAAACATGCCAAGGCAATGGAAATTGCTTGATTGGTTTAATGAACCAAAAGGAATTGATTGCCACCAACATTAAATACAGGTTCTCTGTTGGTTAACTTTATTGCCCTTAAAAACTTCATGGATACTTAAGCATGATATTTTTAATCATATGAACGTCTCAGTGATATCTTTTCATGTGCTGGACAGCAAGATAAGGCTGAGTAGATATCTTATGGTCTCATGTGTTTTTAAGGCTGTTCACATTTCGATAAATTGATCAAATCGAAATCGAAATTTCAATACATACCCATGCTGAACAGAATTTTGGTTTGGTATTCCATATAATATTTTTTATAATTTCAGTTTTTAGTTTAGTTTCGGTATTCGGATTAGTTATATTTATGGAACCGAAAATATGAATTTTATTTTTATAACTTTTTTCTTAAATTATTATATACCTATGATTTGACTTCTTATTATTATATTTATTTTTAAAAATTTATATTATTAACTTATATTTGTTAAACAAAAATATTTTATTATGATAAAATCTAAATTGTGATAAATATATTTTTATCTTTAAAAAATCTAAATTTAAAAAATGAAATATTAAATTAAAAATATTCAATAGTTATTTATAAACTATATAATTAAAATTTATGATTTTAAGTATAATTTATATATTTTTATTATTTTTTAATTTTTAAAATTTAAATTTAGTTTACAAAAATACCAAACCAAATATATTGAAAAAACTCGATAAATTACCAAATCGAACTAAAATTTTCGGTTCAAAATTTGGTATGCAAATTTGGTGTGCTGATATTTAGATATATTAAAAGTTCAGTTTGGTTTCACCAATTGAATCCCCCTAGTGTTTTCTGATCTATAATGTGAATTCATTGCTTTATCTGTTGGAAATATTCAACATACACTTTGTTCCGCCTTAATTCACCTGTGAACTTAGTCCATACTTTTGGAAGTTTCAGTCTGATTTGATTCAGCTTCAAGGAAGGGAAGAAGGTTCTTGTATGTACATTAGTTTAGTGAGACCCAAATGCTATCAAGTTATGTGTAATAGTTTGCTGTACATATTGGTATGTTTCTGAGATGTTTGGATTTCTCGAAAATCCATGGGCATGCAGAAGCAAAATGTTGACTTCACTCAGATCAAGACAGAACTTTTACTCTTGTTTCTCGAGAAAAGATGGAAAACACACTCAAAATAATTTGTTTGAATAGTTGATCCAGCCCTTTTGTTGGTCAATGAGTGAGGAAACTATGAAAACTGAGTTGCAGACTCTTGGGCCGAGTCCTGTCTTGAGCTCCAATATATCTGCTAATTCCTTAGTCTGTATTTTGGAGAAACTTTCGAACTTCACTTGAGCTCAACTGATTGTGATAAAACTTTAGTTTGGTCAGAAGCTTAAAAGTCATATAGGCTTTGCAACTAATCAGTAAGTACGGAAATTTTGAGCTGATACTTATGAAATAGGGATTGAGTTCAAATATTATACTCACTAATCTGATTTATTTACCACTGCATGCCTTATGCTCTAAGTAGGTGGTTAAAAGTTTTCTCTGCAATATGCTCTGTGATATGAATTAGAGAGGATATTCTTTTTTTTTTTACACCTGATTTTAATAAACAGTATGGAGTAAGATTTGTATCTCTGATGCATACAATAACTGTCTGGAGGTGCTTTACATCTGGAAATCAACATTCTCCACGAGGGCTCATATGATTATCTAATATGATTATTTTTTTAAAAGTTTCTGTCACTAAAAAGATACCAATTCCAACAATTGATGATTTTCAGGAGGATGCAATATCTATCAATCACAACTGGTTCAATGGCTACAACATTTCTTGGGTGGTAAGAATTTCAAGACAAATTATACGGTCAACAAATGTATATAATGCATAATGAACATGTAATTTTGTTTATCTTTATACATCTCATCTCAACAGTGGGAATTGCTTTTGAGAGAATATCATGAGGCTAAGGGATATATTGAAGATATCAAAGATATATGTGATGATTTTGAGGGGCTCTGCCAAAGAAATCTTGCAGCCAATGCTGGTATGCCTTAGTTCACGGATCACTGTACACGTCACAATGAAGATGCATAGGCTATGCTTGTCTTCGTTTTTGCACCACAAAACACAAACTACAATCATTACACTTTTTAAAATTTGTCTCTTTTTTACTTTTATACAATTTTCGACAAAAATATACCTAAAAACACACCAAAATATGAAAACAAACATAGCCATGGTATTTTTTTTTTGAGGCTTATTTGGTCTCAAACCTATGCATACAGCTTTACCGGAGAAACCCAACTGCTGAAAATCCTGTTCAGATAGGTTGAAAGTAAAATCATATTTATTTGTTGCATTGCTTTATGACACTGGTTCTTGGTGATAAAACAATTCTCATTTGACTTAGATGGATTGAACTATATCCTAACTTTCTAATTTTTGTGCTCTCTTGTCAGTCATGAGAGGCCATTCGAGAATTGCCAAAGATGTAGTAACGTTGATAGGTTGAATTTTCTAAGCAATTCGTCCTATCTTATTGTTGGCTCATTGTTTTCTATGTAGGCATGGATTTCAGAGATGTTTTCATCTTAATGATTCGCTTTGCCTTAGCCAATTTGGTCCTACTCAACCGACTAACAAGCAATACGAGAAACATCAAGTGGAGTTCCTCTCAAGTAGCTCAGCTTTTGCTTGTCAACCTCGAAAACATCCAATCCATTGCTTTGAAGATGAAATCTGTATCGGAATGGGAAAACCGTGGTAGTTCTGTTATTAACCTCAGAGAAACCATTGAGGATCAGTCATTTTTGAAGTTCTGCAATGCATTGGGAAGAACTTATTGCATGATGTATAATCATAGTGGAATAGATTTCGGTGTGAAACAAAATTTACTGGAACAGATGACCCTTCTTGACCTTACTCGTTCTCATGTTTGTAATCCCCACGAGCTAGTTACTTTTGTAGACTCTGCTCTCAATCTGGTTAGAACTGTAAGTTAACGAGCATTTGCCTGCACTTCCTCTGAGCATGTTAGAAAGTTACGGAGGCGCCTCAAAGCACATTCACCTTTGAGGGGATTCTGGTTCCATGTCAGGTCTTAACACCATTGAGTATGCCATTTCCTGATACGAAGACATTCAGGCCAATAGATGTTTCAAAGGATGAGGAGTTGTACTGAGCCATGCACAACGGTCTTGCAATATCATATTTGATGTGGAGGGGCACTGATCTTCATCCAGTTGTCTATTGTTGTGCCTAATTGGTTTGTCATTGTCAAGATGCTCTATCTGAATCCATGCTTAAATCCTTTTAACTGTTTTAGACTCTCACCTATGTCCTCCATGACATTAACTATTGGTTGAATACTTGATGTGGAGGGGCACAGTGAGCTCCATCCAGATGTTTCACCTAATTGGTTCATGTTTACCTAGATGCTCATATGAACCCAACCTTTTACTATTCTAGATTGTCATCTACCCCTCGACGTGTCAATTTAATTATTTGTTGGATGGATATTTACGATAATTTTGCTTTTGATATTTCAGCAGTATAGGCAATTTAGAAAGCCGTACATATTGAACTGCCAGTGAGCAAACTGCGGAAGCAAGCGAAACGTGGCCTCTGAAGTTGAGGTACCTGGAAATTAAAGGGGACAGTGGTTGGTTAAAAGACTAAATGAATTTTGATGCTGGAATACTTGGAAAAATCAACAACGAAGAACTTATTTCCCTGCAATCTGTGTCACTTGAGAAGTTTCCAAGAAAATGATCCGCGTACCCAAAATTATCAGTGGTGAATGTGTTATATCATTAATAATTGAAATTACTGGATTATTTGCAGTACATTTGCCTTTTTACCATCATTAATAAGTGGAATTTCGGATGGGCCTGGATCCAGGAGCATTGCATCAATCCCTCGACACCACTACCCCTGAAATCCAACGGCAATCAGCCAAGCCAGAATTTTTTTCAAATCACTAGTCATCACTCTCAGTCATTCCGGATAATTTATGAAGAGGAGGCCTTTCTACACCTTTTGATTTCAATGTTTTTTCTAAAGTCATCGCCTCAAAAGGGTTGTTTTGCTCTGAATCAAGTTTGTCTATTGACTTCAGCCTCTGTAAGATATATTCTTGTTTTAGAAAGTGCGAAATGGCATTGTTATTTTCCTTACGAATTGTGCCCACTGGCATGAATCTATGTTTATGTAGTTTTACTCCTCTCCCTTCACTTTTCAACCTCGAAAACATCCGATTGATTGCTTTGGAGCTGAAATCTGTATCTGAATGGGAAAACCGTGGTAGTTCTGTTACTAATCTCAGAGAAACCATTGAGGAGGATCAGTCATTTGTGAAGTTCTGCAATGCACTGGGAAGAACTCATAGCATAACGTATAATCATAGTGCAGTGTGAATCAAAATTTACTTGAACACGACTCTTTTGGGCCTTACTGGTTCTCATATTTGTAATCCCGCCGAGCTATTTACTTTTGTAGACTCTACTCTCAAACCAATTAGAACTGTGAGTTGACGAACATTTGCCTGTACTTCTTGTGAGCATTGGCAAGACAGTTGCTTTTGAAGAACAGTACTATGTGAAAGAGTTACCTTTTAAGAGATTCTGGTTCCATGTCAGTTCTTTACACCATGGAGTCTGCCATTTCCTGATACAAAGACATTGATGTGAAGGGGCATCTAGTTGATCTATTGTTGTGCCTAATTGCTTTGTCACTATCAAGATGCTCAAGCTGAAAGCATACTTAAACTCCTTTTAACCGTTTTTGATTCTCACCTATGCCCTCCTTGATGTTAACCATTTGTTGAATACTTGATGTGGAGGGGCACAGTAAGCTTCATCCAGATGATGAATCATTGCACTTAATTGGTTCATGTTACCTAGATGAACCCTTGCTTCTATATTTTACTGTTCTAGATTGTCACCTACCCCTCCTTGACGTTGTCAATTCAATTATTCGTTGAATAGATATTTATGATAATTTTGCTTTTGGATGTTTCATCAGTATAGACTAGTTAGAGTGCCGAACATTGAAATGCCAGTTAGTGAACTGCGAAATATATCCTACGAAATCATTGTTGAGTACCTGGAAATTAAAAGGGACATAGGTTGGTTAAAAGATTTGATGAATAAAAATCAATAATGAAGAAGTTATTTCCCTGTAATCTGTGTCATTTGAGAAGAGTGTTCCGAGAAATGATCCATATACCCAAAATTATCTTTAGTGCATATGTTATATCATTCATAATTAGGAATAGAAATTTTTGACACGATTCGAAACATGATCTGAATTTAACACAAAATAAATGAGTTTGAGTTAAGCTTTCAAAAGTGTAGATTGAAATTGACTCAAACTTATAAATTTGAAAAGAAAAATGAGTCAATTTCAAATTATCTAAACGAGTTCAGTTGTGAACCCATTCGTATATTTAAAATTATCCAATGAATATTTTTATTAACTATGTTTTAATTTGTAATCTTTTTAAGTTATTGAATATACAAATAGAAAACTAATAAAAAAGTTAATTCCTAAAATAGTAAATATGTGAAAACTCAAATTTAAATGTTTTGCTAAACTAAACTCTGTGTTTATATTTTCAAATTCAATTTTTCATTTTGGGCTTTTGAATTTAAAGTACCATCCACACTCATACTCTCACCTAGACAAGTTTGATAGTTTTGTTTGGGTTGCCTTATTCTTTCTCTTTCTTCTTTCTTTCTTTCTTTTCTTATTTGCATGATTATATATATTTTATTAAAATTTAATCTAGTAAAATATAGAATGACAAGAAAGTAGAAAATTTAAAGCATCGAGTACATTTAGAATTACTTTTTAAAGTAATAGTATTAAAATCAGAAAAAAAATATAGTGAGTAAAAGCTTATTTTTAACTTTATTTCGGTCAAAATGTTTTTTTGCACAAGTTAACAGGTTTGATTGGGGTAATCTATAAAATTAGTAAGTCGGATTCGGATCAAAAAATGAACCACCCGCAAACACACATGGGTTAGGTTTGAATTGAGGATTTATGTGTAATATTTGTGTCTCAACCCAGTCAGCTAACTTGACCCATTTCTAATCCCATTAATAATTGCATAGCTGGATTGTCTGTAGTACATATGCTTTTTGCCATTGGGCCAGGATCCAGGAGCAATACATCAAGCCATTGACACCACTACCCCTGAAATCCGACAGCCATCATCCCACCCAGAAGTTTGTTGAAATCACTTGTGATCGCAATCAGCTTCTACACCTTTTGATTTCAGTATTTCCTCTAAAGTTATTGCCTGAAATGATTGTTTTGCCTTGAATCAAAGTTTGCCTATTGATTTCAGCATCTGTAAGATGTACTCTTGTTTTGGAAAGTGCAACATATGAATCTATGCCCACTGGCTAGAATCTTTCGTTATGTAGTTTTACTCCTCTCCCTTCTCCAGCATCTCAATTGTTGGAACTTAAGGTTTGGGCTGTTGTTCAATACATGGATTGACTTGCATTCTTATTTTGTTGTATGTGTTTGACCATCTGCACAAGCACGCTTTCCCTAAGTAAATATGAAAAACAACTCAGCTTTTGGAGTGAGTGTACTGATTCTTGATTTCTTAGGGTAGCACAAGAAGTCATTGCTATGTGAGTACTATGGTAGCTGGACTAGTAGTAGTTCTAACAAATAATGATAAGCCTCTGATTGACTTTCATGAAGAAAATGGCATCTGTGAAGTTTTACTGTTTTAGGATGGACCTGGTGCAATATATTTGAATGACCTTTGGTATGAATACCCCCAATCATCCATTTGTCAACCAAGACAAAGCACATGTGGCTGTCCATTATCACACAATTTCCACTGCAGGAGGCAAAACATCTTGGTCTTGCATGTAATACCAGACAAAAATGGTTAAACTCAACTCTGTTTTGTTCTTTATTATCAAATTGTTTCTTGTTAAAATCCATGTCCTTGGTAGGACAAATACGTGTGTTTTGAGGGATTCTTGCGTCTACTGTGCTTATTGATCATAAAAAACAAATAAACCCACTTTGGTGGCCTAACTGAGATACACTCATTGTTTTTATCTGCTTCTGTCTTTGTTTGGTAGCTGGTTTTCCCCTTCCATTTGGCAAACGTTGTCTGAAAGTTGGTTTTGCGAGTCATCTTGGAATCTGTTTCTGTGGCGCTTTCACCGTGTTTCCCACATGCAAGAACTTGTTTGCATTGTCCCTTTTGTCAAGTTTCAAATGCACACATTGGCTGTACTTCCATGTTCACTTCAGTCCCTTGTTGAGGGCATTTTCGTCATTCCGTCGCTTCTTTAACTTGCATCCCTGGTTTTTTCAAATCTTTATATGCTTTCCAGATGAAAAAAGATGAACAACTAGAAGAGTCAAAGAGGTGGAGAAAGAGCAAATACATCCTCTGGAACATTATCAGTCCTTTCCAAAACATTTACATAAAGTCTTGAAATTTAGGAGGCATTTATCTTGTCCGAAAGAATCTAAAATGGGACAATCCTCCTTTTAACACGACTAAGAAACTTAGGATAATGAAGGAGGTACAAAGAATTAACAGAAAAAAAAGTTGAAAAATAAGAAGACCAGACTGAATGACAATAGGCTATCTCTGAATGGTTACATAATCACTTCTTTACTTTTATTTCCCTTTCATGAACACCTAGAGTTCTTCCCAGGACCTCCATAGTAAACATAATTTCCCCAGTCATTATTCTTTCCAGCTCTTATGTCATAGCAGTTGGGATGATCAGCCAAAAGATGGAGATTTGATAGAGGGATCAAGCTGTTATCCCAGTCAACAACTTGCAAGTTTCTGAAGTAGGATGCTTTGCCATAGCCTTCATCCGCAAAATGGCCACTGCCCATTTGTGTCGACGTGTGATATCCCATTGACCTGCCGTTCACTATTTCTCCTCCAAATTGTACCATGCTAGCATGATCTCGTAGATGACTGAACAAGAACGATGGCCAATACCCGACTAGCAGCCCAGAACCAAATTCAAGCCACCAATGTCCGTGCTTTGGATCCTAGGCATAGAAATCAATGTTGTGATCAGCGAAGTCAGCTAAGTTACACAAACCATCGATTTGAGTTGAGTCCTGAAGAGAAATAGCCGTTGTCTACTAGGAAACTAATATTAAATGAGAAATGAGGGACAGAAAAGTGGATTAGCCATGCTCTTTGGGAAACAGGAGGGAATCTTACAATATTTTTATTAGGACAGTGGGAAAGCAAGTTTTAGGGAAAATAGAATATTGATGTAGGTTGGTGAATCCACTGAAATGTCCCTGTTTGTGTGTCATTTTGTCCTTGTTGACTAAAAAATTAGTACAACTAATCAAGAATAACTAAGCATGATCAGTTTGAAAGTAGATAGTTTTAGAACAAAGTCACCAAAGCAGCTGATTACAATTCCTAATTTGTTTGGTTCATCTAACAATCTATGGACTTGGTTGTCATAATATGCCTAAACAGCATGATAACTTGCATACCTTCCATATCATAATGCCAATATCAAACTGCCTGCCGGTGTAGGATGATCTTGGTGATATTGCTGCTCCAATGGCTATTTTGTTGTTAATTTGGACAAAGCCTGAACATAGTAAGTTGTAGCATCCTGTTGCTTCATATGCATCGGTCTGTTTAAAACAAGGGATTAGTACTTCTGGTTTGGTTTCTAATAGCTCCCCCTTTGGGTGTGTGTGTGCGCGTTTTAACAATATGAGATGAACGTTGTCATGATACCAACCGTCCAATATGTGAAAAACCTAGGATAGTTGTCTCCATACAATACCGGACTGACCTGGAGTGTTTGCGACGTAGCAGTTAGTGAATACTGAATGTAGCAAATACATAAGAAATTAAGAATCGTTCTTAGCAATTTGAAGATTAGGAAACTTATGTCAGTCTAACTTTCATATGGAAAAGAAACACATAGCAGATCAACCAGCTAGAAAGATGGAAATCCTATTGAGTATTCTATCAGCTGTTAGAAGTAATTGCAACTTCAGCAGGTAGTTGTTAGTCATAAATTTTGTGTACTGTAGGTATACAGACCTGCCAGCCAGCTTCAATGGTGTTAAGGTCATTCCCAAATGAGCCAGAAATGACCCATACTTGTGACAAACTGAATTCATATTGGTCTGTCACGCGAGGTGCCCACACATTTATGCTTGCCTTTGCTCCATAGTACTGATCCCCATTCACAAACGCCACTGCATGCTGTATTTAAGGCATTGTGAGTGTAGCTCTAAGCAAGTTGGAAATGGGATTTCCCCTTTCCTAATCTGTTATATTCAATCCAATCTAAAAAAAATGCACCATTCTGTTAGCTGATGGACATAAAGTTTGTTGATCGGAGAAAACAGAGGTGGGTATCAGTTGAAATTTGTAACTTGTCATTAAATTCATTTTGCAAGCCTTTCTTGCTGACCGAAGAAAAGTGTAGCGGCCTGAGTTTCCATTGAATTGACTTATTCACATACTAACCTCATGACCGCTGCTCATTGTGTCTCGCCGGACGCCCCCTTTGATTTTCCTTCCGAATCTGCGAATCGAGCTAGTCCTTAGGACATCTTCCTCTGTTGTTCTTCTTATAGGAATGGTTCCTTCTGGGCATGATTCGCCGGCGTCTGTCCATGACTGTAAGGTCTCCACGGCCGACTCCACGGAATCATGTCCCTTCGGCCTTTCTGGTGCTTTCTGGATTTTCATGAACAACAGCTCTTGCAGTGTCAGTATTCCTCTTGTGCATGGACTACCATTGCATTTTGATAAAACTTGAGATAATCTTAAGCACAAGAAAGAATAAAATGAAGTACCAATGGCTTGTGCCCTTTTAGCTGAGGATGATCGAAAGCTGGTTGCAGATGGGATTCGACACAATCTATTATATCTCTGTCAGGGCTCTGGAACATTGGGATCAAGACAAGAAATAACAAATAGTTGAAAAAAGAACCATTATTCCTCACATATTGCACTACCTCAATAACACAGTATCACAAAGACTTAACGTTGTAATGTACCTGAATTGTCTTGACTGCTGGCTTGTTGATCTTCTTCAGGTAACTTCTTATTCTCTTTAACTTGTTCAGCTCTTGGCGTGGCCGGAAAGTTTGATTGGCCTGCAGACGGCTACCGGAGTCTCTCTGCACGGGTTCCGAATGGACAGGAGGAGCTGAAGAAGAAAGAATGAGGAGGAAGGCAACAAAGGAAAAAATGATTGGGATTTTGACTACATGAGATTTGGAATAGGCCATTTGTGCGGTATCTTTGTCCACTAGGGGACTGGTAGTATGTTCTTGTGCTAACAGGTTTGCTGTGCTTGTAAGCATTTGTGTTGTCTTGTAATGTGGTCAGATGAAAGGCAACAAGAGGGTTCATTCCAAATTTTTGTCCATGGAAGCTCAACTCCAACCATCAGCAAATCCATACAAATTGTATGCTGGGCATTGAAACCATCCAAAGCAAAAGTTAAAAAGAGGGCTTCAAGCTCACCATTTTCTCTACTTTTTAAAAAGACAGGAAGTACCACTCTCTCTGTGTCTCTCTCTCACTAACACACAGCCCAACACAAGGAGTGAGATTCTGTTTTCTTGGTGGTGTATTCTGACTTGGAGAACCCTCAGGCTGAGCGTATTAAAATACACTCGGAAGAAGTTTGTAGTCAAATGTGTGTTATTTTTTTAAAAGATTGGGACTTTCATTGGCTGACACACTAATTAAATAAATAGTGCTCCAATGGCACTGTGTCACGTACACTTCTTCTTTGTTATTTTGATTTTCAAGCTGATTTTATAGGTGCACTGTAGTGTTCATGTTCCTTTGGCTGTAAATTTTTTTGCTGTCAAAACTTTACAGTAGAACCTACAACATATTGCAACAACCTGCTTTTGGCTTCCCTGTTTGAGGCTGTCTTCCCTTAACTACAAAGCATTCCGAGTCTTTGAAGTATGTTCTTTCTCTTCCATGGCCTCATGCGTGCACGTGCTGCATAAACAGTCAGGATCTTTCATTTCAAGAACTAGTTTGCTTGTTTTTCCCTGTAAAGTTAAAATCCTCCTCCAGAGTCTTTTACACTGTGTTGGTTTCAAGGATTTTAAGAGGACGAAAAGAGAAAATAGTAAGAAAAATAATTTTAATCGTTTGGTTGATAAAAAAAAAATAATAATAAAAAAGAAAAGTTTATAAAAATGTAGTCAGAAATATTATTTGTCTTATAAAATGGTGAAAAAATAATAAAAATTTTCTTCTAACCATCTCTTTTCCTTTTAAAATTTTTATTATTTATATTTTTAAAATTTATTATCAAATTATTTTTCTTAAACAATTAAAAATTATAAAATTATAATTTTTTTCTTATGAAAATATCTTGTCAAATAACTCGTAAAATTTTAAATTTCTGCAATTTTTTTTTTTAATATTTTCTTTTCCTATCTAAAATCTCAAAACTAGTCATAGTGTCTAGGACAGCTATTTCGACGTGAGTTTTGGAACATCTCAGGTCCCATGGCATTAATTAGAGCAGCAGTCGTTGAAGTAAAATTCGTGGACTAGACGAGGGTGTTGTGTAGATGCAAAGACAAAAGGATATGTACTAAATTTTGGTGGGGCCATTTGCGACAGAGAATGATTACATATTACACAAGCAGATAAATGAAAGAAAGACATCATGATGATCAATGAATAAATTCCAGCAAACCCCAGATGGTCCTAATTTTAGTAAGGGGTGGATTACTGCAGTCTTTGCTCTGAATCTCAATTGTAAAAACCCCTCTCTATTCTATTATGGAAATTATGTTCACTATTAAAAAACTTTGGGATTAGACTTACTTGGTGTTTGATGATTCTAATCAGAAACCCTAAACCCTGTGGTTATGTTTGGAATTTAATTTTCAACTCAAAATTATTATTCCAAATTTATATTACCAAATATACAGTGAAATGAAATATTCATAAAAATTTAAATTTAATTTTTTTTATTATATATATATATTTAATTATTTATTTTTAATTATTTTATCTATTAATAATTAAATTAATACACATATATATTACACATATATTCATATTTTTTAATTAGACTCTAAAATATAATCATTTTTACTATATATTATTATATCCTCTTATTATTATTATTTATTATATACATAATTAAATAAATTATATTATTAAAATAATTTTTAAAATATCTTACTCGTTTTAACATAACTCATAACTCATGTTAAGCATAGTAGCTGACAAAGAGCCCGACCCCGACCCCGACATATTTGATAACCTAATTATGTTCCTCGAATTTGAATGGGAATATTTACAAAAATGATGTCAGCATTTTTATATCTTGGATTTTAGACCACATGCAAAGTCCTGTAATCCTTTTTTCTTATTTCTGCTTTTTAAAATCTATCATCAAATGCTTGAAAGAAATGACAGGCTGTTCATATTTGGACAAGAAAATTTTTGGAGCTTTCAGAATCTACTTTCTCACTTTGGCCTCAACTTGTCCATACTTTGACCTCAACTTGTCCATCGTTGGTCCATGCTTGCCTTAATCTGAGGTTTCTTGTTTCCCAAGACCCAAAGCACTACCATAATCAATTTATATTTTTAGTAAACCAAGGTAATAATAAATTTTAGCCTAAAAACAAAACCTTTATGTATATATACATCATATATATATATGCATATATATTCCAAAATTAAAAGAGTCATTTCCATTTTTTCTTGTACCAAACGTCAATCAGTCTATATGTTGCAACTAAATATTACCATGAAATAAAATTTCAACAATTGAGGCCTCTGTAAAATTGAGAAACATGTACCAATAGGTGTATTAATGCAATATGAATCCTTCCTGGATATGAAAGTTATAATGATAGTGATCGATATTTGATGCATCCTTGTTCCCCATTATGGGCCTGGCGTTATGATCAATTCTGTGTGATGTCATTTTCAGCTTAGTGAGATGCCTCAGTCCTGTCTTGATTGGCTGACCCCTACCCATCTCAAGGACTTCCAAACTTTTCTCCCCAAACCCCAACTAATTGATTAACTAGTTTATATCTAACATCTAAATCACAATGCCAATCATCAATCATTCTCGGTCCCTTTAATTTGATTATTACCCCTTCTAAACCATACCGACATTATAGGCTTAGCCTAAATTAATTACAACCCTAACAGTCAAAATCATATTATTGGGTGCAGTCAAGTTAATCTACAGTAGAATAACGGCAGATTAAAATAAATAGGTAGTATAAACCATTTGATGATTATGTCGTCCTATAGGATTAACAAGACACGAATATTAATTCGTAGAAACTATCATGAGTTATCCTTGGGTCTTGTTAACTTTGAATCCCCAAACGGCATCATTTTGAAATTATGCAAGAAACCCATAAAACTGCAACGACCATATTAGATTAAATTAATTCAAAATCCTTTATGTCTCCCCAGTGATTGAAATAATTAGCACGCGGTTTGGCACTAGCTTGTACTATGGTATGGAGGCCCTTAAAGTAGGGTTTTCTTTATAGGGTTTTGGAAGCAAATGTGCTCCACATTCTTGGATCCCCTCATCTTCTTTTTCTTGCTATAAAACCCATAAATCACTTCTTTTCAGAGGGACCTGCTCTTTCATTCTCATCCCACTTACGCCTGCAGAGGATTAGGAAACTGCACCGAGAGGAATAATTGGGCCACAAGGGGTCCCTCTCACCACCCAACACTCTGCTGGGAATTTAAATTTCACTTTTTCTGAGTGGAAACATGAACTTTCCGTAAAGTTTTAGCTGGCGTGAAAGAACAGATTCCCTATCTACAATCCCAGATGGCATATTTTAGTTAGAATTTAAAACATTAGTTATTAGGGTTGCTGGAGAGAATCAAATTCTTCTTAAAAAGTTAGTGTTGGTGACATGCAACGTTGTGGAGGACCATGTGGGAATGTACAGTGAATTCTTGCTTTTGATGAAATGTCTATTCTTTCTTTTATTTATTTATTTACATTTTTTTTCTGGGTCGAAATGATCTCTTCTTGACAGCTTATGCTTGATGCTTGTGGCAGAATGTATGACCAAGAATGGATGGAAAGGAAACTTCAGATTGGTACATTTATATTTCATCGGGTCTTCATTATTCCTCAATCTTTTTCTTTCACCCCATCACATTTAAATTAGGAGCAACTACAGTGCTCTCTTTTACGGTCTGTGATAAATTCACTACTTTTTTCAGAAATTACAAAGACTTCCCTCTAATCTACCGTTGACCGATTTCCTATGAAATTGATCAGTTTGAAAAATTGCATATGCCTCCCCTCGTTCACATCTACGATAAGTCTATTTAGTGGGTGAAATATTGAAAATTGATGACGTTAATAAAAAAAAATTATACAAAAATCCAACTTTTATCCTCAATTTTATTTTTAAAAAATATAAAATATCTTATATTTTCTAAAAGCATACAACTTAAAAAATTTAACTTTTATGTAATAATAAAATTTTATATTTTACATTTTTGAAAATATAAATTTTCTTGAAATTTGAATTTCTTATTTTCAAAATTTTTATATTTTTTTGAGCAACTTTTTAGGCATACGTTTTATATTTTTATGGTTTACATGTTAAAAACATAAATATTTATTTTTATATTTTTATAAAAATTATTTTTAAATACTTTATATATTTCAAAAAATATATTTTAATATCTTAATTGGAAGATATTCTAAATTAATATTTTCTAAATTTTATTAAATTTAAAATTTTATTTTATGACATATAATTCTTAAAATATTTTTTATTATTCAAATAATAAATTTGGAATAAGTAACAAATTTTGAATTTTGAAGTTTTTATAAAACATAAATCTTTATTTTTTTTCATCTAAGGAAATTTAAAATTGGTATTTTAAATTTGTTTTTATGAGTTAGATAATAAAATTTTATGCTCTTATAAAATAAATCTTAAAAATTGTTTTTCTATTTTAATTATAAATTAGACATTGTTTTATTATGTGAAAACAAAAGTTAGAGGTATGTCTTTTATTATAAAATGTTTAAAATATATAAAATTTTAAAAGAACAAAAACATTAATAAAATATAAATTATAAATATAGAAATATTTATTTTTTTTAATTTATTGTCTAAAGATCTTTGAAAATTTATTTTCTACCTTATAAATTTTACATTTGAAAACATAAATTTGAAATTTGAAAATTTTCTAAAAGATTGGAGATAAAGATTTTTATTTTCTAAAAAATATAAAATTTAGATTTTATAATATTTATCAACTACGTTAGCAAAACAATATAGTAAATATATTTTATGAAATTATAATGAGATAATTATGAGGTCCTCTCTTAAGATTTAGGTGTTTTACATAATTCTCCTTCAAAAAATATTGGTCAACTGGCCAAAACATTAACTAATGATAAAATTAAATTTTCACATAATTTTTTTACTGACATTATCATTTTCTGATTACCTACTCAATAGATAGATTAAACTACTAGTCAGATCAGTGATTAAGAGGAAATCTCTATAATTTCTCTTGTTTGAGGGGAGAGTAGTGTTTTTTCTTCATATTTTAGGAGAGGACAGTATAATTTTTCCTTTAAATTAATATTGATTATTATACATACTGCCAAGTTGATGTATTTGTTTTCTTTTTACATGTATGTTTTCTTGTGTGATATTCTATTGAATTGTGTAAAAGTAAAAAATTGAAAGACATAAAATTTTTGAAGTATAAAAATCGAAACATGTGTGTCGTGAGTTTGTAAACTTGAGAACAAACAAAGGCAAATTTGAAGTAACATAACAAATAAAATTCCATTAGCTACTTTTATCTTTCAGAAAAACAAAAATTACTTCTTCATAATTACTGCAAGCAAAAATGACACACAACTATTATAACAAACCATCCCAAGGCTCTTGTTGGGAACAATATTTCTGGTCTATATAAGTAATGGAACAATTTGCTTTGCGGGAATTCTCCTTCAACTAGTTGTTAGAAAATTCAAGATTGTGATGGTTTGACCGTATGTCACTGTGTAAATTAACCATGCGATGAGACGTTTGTGGGTAATGAGATGTCCCTCTTCCCCTACCCAAGTAAAGAAACAAGATGGTGCCAGCTGATGCAGTTTTGGATTCAAACAGGGCTCACCAAATGAGGTTCTTTGAAAAGGAAATTTCAAACTGTGTGTCTGGACTTGAACATCAAGGATGGAAGAAATATTGGGTTGTCAAAAGGGGGTTCACCTTTGAATGCATCAACATCTTGCCAAGGAAAAGGATCAATACGAACACATGTAGCTGCTGGCAATGTGCAGCTTTATTCAAGTCTTGAATGTGTTCTATGCCAGTGGCTGCTTGTGACCCTCTTGTCATTTAGTTTTCCTTAATTAAGCTGAATTTTAGCAAAATTTATATGCCACGAGTTTACACTCTTTTGATTTAGTGAAAATTTAATTTAATTTTCCTTTCATATAATATGTTAACAATTTTTTTACTTCATCATTAATAATTTCCGCTCGGTTACTTTGCAAAAGTGAACAACAAAACAAGCTGTTATGGAGAGGAATAATTATTTGCTTACACTTGAGCTGATGTGAAATTTAATATAAGAATCGAAAAGATAATACTATGGATGAATATTATTTTTTGCTTCTTCAAACTATGAAAAATGCATAATTTAACCCCAGTTAAGAAAATATCATCTATTCTTTAAGCATATTACTTTCATTCTCAATTCTTTAATTTTTCAAATGATGAATTGTTATATTACCATCAATCATTTAGCATTAATGAGGTATTTATGATAATAAAGGATAAAATGAACTTATTAGTGCACAATATGTTATTTTTAAAAAAACAATATAAATATAAACTGTAATTATTATCACTAGTTAAGGTTGCATACTCTATGCTCATGCAAATTTAGATATAAATTATGAAGTTGTTGTAATTTAAATAATATATATAAAATTATATAAAAATTATAAAAAAAATCTAAATAAAAATAAAAATTAAGAGAATTTAAAAAGAAAGAAAATTTGAGAGAAAACACAAATAAAAATAATAAGCTAAAAGAAATGGATGAAAAAAAATGAAAGAAACTAAATAATATTAATTGTGTAATTTCTCATTTTACATCCAAAAAATCTTATTTTTTAAATAATACAGTATAAATATAGTTAAGAGTAGAAAAAATAACAAAATAAAGAAATAAAAAGTTTCACAGAGAAAAAATTTGATAGTAAAATACAAATAAAACTAATTCGTTAGTGGAAAAGAGTAGCAATAAAGGATAAAAAAAAGTAAAAGAAATCAAACAAAGGGTATTTGTGTAATTTTACTTGGAGTAACTAGAAAGATTTATTGAAATAATAATATAGTATAGATTTAACAACTAATATAAATTAAATAGTCACAGTACAACATGAAGTTCAAGTATTAATTTTCAGTACTTTCTGGATTTTTGGAAAATAAATGTCATTCTAGAATTGAGGCACTAAGTATCAAAATAATTAAATAGGAGCATTCAAGTGTGGACAAACAATGTAATGCTGTCAACATTCATTCTTCAAAGAATTATGCTCTTCACCTGTTCTCCAACTAGTGTAGGCCATCAGAAATCTTAGTGGAAACTTTATTCATGAATGAAAGCATACACTCCATGAATTCAGAAATACAAGAAAAAGTGCTATCATGCTGATAGCCATCTCTTGCTGATCATCCAAATCTAGAATCAACTGTCTCAACATTGTGGCATCTTTGAAATTCACTACACTCCTATATTATGGCATAAATAAAAGAAATAGAATTGGTTTTTTTTTTTAAAAAAAAGAGTTAAAATAATTTTCTTTTCAATTTTCTTACCACTTCGTAAGGAAAATGAATTTTACTTTTCTAAATTATAATTTCCTTTCAATTTTCTTTTTTATAAGATTTTCCGTCTTAATTGAACAACAAAAATTATTTTCCTCAATAATTTCTTTTCTTTTCTTCCCTAAATTTCGAGAACTAGACATAGTGTTAATTTTTTTTTTTTTTTATTGAAATCCTTTTTAACATATAGAATTGTAAATTTCTTTTATTTTCTTTTTCTTTTAAAACCAAACATGCTCAGAAGTTCTTAGTCCAAGAACACGTCTGACCTGATCTTAATTTGTTCTGTTCAATGCCAGTAATTGGAAATTTTGTAACCTTAGTCGGTCATATTCAGAGAGCAGAATTCAGACTATCACAACAATAAGCTTTTTGAAAATTTCAAGATTAAATCCCTTCAAGCTTACAACATATTTCGACAACTTTAGTATGGGATCAAAGTATACTGCACACTGTTTGTAACGACATAAGTTAACTTCAATTTTCAGCCACGGCTAGAGCTACTTCCTTTCTCAGAAGTAGCTCCAAACAGCCCTTCTCTCTTTAGCTTCTCTTCCTTGGCTTTCCTACAAAAGATCACCCAAGAATTCACTTCCAGGGCAAAGCATACGCCAACCAATGTAGACAGGCACAGACAATATGCCAACTTTGCATAAGAGTTGCTCTCTCCCATCACTTCAAATCCCTCGAAACAGTTCACAACTCCTAACACCACACATGCATATCCCACAAAATGATGGTATGATTTCCAGTACTTCCTGTACTTGTTTGTAGTTTTAGGTCTGAACAGCAGCGCCAGAGTCTGCAGCCATCCCAAGCAGAATGCTGCAAACCCGAGCTTGCGATGGAGTCCATACACCCTCCCTGGTGACATTTCCCCTAGCTTGATTCCAACGGAGAACCCCACTGTCCCTAAGAAAACAGCAGAAAGTTGGACACCAGCATGAGCATAAAACCATGCAGGCCCTAGAGCTTGGATTTGGCGTAGGTACCGGGCAGTGACCGCACCAATTGGTAGCATGAATCCCCACGAGATTGCATTTATGATACCATGTGCTATTTTGAGTGGCCTAATGTTGCTCTGTGCCCTGGCTGTCGCCCCTGACAGGACATCTATGGTGGTTGTCGAGGAAAGATCATTCATGGTAGTTGGATGGATGGTTGGGGAGTAGCCTTGGACATATAGTCCACGGTTCCATACAAAATGGATCTTGGTTTTATTTGGTACAAGTTTAACCGTGGCGTGTATTTGGATGGTGGCGCCATTGTGTATGGTGGCCATACGGCCACCATACAACATGGCGGAGGAGGAGAGAACATGGATGTCAAGGGGGCGGGAGAGGAGGGGGTTCTTCTGGAGCTTGACTGTAGGATCCAAAATGTAGGGAAGTAGGACTAGTTGACCTGAGTTGGGATCAGGGAATGCGACCAATGCCCGCGTTCCTGTCATCTCAGGGGAAGTGGGGTTGATGCCCCACCCTACCCAACCCGAGGGCGAAATGAAGCTACCAAAAAAGGCAATGTCAAGAGTGGCGTTGTGAGCATGGAATGACCAAGCTATGGAAGCTTGTTGAGTAGACAGGGTCATGCATTGTCCGAAGGTCTTGGAGGCAGTTGTGATTGTGCAGTGAGAGGAGATAGCCCCATTGGGATGGAAGGATAGCAGAATGTACAAGAGCAAGAGAAGCATGTTAGTGTGGAAGTGAAACAAGAAGAAAATGGAGCTTGAAATTGTAAACTCTGATTCTTCAATAGATAGTGTCATCCTCATTATCCATGCAATTTATCATGAGGAAGACACTTCTTGTTCTTACCTTTGAAGAAAGGCAATGTCAAGATTCATTATTGTTCTCCATTTGTGATAGTCAAATAGTTAATCATACTTAGGGAATCATCATTTTGAATGGGTTACAACGAGTACATTACATTGCTTTGAAGCTAAGTCATAGTAAAGTGCTACTTGATTTCATGCATAGAAACTGGTCCACATTCAATTGTTACAGTTGAGTACTATCATAAATTAGTACATCATCTAGCTAACAAAGAAAATGTTTACACACTGGTCTATTGCATTTTGTTATTCTTAGCATAATAATGATCACAATTCAACCACAGACCAAGAAGTACCATGGTTCACCTCATCCCACTTCTGATATAATACAAGATTCAATTCTGAACCGGTCCTCAGGATGGATCTCTCACATTGGTTTCACACGCCTATTTTTATTGTAGCTTGAGCAAAGGAATCTGCATCAAGTAAAAATGAAGAGAATGAAAAGGAACTATGCAGTCATATTCTGGCATTTCCATGTGGTCTTTCTGGCCTACTGTGGGATTAATGGACATTATAAGTGCAGCCTCAGCAAAATATGGCATTTCTTCATCCCTTATCTGTTCTTGCAGCCAATTTTTGTGTTCTCATATCAGAATTTATCTGACATACAGCATAACAATGTCTGGAAGGAAGGTATCTTCTTTGAACTCGATAGAAGAGAAAGGAAAATTATATGTCTGATCTCCTGTACCATATTCTCTTCTTATGAATCAACTTTGATAGAGGAAAAGAAAAATTGGAAAGTTGATTATGACATTAGCAGCCTAAGTTTGACAATACAAAGCCTCTTCTACATTTGGTTCATCGCATAGTAATCCCTTTCCTGGTAAATACCAAGGACTATTCAGTAATATTTGTTCACACTTGAGGACAAACAATGTCATCATCAATGAGAGGAAGATCAAGAGCACTGGGGGAGACATCCTGCAACGGGATTGCTCATAGAATATTGAGCATTCCTAGAAGCATACTGGGAGGATTTTCCAGAGTTGTGAATCAAGGAAAAGTCCTAATCAGAATAAGAAGAGGAAACCAGAAGCACCCTCAAGATCTTTATTCCCAAGAGCCCTTAAACTTTACCTTTCAAGAACCTTCAAATTTTCCCCTCCAAAATCCACAGCAACCCCCAATGATTCAGGAAGAATCGGCTTTTAATGCGACTTTCAAGCAGCAACATGGTACCATGCATCCCTTCTTCTATGCTCGTCGGTTTATGGATGTGCTAAAGATAGCTCGGGATGATCACAAGTTCATGTTCATGTACATTCATTCCCCAGAACATCCATTCACTCCCTCTTTCTGCAGAGAGACCCTTTCTTCCGACCTAGTCGTGCAGTTTCTTGATGCAAATTTTGTTTGCTGGTGTGCACTTGCCAGTCGGGGAGAGGGTCTACAGATGTCTACAACATTAAAAGTTTCTACCTATCCATTTTGTGCAGTTGTGGCTCCAGCAGGCGGTGACCATTTAGCTGTGGTGCAACAGGTGAGCTGAATTCTGATCCATGGCTTTAAACTTCTTCTCTGCGTCATACCTGTGATATAAATTAACTGTTACAGGGACCTTCTGAAGATGGATGTTAATATACTGTCTAAATACACATTTGTTTTCCTTACATCCCACTTCTTTGAACCCTGCATAGTTAATTGTATATAGTCAATATTTTCCTTCTGATTTGCTTCTGTTTGGTTCTTACCTAGTAGTTCAGCATCCATTCATGTAAATGTGATTACAAATTGGGCAGACAACTTCAATGGATGTTGAAAGATCGAGGAAATTTAGACAAATCTTCATTTTGTTTTGTGCAGATGGAAGGTCCGGTCTCCCCTGCCGAATTAGTGGAAATTCTACAGAGGACAATGGAAGAACAAGGAATGGCATTTGGGAGTGGCTGGGCTAAGCAGGAAGAAAAGAGACGGGCTGATCGCCGGCTGAGGGAAGAACAGGATGTAGCGGCTCTACAGATAGATCAGGTGCATTTTGCTTTCACACTAGATACTCTTTTACAGTGGGAAACAAAACCATGAAACATGTTGACTCCTTTAAGCAAAAGACATTGACACTAGACTAAGTTTGTGTTACCGCAGGAGGGAGAAAGACTGAAAAAGAATTCAAGCTCGGAAGACACAGCTCCTAAACCTCGGAAACCTAAGGAAAAATCAGTTAGTAAGCAGCCCAGCAAAGTTAAACCAGCTATAAGTACGGTAGAAGCTCCTCAGAAAGAGGATAAAAGTGAAGGCGAAAGGGCTGAAGAGACACAGGTATAAGATTCTACTTCATTTCTTCAAAAAGATGTTGTCTAGTTCATCGACTGAAGAAACGTCAATCCGGTAACCAGATTTTGATCCGGTTTCCTAATGGGGAGAGGCGGGAGCATAGCTTCTTGTGCACGGACAAGATTCAAGCAATTTACAGACACATTGATTCATTAGGCCTTGCTGGAGTTGGAAACTACAGAATGATATCAAACTTCCCCAGAAAAGTTTTTGGTGTCGATAAAATGGGAATGAGTCTCAAAGATGCTGGCTTACATCCAAAAGCAAGCCTCTTCTTGGAACTTCTTTGACGTCATAATAGTGGGCTCTTGGCTTTGTATGTAATCAATGGTCAAAGGATCAGAAGTACATTATATTGTTCTTAACAAATTTTTGCTTGCCCACAATTGTTTCTTCGTATTGTTTTATGCTGATCAGAAGCCATTTCTTTCCTCTGTGATTAAAAAATTTCTCACAAAATCAATGAAACTAAGATCCCATTTGATAGAGCAGCAAAATATAAAGGGTAAAACTTAGATGTATACTAGTTGAAAATAGTGCCACTACATGTTTTTCATTATGTAGGTAAGGAATGAATGACGGGGGTTCCATGGGGGTAGTCTTTGCAAGTGCATTTGAAGTGGACACTATGAATGATTGCTATTTGCATTTTCCCTGAAAGCAGTTTAACTGTGAATCATTAAATTAAGAAATTATTTGGTTTTAGAACCTCTCTCTTAATCCATCCACTTTATGGAGAAACATTCTGAGAGATTTTTAGCTGACATTTACAAGCTTCATTCACTTATTTCCTCAATAATGTGACCACAGCTAAGCTGACTTTTTTTGCAGTACAAAATATTTTTTTTCTTGATTTCATCAAATTTAAACTATATCTAAAATTGAAGAAGAGATGTAATATTATTGTGAAACCAACTTATGTGGGTGTAACTGGATAAACTTCAGAAAGAAGAAATAAAATTAGGCTCAAAGGAAAGAACCCAAAATATAAATAAATAGAAAAACAAAAAGAACAAATGCCACTAGGAGTACGGAGGTTCTCTTCTTTTTCCTGTCTTCCACCTCTTTTTCCTTTCTTCCATTTTCCTCCAATCATAACTAAAGTCGCAACTGGACGGACTCATTTAGTAGGCGTGTTTGGGTATACAGATTCTCCTCTGCCTCATTTTTGCGGCCTACTCCAACTACAGATAAAGTCGCGGTCGCATTTAAAGAAACTCGCTTTGACGATGTTAATCCCATCTGGCCAGCAACCCGTCTCTTCGGTACTTCTGAAGCAGTGAAAAATGGTACTAAATCGTTGACTAAATCATCGTCTCCATCTTCTCGTATTCCGTTCATTTCAAGGAAATGGGCTGTCGAAGAATCTTGATTCTGGGGATAGCAGTGTTCTTAGCAGTCTCAGTTGTCACGGAATGGGGGGAATGCAGAAAGCTAGAATCACCGCAGTACACAGTGGTGCATTCGGAATCTGATTTTGAGGTGAGATTCTACAGGGAATCAGCTTGGATGACTGCCCCTGTTGAAGAAATCTCCTTCAGGAAAGCGACCAGAGATGGCTTCCACAGGTACCTATTTTTCTAATGTTTAACCTACATCATAGCGGTTTGGTACTGTATCTCTCTTGATTGCTCATCGGATAATGAAAAAGGCAGGAAAGGTGTAAATTGGCTTTTTTATAATTGCTTATACATCATAACTTCAGTATGGTGTTTGTTTAAAATAAAAAATTTGTGATTGATATGAACGATATTCCTTATTTCTGCTATTGGTTTGCATGTTTCTTTCAATCTGTTTTATATGTTTAGAAGCGAGTCCTATCACATGTTCCAGAGATCCGTTTATGACCTGTTTGGAAGTTTATTGCTGACTGTAATGTTCAGATAGCTGAAAATAAGCAGTAAAAGCATGATTCTGCATCATTGGATATTATATATAGTAACGGATCTCAAGAAAAGTTTGGCAATATTACGCTGTTTTTGCAGGATTAGTTGGTACAAACATATATTTTCCAAAATATTTTTGGGCACACTCAAAAGAGGTTTTTGAAAGAAATTCTTTTTTCAAGAGGAATAACGGTTTGAAAATTTGATTTGATAGGATTTTTGTAAAGAACTAGAACTTGAGGTTTACTGACCTACCCTTCCGGGACTTACCACATTAGACCTTTGGTAAACACATTTGGTTCGGAAAGGTTAACCTGCAATAAAATTTTTTCATAAACAAAGAAACAATATCTCACAACACCACCCCTTCTGGCTCTAGTACTAGAGATGATGCAGGACCGACGAGGATAGGCTCTAACCATTTTGAAAATTAATATAGAAAATAAATAAAGCAGGTGATATTTGAAATAAAGTAGAAATTAAATATTTTAGATTGGTACGTGACGTTACACTTATCTGATCTAAAGATCAGCAAAGTTTCTAGTCGATATACTAATCAATATTTGCATAAATTAAAGCAGGTGGCTATGCTGACTATATGCTATGAAATACTTGCAGAAATATTAAAATCAAGCGGCTATATCGACCATATGCAGGATAGATAAAAAAAATATTTAAATACTTTGATATAAATTTGAACAATATTTGCTGATTAAAATTTCAAGTTATGCTTGATACAAATCTTTTAAAAGATTTTGAAATTTTTGATGATTTTTATTACCTCTAGGGTATCTGCCTCTTTTAAAGAGAAGAATGTTTGGTGTTTTTGGGAGATAAAGTAAATAGAATGAGGTTTCTATCTAATCTATCTATTACAAAGCTGTTTGGGGTTTATGGTATTTTGAGAAATTTTTGAAGTGAAAGGCTTTAAGAAAGCTCTCCTCTATATCAGGTTCTCTTTTGGTTCTCTTTCAGCTCTACGTTGAATGAAAGCGAGGTGACTTCTTTTATAGATGCCTGGAAAGGCTCTTTTGCAATTTTGAAAAGTTGAACAGTATTTGTACTTGTGACTGCATAGTAAAAAGTGAATAATTCTGCAATAGTAACCATATTATTTTTGTCTTTTTGTAGGTCCCTCGTATGCCCAAACAGTTTTTGTATCCTTGAAAAGTATCTATA
Organism: Avicennia marina; assembly: GCA_019155195.1. NCBI lineage: Eukaryota > Viridiplantae > Streptophyta > Magnoliopsida > Lamiales > Acanthaceae > Avicennia > Avicennia marina. Next base: position 933,156 of record CM032779.1, read on the forward strand.
TTTTGGAATAGTAAGGAATAGTAATTCTTTTGTTTTTTGCTATTTCTTCTTTTTTTTTTCCAAAAAAATGTTGAATTCCTAAAGACTTCAAAGCTTAAGTCTGTCTCGTCCTCTTCTTTAGTAGAGGATTCGGCATCTTCAGGTAATTTTGAAGTCTCAACTTCTCTTTTTAGTACAAATTAGGCAACAATTTTTGTAACTTCCTTAGGAGTTTTCGCCGTTACAATCATAGATTGTATCATGGATTTTTGTGCGAAGAATTCTAGTTGCTTTTTGTCTTACTTTTGGGTGGAGCCAAGAAAATGTTTCATTCCTTTTGGAGTGAGGTGTCTTGTTGGTTAAAATTTTTTCCACATTCGGATTTTGAAATTTTTACTGAGAAAAGACATAGTATTTGGTTTGTGGATGTTGAAATACCAACAAAGTACTAATGAGAGATATCTTTTTGAGCAAAAATTTGTCATGTGAGGAAATCTTACTTCATCAGTTAACTCGAAATATGTCCACCAAGAATTTCACTAGTTTGAAAAAGAGCCAATAGGCTCACTTTCTTTAACCTGAAATAGGTCCACTAAGATTTCCTCCCATGGCAAATCATTGTTCAAAAAGATATTTTCTGTAGGTACTTTATTGGTATTTCAACATGCACAAACAAAATAATATTTTTTTCTCAATAGAAATTTCAAAATCCAGATGTGGGTAAAATTTTAACTAAGAGAACACCTTCTTCCAGAAGGAATGAAACATTTCCTTGACTTCACCTAAAAATAAGATAAAAAGCAATTAAAATTTCTCATGTAAAAATCTAGGATGCAGTTATAATTGTAGCAGTAAAAACTTTGAAGGAAGTTACAAAAATTCTTGCCCAATTTGCATTGAAAGGAGAAGTTGGGATTTTAAAATCACTTGAAGATATCGAATCTTCTACCAAAGAAGAGGATGAGACAGATCTAAACTTTAAAGTCTTCGGGAATTTAAGATTTTTTTGAGAGAAAAAAAAAAGAAAAAGCAAAAAATGAAAGATATTACTATTCTTCACTATTCAAAAATACAAGTACTGTTCAAGGACATATGAATTGTTCGGGCATACGAGAGACCTACAAGAAGGCAAAAACGGTACAGTCACTATTGCGGAACTGTTCATTTTTTACTGTGCAGTCACAAGTGTGGATACTGTTCAATTTTTCAAAATTGTAAAAAGACCCTTCCATACATATATAAAAGAAGGTAACTCTTTTTCATTCAAAGTAGAGTTGAAACTGAACTAGAAGAAAACCCGATACAGAAGAGAGTTTTCTTGAAGTCTCTCACTTTAAAAAATTCTCAAAATACCAAAAACCCAAACAGTCAAACACCTTTGTAATAGATAGGTTAGATATGAATTTCATCCTATTCATCTTATCTCCTAAAAACACCAAATGTTCTTCTCTTTAGAGGAGGTAGATACTCTAGAGATATTTTACATCACTAAAAATTTCAAAATCTTTCTAAAAGGTTTGTATCATGCATAACTGGAAATTGGTATCTACAAAACATTTATTTGAGGATCCTTGAGTTGTCCAACAACTTAATCAACCCTTAACTTTTGAGAGAGAGTATTGATGATTGGAGACTTATAAGTGGACGTTGATGACTCAAAGACAACATTGGAATCACATGCTGAAATTTTTAATTTTGAAAATTGATTATATAAGTCACTTCTACCCTCCTCGGTACTTTTAATAGAACTTTTGAAAATTAAGTATGGTTTAAAAATAGGTATTTTCAAATCTTTTTTGCCGAGTTGAATAGGCTGTTTTTAAATATGTTTTTCAATACGATCAAGTTGCTTTCCAAATATACTAAGATGAATATTGAAAACATAGTTTTAAGTGATAATTTTTTTCAAATTATCATCTTTTAAGGATTTGAAGGGAGTTGCTTCCACAGCTTTGTTGGAAATAATAAGCTTCACATTTTGTAAAGGAGGATGGTTTGAAGTAATTTTTGTCCTTGCAAAGGTTTCCCACTCTATAGTCTTTAAATTTTTGTTTCTCACTGTGACCGGATTTAAGAAATTTTTGAAAGGATATTTGATATTATTATTGGTAGCATAAATTTCAAACCGATCAAAAAAGAAAATATGAGTTTTATTTTGGTTAATAAAATCATAATATTCTTCCTAGATATGTTTTCTAATTTCAAGAAAATTTTTGAAAAATCAATATCTTTTTTTAGAATTCTATTTAGAACAGAAATCATCATGTAGTAATTGTTTGTTGACAACAAATTTTTCTTCAAGAATATTAAGTTCATTAGCTATTAGATTTTTAGTTACAATAGAAAAATCCAGACTAATTGGCTTAGATTGTTCAGAAGGAGTCTTAGTTTGTCTTTCAATATTATATGTTATGCATATAAATTGGTTTTGTAATTTGGGTGCTGTAAGCAGCATTTATAAAATTTGATGTTGAAGGAAAATCTTTTGAAAAATTCAAAGTAGAAAACCTTTTGGTAGAAGATATATTAGATTTGGAATTAGAAAATGGGTTCCTATAGAAAGAGAGTTTGACACAACTATCAAGAAATTGCTGAATATTTTTTACCTGAGTATTTGGATAAGTAGGTTCAAGAGGTTGTGCGGGGATAGCATTCTTAAGATCCCATTCTTCAATTTTGATGACAAAATCAATTTTGAAGCTAAAAATATTTGATTTTTCATAAATTTTATGTTTTTTGATTTCTGAAATTTTTTTAATATCAATTACTTTATCAAAAGTCTCTATTATAATTTGTTTAGTATTTATAGTTCTCCTAGAAAAATCTTGGGAGACACTGACATAGAGTTTGAAGAAATAGATTTATAAAATATCGGTTGCATATCTATGACTAGATTTTGACACAGACAACCAATCTTTTCCTACAATCCCAAGCTATTCCAATAGGGTTTACTACCCTAACCCTTCGGGATTTATTATTCTAGACCTTCTTGAGCAAACACACTCGATTTGAAAAGGTTAACCTGCAACAACATTTTGTCACAAACATAGAAACAATATCTTACAACTCTACCCCCTTTGGCTTTGATACTAGGGACATTGTAGGACCAACAGGGATAGGGTCTAACCACTTTAGAAATTAATACAAAAAATAAATAAGATGGATGATATTTGGAATAAAGTAGAAATTAAATATTTGAGATTGGTGCATGGCGTTATTACACCTATCAGATCTAAGGATCAGTAAAGTTTTTAACTGATATACCAATTAATATTTGCAGAATTAAAGGCGGGCAGTTATGCTAACCATATGCATGTTGCAGAAATTAAAGGCAGGTAGTTATGCCGACTATATGTATGAAATATTTGTAGAAATATTTAAATCAGGCGGCTATGCCGATCATATGTAGAATAGAAAAGAAATATTTAAATACTTTGATATAAATTTGAATAATATTTATAGATACAAATTTCAGACTATGCTTCATACTAACCTTTTGAAAGATTTTGAAATTTTTAGCGATTTGAGATATCTCTAGGGTATCTGCCTCCTCTAAAAGGAAGAATGTTTGGTGTTTTGGGAGATAGGGTGAATAGGATGAGGTTCTTATCTAACTTATCTATTACAAGGGTGTTTGGCTATTTGGGCGTTTAGTATTTTGAGAAATTTTTTAAGTGAGAAACTTCAAGAAAACTCTCCCTTGTATCAGATTCTCTTCTGGCCCTCTTTCAGCTCTATCTTAAATGAAAGGGGGTTGCTTTCTTTTATAGATGCCTGGAAGGACTTTTTTCTAATTTTGAAAAGTTGAACAGTATCCACACTTGTAATTGCACAATAAAAAATGAACAGTTCTGCAATAGTGACTGTACTGTTTTGTCTTTTTGTAGGTCTCTCGTATGTCTAAACAATTCCTGTATCCTTGAATAGTATCTGTATCTTTGAATAGTGAGGAATAGTAATTTTTTTTGTTTTTGCTTTTTTTTTGCAAAAACTTTTGCTAATATCATCAATAATGATATTTCTCTCAAAACAAACTTTGTTGTTCTTTAAGAAATATATCATTCGGTTATTCTTGGAACTCCTTTCATAAACATCATAACTCCTTATAAGGTTAAATCTGATTCTATTTCCTTTAAAATCAATCACAAAAGATTTTCATTTCCTTTTCTTGACAAGCTAAAAACTATATATATATATATATATATATGGATAGATAGACAGACAGACAGATAGATGTGGACTTAGCCTGAGGAATTCCATTTTAATCTAAAATTGTTTCTGGTTTGTTTTTTCTAGATCATATGTAAATAGGCCAGTAGAAATTCCTACATGAATTGAATGGATTGTCGATTTTTATTTTATTTTATCTGATGGAAAGATGATGAAACCCATTCTTGTAGAGCTGAATCTTTGATGTAGGGAAAGATGAAAGTGCTGATGAACCAAAAAAATTGCATTAGTGTGGTTATTGCTATTGTTTCCTGTATGGTCATTCCGACTCTCTTTTGGTGGCAGATTGTTCCAGTTTATAGAAGGTGCAAATTTGAACTTTTCTAGGATACCAATGACAGTGCCAGTCTTAACTAGCATAGCCCCGGGAGCTGGACCTCTTCACTCATCAGCATATTCTGTAAAATTCTACCTGCCAGTGAAGTTTCAAGGCACCCCACCCCTTCCACTTCCCGAACTGAATCTTCGACCCGATTGGTGGAAGGGTCACTGCATTGCTGTCAGAAAATTTTCAGGGTTTGCAGGGGATAGCAACATTGTGAAGGAAGCTGAGAAGCTGGCCATCAGTTTGACCAGGTCTCCTTGGGCAAACTCAACTTCTACCCTGAGTGGATATGCTTACTCTATTGCGCAGTACAACTCCCCTTTCAAGTTCATTGGCCGCATTAATGAAGTTTGGGTGGATGTTAGTGGATCTGAGACGGATGGCTGCAAATCCAATCTCTTGGCTGCATACTAAAGCAAATAGGGCATCTTTATGGGACACAATCAACCTTGATAAGGATGGCTGGCATTTTCAGTTAGTTTCCTTCACTGAGTTGTGCTTCTAGCTAGGCACTTATGCGTGTGTTATTATGTAGCTTAAGTGCATGATAACTCAAAATATCATTCACCAAGCTTAATGTGCATCAGCAGCGCTATTTCACCTAAGAAATGGTGGAAACATATGCTAAGCTTTCATGTAATTAGGTACTAACTTCGGAGTTTATTATGACATTCGCTTTCACAAAACCTTTGTTGGGATGTTTCTTGATGCAAGTTACATTTTCTTCAAGATCTGGTCATGTTTTTTATGATCTGCTACTAGAAAAACAGACTATGATTCTTGTCATGCCAGACATTGTTTTCAACCACGACATGAAAGGACCAAAAAAGGAAGTTCTTCCTCAGTGGTGCAAGTCCACAATTTGGGAATATGTCCATTGATGAATGAACAAAAAAGATGGTAAATATATGTAGATATGCAGTTTTTTTAGGGGAATTTGAACCACATATGACTTGGAATTCTATGGCATAAATGCAAAAGAAGATCACTTGAATTTTTACATCTATTAATGAAGAAATCAACGCAACTAATAACTAGTTAGCCTGTTGTTTATAAGATGGCAATGATGTCCTAGTTACATCAATTTTCCTTCCTGCCATGGGCAACTTAATTTGACAGAAATAAACAACCAGCAGAAGAAATAAAAGCAAACTGAATGTGAGCGATGGGGAAGGCATCACAATATTGCCTTTCAAGGCTAAAATGCCTCTTTGTGATGTTTCAGCATGATGCCATAAAAATTCTCCTTCAATAAGTGAAGCACCTAACGTCCAAGAAACATCTCCTGGCCCAAATATTATTTCTGCACCACTCAGACAGCATTTTCTATTAGTGAGGTCAAATAGGGCACTCGAAAACAGTGCTGTCCATTGATGCTTTTCTGATCATCCCATAATCTTGAGCATTTCTTTCTTGCCAGACTCCCACAGCATAGTCAGATTAGCCCTCTGGGTCAAATTTAGTGTGATAGACAGCAAAAAATCCAGATAATGCATGGTAACGGGAGACAACGTGCAATGTTTATGTCAGATTAAGCTTTGTGTTGCCTGCAGAGAGATTGAACGTAGGCATTCAGAATCTGACAGCCTCAACTTGTCCCCAATCAAAAGGAAAGCTTCAACATGAGAGAGGAACAGTGAACACAAAATAAATGCATATCAATAAACGGAAATCATTTGCCAAAGGCAAAACACATGTTATTCAAAATAAGCAAGTGATGGTGAAGCTCATTTTCTGAACAACAATATGTATGAAGGCGACAGTTTTGCACCAATTTTTATTTAGTTTTCCCATCACACCTTATAGCTAATCTGCTGTAAATTCTGTGTCACCTGCACAAAAATGCAACAAATGAGAAAGTTTTCCATTTTTTGCATGGGCATCTCTCACAATTCATAAGACTATTTCAGCATCTAACACTTTGGACCAGCTTGAGGCATACTGCTTCTATTCTAATCATCACCGTTCACAGAGCTTGCTAATCTTCAATTTATAACAGTTTCATCAGGTGATAAAACAAGATCTCCCAATGCACAGATGTTAGTTGAGGTAAACTACCAAATGATAGAGAAACCAGGAGAGGTGGGAAATCAATATATATCTGTGTAGTCATTGATCATGATAATGTTCAAAAGTTGCAGCACCCAGCATGTATCCCCATTGCAAATTTAAGTAACCTAGAGGTATCTGAAGCTTGAGAATATAAATAAATTTCTTAATAATGATAACCCCATGATAATTTCAACTGACCTCCATATGAAAATAAGCCTATGCAGTTTGAATGATAAAGTTGATCTGACCACACTGAACTGCTTGAATTGATGGCTGCTGCTCTAGCAATAACTTTGCACTGCTCCCAGTTCGGTTCCCCAACAAGGAACACCTTTTGCACCTGATTGTCCAAATTTCTCGAAACTGTAGAATCTATGCCAAAGCAACCATGACATGTATAATTTTGGATGAAGCCAGAACCAAGACACGGATGTCTTATTTCAAACATTCCATTAACTCTTTCTCTAATTGCCTGAGTATGACTCAGCACAACGATGGTCCTATCAAAAGCTTCATTTAAACCAAACGCCGGTAACGAATATGCTACAATATCATGCTCCACTGGGCTTATCTTTGATTTAAAAGCATGCTCGTCTTCCACTGGAACATTTATTTTGGTCTCCACCTGCAACGATGAGCCTCCTAGATCAAGAAGTCCCAATGTGGACGACCTTAAAGAACTTCCAAACACCCCCATTTTATAATTCAGGGCAACCCAACCATAATATGCTTCTTCCTTCCCACTCAACACCCTAACCCATGTCATCCTGTACAAAAACACATGCTCTTTCACAACATTGTTGGCATCCTCCAAAACCCGCACAGCATCCTCAGCCGTTAACCTTCTCATTCAAGCAGTAGCTAAGACAAATATTGGCATCACACCATGCCTCTCCAATGGTACCCATTGTTCTGCATATCTAATCAACGGCTCCAAAGAGGCCCTCACACCACTTGCATTATTAACAAAATTATGCAACCCTGGCTCAGTCTGCAAACAGTGGTACTGACAACCATTGCTCCTATTCATATTATCTGGGTAGCTACGCAACAAGATGGGCAAATCCCCTTTGTCATTACTTCTATTTCCTCTAGTCCATTCAAATACATTTACTCTTGAACCGGTACTTCCACAGTCCAACACAACGGTAAAATATGTGCATCTTCTTTGACGTCGTAAATCGTTCTTTAAAAATTAAATATCCACAAATTCCTCCCAAAATCAAGATTATCAAAATGGTGAATACGACTTTATGCGATCCGGGGTTGTAAGTAAACCCCGCAATTTGAAGTTTCGATTTGGAAGGCGACTTTGGCTCCATTTATAACTTAAATTACAAAATTAAACCCTAAAAGAATGATCTGTTGTATATCTTGCCTAATTTTGAATAGGAAGCCACAACCGCAATAAGGTTATAGCACGGAATCACAAATGGCGGTATATATTGTCTTAATGCATAACCACAACAGCCATAGCAGAAACAAATGCGAAGTTACAAACCACCTCTAGATTTCCAATCAATTCATGAACTGCGAAAAAGTTAACAAACTACAAAGGGGTTCAATGAAAAGCCAACGCACCTTATCAGGGGGCGCCGGGAGACAACTGCAGATCTACGGATTACTTTACCGAAGATTTGGATTACAGAGTACACGCAGCTACTGAATATACAAATGGTGCAGAAGAGAGAATAATCAATAAATATTCAATTTCTGTGTTCAAAAATTCGATCATGTATCGATTATTGGTTAACAACGGTTATATATATATATATATATATAACAATAATAATAATAAATATTAAATAAATACTTAAATATAATTTTAAACATTTTTAATAACTATTAATAATTAAATATATTACATTTATATAATAAAAATATATAAAAATAAAAATAATAAATATTAATTCAATAGATAAAATGTGAAAATATAACCAAAAAAATAGATCTTTTTAAAAGATTTATCAAAATATAATAAAACCTTATTAAAGTCTTCAATATATATAAAATATAATAAAACCTTATTAAAGTCTTCAATATATATAAAATATAATAAAACCTTATTAAAGTCTTCAATATATATATATGTGTGTGTGTGTGTGTTTAAGAGAATTCATTTGATTTATGATTTTGTTTATGAAGAAGGATAAATTAGGATTTGAAAGTTTATTTATTTATCAATTTAAATAGTTTGATTTTCATAAATTATGATTGATCCATTTAGTTTAGCGATTTAGCAGCAGTTTTATCAATTTTATTCGATTTTATTGCAATTTTAATTTTTAAGCCTTATTCGAAACATTTTTTTTTGACCTGTTTGATAAGTTTAATTGTTCAGTTCAAGTTGATTTTTAAGATACGGTTAAAGCAAAAAATAAATGATTTCACATTTTACATATTTTTTTTATTATTGTTTTTTATTATTATCATTATTATTATTTAAGTGAGAAGTTTACAGTGGGGAGAATAAAAATGTGCAAATAAGATATAAACCAACGACGTACTATAATCTTGAAAACAAATCTCACTCAGGTAATAGAAAAAAAAAATTAGCTCGATTGAATATAATTCAAAAATTGGTGTACAGTTGCCTTGAATCCAAATTGATCTAAAAATTTTGCCACTTGCAGAAAATACATAACTCACAGCTTGATAATTAAAATCGGACGTTTGGATTATTCATTACATCGACGATCTTGTAGACAAACACACTAAAATGCAAACATAAATTAAGTCACGATAGTTGATTCATTTAATAAAATTTGAAACTGTTCTGTGAATTAGACTTAATTAATAGAAAATTATGTTTAAAAATTAAGCCATTTGAATTTGACTTGCGTTTGATCAACTAAAATTTATTCTAGTTTGTCCCAATTAATAATTAAAATGTAAAAAACAATTGTTATGAGTTTAAAATAAATTTAAATAAATTTGTATGACAAATTCAACTATGCATAATTTTTTGTTACAGAAAGTTCATTTAAATAAGATTTAGTTTTATAAAAAATGAAAGAAAATGGACAAAATAAAGAGGGAACAGAAGATTGATACCAATGTATCTATTATTCATTACAGTGGAATGCGTTTGCATCAGGGTATGTATGTACAAGTTACTTAGAAGAAAGATTCCCACTAATCACCTATCCAACAACCTAACTACAGAAAAAGAAAAAGGAATGGCCAAAAAGGCTAAGAGGGGCTAAGTTTGTTTTCAATTTTTTCTACCTGGAAAACACAAGTAATCGTTACACTTTTAGATCCTCTTTTTTATTTTAACATAATCTTTGACAAAAGTACACAAAATCATACACTAAAAAATGAAACCAAACATGTATCGAGTATTTACATTTGGTGTCCTACTTGGAAAAAATTATAACATCATAGCATGACATAAGCGTGACACGGTGGCAAAGTTTGATTTCCTTGACATCCCCCTCAAGCTGCAATATATGAATTTTGTACACTCGACTTGGATAAAAGGGAAGAAACTTTACCTTGGTGAAGGGATCTGCCAACTGATCCTCTGTCTTGAAAAGGATAAGATGAATCACTCAGTGTGGCACCTTTTAACGAACTATGTGACAATCAATTTCTATTTGTTTAGTTCGCTTGTGAATGACTTGGATTTTCCCAACATGAACAACAAATTGGTTGTCGTAATAAAGTATAGTTAGTGTGGGATGAACTTGTCGAAGGACTTTTAGAAGATAGAACAACCATTGTATCACATAAGTAGTTGCTGCCATGCTCTAGATTTTGCCTCACAAGATGATCAGAAAATAGTTGCTTGCTTTTTCGATTTCCATGAAATCAGGATAGAGCTAAGGAATATGCAAAACTTGGTCATTGACTTCTTTATTTGAGTGTTGTTGGAAAACAAATATCAGTTACACAAAGTGGCATCCTACATTGGTTACAAAAAAAGAAAAATGACTTGTATATAAATGGATATTTGACTCATAATTCATAGCCTTAAGATTTTTGATAAATATACGGTGTTAAACACACTTATATACGTGTATACGTATAGGCCTATGAATGGTTTTTTTTTGATTTCGATGGATTTCGCTCTAGATCCAACAAATGTTGTTTATGGGTGATGCTCCCGATTTGGTTGGATTTCTCCTTTTGGTTCAACAAGATCCAATGAGAATTTGTAGTTAGGCTTGCCACACTCCTAAAAAGTAGTATCACAGTTTTGTTAATATGGCCATTACTAATGGAGTCCTTCTAATTCCAAAATTCACAAAACAAAATTATGAAAAATGAAGCATCCAAATGAAGGTGTTCTTTGGTGGGCAAGATATATAAGATGCAATAGAAGAAAAATTTTATGTACTAAGGAATTTGGCTACTGCAAATAAGGATGCGAAAAAGGTCGTAAAAGAGGCTAAAATGATAGACCAACAAGCATGTGAAGAGGCCTGTGAAACAGGCTAAAGTGATAGACCAAAGGGCACTTTCACTTATCCAACTCTGTATGGATGATTCAATTTTTGAGAAAATTACCCAAGCAACCACTACTAAAAAGGTATGGATACATTTCACGAGTCACCATGGTTGGAAATCAATTTGAAAGAAATGGTGAAAAAATGCTTGATAGTCGAGTCATGGATAAGATACTTCAATCACTTGATTTAAAGTTTGATCATGTGGTTGTAGCAATTGAATAATCTAATAAACTTAAGACTATGACTGTTGATAAGCTTACCGGCAAGTTGCATGTCTATGAAGAGAAAAATAAAAGAAGAAGAATTAATCGAGCTGGCCATTAAGTGAAGATAAACATTGGAGAAAAGAAGGACGATTCTTATCGAAATCAAGGTGGACACGATCGTGGCTGAGGATAAGGTCGTGGATGTGGTCGTGGTCGAGGTCGAGGAAGAAGCTATTAAGATTAAAACAAAAATTTTGAGTTAAACAAGTCTCGACCATCAAAAGATCGATAAAGAGGTGGCTACAATCAAAGGTAAGACAATAAGTGCATGCTCCCTAGTCAGATCAAAATTAGTTGCAAAATATAATCCTTGTCCAAGTGCCCCCTTAATGCAATGAAGAATCTTGTGTGCTAGTCTCCAATGCCTTTGAGTTAGCTTGTCTAGGTACTGTGATAGTTGTTGGGTTGGCAAAAGCAATGTTTGTTCTGATAGTAGTGAGATACATGAGCTTCCTTACCAAGCTTTCTATATTGTATTACATCATGATATGGTTGATCATTAGGATCCACAAGCTTGAGCTATGCAATCATGGGCGTTCTTTTGAGTTTGCCTTTCAAAAAACCATTTCACCTTAAAATTTCAAGGGCATATTTTTTTTGACTAAGATTGATCCCCTTGTTATGTCTGCATACCTCTAAACCTAGGAAGTAAGTGAGATTTCCTAAGTCTTTCATGTTAAATGACTAGTCCAAGAATTCCATCGTGCATATCTCCTTGTGGTCATTTCCTAACAATATGATGTCATCCATATAGATCGACATTGTTGCAAAAGATATTCCTCTAACTTTGGTAAACAAGGAAGGATCTGAGGTCCCTTGTTTGTAATGCTAGCTCAGCAGTGTACTTGTCAACTTTATATTCCATTGTTGACTTGCTTGGTTTAGTCCATATAAGGACTCATTCAACTTGCAAACCAAATTAGGTCTACCTTGATTGTAGCTTGGAGGAAGGTGCATGTAAACTTGTTCATCCAAGTTCCCATGAAGAATGTCGAGCTGCTGCAGATACCATCCTTTGGCTGCTGCTATACCTAGTAATGTATCCAAGTAATTAATCCTTTCCTATTGTGTATAGCCTTTGGCCACCATTCTAGCCTTATGCTTTTCAACCGTTTCATGTGTTCATTGCTTGATAACCATTTACATCCAATCAGAAGCTTGTTTGGTGGCAATTCTACCAATGTCCAAGTGTGGTTCCTCTCTTAAGTTTCTATCTCCTTCCGCATGACTTCTTTCCAGTAGGGATATTGAACTATTTCCCGGTAGGTTCATGATTCGAAGAGCTGATCTAATGTGGAAGAAAAAATCTTGATGTCTGGGAGAAACGTGTTGAATGGAATTTACCGAGCTCAAGGGATGAGCTGAGGTGTATACCAGAGGGCTGTCTTGTTGAGGATGACAGATTTGACCAGGCAAGTCCACTTCATAGTCTTTAAGGTGTGCAGATATTTTCCTTGCTCTGGTTGACCTTTCGAGTGGTTGAACTAAGGGATCAATTGGACTAGAAGGTGGATTAAGTTATTTTCTAGTGTTAGATTGGGTGCTTGGTTATTGAATGCTACAGGAAAATTAGATGTATTAGAAGGAACAATATCTGGTGCGACAGGTGCTGACCTTTGGTTTTGTTCCCAAGGGAAGATTGATTCATGAAACGTGACATTCCATGAGAAGATCTCATGATGCAAAAATCATATAACTTGAAACCTTTCAAATCATTCTCATATCCAAAGAATATACATTTTCTAATCCTAGGATCAAACTTATTCCTGTAGAGAGGAACCACTGAAACGTCCTGCAGAGGTGCCAGTGCCATGAAGCATCTGAGTTTGATACTCAATACAGTGTGGTGCGTTGGTCCCAATTTCTTGTTGGACTGAAGGATTAGAGTGTTGTGCCAAACTCGCTTCTGAAGTCGCTTGTGCACTCCCTATTTCCACATGATTAGTGGGTGTTGTTCTCCTTTAGTTGTCCTTAAATCCTGGTGGATAACCATGCTTCTTAAAACATTTGTCCAATGTATGCCCAAAGTTTCCGTAGAATGAACACCGTGGTCTACCTCTTGAGTTGGTTGAATTCCCTTTTTGTCCAGAGGTGCCACGGTTGCTTTGGTTGATCAGGGCAATTGGTTCTTCATTCAGCGACAAATTTGCTGCATTAAGCTGCCTTTCGTGCTGGATGACAAGGGAAAAAAACTTCGTTGTTGATTGTGGGAAGAGGATCGATTGACATGATTCGTGACTTAACAGTTGAGCATGTTTCATTTAACCCATTCAGGAACCTGATTACATAATCTGATAATTGGTATTCATGCACAATTCTTAGTGCACCACGAGAGCATCTTAGTGTGCAGGTGCAGGATGGCATTAGATGTAGATTAGCTAATTCATCCCACAAAATTTTTATCCGAGTAAAGCAGTCTGTCACAGTTGAGGTACCTTCATGGACCTGATGTTTTTCTTCTTTAAGCTCAGCCTCTGAGAATGAATCCCCTTAAGCAAATCGATCTCTCCGGTCTTCCCATACATGCATAGCATTATCTAACCAGATCACACTTTTCGCTTTAGAGGGGCTAACAGCATGAAGTAACCAGAACAGTACCATTGTGTTGCACCTCTCCCAGGCAGAATAGATTGGAAACGAGACCAAGAGTGATAGTTGGATACTGTCAAAGGTAAGGACACTAGCATAAGAGAGGAATTCTCATTCATATGCAGATAGTACGGATGGACGGCTGCTCCTCCGGTTTATTCTAGTTCATCCCAAATGAGGAGGATGTTTGATCTGTGGCCATAGTGGGCAACAGTCACACAACCAGAGGGTCGGGCAGACGGAAGAAAAAGCTGTAGGGCTCAAAGGCTTTGGTACCATGACAAAATAAAGGCGGAACAGAGGATTAATCACCAATGCATCTATTATTCGTTACGATGGAATGCCTTTACATCAGGTTATAGATACAAATTTCTTGGAAGGAAGATTCCCACTAAACGCCTATATAACAACCTAACTACACGGTTGGTGTGAAAAAGAAAAAGGGAATGACCAAAAAGGCCAAAAGGAGAAGAACCTATCTAGTACTTACAATTGAGATCCCACTTGTAAGAAATGAGCACACATCATTGCATGACAAAAGTGTGACACGGTGGCAGAGTTTGATTTTCTTGACAAAAACAGTGGAGAATAATTTTACTGATGCCACGTCATTTCTCCATTTCAATAGCGTACAACTTTTTGTTGTGCCAGCTATCTTTTGTAATCATCAATAATTTTTCTTAAAAAAATTTTCTTACACTTAATTCATATATAGTGTTCAAAAACTTTGAGCCCATCAAGTCGAGGTTAACAGATAATGAGCACCAAATTATCGGAATATCTCCTAAAGGACCTGTAATCATCAATATGTGTATTAATAAAGATTTTTTTACTGCGTAATATCAAATAATACAGTTATCTTTATTTTATTTTTCATTTTTCTATTCTTTTCTTTGTCCATTTTCTTTTTCTTTTGTCTATTAACTTATTAGTTTTATTTATATTTTTCTCAAATTTTCTCTTTTTTCAAATTTTTTTGGTCATTCTTTATTTTATTATTCTAAATACATTTAAGATTTTAATACAAATATTTTTTCTATTATTAAAATGCCATAACTTTACAATTTATAAATAAATTTGTATATGCATAAAGCATATGATTTTTACTAGTATCATGAATGTTTGTTTCTGAAATCCATTGATCAATCAATATATTTGGTTTGAATCATCCATTTTAATGGAAAATGCTACATTTAAATTGCTTTTTGAAGAACATCGAAGTGGTAATAATGGCATTTTTACATATATACAATATATTTTTGGAGCTTTGATATTCGAAGTTAGTAGTTATTAAATATATGAACACAGAGACAACAATGCATTGAAATATATATATATATATATATATATACATACATAAATACGTTTTGTTTCTTTAACTATAGATACATGTAACACTTATTTCTTTCAATTAAACATTTAAATAAACTTGCCCCTTCACCAAAAATGTACACATATTGTGCAACGTGTAGTTCCAACAATTTGTCTTTCTAACTAAACTTCAAGTTCTTATCTAATGCTTTGACTTACAAATATGGAAAAAATCAATAATTTAAGTAACTCAAATTTTAAAAATTATATAAATATAACTAATATACCAAAGAGAAAGAAACTACTACATGCAGAAATGTCATGTTTGTATTATTGGAACTTAAGAAAGATGCAAGCGTTAATAATTAATAAACAAAACTTAACATACTGCATAAATATTGAAGTTTAGTTTTGAACCAGAAGCCAAATCAAACATGATCAGTGAGAGTCTTCTTCTTCACAGTGCTTTGTGTACTCTTTTGCTCCCATCAAGCTTTCCAGTTCTGAAGGATTGGAGGGCTTCACCTTTATGATCCATCCTTCTTCATATGGGCTTTTATTGATCTTCAATCCATTGCAAACACAAGATGATCATCAATTCACTGTGCTCAAACCATAGCAGAAGAAAAGGAACAAGAAATATAAACTCTAAACACAATGTATCAAGGATCATGAGGGAGCGTTACCAATCCAGGAGCTTCATTTAACTTGGTGTTGATCTCCACGACCTCACCGGAGATGGGAGAGAGCACATCACTATTGGCCTTTACACTCTCCACGCTCCCGATGCCCTCACCTTGTTTAACCTGTTTCCCTCCTTCTGGCAGCTCAACAAACACCACTTCTCCGAGATGGTCCTGAACACATACATACAACGTCAGCGCAGTCGAAATGCAAGACACATAGATCATAATGTGTTCGTCCAACTGACCTAAGGGGATGGAACAAATAAGCACGGGAACAAGGCAAATCCCTTTTACATACACAATGTACCAAAACTTTCCCTCTGCCTCCTTACATCTCAGGGGTTGGAGGATAGTGTGGATGGTTTTCTATGGAGCCTAGACTTGAGCGTTTAGGTCAGTTAAATCATCAAATAAGTTGTGTGCACTCAGCCCGTAAGTTAAACCATCAACGAATTTGCATGCACATAGCCCATCCCTGCCGTTAACAACTTATGCAAACTGTAACATTCATACTCAATATTCTCAACAACAAAGCATCTTGATTAACTTCAGTATGGATTGAAGAAGTAAGTGCCAGTTTTTCTAAGTAATGGAACAGATCAAGGACCATTCAGAGTAACAGAACAAATATATACTTGGAGAAATATACAAGAGAGTAAACCTGGGCATGGTCTGTGATTCCAATGGTGGCCACAGGGCCATCATGCTTCACCCATTCGTGTGAATCAGAATATTTAAACCCTTCCAACACTGCAGATATCCCTCAATTTCTTAGTACATATAATTTCTTGAAAACCGAAAGGAGAAGATTATTACTTCTTTTCTTACCAGTTGAAAAGCATCTGGAGAGTGAAAAGGCCGGAGAAACAAAGGCTGTTCTTGAAGCAGAGGTTGAGAGTCTCAGGGCAATGGCTGTAGAAGAAGCCCACATTCTGAGTGCCATAGTGAAACTATTCTGAGTGCTTTATCTGCTCTCTCTGTTCAGCACAAGACCTTTTCTGAGCAATAAAAAGCAGGAAAGGAGAAGGGTGTTACAATATAGTTGTTTTTCTCATTATGTAATGTTATCCCTGACGAATGGTGGAAAATGAAAGCGTGATCCTAAGAACTCAGACCAAAAGCCATTTATATCTGTGTAGCATGTCATTATGAGGCAGGGGATTGTCCAAGATAAATCATTGCCATGATAATGCTCCTGCATCTTTCCTCCTCCATATATTGGTGCCTCGTGGCCACTTACAGCGTGTAACAGTTGAATTTGCCTAAAAATTTTGGTTAAGAGTTGAAATTGTGTACTGTATAACTAGTGTAGTTTTATAATTTTGCTGTCTTGATTGGAGTTGTACTTTTTTTATTTTCCTTTTCTTTTCATATATAAAACTTTCCTGAAAATATATCTTTTTTTATTTACATATATCATCGGCTTAAACAAGTTTGCCTTAGTTAAACTGTAGTTAAAAAATGTTTTCAAATTTAATATATCGGTTCATCATTAGAATTTTCTTTATTAAATTGATAGAATAAGAGAATTGATCTTTCCTTCAAACACAAAATTGACAAAAAAAAAAAGGAAACTTCTATAAAATTAGAAAAAAAAGTTGCCTTTCCTTCCACTTTTTTCACAAAAAGAAATATATCAAATGAAAGTAAGTTATTTTTGTTATACCAAATAAGTAAATATAAAGTATTATTCTTTCCATTGGACATGTCAATTCACTTAGTGTTTGATATCTCTTCAAAATATTTTATAAGATGTTTAGAAGATGATGCTAAATATTTTGTAAAATATTTATAAAAGAAAAAAAAGTTTACAAAATTTGGAAATAAGATGTTAGGGGATTTTTTTTTTTGTTAAAACATTATTTATACTATTTGTTACAGCTTTGAGGTTAGAGTGTCTATTTTTGGAGATTTGAAAGAGTTTTTTAAATATCCCTTTAATAAATTCAATAATAACCACTCTCTTCTATTTTTCAGTGTAAAAAGATAAAATAAAGGATATATCAATAAAAACGTATACTCTCTTCCTTCGCCCCCCCCCCCCCCCCCCCCCCCCGCCCCCCAAAAAAAAAAAAAGAAAAACAAAGTAATATATTTTCTCACATTTTCTTTATATCTCTTCTAATATATTTTTATTATATTTCTTTTATTTGTTCTTTAGCCTCTATTTGGCTTTTCTTTATATCTTTTTCTTTTTAATTCTTATATAATTTTAATTTCACATAGTTTTCCTTATATTATTAAAAATAATGCGGGTTATTACTTTAATATAAAATTTTAATCAAACAACATAACTGAACAGTGGCGATTAATATAAAATATATTTTATTCAAAGAATTTAATTTATAAAATAATTTTTAATTGCGTATGCAACAAATATGCGAAAATATTTATCATAAAATTTTCTATTGTTAAGATTTTATAAGGCACGTAATCTTGTGGTATCTAAAAACTTTCACTGCTCATTTTTAAAGTAAAATTTACATTTTACAGGTTCAAGAAATATTTTAAAGAACTTGATAATTTATAAAATATTTTAATTTAGTTTAGTCCAGCGCCGTCACGCTAGTCAAATCTGGTTTTTTTTTTTAATCAAGATTTAAAATCGTCCAAGCTTTTGTGGTCAATCTTGACCCTTAGTTTGAAAATTAATGCCAACTAGCAATATTGTCACACCAAACCTAATTTATGTATTCTTTTAGATAATAACTAATAACTAGTAAAAATATAACATTACTAATTGTTATATATCATAAAAATAAAGAAATAAAAAGGTTAAAAAAATTGAAAAGAAAAGATTTGAAAGTGAACACATATAGAAATAATAATTCAAAAGAAAGTAAGAAATAAAAGAATAGAAAATGAAAAGAATTTTAAAATAAGACTAATTGTTTAATTTGAATTTGTGTATCCAAAAAATCTTAATAGCTTAATAATATATTATAGATTATAGATTACAAATGGTAAAACAAACATATTTATATGCATATATGATAAAATTATATTTTCACACACCTTGAATGTGCATAATTACTAGTTAAATTCAAAATTTATGAAGTTAGAACAAGTTACACTAAGTAGGACGCTAATAAATCAAGTTATTAGACTTGGCTTCAATTACGTTTGAAAATGTTTTTAAGTTTAATTGAATTTAGATTTTAACAATATTTTTGAATCTAGTTGACTTAAATTTTAAATTAAGTTCAAAATTTATAAAATTCAAAGCAAACAAAATATGAGTAATTATGAAGTTTGACTTATTAACACTCTCTCGGTAACCCTATAATGATAGGCTAATCACTTTTTAATTGTGACCAATTGAAGTTAAATGCTAAATCAAACTCTAGCTTGCGCCTGATTTCGTTTATGAAGAATACATACGCCAGTTGGAAAGTGATCAGACCAGCTTTTTTATTTATTTTGATCCCATTGGCAGTCCTATTTTTCATTCGTAAAATAGACTGCTTAGCTATTTTTATTTTTGTAAAATCTAGGGGACCATAGTTTGACACGTGGAGAATTAATTTGGAAACAAGAGTATAAATTATTTTGAACCACGATCTATGTGTGTGTGCGCGTGTGTGTATGTTTGTTCATTTTAAAATTTTAATTTATACATATAAAATAATAAATAGAAAAAAGAAAAGAAAATTCATAAAATTGAAGCCCAAAAGTTCAGTCTCCAACCCTATTTTCACAATTATGCCCCTCGCCTCTCTCCTTCCTTTATCCAATTATCCTCTCTGGTCTCCTGCAAAGTGCAAATAACATCTTCAATTCTCGACGATAAACACTCCGCGCGCAAAAGCCTCTTCTTCTCAAATTCACACGCTTAAGTTTCTCGATTCTGCAGGCAACCTGTGGAGTTGTCGTAAGCCTGTTATCTCTATATTATCCGTTAAATATTTTTCAGATTCTGACATCTGTTGTTGTGGATGTGTATTATTCAATTATGTCCCGATATTTAAGTGCTACGTTCGCCTGTATTTAGGAAAGTTTTATTTGGGCGTTATAAAATTTAATAAAATGCGGGAACATAGGAAATAATTCTTTTTTTTTGGGCGTTGTCATGAATGATATTCTTGTAGGGAAGGCTGGAAGCATTTTGGGGAATTTCTGTTTCCGCATTTCAAATTGTATGCGGGGTCAAATTGTTTACCGAGTGAGGAAGGGCGAGTGAGTTTTCCGTTTTAGTTTTGAATAGTTGCCTGTCCTTTTATGAAGTTATAGTCTTATCCTCTAAATATTTGTTTTATGTGGATAAAACGGAAACAGGATTATTAATGTCAAGACTCTTGCTGTATTCTTGAACATATTGATTGGATAGTTAAACAAGTTAAAGACTTTTTTTCCTATTCAGGGTTACAGTGCTTGGAGCACATATGAACTCTCTGGGAAATGTCCATTTGCGTATGGTGTAGGCGATGGCAATGACAACATATCAGCTGCAGGTGGTAAAAGCTGCCCATATCTTTATAGAATTATGCTAAAGATATTGGTGTCATATATATGTGTGTGTGTGTGTGTGTAAACAGTGCAAAATAAGAAAAGTACATTGAGCACTGAGCTAATCTGTCATTAAAATGGTTTGAGATGAATTATTGAGTAGGAACAAGCATTTTTAATCAATGTGTAAAGTTGCAAATCAGCGTTGAAGCCCAATCCCAGTGTCTTGATGTTGAGTTGCATTACAATTTGTTGTGTTTTAGGTTGATCTTGACTAGTCATAATTCATATCCACTTGATTTTCCATAGTTATGCTTGACTACTCTGCACAACATCATACGAGCTGTAATTGTAAGGTTTAGGCTATAGACTAGTAACAGAAGAATGAGATATCATGAAACTCAGTAAAATTTTATCCCCTACATTCCAGGTCTGCTGCTCGGTTCCTTAATTTTCGTAAATCCCACCTTCCTATGACATCTTGAATTACTGTGAGCCTCTTGGGTGGGTGTCATTCATCAGTAACTCTATCTATTCTTGTCCCAACCTTTTTTAAGAAGATCAATGAAATTGTCTTGCTTGAATTCTATCTGCCGTTGTCAGTTCTCGTGGGATATCTTTAGGGAATGATGCATTAGCTTCTTTATATTTGTGCCTGCTCACCCGTTTATCAAGTGAAAACCTTCTCTGTTGTTCTTCAAGTTCTGGTTTTGCAAGCAATGCATTGCTTTATGTATTTGTAAATATTGAATCCTATCTGTCCATGATGATGTAGCTTCATCAAGTATCATATTCCTTTGAATAACTTTGTTTCATGAGCTTCAATATTATCTATTCGTATTTTCTGAGCCACCAGTTACTTATTCGGTGTTTTTGATTTTATGTATGATATAAGTTTTCTGGTTGAGCATTCTGCATTAGCTTCTTTTAGTTGTGTCTGCTTACCTGTTTATCAAGTGAAAACCTTGTCCGTTGTTTTTCGAGTTATGGAATTTTCAAGCAATGTATTAAATTGCTTTTTGATATTTGTAAACATTGAGTCCTGTTTGTCCATGAGTCACAGCTTCAGTAATGGACTGGTGATTCATTTTGAAGTTAATATGTAGTATCTTATTTCTTCAAGGCATTTTGTTTCATCAGCCTTGATTTTCTTAGTTTGGTTTGGGTTGGGTTGGCTTATGTATGTTTTCTTAAAGTGTTCTGTTTACTGTCTACCGTAATGAGTAATCATGATTTCTAACTATTTATCATGAATTATTGTAATTTATTGTCTGTTGCCATTAGCGTGATTGTCTGTTCGCTGCTGTTGAATGCGACCTCTATAACTGTTTTTCTGCTGCTTTTCAAGCAGAGCTTGTACTTTTGGCTGGTTGTCACATACGATACATGATTTTTATCTGCTAATTGTTGTGGAATTCAATGATTTTTGGCCGTCTATGGTCTATTGGCTACTGGAGAACATACTACATGTCTTGCTATCACGGGTGACACATGATCTTTGTGTGACTATCTGGCTATATATAGCTTTGGCTATTATAAATCTATGGCTGTCTATTTGTTTCAATTTGACATTCCAAGTTGAATATATTTGACATGACTTCATGTTCAATTTGAGGGTAGTGTTAGAACATTTGGTGTAATATTTTCATATTTTGTAATCTATACTATAGGTTTAGAATAGTTTGTTTTCATTTTCATGTCTAGGATGATGTTAACTTTAATAATGAAACGTGCTGTATTCTTCCAATTCTCTTAACACTTATATTCTGAAGCAACAGTTCCTTGGTGTTCTGTGTTTCCAATTTTAAATGTGAAATATATATTTTTTTGAGCATCCAGCATTAGCTTCTTTTATATTTGTGCCCGCTTATGTGTTTATCAAGTGAAAACCTTGTCTATTGTTTTTCAAGTTATGGAATTTTCAAACAAATGTATTTGGATAGCTTTTTGGTATTTGTAAAGATTGAGTCTTATCAGTCCCCGATGACATGGCTTCATGACATCTAATTCATGTCGAAGTTAATATTGTAGTATTATATTCTTTTGAATAACTTTGTTACATCATCTAATATTTAATCTTTTCTTATTTTCTGAAGAACCAGTTCCTCAGTGTTCTGTTTTTCACATTTTAAATATGAAATAAATTTTCTTGTTGACTTTATTCAGGGTTCTTGTAGCACCTTCCCCTCCGTGCCTTCATCATGGTCCAGAGGTAGCAAGTTTGAATCTTTTTTGCCCACATTCCGTCCAGGTGGGAGAAAAGATGGATTAATTACTCTGAGATGTGGATTGCGATCAAGGTGAGAGTTTATACACATGTAACTCTAATTTATTCTTATACATTTTGAAAAATTTTATCCCCATTCAAATCTTTGTAGACCAGTATTCCCATTTCCAGGGATTTCTGTGCTTTTGCAAATAGAGTACCTTTAAGGAGAACTAGCATGGGTGGGTTGCTTAAATTCAGTGTGCAAAATATTTGTGCTTTCTTTAATATGAATGATTTCTCAGTGCCTTTGGATGGACAATGACATGTTTTATGTCCTTGATATGTTTTTGAAGAGTGGATTTTTTTTCTCTTCCCATTTTGGACAAGTTTTTGTTAGCAGAGGCTGCATTCGGATTTGTGCCCAAGCTTTCAATGCCATTTTGAAAGGCTCTTACCATTCTTATGTTTATTGATGAAACTGTATTTCAGGATGAATATGATGTGTGGACAAATATTTTACATGTTCTGTCAAACGTTAACTTCTAAATGGAATATTAAGTGCTTTTGAGGGTAGCAAATGCTGGCTATCTCAAGAAGGGGAGGGTTCCGTTGTTGGCACGGGGCATATGGTGAACTTGTTTTCATCTGCGTCAAAATCTTGTGTGCATGCATGTTAACCAGCTACCGTGCCTGGGCACAATGTACATGTTTCTGCAGAGTCAGCCTATGCAGATTTTTTGAAGCTTGGCTATCTCAACTAAGCTAAACGATATCTATAGCATTAGTAATTCTCATAAAGACTATGATGATTGTAAAGCATCCATGAAGGGTTTGATTCAGTTAGAATCTATTTTTTAAAATTTTCTTTTAGGTTTTTTTATTGCGGAGTTATGGTAGATAGACATAATCTGCCTTCAGATCAATGTATGAAAAAACATTGCTTCAATGTACGTTCTTGTACTTGCTCATCAGATCCTTCAAGTGTAGCTTAAAATAACTCTTCAACCATGCTATAAGTTGAACCTTCCTGACTTTTAAAATTTTTATTCTAGATAATGATTTTTAGAATGTTTAATGTATTCTAGTTATTGATGATCATTATTATGAAATTGTGTATTTGTTTTGGGGTATGATGTTTAATCCTTTCAGATTCTTTTTTACTTTGGAACTGATTGCAAATATCTTGCTTCCAGAGTAGGGGCTTCTCTTGTTCTTGGACCAAAGTCAAAATTATTTAAAGTATGTGCTTTCAAAGGTAACAATCGACATGATGACTCTGGAAGCAGAGCAAATGGCTCAAAGTCCATTAAGAATCCTGTTAAAATTTCTTATTTGCAACATGAGAGTGAAGAATCCACTTTGACATCCTCAGAGGTACAGAATGTTGTTCCTGTTCCTTACACAGCAGCCGATGAGATGAGAAACAGGTCACTTGCTATACAAAATTTATTTAAAAACTGGTTGATGTTACTGCGTACTTCATCACAAACCCAACCGGCAGAGGGAGCCGTGGAAGAACATTCTTCCATGGAAACATCAAAAATGCCCAACACTATGCAAAAGCAAGAAAGAGGTGAAGCTTTGAAGGTGGTTTGGGGCTGCTTTCTAAGTTTGGATGCAACAATAAAGATACCCTTGCTAATATTGTAAGTGTTTTAATTCCACTGTGTATCTTTGATATGTTGCCCCTCTTTCCAATCCCTTGTCCTTTGTGCTGTTTGCGTGTGACTCTGGTGGTGGTGATAGACACACCTAGCTGCAAATATATGTGTATGTCTGTTTGCATGTTTTTGGCAGTGAGGCAAGGCAAAAATGCCTAATTTTAAATGGGTGGAAATGGGGCGGGAGGGGGGGGGGGGTGTGAAGATGGAGCTTTGATATAGGTGCTCATAAATCTGATGCTTCATTATATCCTCCAAAAGGGCACAGATGTACGAGTTTTTTTTATTAAACAATTGTCAGAAGTTTGATGGAATATTTTGTTGTTGATCTAGGTTTACGTTGTTTATGTGGTTTATGTGGGTTCTTTGCGCATGGGTTTCATAAAACAGTCATATCTTTAATTTGATTTTATAATTTTGGTGGGTGTTTGCAAAATGGATAAATTAGTATCAATTAAGTTGCCTAACCTCAAGATATGCAGAAGGGTGCTTCATAAAGCTGTTTTTACTTCTGTAATGGTTTGCTCTCTATTTGAGCTACGTTTTCCAAAGTTTGGGTTTGCAAAGCATGAGTCCAAGACAATGAAAACGATATTGATTCTCTTACTGTCTTCAGACCTTTTGTTTTGCTCCTTTATAAAATGTTTAATTACTGTCTACGCCTCAGCCCCAACTGCTTGTTGTTGACGACTGACTCTATTGTTTGCAGCACCCCTCTGTACCTTGCTGTTAACCTTGTATATGGGCCAGAAGTATCTAAAGAATTAAACCCCCTATGGATTCTTGGACCAATAGTTCTGGCTCTCTATATTAAGATGTTTCGAGCAATCTGCAGGCTCTACATCTTCAGCTTCAAGCAGGCAGTGAAAGTAGTTAAGAACCTGCCTGTCTACTGCATGCTGGCACATGAGTACATTTTTTGTGGGAAGCTGAAAGAATCCGTACGGACACATTTATGGCAACGTTTGGCAGATATAAAAAACATGGACTACAATGAGGTAACAAGGAGAAGAATGAAGGATTTGCTAGTATGGCTGGTGGAGAGATACCTGGATTTTGTGGAATCAATATGGCCGTACTACTGCCGAACAATCAGGTTTTTGAAGAGGGCAAATTTAATATAGGGTCCCGATTTTTCTTTCGATAGGCCTCATCAAATGGCATGAATAATGAGGGATCTTTTTTTCCTCAGTTTTTCTGGTTTGTTTCATTCAGTTAAGGTGAAATATTCAAATTCCTGAGCCCCTTTTTGGGCTGCGGTTCTTCCCTTTGATCAATCAGTGAGGATTGCAACTGAAAGACGTTTAGTGCTGGTCAATATTGTACCCATTGTCTCATTCGAGTCCCAGGCTATATCCACTGTGCACTTTTATGTATTTTCTTCCGAGAATGGTTGCCTAGTCTTGCCTGTTGTATGCTAAACTATTTAAGTGTTGCTGCTTGGTACATAATTTTGAAAGGTTTTATTCTATTGATCCTATTAAAGGAAAGGATATTCAGCTTTTGTATTCTGATTTCTTAGGTTTACATGTAAATTAGCATCAACAAGTACGATAAAAAGCAAAATGGTGAGAGGTAAGGTTGTAGTTGAAGTTGGACTACAAATTTTCTCCAGTATGGCATGTGTTCTTGTGCCGTTTTTTTAATCTAGCACTGAGGCACCTGAAGTGTCTCCTGAGAAAAATGCTCCAAGATAAAACTGCTAGTTTCTCAAAGGTTTTTTATTAGCATATGGCATCTCTCTGTCTCCTGATTTGCGTGAATTTTAGAATGCATACTATTAAGAATTAATAGATTCTTCATAGTTACTGATCTTTCAGGTCAAGTAACTTGTCGTCCTAATGTTGGCAAATGAGTTCTGCTTTTTGAATATGATCTAATAGGAGATTTGTTACCCTTTATATGAGGATCAATTTCATGCATCTAAGATACCTAAGATAATGTCTTGTATCTGGAAGGTTACTCTTTTCCTTCGTTAATCTTCAACTTGGAGGTTGGCCACATTTTGTCTTTTTGCATAATTGATCACCTCGTGTTCTTTCCATAGCAATTCTATAAAGAAAGACTCATTTTTCGTTCCATTCTCAATGGACAGACTGTTGGTTGCTTTCTGCAGGTTGTTGGGGTTCAGTACTGTGGCCTGGCAACACAACCTCTTTAGCTCTTGATGCTTCATTGAACAGGGAGTCCCTTCTCTTGTTTGTTACATGTAAAGTTCTTTTCTTTTTTCTTTTCTGATGCAATAAACCTCGAACAAGCGTTAGATTACTCCGGCTCGACCTAATTTCCACTCAAGATAAAAATTCTTTAGTATGAACACCTTGCAACCAGTCGATGAGCAATAGTTTGGAGGACTGCCAAGGAATGATGCCTCATGAGTATTGACTAACAAGCTGGATGTATTTGAAAACCTTGCAGTACAATGTCAACTTCTCATGAATCCATAGGGAAACATACATACAATACTAAGCTGTTTAATGTGAAAATCGATGCCTTTGAAGTTGACACCCACATCTTCAATAGTCAGTTGATCAGTGATGGCGATTCTGTTAACCACATGTCTGTTTATTTTTTGATCTTGAGCTTCAATATTTGTGCACTGCTCTTCCTCTCCAGATGGAAGTGTTCAGGGTTTTAATTACTGCTCTTTGCAAGATTGTGTGACAAACAAAAGGATTTTGAAAGAGTGTAACATATTATACTTCTGGCTATGTGTTTGTTTTTCTTTTGTGAGTGCACTAGTAAACAACACACGCTTTGTGTGATGATAAATAATATTTTTTTTATCTTTTAAAAAATTAATTTTAAAACTAATTAGTTATAAAAACTTATGAAACTTTTATAAAAAATATAACAAGTAGACGTGAATAAATAAAAATTATTTCATTAATATTAGTAACTATCACTTAGTTTAATTTATTAAAAATTTTCATATCTTGACTGATATTCTTTTTTAAAATGTATTATATTATTATACTAATAAGTGAAAAGAATTTCTGTTATACGTACAGTTTTTTTAATTAATATCTGTTACATATTTTTTACTTTACGTAAATGATTTTTGGAGAAGAATAAAAAACATAGCAAAATCTTGTCCAGCTCCTTTTATAAAAATATGTAAATTTTTAAATTAAAAATAAAAATGTGAATTATAGAGTCCCTAAGATTATATGTTAATTTATAAAAATAATAATCATTTATGAAAGCTACATAAAAAAAAAAAAAAAAAACAGAATCAATCAAAGTTGATTTTAAAAAGGTTACTTTGGTAAAATATACTATAAAGGACAAAAATTCGGATATTTTACCGTAATAGTTTTTTCAAAAAAAATTTGTCAGGAAGAATTTTGTTACAATTTGAAATTAGGGATAAATATTATAAGTATATTTAAAGGTGTAAATTATATTTAACCATTGTTTTTATTTGTTACCTTTGAAAAGAATGTAAATATAATAGATCGTTAATTTTAAACTCAATACTATGATGCAACCTTTAAAAAGAATCTTAATAAAATAGATCATTAGTGGAATTTATTAATTTTAAACTCAATGCTTTTAATTTGGAATTTGTAATTAAAGTCAATTATAAATCGTAAACTTATAATAAGCAAATCTATGCAATAATTTTATTTAAATTAAGAATGTGTTCCTTTTTTTTTTTTACAATGGTTTTGTTTCTCTTTTAAGTCTCAAAGATTAATCATGTAGATAGAAATGTTTAGTATAAATTTTTAAAGTTAAATATATTTTCAATATAATTTTGATAGTTATAAAATGATATATAATACTTAACTAAATATTTAAGATGAATCTCGTGTACTAATCATACACACCATATTTAATTTTATGTATTTACATACTAATATTAATTTCACCAACATATTGAGTTTTTACAGGCTATGAAGATTTATAGCATACATACATATATATATATATATGTGTGTGTGTGTGTGTGTGTTTATGTATATATAGAGTTAAATATATATATATATATATATATATTATACATACGTTGTTTTGGCTTAATATGTATCATAGTAATTTTATTTTAGTAAAAGTGAAAATTAAAGTGATTGCAACACTCACACAAAAAAAATGAATAAATAAATACTTTAAATGATATAGATTGAAGTACATTCTTTGTGTATTAGAAAAAATTTTTTTTGATAAGATGAATATATCAAAATATTCGTAATTGCACTATACTTCAAAGTTTTTGTTACAATTGTAAGATGAAATCAACACATAAAAATGATAAATAAAAATCCAAAAAATGGAGTAAAGAATCAACACTAACACTTTTTGCTTACAAATAATATTTTTTCTATTTTCTACATTCAGCCCAAAGACAAAAATTACTTGCAAAAAGAGTATAAAGCTACAAAAATAACATGAACACATATATACATAGTATAATTCTAGTAAATGATAATGAAATCAATAATCCATGACATTATATCATAAATCCATTAACTCACCTAAAATTGATGCCTTTCTCCCATTTAAAGTGTGAATATCTCGTTAATTTCAACTTCACTTAAATGTAGAAATGATAGGGATTTTTTGATTATATGTCACATTTTGAGACGGTTTTGAAACAGTTTTTAACAACCAAATAAATAAGTTGTCCTAAATTTGTCCCATATTAAAGACAGTTTTGGGACAAATATATTACATCTAATATTGGGATGGCTTTGAATGAATATTTTGGGACAGCTCGGAATTGGGACAGCTAATTCAATCCATTGGCAAGAGCCGTGTCAGAACCGTTTCAAAATTAGACGGTTTTGGAATGGTTTATTTCACAATTTGTCTAAGACGACTTTGGAATGACTTTTGGAATTTCAAGGTTGAATTGTCCCAAAACCATCCCCGTTTGGGATAGCTTTGAGACAGCTTAAAAATCCATGTTAAATTCAGAACGACTTTGTCACGGCATTGCTATTTTTAAAATTAATTATTTTTGGGACAGATTTAGTGCATACTTAAATATGATGTCCCCTAAGCTGTCACTAATCTGGAACAGATTTTGGCCATCCTAAATTTGCTGTCCCAACCTGCCCACTTGTTGGTAATGACACAAGTTTAAGAATTTTTAATTTTTAATATTAATTCGTTAATTGATGTTTCATTTAGTGAATAAAATTAAATCCAATCTAATTTGATAATCAAAATAACATTAAAATAATTAAAATAACGTAAAAATGATAAATTTGGTAATTTAAATTTATTTTTAATGCACAATTAAAATTTACTCATTGTGAAACTTTTGCATATTTGATGATAAAATAAATAAGTAGACATGCTATGCACGGATAGGTTATAATAAATTTTTTATCATAATTTACATAAAAGTTAGTGTAATAATATTCCATTAAGTAATTAATAATACTAAATTTAAAATTGATTACGGTTTAAAGTTATATGATCACTATATAAAATCAAATTAAAATCTGCCATAATTATGTCAGGGAAGTTATCCCGGAACTACCTTCAGGGGGACCCTCATTGTGTGTGCATATTAATATAATTTATTTATCATTAATAAATTTCTATTTTGATTGTATAAATATTTTGGAATCATTACATATACATTTTCATTTAACATTTATTAGATAGCAGAAATTATTTATTCTATATGTGTACATAATTTTTTGTTTAATGATAATAAAGTGAAATTAATCACATTTTAATAATAAATAATAAATGTGAATTCTTAAAATTAAAATCATGATAATGAGACTTAAATCCATTAAATTTTTAAAAATTTTAACAAGAAAAATAAGTTATCAAAAATAAAAATTATTTTAGATATTTTTGTAATATGAGATAAAGGAAAAGGTTGAGGGGGCGACCAAATAATACGCCAACACGAAAAGAGAAAACATTAAAAATTGAAAGAAAAATAAATTTAAAAAGAACATTTTTGTAAATTAACTTCGAGGTTAAAGTACTATCCACCTTCCCCATTCGATATAGTATATAGAATAATACAATATATTCATTATAGAATCAAATCTTCAAATATTTCATAATGAGAACAATTTACTTGTAAATTTAAAATCAATTTTAATTACAACATTTATCATTTTCTTTTTCTGTTGTCTTTATTTATTCTGCTTACTTATAATGTTGGTTTAATTCTTTATTAAAAGAAAATTAAACTAGATTAATTTTACTCATTAAATTAAACATCAATTAATCAAATAATATAAAAAATAAAAAATCTAATTTAACAAAATTGGCTATAATTACTTTGAAATTCAATTAAGAAATCAAAATTAAGGAGAAATATACGTACAAAAATAGAATTATTTCAATTTGATTATTATATTGAACCTAATGTCTATGTTTAAAATTGAATATGGTTAAAACCAATAAAAAAATAAAATTTATAATCAGATTAATAAAAGTACTTATAGCCATGCTAGGTAAGTCAACCAATTAAGATAATTTGTTTATTATAGATTTAAATTTTTAAAAGATTTCGCAATGAGAAAATATTAATTGTAAATTAAATAACATTTATAATTACAACATTTATCATTTTCCTTTTTTTTTTTCGTTTTGACTCTTGGTATCTACTTATGAGGTTGGTTTAATGGTTCTTAAATTAACAAATTCAATTAGATTGATTTTATTCACTAAATCAGACATCAATTAATGGAATAAAATTAAGATATCAAAGGTCTAACTTGACAAAATTAGCTATAATTATTTTGAAATTCATCTAAGAAGCTATAACTAAGGAGAAATATACACCAAAAGATAAAATTATTTAAAGATAATTATCAAATTAAAAAATCCGTAATGTTTATTTTTAAAATTGATTGTGGTTAAAAACTTGTTGAAATAAAATTCCAAATTAAATTAATAAAATCAGCCAAAATCATGGTTGGAAAGTTAATTAATTATAAAAAAAACGTTTATTTCAGGATCAAATCTTTAAAAATTTTGTAATGGGAACTTTAATTATAAATTAAAAATCAATTTTTATTTTTGTATTTATCATTTTCTTTTTTCTATTGTCTTAATTCATGCTATCTATTTATACTGTTGGTTTAATTCTATTTAAACGAAAATTTTGATTAGAATAATTTTACCCACTAATTAAATATCAATTTCATTGAAAAATAAAAAATCTGATTTGATAAAAGTGTTTATAATTATTTTGAACTTCAACTAAGAAGCTAAAATCATGGAGAAATACACACATAGCAACAGAATTATTTCAAGATAATTTCTATATTAATAACACCGTAATGTTTATTTTCAAATTAATTTAGGTTAAAAACTAATAAAAGTAAAATTTAAAATCAAATCGGTTAAATCAGTTGTAAGTGTCGTAGGCAAGTCCACCGATTACGATAATTTGTTTATTGTAGAATCAAATATTTAAAGATTTTGAAATGAGAAAATTTTAATTTTGAACTAAAGAATATTATTTCGAATTACCACATTCATCATTTTCCTTTTCTATTGTTTTCATTTAAACACCCCTTCCAAACAATTGTGTGTGTGTGTGTGTGTGTGTGTGAAACCACTCTGCCTAGGCATTAAACATGGTCTAGTCAACAAAGAAGAGACCAAGAAGCAACAAGGAACAAAGTTTAGAAGTGAAACATGTAGAGATTATTGAATTGGACTAGAAAAAAATAGGATGTGAAGTTCAGTATTTTATTAAATTATTAAAGTATACATGGCACATTGCATGTGAGTAAATATTATTTATTTTATTATATATTTTTAAATGGATTAATTGCATCTACTTCCCCTATAAATTAAATTAATGGAATTATTGATTATACTTCTGTTCCTTTTAAAATTACAAATCCATCACCTATTAGGTTGGACCTAAAACATTTGCCCTCCTGCATACATGAAATAACATGTCCATTAACATATTATACTATTAATTTTGATAACATTATTAATACATTTATAGATGTCAAAGGCAAATTTAAGGACAATCTTAATGCTCGAAAGGACACGAGTATTATATATGACCGTCCTGAGATTTTAATCTTAGTGGACAGTGTGAGTCTAAAGTTGAAAGTTGCGTACACTCTTTCCCGAGAGTAAAAAATAAAGTTTTGTCATTGGTTGAGGAGTCTAAAATTTCTAGACGGATATGCTGCCAACATTGGGCGATATGCCGACATGACTGAGTTGAAATTACATAACTTTAAGTCACATGACTGTCATGTTTTTATGAAGATGCTGATACTCATAGCATTTAAGAATTTGTTACTCGAATTTGTATAGGGTGCTTTGGTAGAGGTTAGCTTATTATTTCAACAGCTTTGTATGTCTATCCTTCATATAGAATAGGTAATGAAGATGGAGAGTAGGGTAACAAGTATAATGTACAATTTATAAAAGATATTTTTCCTGTCATTCTTTGATTCCATGGAGCACCTCATGGTGCATTTACCACATGAAGCGAAGATTGGGGGCCCAATCCAATATAGATGGATGTACCCCTTTAAGAAGTATGTTAATGCTACACTGTATTTAAATGACACTATTTACAGGAAGACGTCTTAGCTAATCTTTGAATTTTGTATAGGTTCCTACACAATTTGAAGAAAAATGTGAAGAATAAGGCTCATGCAAGGCTTCGATTGTGGAGATACATATAGTTGCGGAGATAGGCATTTTTGTATCGCACTATTTCAACATAGATATGCTGTCTCAGTAGACTTTGACCACCAAGAAATGAGATGAGAGCGAATTTGACAAGTAGCCCCCCTTTCTCACTATTTAACCATCTTGGACGATGTCAAGATGATAGGATTCGAGATATCTTACTATAGAAGAAAGACATGCTACTACGACTTATGTGCTTCTAAATTGTCCAGAGGTGGAGCCACTTTACAAGTATAATGATTGTAACATGTTGTTTCTTTTAATGAGATCTCACTTGGCTAGTGGATTACTAACTGGTACGAGTGAATGCACTATATTTGGAAAGGGAGTCTTTGGCCCGAATTTATTCAACTTCTACCAAATCATGTGGTCTCACGCTACCAAAAATTGTTTAATTTGGAACGACCTTTGGAAATAGATTTGAGATAATTAGTCATCTCAAATTAAATTTAGGACGGCTAATAATCCGTCCCAATTTATCTTGTTGCTAAAATTAAGACGGGTAAAACGGAGTCGTCTCAAATTCGGGACGGTTCTATTTGGACGGGTTTTTCTGGGATGGCTTTAGAACGGCCACGTTCTGTGACGGCTTTTCTGAGACTACCTTGGGATGACTTTTCTGGGATAGCTTTGGGACGGCTTTGGCACGACTTTGAGACAACAAGTGCATTGCATTGGAGGAAAAATTTCGTTAAATTTTTATTAAAATTCCTATCATTCCAATACAATTAATGTGCTAATTTTTTATTCTCAATTTTCTTAAGAAAAATATACTAATAGTAATGTAATAATTTCAAAATGATGGATATACTTACACACAATAAAGCCACAATTAAAAGTATAATATAATCCCATCTTTTTACATTAACATAAAACATACAAAATGGTCAATATTAGACAATCAACATCTACATCTATAGATTAAACAACTGTAATGTACACGAAAAGTAGCCTGTTCATGTCAATTGAGTAAATATGTATTGATAGTAATTAGAACATTTTTGAAACATCTTAATATATATAATATAAATTTGAATCATTTCTTTTGAGAGTAAAGACATTAAAATGCAAAATTTTTCATTCTCTAGCCTTCATCTAATAAACGAAAATAACAACAAAATCTCACCTCAATAAGCATCCCTCTTGGGTTGTGGTTCTTCTATATGACATGTAGGAGCATGTAATAAAAACACAGATCCCCCTCACACTAGCATGTCTTGCAATATCTATATATCTAGTAAAACTGTGGTCATACAAGACCCAGGACGCATTGCCCACATATAAATTGTATTTTTGTTTCAACAATGAGGTTATTAAAAAGATTGGCTAAGGGAAACCTCATATGCAACACCCTAAACGGGGAAAGAAAAGGAGAAGCAACTACTAACTAGGGTTTTTCTTGTGGCCTTCCTTTTATAGCAAGTTGCATTGGCAGATATTGCTGGAATATAGTCCTGGTTTAATTGAGGGTGGGCAAACGGGCAGATTCTTCTTTCTTGCAGGGCAGCGGGCCTTCGTGTAGGAAAATTTTAGCACTGTTTTCAGACCCGGCACGGCTCGGACGGACCGGTTAAGGGTGAAAACCTGCAGCCATATGAAAAATTG
The DNA here is from genome assembly GCA_019155195.1 of Avicennia marina. Classification (NCBI taxonomy): domain Eukaryota; kingdom Viridiplantae; phylum Streptophyta; class Magnoliopsida; order Lamiales; family Acanthaceae; genus Avicennia; species Avicennia marina. Next base: position 967,618 of record CM032779.1, read on the forward strand.
ACTTGTAAATGCTAATAAGGTTTAAAAACTACCAAAAATAAAACTTAGAATCAATTTAATAAAATCACTTGTAGCCATAAAAACGAAGTCAACCAACGAAGACAAATGGTTCATTATGGAATTTCATAGTGAGAAAATTTTAATTGTAATATTAAAGAATCAACTTTGATTCTAGCTAACAGTAATTAGAAAGTCAATTTTAGTCCAACCTTTATCATTTATCTTTTTTAATGACTTAATTTGTGCGATTCTTTTATAACGATGGGTTGATGCTATTTAAATTAACAAATTCAATTAGACGTCAATAATATTGGGTACAATGATTCTGAAATCCGACTAACAAGCTAAAACAAAAGAGATATACATATACACATGAAAATGAATTATTTATGAAAAATTACTAAATTCAAACACCATAGAGGTCATTTGTTGATACTAACTGTGGTTAAACAATAAAGAAAAATAAAATTTAATTAAGTTAATAAAATTGGCTATAACCTTCATTTTTTGGTTTTTTAATTGTATTCATTTATGCAATTTTTCTTATGGATTGTTTAATACTATCTAAATTAAAATTTTTAATTGGCTTAATTACTCGCAAAGTCAACTAAGAATCTAAAACCGAGGAGAAATGCACACAAAAAATAGAATTGTTTCACTAATTGATGTTCAATTTGCTGAGTAAAATTAGTCTATTTAATCTTTTGATTATAAATTAACAACCTTGTTGTTATTGTTGACACATTTATTGACAACATCATAATTTTTGTGACAATAAATAATGTAATGATAGAGTCCCATGATGACTAGAGTATAAGATGACCATGATGAATTTTTATAATGTCAAAGGTTGAATTTGGATGGGTCTTCTAGAGACATTCTCATATGAATTGGTTTGAAAAGTTTGAACAAACCTAACAAAAGTCTTGGAGAAGTTTGGATCGATGACGGCACTTATTAAATATGCACTGAAAAATTTGAGTTTATTTCTAACTGTTATAATAGTTCTTACGATGCCAGTTGAAGCCAACTCGTAACCATTTTCCCAAGAGAAACAGGTTGATCTATTACGAACTTTTGGCCAAAAGTTGCTGAGGTTTTTCAACTATAAATATCAGAGAATTTTCCAAAGAAGATAGATGTGAACTTTCTTTGAGAATATGCCATATCAGTGTTGTGAGTTTCGGGAGATAAATAATGTTGTTTATGTGGCGAGTTGTGACCATTTTGTGAGAATCAACTTTGAGTTATATGAATCTTTTGAGAGGTGTGAATTGGATTTAAGGGTTAATCAAGGTTAAGCATAAACCATGGAAAAGAATTTAGTACATCTAATCATTCGGACACCTTACTGGGGTTTTTAAGTGTGAGGGTTGATTGACTTGTTTTAACTATTTTGTTAGTAGAAGATTTTTACGCTTCACGAAGTTCCTGCAAATATAGGAGTGCCTCCAAACTGTGTTATTATGTTAGTGTTTAACTTTCAATTTCTATTAATGTATTGATCCATTGTTGCTATCGTCTTACAACATCAGCACTTCGTTCTTAATAAATAGCATCAATTAAAACAATAGAAAAAGAAAAAGATAAATGGTATAATTAAGAATGATTTTTTATTTTCAATTAAATGTTCCAATTATGAAATATTTAGAGATTTGATCCTATAATAAATATATTGTCTTAATTGGTTAATTTTCCTACCATAGTCACGGATGGTTATATTAATTTGACTTTAAATTTTATTGCTTTACCTTTTAACCATAATTAATTTTAGAAAGAATCGTTAAGGTTCTTTTAAATGAGTAATTATCTTGAAATAATTCATTTCTTTTGTGTATATTTCTCGTCGATTTTAGGTTCTTAGATTATAGCCCATTAAAAAACGAAAAAAAAATCTTATTTAACAAAATTAGCTATAATTATTTTCAATTTCAAATGAGAAGCTAAAATCAAGGAAAGTATACGCACCAAAATAGAATTATTTAAATATAATTAATATATTAAAAATGCCATTCCTTTTATATTTTAAAATTGATTATGATTAAAAGCCTCAAAATAACATTAGAAATCATAATAAAATCATTCTTAATCATTCTTGGAAACTCAACCAAATAAGTTTAAGCTGTTTATTATAGTATTAAATAACAGCATTTATCTTTTTCCTTTTCTATTGTTTCAATTTATGCAATCTATTCATGAGGTTGTTTTAGTGCCATTCAAATTAAAAAATTAAATTAGATTAATTTTATTCACAAAATAAAACATCCATTAATATAACAATATTAAAAATTATAAATATTCTAACTTGAAAATTGACTATAATGTTTTGAAATTCAACCAAGAAGCTAAAATCGTGGAAAAATATATACCAAAAAATAGAATTATTAAAACAAAATTATTAAATAAAAAACTATAATGTTTTATATTTTAAAATTGATTACAGTTAAAAACTAATAAAAATAAATTTGAAATTAAATTAATAAAATTAACCACAATCATGCTTGGAAAGTCAACCAATTTAGACATCATATTTATTATAGAATCAAATCTTTAAAAGTTTTCTAACGAGAACATTTTAATTGTAAACTAAAAATCAATTTTAATAATCGCATTTATCATCTTCTTTTCTGTTGTCTTAATTTATTCTATCTTTTGTAAGGCTAGTTTAATTCTATTTAAATCAAAAAAATTAAATTAGATTAATTCTACCCACAAAACCAACTAGCGTAATAATATTCAAAATAAAAATTCTATTTTAATAAAATTGGCTATAACTGTTTTAACTTCAACTAAGAAGTTAAAATCATAGAAAAATAATGTGCACACAGAAATAGATTTATTACAAAATAATTGATATATTAGAAACACCAGAACTTTATTTTTTTAAAATTGATTAATCAAGGTAAGAGAGTCAACCAATTAAGGCCATATGTATTATAGAATTAAATCTTTAAAGATTGAAATTTACAACCGTAAATTAAAAATCAATTTTTATTACAATATTTAAAATTTTCCTTTTCTATTGTTCTAATTTTTCCTATCGGTTTGTGAGGTTGCTTCACTGTTATATAAAGTAACAAATTGAATAAAATTAATTTTCTTCACTAAATCAAACATCAATTAAAGAAATAGGATTGCAAATAAAAAAAATTAAATTTTTGAGAATGCAGGATTTGGTTTTTGAACTGAAACATCCCTTTCAAACAATAATATGTATAGATATAATGACTTAAAATTAAAAAGATATAAAGAAAGAAAGTAAAAATGGATCTAGTGAAAGAAAAATATATAAATAAGTTATAATATTTTTCTTTATTATCACAAAAAATAGGGATATGGTTACCCTGCCTTGAGCTAGGGCATAGCCTTACGACCACCACATATATGTTATCCACCACAGAAACTAAGAACATTTTACAGCCTTAATATGTAATATAGATTTGAATCGTTATTTTTAAGAATAAAGACATTAAAATGCAGAAACTTCGATTCTCCAGCTTTCATATATAATGAAGTCCAAAAGCAAACTCATTGATTCACTGGATAATTAATTTTTCATTTTTCAACTTTCTGTAAAATAATTTTGTATTGTCTAAATCAATCAACAGTGGCCGTAACAACAAATATTTGCTGTTAGTTCCAAGAAAAGTCAAGTGTGTGGCATAGAACACCAAATTCCTTGGAAACAGCAAATTAAGGGCGCACACACACAGGAGTGTGCTCTTAATACTAAATCAATATGTGCAAAATATGGCCGTGTTGCTCACAACATCATAACAACCGGATGGAAGTTTTTTGCACTTCTCAAAATGTCCAAAAATGATAAAGGCACGAAACGCCTATCAACCTGGGCACGCTCTAGAAGAGGCTCGGTGAAATAGACATGTCTATAAAAGTGCAAATTAAAGAAAAACACCAACAAAATCTCACCTCAATAAACATCTCTCATTGGTATAGGAGCATGTAACAAAAACACATATCCCTTTTACCCAAACATGTGTCTACAGCATCTATGTTGTACAAGTGTTGCCATGAAGACCCAAAACGTATAGCCCACGGATAAATTATTGTTCCAACTATGAGGTTCTTAAGAAAAATTAGCACCTCATGTGCAACATGCTAAATGGGGCAAGAAAAGGAGAGACAAAGGAGGCTGGGCAAATGACAAGGTAACTAGGGTTTTCCTCACCGCCCGCCCTTTATGTCAAGTTGCATTGGCAGATATTGCTGGCATATACTACTTGTTTAATTGGTGGTTGGCAAACGGGCAGAGGCGTGTCCTCTTGCGGGGCACCCAACTTGCTTTGCCCGTACATTGAATATGACTTGGTTTTTTGTGGGCAAAGCTTATCTTCTTTGGTGTCCATGTGTTGTGTCTTGGGTGTACACGGTCATGTTTGGACGATTTAATAATGAAAATTCTACTTAGTTCAATATAGGTAGGTTGAGGGAAGTTTAAGTTGTAATGAGTTATAAATTTTTTCAAATTAAAGGATTTGGATTCATCGGTTTGGTAATATTTGGTGGATTGGTTGATTACAAGTTTTATGCCCATTATTTTAAAGTAAAGTGAAAGTATTTTAATTGTCTAAAGAATAATAATTTTTTATTAATTAGTATATTATGTAAAATTAAAAATTTTAGCAATTAAACAAAATTACGACTTATTTTTGTCTATCCTGCATTTGATTTTATATCTCTCCTATAATTAATTCCACGTATAAATTTCAAAATGTTTCATAAATTCAATCAAACATTTACATTGACAATGAAAAACTTTAATACTACTTGTTTAAAACATTACACATAAATCAAATTATTAGAATTAAATCTAAATGTAATATATCAAAATTATAAAAAAAAAAGTTATTATATTAAAATATTGTGAACATAAAGCATCAAATAATTAAGAATAAAAAAATTAAAATCAACTTAAATATGGTAACAAGTGCAATTTAAATTAACAAACAAATTTGATAAATATACTCTTAATTTCATCCAAATACATAAATCATAACTAAAAAATAAAAAAATTACAGTTATAATTTAAATCAAAAGAAAAAAAATGATGGATTGTAATATATAATTAACACCACAAAATAATAGTGGTCGGGTTGCAGGTTAACCGGATTGTAATTATTAAACCCGTCACTCGATCTAAATGTGGCCGGTTTTAATATTTATAAATTACAATTTTTTATTAAAAAAATTAAAATAATAATTTACGGATGGTTTGCTAGCAATTTAAACGGGTTGGTCGGGTCAACTAGCTTTTATGTAACACCCTTATTTCGTTTTCTTGATCTACTCTACATAACCAATATTACACGTATGCTGTTGAGCATTGTTTGTTTATTATACCTTTTTTTATCCATATTATATAGAATGTGGTGAGGGTAGACAGTAATCACCTTCGTTTTCCAAATTAATTTACTACAATATCCTTTTCTTTTAAATATATTTTTTGTTCTCTCATGTTATAAAAACATCTAATATAATTTTAATTGTGAAAACTTATTTGTATTATTACAATTTTTAAAATATAATTAATTTAAATTCATTGTCATTAATGAAAAATTATAATACACATGTAGAATAAATAATTCTTACTAAATAATAATTTATAAAAGAACGGAATAGAAATGGAATTTTTGTTGATAAAATATTATATATTAAATTAAGGTGCACATGTAATGAGCGTGCGATTGTAGTTATTTCATTATTATTTGTTGCATGAGTTTTAGTATTAAAACATAGGTCAAACATGGCGTAAGGCTAACGTGTGTTTGAGCTTTGATCCAAAGCTTATGCAAATAGAGTGGACGAAGCTACATTTAAAAAATAAAATAAAATCAACAGAAGAAAATGATATGTAATATATTGCTATTTTTGTTAAAAATTTTAATGTGAAATTCGCCGGCTATTTCTTAACATATCAATGAGGCCGATGAAAATCAGAATCCAGATTAGTCTAGAGAGGGTCAGCCCAATATGGTCTATATTGGCCCATTTAAATTCTCATGTCCACTCGTAATGGGCTTACAAATGATCCAGTTTTGTGGGCTCTGACCCAGCAAAACCTGCGATAGAGAAACAGAATGGAATTATGTTGTATGGAAGTGTAAGAATATTGTTTTGCATCATGGGACATTAAATATTCTATAATACCCACATGGAAAGGCAATTCAATGATTTAAAGTATAGAGAATTCAGCAATAAGGATGCAGTATGTTTGGAACCCACGTTCTCATTCCCACGTATATTTTCAAACTTCATGTTATTAAATTTATTATTCAACAAATTTATTCAAATTTAAATTTAGATATTTTCTCTCATGTATATATATATTGGAAAAAATTATGTGATTTGCACGTATAAGTATAAAATGTGTGTTAAAATTAAATAGTCGAAAACTATATCATTTATTATAATTTTTTTTATTTGTATAGCTTAGTTATTTTTAGAATTTGAGTTCATATATTTACTTTATTGTATTTATCATATGACAAATAATACTTTTTTTATTTTACTTTTATAATAGTTTAAAAAGTTAAATAAATGCTAAGAAAATTTTAAATTTTAAATTTTAACACCACAAGTTTTAATGATAAATTAATTTTTAATAGTATCTTTTAATTAAATAAAAATAATAATTAACAAAAATGTCATTTAAATTTTATTTTTATAATCAATTTTTAATTATAAAAAAATGTGTGATCATATATGCCATCCTAAATTTATTAAGTGAAGTAAAATAAATAAATAAAGAACAAGTTATTGAAATTTTGATTTGTACAAATAAATGTGAAAAATGCATGTAGATTTATTATGATAATAGTTATTTATAACCTAGAGATTTGATATCTCTTCCATTGAAGTACATTTTGTTCACAAAAATTACCTTCTAAATGTAAGAATCAAATTGATAATATTTAGTCAAAATAAATTCACATCCATCGAACTATTTTTTAATTTAAACTTTGATATTACACTATTATATGCTAGTTCTATTATATTTTTTAAAAATAAATGCATGTTGGGCAAAATTTCTCAATAAGAATTCACATAGTGTAATCAGTAGACATTTGTAATATTTGCGCATGAAGTAAGTTCATCAATGCTTAATACAACTAATTAGAGTCTTTATCTACTACTACAACTAAAAAACGTTTGAACAGCCTTTTAGCCACTTAAGGGTCTCAACTATTTATCTCAATTGAAAGGGTCAGAATGACTTTTATACCCTCTTAAAAGTCAATAAAGAAAAAATTCAAAAAAAAAAAATGTGCGAATGATGTGGCCGTGAGATGGATAGTTGTAATCATGTCAATATTCCACCCTTAGAAATTTTGAAATAAAAAATAATTTAAAATAAAAAAAATAATTTTCGATTCCTCTCTTTCAAAGAGCAAAATTTACTTTTATACATGTAATATAATATAGTGGTCTAGGATTTTTAAGGTTAATTGTTTAGTGTTTTCATGTATAATAGTTTAGAGTTTTTAGGTTTGGTACTTCAAAATTTATGAAATATGATTTAGGGTCAATTATATGTAATTATATTTCTTTACAAGAAATTTCAATTTTTAGAAATTCAATATGTCATCACAAAATCATAATAATAATCTTTGAATGAGAATAAATAATAATATATGTTATGCAAACTACACCATTAACATAGTATAATATATTTTAACAAAATTAAATATTTAATTTCTATTATATTTAATGATATATTATCATGTGACAATTCATTGAAATTAGTGAGTTTTAGACAATGAATGATAAATATTAGTAATAGTGTGATGAATTGTAGCATCTTTGATACGATAAGAGACACCTATAATAATTAATATATTTATGTACTTATTTCCAAGAATAAAAATAATATAGAAATCTTTTTTAATGTTTAATAATAAAAATTATTATTAATTCTGCACAACTTATACAATTGTGTTGTAATTGTTTACTCCGTAAGCATCATCTGTGTACGTGTGAATAGAAATGGCAATGGAACGGAAGTGGGACAAACCCCACCCCCCACCATGACTTTCCTCACCCCAACTCCAATTCTCTTGTGAGTGTTTTGTTTGATAAAAAAAATAAATTTAATTTACGATTAATAATATAATAAAAAATTACAATTTTATATTTATAATAATTAATTAACTATTTAAGTATTATAAAAAATGAATTTCATTCCTTGTATTGATAAAATAAGAACTTCTATACTTTTGTCATTGTAATTATTTTAGTTTGCTTTTAACAATTTAAGATTTTTTATTGTAAGAAAAAAATATTGATTTTGCAAAAAAGGACATTTTTCATCACATTAAAAATGTCTATTTGATCAAAATTAATTTTTTATATATTATCTCTTCTTCTAATTCTTTATAAAGTGATCAAATCACTAAGTTAGTGAATTATTTTTTAAATCATACAAACGTAAAAGCACATATAAATTTAAATTATTTAACATAACTAATATTAATTTATGATTTACTTTGATTAAATAATACATATTTATATGAATATAATAAATATAATAATATTTATTATTTAATAAATACAAGGATTGTGATAGGGGTAAATTTCCCCATCCTCACCCCATTTACAAGCAAGGAAAAGCAACCTCCTCCAACTCCCACCCGCCTCACTTCACCTATTGCCATCTCTACTTGTTATGATCGAAATCTTTGGAAGCATAATTGCAGAGCATAGTAAAGATAGGTCATAATAGTGATGAAATGCCCAAATAATTAATTTAAATAAGGACATCCGTAGAGAAGAGTGCATACAAGCGTGCGTACATAGATAAACTAGACTGATCACCTTTATCCAACATATCATAGTCTAATTTGTATCTTAAATGGCTAATTATATTGAGCATTTCCCAACATGTTAAATCTATGATCTCAAGTGAAAATGAGAAGGAAAATATTTGGAGCGTCTGTATTTTAATGGGTTGGAGATGAAGAGAAGTGGACATCCGTAGCTACTTTTTTTTAGGGGTATCAAAGTGGACAAATATATTAACAAATATATTACATACACGAACAAAAAAATGGAGTAATTAGGGAGCAAGTTCAGAAAAGAAAAAAGCACAGCAAGAACACTCAAACAGGCTTAACTTCTCTATTTTCGTGTTTAACTTTCTCCAACAATTTTGATTCTAGCAGCAAGCGGGCATACTCTCGCCGTGCTTCTTGTACTTCTGCCGTAAGTCGTCTTACCTGCACAGACAATAACCACAAGTTTTCTCTACTATAAAAATGATTTTCCCATATAACAATTGGAAGCTTTATATTGATGTCAGCTTTTCATGAGAAAATTGTCCAGTTGCTCCTGACATTTCCTAATAGACTGTCTAAGGGTCATTTTCTAACTCACGTCGAAAGCACTGACTGAATCGAAATACCTTCAAACTGAGTTCTTCATCCATCTTCTCATATTCTTGGCATCTGAAGCACAAAAAAGATGCACACATGAGGGCTCAAGGTACAGTGCATAGTGCGTAGATTCAAGACAGATAAGGTATGGAATCTTATAATCTTAGGGTATTGTTGGTAAGCATAGATAGAATAACATAAGAATTGAATAAATATATGAGCAGAATAAATATTATATAAGTTATCTTATGGCTAGTATGTACAAAGAAAAAGAAAAAATTATAATTATTATTCAGAATTTTACTCTCATAGTTGGAATGAATATATAAATACTATGAACTTACTTATAATGACAAATTATCCTTAAATGATAATTTTTATATACTTGTGCATTAAAAATTTAATTGATACTTATATTTTCAACACTTAAATTGATTGAAAAAAATAAAATCATCCAATTCAAAAAGATTTCCACACAAAAACTCATTTATTTACCAATCCAAAATATCATTTTTCCTCATGGAATAGAATTTCAATTTTTAACAAAAAATTGATATAGCATAGCAAATAAAGTCAAAAACTTGTGTCATTCAAAAAAAAAAAAAAAAAAAAAAAAAAAAAAAATTTTAAAAAAAATAAAAAATTGTAAATAAAATTATACTTGTAATAGATAAGATTTTTTTATTGACACAGAATTTTATAAACGACAAATGAGTGCTTGATTGTATAAATATTATTTACATTACTTATCAAATAAAAGATAAAGAACAAAATTTAAAATAAGAAAAGCTAGAATAAATTAAAATTGAAGGAGAATATTGACCAAAAAATAAAATAAATTAAAAAAACACTCAATATCTATGCATATAAATAAAATAATAATAATAACTTTTACATATAAATTTTTATACCATTTATATAATTCATACGATGATGATAAAGAAAAAAAAATTGAGACACAAAATATAGAATACATATAAATTTTGGAAAATTAAATTAAACAAATAAAAATTATGGAAATATAGTGAAAAAAAGAAATATATATATATATAATTAAGAGTATTTTAATAATTATATATTTGTAATATTATAGAAAGATAATTTCATCAAATAGAAGTAGTTACTCTTGATATATTAGTAATTCGTAAACCCATAATATTAAAATGCACTAGCAATTCTTATACTACTAAGAAATAGCATTCCTTCAGGAATGATTATTCGTGCATAAATTTTATACCAACCATGCTCTTATGGTTTGATGAGAGAATAGCTTCATAGATGGTTTTGGTTGCTCTTGTAGGAAGCGATACTAAGCTCTATCAGGTCATTCTTCAGCATAACTATTGATTGCAATAGAATGTAAGACTTACTGGGCACGGAGCTTTTTATTTTCCTGAATTACGTTAGCAGCTTCTTGACCTTCCAGCTGTGTTGCAGGATCAACAGCATGCTACATGAAAGGAAATATCATTAACAGGTTGTGTGCCAAGGAATGCCTTCAAAAGGAAAAATATGAAATCTAGATGTAATTAAACCATAATGTCCAAAGAGAAACAGGTTATAGGCATATTTGAGATGAAATAGTGATAAACAACTTTGAAGAGGAAAGCATCCAAAATCTGCAGTCAAAAGAATATAGGAAGAGAACAGCCGCCGAGCTCCACCTCACGAAGGCTACGCGAGCCTACTACTTGGTTTCCATAAGAAGGGCAAATTTATTTATGACAAAAACACAGGCATATTTACAATAAATTCCATGAGTACCAAGAATCATTCGTGTGAACCAAGAAAAATATAATCCGATAGGCTTGATATTTGACATTGTCATTCCTAGGCATGCATGTTCCACCTTGTTTGGGGTTACAACTTTTAACTGTGTTAACTACTGAAGCATTTACAATTCAATAGATTCTATTGTATCTAACATTTCTATGTTGAATTCTACCAAACGGATATAGATGGATCTAAGCAGAACAAGAACAGAACTGTAATGAGAATAGCAATCTTTTGTATAGTCACCACAAAACCCAATACCAACCACACACCCACAGCCACATGCAAATGCACACGCACACACCTGCACAACTCCACCATGAGCACTGACAATTGTTCTGGACCCTGTGACTTCCATCCTCTTCACCCTTTCAGCCTCCACGACACGGTCATGCCCTTTCCGTTTTAAAGGACCTCCTTTGCAAATTAGTGCAGTAGAATTTGAATTCAAAGAACAAGCTTTTGATCAGTCACACCCATAACAGATGCATTATGTAAAAGAAATTGAAAGACAAGAAAAAATTCAGGCAACAACATTTATTGGTTTTTTACCCTGTGGGCGTTGACGAAGGGATGGCATGGAGATCCCAGATTTTTCTGCCATGTGATTCACTGATGCACTTTCTTGATGTTGACTAGCTCCAGCTGAAGAAGGTGCTTTTGCACCAATAGCACGTGACGAGTCTCTGACCAGTGTAACAAGTTGATATATACCATGACCTTGTCTAGAGTTGGAAGCAGCATTTTGTATGATGGTTTGTCGAGCTGTTTTCTTAACTTGATAACCAATAAGTCCACAGTGGAAATCCCTGCCAAACTTCAACAATGCTTATAAGCATAATGTAAACTTGCCTTTGCATGAAACAAAAGTATGTGAATCAGACAACACTACAGATTATAGAGAAGACAGACAGGAATGCTATGATCCAGCTTTCGAATTGCTTTCTTTTAATAATGTTGCTATTCATCTTTACAAAATGTTTTCTTCCACTTTTCTTTTGGGAAATTTTCCTTTAAAATAAAATATGGATTTGCAATTTATCCACATTTTGTGATCGATAATGCCAGAATCATGATTCTATCAATTGTGAAGAAATTTTAAACTTCTGTAATTTTACAATATGTTTTCTCCCACTTCACTTTTGGGAAATTGTCCTCAAGAATAAAATATATATTTAAAGTTTGTCCGCAGCTCATATTTTGCATGTTCACTAGCGAGCCAGATAAGCGATTTTCATCTAATATTTTCAAAATAAATCACTAACCAGTATTCTTGTGTCATTTCTTTAAGCCGGGTTTCAAGTTTCTGGAAAACTGAAGTTTTCTCAAAGTCTTGTTTGTTGTGGGTTGGCTCAATAAAGTTTGCTTCTAAAACCCCTGCAATTGCCCAGTAGCAAGTCAGGAAGCAACACATTGATGCCATGCTAGGAAAGATGCAAAACATGGTAGTATACAGGATTTTTACAAATCTTACCCACAACTCCTCTACCTCTGCTGTCCGAGTAGGTTACAACGTGCCAAAATGGCTGCAGAGGGAATGATAAGAAAATTATGGTTGTTAGAAGCAGGCCAGTAAACAACAAACAAGTGATGCAATACGTTTTCTTTATTCTGTGAAGTTATATTAGTACATATAACAAAGTGATATTCTAAAATGATTCACATGACATGTAACATTGGAAGAGCATATATATCTATATATAGATCTTTGTCAAGCAAGCCAATGCCCATAACAGTAAATTTTTAACAGAATCAAACAAAAAAATAATTGTTCATATGTAACAATGGACACTTTGCTAATATGTGGGGGAAAAGAACTTAAAGATCATCAGTTGCACTTAATCAATTGTTTGCAATTCCACAATTAGTCAAGATAAATCATGTTATGGTAATTTCATATAGGAAGGCCAAGAACATAAAAAGCATTCAAGGTAAGTTTCTGGTAGAGAGAGCATTAAAAGTTCATAAATTAAATAAAAGTAGTCACCAGTATCAATCGATTCTTGTGGTAAACATTAAAACCATGTATGTTGACTGCTGGAGCTTCCTTCAGAAACCCAATTGTTGTGATGACTGAACCCTGCCACCAACAAAGCAAGGATGACAAACCTCCAAAAGTTGACCCCATCATGAGCTAACAGCCACTCTAGAAAGTTAATTGATGTATTCTAGAGCTTTGCAGGGCATGCAAGATGATCAATAATCAGAACTTCTCTAAGTTCATAAAGGGCACTGAGAAGTGGATGCAAGTCATCCTTTCTCCACCTGATTCAGATTACAATGAGATTGGCATAGAAAGACTAATCCGTAGCACCATTTCTACATGAAACTACGTAGAAATAATTAAAAAAGCACTTAGAACTTATAGTTCAATATCTTTACATCTTTGTGTGTGCCTGCATACTTACCAAATTCAGTATAATTTCACTGGACGTATGCATGCATTCATACATCACCTCAACTTACAAGTATTAGTATTATATTGTATCTATCTCATGTAGCTGTATAAGAATTTGCAGAAACAAAACCCTACCTCCACGTTTTGAGGCCTGTACAAAATGAATTCTGGAAATTTGAGATCATTTGCTATGTTATGATACTCAACAACTCGTCCACGCAATAATATGCAGAAGTTCTCCGGAATTCGCAAGTACAGGATTGATAAATAAGCCTGCAGTCATGGGAAGACCAAGTATTACTAAGTATTGTTTTATAGAACACAGATTTATGTGAAGATTACCATATTTGTCACGAACTTACACGAAGTGAATAGTGAATACGGTTAGCAAGATGCTGTTCACTTAATTCCATCCGGGAAGAAACTTTTGCACTACTGCTGCCCTTCCCAGATAAACGAATGTCCTGATACCAAATAATTAAACCAAATAATTAAACAATGCTGATTATCAAAACAAATAATGCTCATTAATAAGCCAGAAAAGAAGAAAAGAACTAAGCGATTGCAGTCAATCCTACGATGATGGAAATATTACAGCAGATCACACCTCAGGATCTGATTCAAAATCAAGCTCCATTTTTCCTTCATCGTTATGCCATAAATTATAGATTATAATCTTGGTGCCATGAGGCCCAATGTCATCACACTGCAGCATAGGAACAGAGAAGAAAATAAACTTTTATTGCTTGAAAAGAAATGTGTAACCCTGACCAAATAATAGCACATATCACAAGAGAAGACTGATTTTTTATAGCATCAGAAAGACGCAGAAAAAAGTTTAATAGTCATAGGAAAATATATGCTAGTTCCCACAAAATTATACACACTTGCTTCAGAAGCTCAGCTTCTGTAGCAATTGGAGACCACAGTAACAAGATGGAGAGATTGTTGCTATGATGTTCTTCATTGTGTAATGTACTCCATGCACCACTTTGTGCATCAAACTGATAATCAGCCTGCGCAAAATCAAAGAGAAAACCCCCAATGAATGTTGATTACTTACTAAATCCAAAGCACGGGCACATTCACAACCCAAAAACAAAAACATTGATTTGAAACTAAACAATGGCTACCATTCACCATAATAGTGAGAAACATATAAAATTACAGACAAAAATATATATACTTTAGAACCTCCAATTAGGAGATCCAGAATACATATATATAATACATAGTTCGAACAAACACTGGCCACAATCATATAAATCATTTCTAACATAGATCTTTTCAGAGTTATAAAACTAAAGTATGCAGAGATACAACCAACATGAAATAGAACAAGTTACAAAACCTAAGCAAATAAAAAAAATCAAGCATCGATGCAGGCATGGATCATCTACGAGGCCTAAGAATGCATGGGACAAACCTCATAGATATCTACCAACACTACAGGAATGTTCCTGTCTGGAGATAATATATGAATCATGATAGTAACATGGCATCTATGAGATTTCCAAAAAATTGTACTGATACTAAGTTTCAGAAGAACAATCGCTACTGATTCATATTATTTTGACACTGTACAATTAATTTAGAAGCAAAGAAACAAAGTGTTAAATTTTATCATTTATCTAGTTCATAGTATACGAATTTCCCTTCCAGTCACATATTTATAGCTCGCCATGCTTATTTTATTACCTAATCAAAATTTTAAAGCATAAAACAGTTGGACTTGAATATGACATGTTTTTACCAATAATCTTTCAAAAAATGAACAAAAAGGGTACTTTACAATAAAACAAGGATGTATCAGAAATATGTTCATGAACATCAAAATAATTTACTACCAAGGAAATCAATACAACTAACAGACCTAGGCTATTGCTTAGATCAAATAAATCAGACCAAGAACAAGTATCTCACCATCGGAACCAATATTCTATCTTGTCCTGTTTGCATTAAAAATGTATAAGATAGGAGACCTATACTTTGGGTCAATTTCCTGATCAAGAAAAAAAACAGCAATACAAATAAATGTCACCAATACGAAGAGAACACAATCAAGAATTAATATTTGTGCGGGGATATTCAATTTTATTAATTTATTTTCGTTTAACTACTCTACCTACAGGAATTTTAAAAAAAATTCTATCACATTTTCCCCAACTATTACATATAATATTAATTTTGCTATACTTCAGCTACAATGTTCAATGAACCTGACCATCTATGGGCAGAGAGCAAGAAAAATTGAGAGAATAAAGGAAACAAATCATCTTTCCAATTTCTTTAGTGTAATGAGCTTACATAGAACATGTTGAACTTGCTCTCACTTGAGCAATGTGCTCGACATAATTGTTAGAATATTAAAATTAATTATTCAAGGAATTTGTTGCTTTCTTAAATTAACGTTTGGATTATGAATTCTTGAATCCACCTACACCTATTCCCAATGTATACATTAAAAGTTGCAATCTCCACTAAGAATTAGCAAGTAATACAAAAATGTAGTCCTTTTCTCTCAATACGGTATCAGTGTAGTACTGTTGCTTCTAATTAGTTAGGGCTCAAAGTTTGATTGTTTCTGTTAGTATCTACCCATTTGGTCTTAAATGAAAAAGGGAGAAAAGGGGAGCTACAAACTCTATTTTGCATGATCTCTCACTCTGCTACCTCCGATTTACTATCTTGATAATTATTCAGGGGATTTGTTGCTTTCTTAAACGTGGTGCTTGGTTTATGAATTCTTGTCTCAATCTACCCCACCTGCACCTACTTCCGCTCTATACATTAAGTTGCAATCACTTGTCCCAATTATCAAATAATGCACAAATGTAGTCTTTTTTCCAAGGTGCATTCTCTTGCTTCCAATCAGTTAAGTCTCAGACTTTAATTTCACTTGATATCTAGCTATTTGGTTTTAAATTTTATATGCATATGCATTGAGTGTGCATCTACTACTAAAATTAAATTCAAGATACTGGTGTAAATTCAAATTATGAAATGAAGTAGTCTCAAACACTTAATAATAATAGTAAGAGGAAGAGGGTAGCCAAATAGAAATCTTAATAAATAAAAGAAGGCAAGTAATTAGTAACCTGTCCCTCATGCAGCGACTGAAGACAATGACATCAGCCCCAAGTCTCATAGAACTGGTCTTAAACCCATTTCCATCTGAAATGCTATAAGTCAGAACCTTAATGTGATATGCATAACAAAATAAAATCAACACTTTAACACTCACACTGTCCTATTGCAATTTTTGACTTCTTATCTGAAAACCCAAAACTAAGGCAACGCCGCATGGCTTCAGGGTTCATTCCACCACCATCATCTAGCAGAAGATTATCAAAATTATGATTTTGTTCCTTTCAATTTTATCAAGTACAGAATATCCGGGAATCATTTAGGCACAGTTAAAAATTGCATAACCATAACTGTCAATTAGAATGATTAAGTACCTTGAATTAACAGAGCAGGTGTTCCATCCCTGGGATTTGAGGCTTTATCTACAATGACAAAGGTGGCCCCATTTTGTATCTACCAATAAATGAGACATGGAATAAAAAACAATAACATCAGCATTGTTGGAGAATATTACTAGAACATTTAGGAATATTTGTTTTGATATTTTCATATTTGGTTTCCATATTAATAGGACTTGAATATTTTGTTTTCTAATTTTTAGGATTAGATTTAGGTTGAAGATATTTTTTATTTTTGGTATCATTATAGTTGTCCCATACGATATATTATGACCTTTTTCCAGTTATAATGTATGACTTAATTCTTTCAATCCTCTCAACATGTTACCAAAATAGGTTCATTCCCAAATCATCTATTTTGGTTTAAAACCATTGTTCGACCCTATGCTACCATTGCTAACGGTGGTGCATGGCAGGAACCTCTCTGCTAATATAAAAAATTAAAACCTAATGTGAAATCCCAAACAAGCCCTTATCATTTTTCAAAAACCCTAACTTCACTGCTCCACCCAATTGGCTCCACAACCTCAATATCTTATTGTGGCACCCCATAACTCTGTTTTTCCAAACGTTATTTCTGGTGTAGCCCACCACAGATATGGAATTTCTGGTATAGCCTACCATACACACATAATTTCTGGTGTTGCCGACTATAATAGCTTCTAGTGTCGCCAACCAAGTGGTTGTCTTTCTTAGTGTTGCCTACCAAGACACTATCTTTTTCTGGTCTTGCCTACCAAGTAACCGTCTTTTCTAATGTTGCCTTCCTAGAGGCTATGTATCTAGCATTGCTAATCTTAATACCTCTAATGTCTATTGCTAGATGCATTTTTGACTACTGCTATTGATTGTTTTAATTTGGTCTTTCAAGTTGAACATCTTAACACTACCCCGTGTCTAACTTAAGAGAGAATGTTGAAAAATATTAATATAATATTAAAAATATTATTAGAATATTTAGAAATATTTGTTTTGATATTTACAATACTAGGTTTCCATATTAATGGACAAAAATATTTCGTTTTCTAGTTTTTAGAATTAGATTTATATTAAGATATTTTTTTATTCTTTTTGTATGATTGTACTTGTCCCATAATATAAATTAGGACATTTTTTCAATTATAAAGCATAAGTTATTTCTACCAATCATTTCAAGAAACATAAATTAACTCGGCCAGCTAGGCAAACGTGATATGAGTATGCCTATATTGATCAAGCATGCACATAAACCTTATGGCATTCTATGTGCAAATCAAACTCTACTTACATCAATGCTATGGACATTTCATCTTAGTCATTTACAGGCACATGCAAGCCGGCATAGCAGTTTTTATACATGGCATCCCTCGAATATGTGTTATTGTGTATTCATAATGCTAAGGTAATCCCAATCATAGGAGGATTCAGAATATGAAGCAAAGAAAACCATGCTAATATACTTGACCCAGAAAGAGGTAATATTGGTTCAAAGGAAAGAAGGAAATGAAATCATTTTGATGCATATCTTAGGACAAATTAAAAATGAGCAAGACTAAAGCTTTGTATCAGAACTTCATTGATTCAGTAAAGCCAACAACTTGGAGCTAGCAAGAGTGGAAATAGGCAAGAAAATGAATGGATTAGTTTCCAAGCTACTGATGATACCATGAACTAAAAACAACATAATATGAAGAATAAAAATAGGGCAACCAATTTCAGAGATGATTACCTCGTCAACAGAATTATCTAGCAGTTCTGCCATGGCTGTAAAAACAAGACAGGAAAAGAGATAAGGAGATAAAAACAGCAGCATCTGATATGATATATTCAAGCTGAAGCAGAGAACAGCAACAACATCACATACCACCAAAGGCCCATTTATGTGAGGTTGCATTAGAGTGAAGAAATTTAGGGTGAATACGAAGATGCCCAGTGCCATCTGCCAATCAAATTGAAACTTTAGATTTAAAAGACAAAGATCAGACAACTAATTAAGTGAAGCTCATAAACCCAGTCAACCGAAATATGCAGAATACAACAGACAGAAGCTTATAAACTATTATTTTTTTTATATTTCAGTCTTGAACTTCATTCTTTTTCAATCTTTTGTAAATATGATCAACTTTGATTAAGATAGAGGCATACTTTGACAGGTTGGCTTAGAATTAAGCCCGTCATAATAATTTCCAGCTTTCCAGAACTGACGACAAATTGGGGCTGGACATATTGATGATGTAGAGCAGAAGTTTGAATTATCAATTGGAGATGGGTCTTGATCCAAGACATTTGTGCCACTATTTGGAGCATTTAAAATGGCAGATCTACTTTTTTCAGTTTCATGCCTTCTAATAAGGGAATTGGATTCTTCACAAGGGGTAACATCAAATTTGGGGCCTTCGTTATGTAACAAAGATCCTCCAACAGAATCTTTCTCCAACTTAACAGCTTTCATGCCAAGCTCTCGAAGACCATGGCAGCCACTTAAATTGATAGAATTCATCTTATGGACTGAAAAAATAGAACATATGCAATTAGCTACCAAATATGTCAAGAAAAATAGTTTTACTTCAACAGTTAAACTCCAAATCATAAAAGGCAAACAGGATTTACGATTTAAAGATATAGAACAACACAGACCACAAAACTTCTCCAAAAAGAAAGGTTCATGTTGCTGCCTGGCAGTAAAGGTTCATGTTGCTGCCTGGCAGTAAATGCCACCTGATAATAGAAGCAAGAATAGCATCAAAACATGTATACTTCATCCAACTTGACAAACGGAAAATACATCAGTTACCAGTAGATAATAGGTTTTAATTAATTGCTAGAAAAGGGGAAGAAACAAACCTACAAAGGACCTTCAATAAATTACACGAAATAATTAGGGATTTTCCTAAATCTTCCTAGTTTTAGAATATGAAACCGAAAAATATGAATCTCTCTCTTGATGGTCAAGATTCAAAGCTAGTTACCTAGACAAATCAGATAAAGAGAGAATACAAAGAATACAAGAATCACATGACTCAGTCATTTAACCCATATCTATGGACAAATGGCTGACAGGCCAGATGATATCATTAATCACATTATTCTCTAAAAGCTGCATTACAATAATCACCTATTCATAAGTAAAACAAAAGTGAACATTAATATATATAATATCTAAATGTAGAAAATAACTAATGACATCCTCGTAAATAATGCTCATCATACAAATATAATACGATGTTATCTAATCAAATCAATTTAATTTGGTTTCGAACACCCCCTCAAGTTGAACATGAAAATTTTAATTGGAGTGTTCAACTTAAACATTGTAGATAATATATTTCTTCGAGTCCTTCAATAAACAACCATTTGCATTTAGAGATCAATGAAAGGACACTTAAAATGGACATCGCGCCAATATTAAATATTGGTATATTTCTTAAGGCCATGATCAACGTATAACCAAAATTGGGAAATACACATGCAATGTTTGGATTCCATTCTTGATGGGGTAAGAAACTTATGTTTTAGGTATAAAAATTTAAGGGTACTATAAAAGTAAGTGAGAAAAAAGGAAAAAAGGAAATCATTTTGAGACTGTTATGTTTAAGTTTGTATATTCCATAATTACGAGATCACTGTAATAAAAATATATATTTTTCATGTACTGATTTGTTTAGATTCATTCACTTAGATGTCTAGGTTAAACATCAATTAGGTAAATTAATTTAGTATTATTTTAAGTAATATCATTCTTTATTAATTGCACATATTAACTTATATAAATAAGTGGTTATTGTAGAATCAAACTAAGAAAGAATATTACAATAGATCTCTTTGGACATTTGTCTATAAATGTAAGCCTAATAGTCAAACTATGTTATATTTTGTGTTTAATTGTCTCATTTTACTTACTTCATATTGCAACATGATATTAGTACATGTTCAGAATATTGCATGTATTTATACCTTTAGTTAGTTTTGACGTATAATACATGATTTACCAACTATTGTCATTGGGAAATCGTGATTTCAAGCTATCAATCCAATTATACTTCTAACTAATGGCTATCCATCAAGGATAATAGTCATTTAGATTGTGTCTCTACTTTTGGCTATCCAACAATTTACTTTTATGACTAGTTATCTATTTGTCTATTTGTCTCAATTTTGTGACCCAAATTGAACATGCTAATAACATCTCCATGTTCAACTTAAAAAAGAGTGTCAAGAATCAAAATTGATTCTTCACCATAATTACAAGATCACCAAAATAAAAATATATATTATCCATGTACTAATAAGTTTATGTTCATTTACTTAGATATCTAGATTAAATATTAGTTAAATACATGAAATTTCTATGATTTTATATGATATCATTCCCTTTTTATGACAGAATTTTATATCATGCCATAATAAAGTGGAATTAAAAAGCAGACAAAAAACTTTTTCTTACAGAATGTTAAAATTTTTAATTAAACAAGTGAAGAAAGAAAAGAACATAAAATTATGTGATTTGGCCCTTCACCTTTTGTAATAGACAATTATCCATTTCCAAGTTAAATCACAATAACTACCTACTTATTTATTAATGAGATATTAATATAGATTGATTGGAACAAATTACTCCAGCACCATCCGAGTAGATGATAATCTTATGCTTATAATATAATATAATTAAATTAAATTAAAGTGACAATTGTCCCACGAAGGCTTGCTTTCACTACGGCTCTGGTAGGTTCCCTTAACTACCACTGCCTATGAGTCGCCCTTCATTCTTCAATAGGAACACTGTTAGAGCCTTGGATTACTTTAAAATTTATATAAAAAGCTAAAGGAAAACCTTTAAAGATTATTGAAAACTTTAAGCTCGTTTAATCCATCTTAAATTACAAGGTTATATTAGCATTCTGCTCTTGCATCACAGGCCACTTACGCACCTTTTGTCTCATGAATACTACCCTAAGCACCTTAAGCTTGAACTTTGCCATGTTCTTCATCCAAGTCCAACCATGTAGGAAGGGCAACACTTATGGCCAAGTGCTTGCTGCTAATGCCAAAAACACTCTATAGGAGAAGTGCTATTCAAATATTTCAGACTACAAATTAGCTTGGGTGCCATGTTTAGACCCCAATTAAGGAGATTGTTGCATTCTCTAAGCTAATATTCTCTATCAAAAAACCTGTTCAAACCATGTGCATAGTCCAAGAAATAGGTACCAATAAAAGTGATAAGAGAAAGCATCTTACGTTGTATAATGTTTTAGTTAAGGCAAGCCTATTCAAAGTGTCATTAAACCTAAGTAGCCCCAAAAGATGAATCCTCAAACATGATGTTCAAGAGTCACTTCCATACTTGCAGGGCATCACATTATGGCCCCATATCATATGCAATAAACAATTGAGGCTAGCCTCTGAAACATAAATAGTGCATCAAACTAATTTAATTCCCTTGATTATTCCTTCAAATTAAAGGCATTAACCTATGATATCAAACCTTAAAAGGAATAGTGGTTGCCACTTTTGATACTCAACGGCTCCATCCAAATTATCACACATCAGTCCATGATGCCACTCAAAGGTTTCTTAATACTAATGAAAAGCCTAAGTCAATCTAAAGCTCTACTTAGGGTTGGCCTTCAACACCCTTGTAGTTACTAAAAAATTGCTTCAAGGTGGATGGTCAATCCTTACAAATTATACATTAAAATTATGCAATAAAGGTGCAAATGTCTAAATTCAAATTCAAGATTTGTATTAAGTAAACACTAAATAATTAGGTGATACCACAGTTGTAAATGGCGCGCCATGGCGCTCACCGTGGCAAATGGCGCAGGCGGCGCAAGCTTTGGTGCGATTTGATGAAGATAGCGCAATCCTTCACTCTGGCGCGCCATAGGTGGTCGTCAGAACGCCATTTTCCTTGGCAATCTGGCACGCAATGGCGCGTTAGAGAAAAGGCGTTTGCTCTCTTAAGAATTGTAACTTTTTAAAACACACTTTTAAACGTGTTGAGCAAAAAATAAAAAAACAAACCGCAAGGCGCCAAACATAGCCTTGTTCAACTCCTCAATCCCTAGTTTCACGGCCAAATAGAGCCTCGTTCAACGCTCGTTTGCATCTACCTCATTCAACGCCCGTCTGCATCTGCGTCGTTCAACGCCTGTCTGCCTCAATACCAAGTTCTAGTCGCAGCTTTTGGGTTTTAGTGCGAGCCACAAGACGACACTGGCTTTTGTGCGCCACCTCCAACAACTGTAGTGTGTCGCCTCCAACAATTCTGGTGCGCCAACTCTGACAACTCTGGTGCGACGCTACCCTGACGCTACTGGATTAAAATTTGTTGAGCTGCTGCGCTACCTTCGACAGATAGAGTCACAAGACCGAGCACTGGGCACAAGCGACCGAACGAGTCACGGGATTGAAGAATTGCTACTAGATTAGGAATTTAGGACTTTAGGCAGTAGGCACAAGGGATCGAGCACTATTGTTTGTAAGTATTTTTTTTTGTAAAGTTTTGTTTATTTCTGTTCATTTTTAGGAATGTGTTTGGATTATAAAAGCCGATTCATTTTGGGTTTATAAGAGCCAATTCATTGTGTTGTGGATTTATAATCTGAGTCAATGCCGATTCATTGTTGCTACTGATTCATTGTGGGTTTGTAAGGGATTTTTTAGCATATTTTGGCAACTGAATTTTGAAATGTGAATAATGTGCAAAGTGCAATTGTGTATGTTTTATGCTGTATAACTGTATTGTTCTTATAATAATTAATTGTTGAATTATTGAATAAGGATTAAGGTACCGTATCAAGATGTCAACTTTTGATGCGTTGAATTCAAATTGAAAAGACCCAACTTGGAATTATGTGACATTAGTCGATCCAAAAAACACAAACGATGTCAAATGTGTTTTTTATGATAAAGTTTCCAAAGAGGAGATCACACGGCACAAACAATACCTTGTTGGGGGCTTTCAAAATATAAAGGTGTGCTCAAAATGTCCCGGGTATGTGAAGAAAGAGATTAGAAATTTAATGGAAAAGAAGAAAGAGTTGAAAAATCAAATTGATGCAATTCCTCATTTTGATTTGATGGCTGAGGAATTTGAGAGGAAAGATGAATAAAACGAAGGCTCAAGTCTTGGCAAGCATCCATCAACTACATCAATTAAAAAAATGAAGCAGATGGATCCCATTGGCATATTTTTTATGTGTGATGTTAATGAGGTACTGAAGTGTAACAATAGTAAGGAAAAAGCCTTAAAGTTTGATGAAGCTACAAAAATAAAGAGAGAACATATTGCACAATGGTTTACATGATGGGCTTATGACAACATGCTAATTTTAATGTTGTCAATTCTGATACTTTTGGGCAAATGTTAAACACTTGTTTTCAATGTGATCCTGACACCAAGCCACCAATTTATCATGAGTTGAGGGTAGGGGTGTGACTCAACCGAGTTGCTCGACTCGACTCGGTCGAGCAACTCGGTCAAAGCTCGACTCGAGCTCGGTCAATAACGAGCTCGAGTCGAGCCGCTCGACTCGATATACCTATCAAGTCGAGCTCGAGTATTTCAAAAAAATACTCGAGCTCGATCGAGTAGCTCGAGCTCGACTTTTTTTTAAAAAAAAAAAAATTTCAAACATTATTTAACATGTAACTCGGGCTCGGCTCGATAAACTCGAGCTCCAAGCCCAGCGAGCTCGAGCTCGAGTTGTAAAATTTTACTCGAGCTCGAGCTCGAGTTCGTAAAAAATCGACTCGAGTCGAGCTCGAGTATATTACTACTCGAGCTCGACTCGGCTCGATTCCAGCCCTAGTTGAGGGTGACTTGTTTGAAAAAAGAGTTGAAACACATGAGTGGCTTTTTGAAGACCCATGACGAGGCGATAGCAAAATATGACTACTCATTGATGGCAGATGGTTGGAGTGATAAAAAGAATAGGACATTGATTAATTTTTTGGTGAAATTGGCCGAAAGGGAGCAAATTTATTGAATCGATTGATGCTTCAGAGTATTCTCACACTACTGATAAATTGTGCAAATTGTTATCAAAATACATTGAACAGATTTGTGAAAAAATGTAGTGCAAGTAGTTACTGATAGTGTCAGCGCAAATGTTGTAGCTGGTAAGAAAATTTCAATACATTTAATTCTATTATTTATTTTGATTACATTAGTAATTATTTATAAAATATTAATTTTCATTTTCTTCTGAATCAATAAAAAGACTTTGGAGGTTAAATATAAATATTTGTTCAAACTCCTTGTGCCGCTCATTGCATAGATCTTATTTTTGAAAATGTCTTCAAAGTAGAAACTTTGAAGAAGACGTATGAGCGAGCAATAATAATAAATGGATATATATATATATATATATAATAGGCCCAATCTCCTAAGCATAATGAGAGAGTTCACTAAACAAAAGTTGATGGTCCGAGCAAGGAAGACCAGATTTGCCACTGCCTTTTCGACTTTGAAGCGCTTTCAAGTAGAAAAGACAAATTTGAGAAATATGTTAAATTTAAAACAGTGGACTGAGTGCAAATATTCTGAAGAGACACAGGGTAAGTTCGTGGCGAGCGTGATATTGATGCCTTCATTTTGAACAACTATGGTCTATGCACTCAAAATTAGTAGATCATTATTAGCTGTGTTACAATTGGTAAATGGTGAGGCTAAACCTCCAATGTGATATATATATGAGGTTATAGATAGGACGAAGGAAGCAAAAATGGCCTCATTTAACAACAATGAAAAAAGTATAAGAACATATTTAAGATTATTGATAGAAGATGGGAGATGTAACTTCATCGGCCTTTACGTGCAGCAGACTATTTTTCGAATCTATAATTCTTTTATGAAAACCCCAATGTTGAAAATGATCCAAAGATTACAAATGGCTTGCACAAATGTATAGAAAAGTTGTTTCCAAATGATGTACAAGATAAGATTTATCAAGAACTTTCTTTGCACAGAAATGCTGAATGCCAATCCGGATTTGCACCGACTGTTAGACAAAGAAAATTAAGAGCATTAGGTATTTATTATATAAATTTAAATATATTTATTGTTTCATAGAATGATAAATAACTACTGTATCTTGATACTTGTTTTGTGAAGCCGAATGGTGGAAAGATTTTGGAAACAACACTCCAAATTTGCAAACCTTCGCAATTAGAGTTCTTAGTCTTACTTGCAGCGCATCGGGTTAGGAAAGGAATTAGAGTGTGTTTGAAAATGTAAATACATAATTTATATGTATCTATAAATATTATTATTTCATTAATAAAAGATTTTAATTTAAAGTTCAATTTTTGCAGCTTCACTCCAAGAAGAGGAATAGTTTGGCTCAAAAACGCATGAATGATTTGGTTTATATCAAATATAACCGCGCTTTGAGACGTTTTGAGAAACATCATGAACTTGATCCTATCAATTTGGAAAATGTTGATGAATCTAATGAACGGTTGCTTGGAAGATTGGATTCAAATGAGAACACCTTTGTGCATGAAGGCGATAACTTAACTTGAGGTCATGTTACTAGAGCTTCTACGATTGAAGAAAAAGCATATGATTTCAATCTAGGTCAACGACAGGATCAAGTTCAAAAAGTATTACATCTAAATATAAATCATATCAATTAGTGGATGAAGATGATGAAAAAGGCGCTTAAGAGGAAAATGAGACTGCGTTTCAATCCAATGATGGGAATGAAAATGATGTGGAGAGTGATTATGATTTTTTTGATATTGATGATTAACATTTGTGATATTTACATAGTTTATGATGTTTATTTGGTTGTATTTTGAACTTGAAATGTTGGTTGTCAAATTTTATTAAGATAATTTTGTAATTAACGCTTGAAACGAATTATATATGCCTTTATCAATACTATTTACTTTTTTATTAAAGTTAATTTTTTTATGGTTATTTTATATTTCAAAGATATATATTAAAGGCATAAATATTTTTAATTAATTTGATTTATTGTGCGCCATACTTCAAAATGGCGCGTACCATGCACCATGACTCTAGTAGAAGTTGGCACCACGCCACGCCATTCGCCTTTCAGAACTATAGGTGACACCAACAATCTTATCGTCTTTGCATTCAACTCATGGCATGCATCATTTAGCAGCAAAAATTAAGAATTCAATTTTTAACTTTTTACACATTTAAAATCCACAAAGTTCCCATTCATGCCTTCATCGCAACATTTTGGACTAATAACTATTTCTTATTTGTTAGTTCAATAATGAAACATGATCTATAACATGGTGTTTAGATAAGGTATCTCAATCAAATTTGTCACTTAAGGTGACTATTTCTTGCATTGTTACCGCTCTCTAAGTCGATCGTAGACTCTACTTCCCATGTAACATTTATTTCTTCTTCCATCAACTCTTTTAATTTTTTTAAAAATAAAATAACATATTGATACTTACTATAATCAAAAATTATCCCACCATATCAAAATGTGATTAAAAATTAAAATTGACCAATGCCAATTTTCTATCATAATAATTTAATTAATTATATAATAATTTATGCCATTTGCCTAACGCTTTTTAGGTCAATTGAAAAGCATGATATGAGGCCAAATGAAATTGCATGTCACTAACTCGAGTCCCTTCAACAGTTGATAGGAGTTCGTCTGATGTAAAGAAATGCAACAATCGAGCTAAAAATACACATAATTTTTGAATGTATTAATGATCTAAAACTCAAGTAAATCTTATGCCTTGCATTAGCAACAACCACCTAAGTGGTGCCACCTCCCTACTATCAATCTATATGTGTTCACACGTCAAGAAATTAATCATCTCTATTTGGATCTTCAACCTCTTTCCATGTACCCCAAAAGTTTCATGGCAAATACATTTTCCATAAGAAGAGAACAAAACCCTTTTATACACAAATTTAAAATAAAAAACCCAAAAATAAACTCATACATTTTGAAATTACAAATATAACCAAAAAGGAAGCCTAAAAAGACAACATTTTGGCGAGTACCCATAAAGGGCAAAAAAGAGAAACAAGAAGAAAGCATCTGCATGCCACGCTATGAGAAGAAACAAAGAAGATTATAGAAGACAAAGATTAAGACTTATTTGGCATTTTGGTTTTAGATTGTGAAGCTATGTTTCCAAACTTGTATTTTAACTTTTCAACTCATTAAAATATACATTTAAAATATACTATCTATCAAAATAATATTTTTTTTATCTCTTTATTACTTTTACATAATCCTTAAATTTTTGCATCAACTTTCATTACTGACAAAATTTACATTCAAATATACTCCAATTGATTAAAATTATATATTTGATTTATAACTTGTAAAAATAATAAGTATGTGTGTTTAATTTGATTGTTTTTATATTTTGTATATATAATATGATTATCATTATATATAATATTGAGTAACTTTTAGAATATAAACATATATGTCAGTGTATGTTGAATTTAAGTAATTATTTGATTTTTATGTTTAATTTGATTGTTTTTATATTTTGTATATATAATATGATTATCATTATATGTAATATTGAATAACTTTTAGAATATAAACATATATGTCAGTATATGTTGAATTTAAGTAATTATTTGATTTTTGTGTTTAATTTGATTGTTTTTATATTTTGTATATATAATATGATTATCATTATATATAATATTGAATAACTTTTAGAATATAAACATATATGTCAGTGTATGTTGAATTTAAGTAATTGTTTGATTTTTGAAAAAAGGTGATAACTTGATTTTGAATGTGGATATGAGGAAAAATATTTCAAAAATATTATATATTTAGCTTGTGTGTATTTTAGAGAAACTACAAGCACTATATCAAGCACAACGGATATTTAAATGATTTGACATTTAATATTTCATAGTTAAAATGTTGGGTTTAAGTTCATATAAATTATTACACAAATGAAAAGGAATAATGAGAGAAAAATGTAAAATGAAAAATAAAAGTATATAATTAGTAAACAAAGAATGAAATCTCAAGATCATGTGGTTACTTATTTGAACTTTGTCAAGTATAGAAATGATTAATATAATTTTTTATAAACTAATGATTGTTAAAACGATAAAAAAAATAACCAATGACATAAAATTTTTATAATATATATTTTATAAAAATATGTAAATGATTATTTTATTTTTTTCATCAATTAGCATCACTTTTTTAGGATAAGTTTGTAATTTCAAAAAGTACAAGTTTTTAAAAAAAATTTATTCTAAATTTTTATATAAAAGGATTTTCTTCTCCTTTTGAAAAAATATTTGCCACAAAATTTTGAAGTATAATGACAAGGTTAGAAGATTTAAGAGGCAAGATGATTAATTTCTTACCAGATATACTAATGCTAATAGATATGTAGTTATGTACACTAGAAAGCGGGCTTACTTGGACTAACATAAATTTTAACATTATGCAAACCATCTTGACAACTATTGAGTGGAATGAAATTTCATTTTGATGTCTCATGCTTCCCAATTAAATTATAAATCATTGAACAAATGACATAAATTATTATACAAAAAATTATATTATTATAATAAAAAAGTAATGCCGTTGCCCATTAGTTAGTTTATCATCACCATGTACTATCCAATTCTTCTCAATATTATAATCATCCTCCTTATGACCAAAGAGGTCATGGGCATATCAAGCAATCAAATAGTCACAGATAACCTATGTTTGTCTTCCATCTTTCACATTACAAAATACAAGTTTCAATCATTATATATTTTAAATTTTATTTTTTTATTGCTCTCAGCTATATTTAGAACCTCTTATCAAGTTTCATATATTAAACATACTACACAACAAGGCTATGCTTGGAACCTAACTACCAATCCCCCCAAGCTTTATTAAACTTCACACTTTCAAACATATTACTCATCAAAAGCTTCATCCAAATTCAAAATTTTCTTCTCTCACATATATAACTTACTAATTATTTTTTAATCATTACATATATTTACAATTAAATCAATACATATATACATCACATATTTAATCATATTTATATTTATTTATACTTTACAAACTAATCATTATCATTATATATTTATCATCCATATATTCAAATAAATTAATATTTTCATCCTATCAAAATTTTACAACCAACCATACTACTCATTCCAACAATACTCTCACCGAGCATCATTCGCAACTAAAGCCCCTCTCCTAAGCATAACACAAAATTTTCATTCAAATTCAAATTTAAGTTTTCTTTCTTTTATATATATAATTAATTATTTTTAACCATTAGACTTATTCATAATCACATTAACATTTATATCTTCACACATATTCTTACATTTATAATTATTTATACCCAGTAAACTAATCATCATCTATGTACATTACCGCATCATTCTATCAATCTTATACATTTTATTTATATATTCCAATAAATCAAAATTTTTATTATATCAAAATCTTTCCAAAACATTCTTTTTATTCCAACACTCCCATAAATAATATCTCCAACTAAAAAAAACCCTTCCGCAAACATAGCCCTTATTAAAAAAGACGCATAAAAAACACACGCTTAAAAAAATGAAAGAGCATAGCCCATAATCTAATGACATTGGAGACTCAAGAAAACCCCCAAACTTTTTGGGTCCAGCTCGTACCTTTGTGGGCTGTAAAACTTCCCGTAAGTAACTCCGATTAATCGACTCCAACTCGGTTAAAATCAAATGCCCATGCCCTGAAATATCACTCCACACAGGATTTACTGCAAGAATTCACCAGTTTTCAGCCCCAAAAGCGCGCATCACCGTGCGCCGTTTTCTCCCAAGATTCCCTTCAAATCGTCTCAAACTTACAAAATAATGAGAGAAAGACATACCTGATAATTGTAGTCACGAAAATCAACCAGACAATCGGTAAAGGGCTGGGATTATACTCCCGAGCCACTGGGGTTTTGGGAGAATAATAAAAGTATGGAGAGAGATATGAAAACAAATTCAAGTTTGGACAAAATAGAAGAGTCAGAAAGAAAACAATTAGCTAAGGGAAACAAATCTAAGTGGGCCCAGATGATCAAAATTGAGGAGAATTTAGACTTTTCTTGTGAAGATACATTTAGATTCAAAGTATGAATCTATTAAATCAATTCTTTCATATATTATAATATTTTTTATATTTTTGTATTGTTTTTATAATTTTTTATTAATTTTTTTATTCATAATTTGAATATAAATATAGTTAAAATAGTTGTAAAATTTTAAAAATAAGTAAATTAAAATTAAAATAAAAAATATATTTTTTAATATATAGTACATTTAAAGTATATATTCAAGCATATATTTTTTATTGACTCATAATTGTTATCACTAATTGGCACATGTGTGTTAATAGTTGTTAATTACTGTTCAACTATTAATTAATAGTGATATTTGATTGTTTTATTTACTATCAAATATTAAGAATAAATAGGAAACAAAGCAATGTAAGAAATGTATAATCAATCGCTTATTTTTTAGTTAATAGAGGATTTTGTGGGATTTGTTATTATATAAGTAGCGCAAAATTTATATTCATTGCAAAAGCTAGTACATAGTCATGTTAAATAAGCTTTAAAAATATAATTTTTATAATTTATAACATGATCAAAAGGTTTGAAGATGCTTTAATTCCGTCTTTATAATTTAAAACTTGAAAGGAAAACAAATTTAAAATATATAATGAACTTTCGTCCAATGAGGTCACATTTTAATTAAAAACAGAATTTAATATGATTAAAGAAATATTTGTATATACCAAATAAAGCACATGCACATACGATTGGACATTCAATTAGGAACGTATGCACAAAGGTAATACAAGAACTCCAACAAAAATCATATGAATTCCAAGTCTCATGCCATAGTAGAAAAAGATCAATTCATTTTCAAGAAAAGCATATGACCTTCCGTCAAACATACCACAATCCATAATATAACTTACTATATTATACCATAGTTTCATGTAATCATATCACACTTAAATATTAAAATACGATGAATAATCTTAGGATTTGTCTTTGTCTAATTACTTATGAGTGACTAAATTATTATTTATAATGACTTGTTTTGAGTGATTGAATTTAATGATATGAGGTACATTGATTAATAGCCTTTGTTGTTTTTCTTACTTGTTTTATGTGTATTTTTCAAAAAAAACCTTAGTTAACTCATGATAATTTATTGATTTAAAAAGAATTATGAAAATAATTTTTAATTATAATTTTGCAACAAGAGCACATAATTATAAGAGAATAACAAGCAAAATCTTGGTTATGTGCAGATTTAAAGATATTCAAGGTTCTTGATTGCATGCTCTAATTAGTAGGCTTACTTAAAAGTGCATGTATAAATTTATTAAAAGATCTTTTTAAATTTAAAGATAACCTATTGACAAAGAATCATAACTAGCATCAAGAACTAAAGAATATCAAACTAATTATTAATAAAAAATCAAAATAGTCAATTTTTCATAAGGTATAAGAACCCTGTAACAAAAAACAAATTGAAGTAAATCTTTCAATCTTTTTAGACTAAACACCAACTTGCTTAGTATTTTGGTAGTTTTTTAATCTTCACCTCCTATCCTAAATAAAATCTAAACTAAATCATTTTGATAGTCACATACTCTCCAATGATATAAAACCTTTATTTAGCTCTATGTTATTTAAGACAATATTGTGCACTTACAATATATTAATGTGTGGTGTGTGTGTGTATACAATACAAAATGGTGCATGATGTCTAGAGAGAATGTGTGGTGTGCAGGTGTGTACAATACAAAATGGTGCATGGTGTCTAGAGAGAATGTGTAGGCATGTGTCTATTAATATTGTTGAGTGTCTATTAGTTAGACTTCCTTAAGACGATGGATGACATATAGCAGAAAACAAGTCAACTAGTGTCTTGGAAACAAAGTAAAGAGTAAGCAACAAACCAGTATCAATTATGATGAGCTCAAGTTTCATGTGATATGTTAATTTCAATATATGATGATTAACATCAATTATCAATTTAATTACCTTATAATACATTGTTAATTCCAATGTCTCTAAGATATTCTCATAGACTCTCTTAAAGTTTTAATTTCAAATTAGATGTGTCTCCATAGCCTAATCAACTTTAGAATTAGTTTTATGATTGACATTATTATCCCACGCTAATTTTATGATTTTGCTTCCGTTATTCCCATAAAATTAATATTTACAATTGATTGTCTAATATATAAGTTTCGCTCCCATTAATTATCATGTAGTCATAATTCAATTAAAAAGTGACTAAACCTATAAAAGTATTAAATATGTCAATTGCATATAACAAAAGCAATGACAATTGAATATAAAATTATGTATCCATTAATCCTCAATCACAACCACAAGCTCATGGAAAATAGTTTAGTAATCCATAAGATTTTCAATAAAATCATAACCAAATATATCACCATCCTACAACATAAAAACTAAAAAAATATATATAAGAAAATCTTAATCCCAAGTCTTGAATTACAGGTGAGATGCAAGCTTCAATCTTAATGCACATCATTACTCCTTGTGTCTTAAGGTTGATATCTCTGTGTTCTCCAAATTTTCTAGGTCACAAAACTCCAACTAATATCTTATTAACCTTTAGTTATATGTGAGTGGGCTAAGGTATTAAGAAATTTATATAATTTGGATGAAACTACCCTTGCATCACATCTGTTGAATGTGTAATGCTCTTTTCCTTACAGTTGTGGTCAACACTCTTATGGTTGGGGTGGGCTTGTTCTTTGATGCTGTAATCCTAACTACAGGCATTGTATTGGTCTTACCTCCTAAATAACGCTGTCACAAAACTCAACCTTGTGGGTGTAGTGCTATCTTCTGCTGTCCCCAGCTCCTTGCTGCTAACTACTTTCTATTACTCTTCTTCGTGCAAGGGTAAAGCTTTCTTCATAGTGGCAACATCTTCTTTTGCAACCGCAAGCATTAATAGCAAAAATGTTTCACTCTCTGTTGCCTTTTCATTCGTAGGGGCAATATGTCTTTCTGTTGTCATAACTTCTCCTTTTGCAGTTGCAGCACCTCAAAAACAGGAAGCAAATATTTTTCAAGTATAGTGATAATCTAAATTTAATTATTTTTCATTCAAAATCTATTAAAGACCTTCCAAACTCAAGTAATTCACATATAAGCTCAACCACACATAATATTGACAAATAAAACTCCAAATGCCAACAAAAACACCAAGGTAAAGGTGAAAATCATTATAAATCATAAGTTATCACACTCCCACATTTGAGCATTTGTTAGTCCTTAGCAAATTTAAAGTCAACACAATTGCAATTCAATCACAATGTGGCATACTCAAGAATGCATGAAAACTATGAAATCATGAAGTTGGCTATTCTTATTGATTTTAGAAGTCTTAGATAAATATAACTTATGTAGTTCTAGAATCATTCAAAAGCACAACAATCTTAAACCCGTTTCTTATCAAAAAATAGATCACTTCGTGTGTGTGTGTGTGCATGTGTGTGATACTCCTCATTTTTCAATCACTCAGGGCACTTTATTATTGTATTATAAGTTAAAGACAATTAGTTCATAAGACAACTCACTTCAATGGAGTCACTCACCCCTCTTCAAAAAATTTAAATAATAGCAAGCATGAGATTAATTGGGCTTTTTTTTGGTATGGGTTAATTGAGAATGAGAGGATATAAACTTGGAAACATCAACTCTTCATTTTCCTCTTTTTTATTCTCTTCTCCTTGCACCTGTTCTTTCTATTCTTTCATGAGCTTTTATAAGTTTTTTTTCCCAGTTATTAAAAGTCTTTTAAGCGAATGTGAACATAGGTTACTCTACACTCTTGTTACCCAATTTGGAACAAACTTGAGATACTATAAATATTCATAGTTAGGTGACCGTTTTATACAAAAATAAATAGAGGTCTCTGCACAATCTCAATTACTAAGTTACGCTAACTAGTAAAGTAGTCAAATTTCCTCAGAAGCTTAATCTCCAACAACTCTTTTTCTTCTTTCTTTATTTTTTTCTCCAGCCATCTCTTTTTTCCGTTGTCTCTCTTTCCACTCATTTTCTTTCAAAGTAGTAATAAAGATCATAATGAGTAGTCACCGTAAAGAAATGATATTTTAAGTCTCAATGATGTAAACAAAAGATTACAACAATTTAATATTAGCCTAAGCATTCCAAAAAACTTGCCTACATCATTTCCCATCCCCTTTCGTTAATCTTATTTACTATCCGAAGGGTTCATTAGCACATCAAAGCAACCAAGCAATCAAAAATAAGGGGTCGTATGAGGATATATGGGATCTCATTGTCAATAAAACTAGCTTTAAAGGTTGTTATATTCAAGAATAATTTAAAAACTACATAATCTTATTAGTTCACATGATCCGAAACACGTGTCATCATTAATTGAATGTGGTAGTCACAAACTTTACAGTTCCATACTTCCATTGTTGCATCGAGCCGCACAAATGTAGTTCATTTACACAGTTTATCATGACATCGATTGACTGCTTGTGATTCATATATAAATTATTTCCAAACATAAAAAGTAAATAATATAAGTGAATTAAAGAGCAAATAATACATCAAAACATCCATTGAAACATGATAACATTAGAGTAATTCATTACATCATTTTCAATACATTTGATTCTGACTTTGCTTTAATTCTCATATCATCAAACAAGAAAAGAAAATCCACTCCTCTGAATATGACAAGAACAAATAAAAAGACCAAAGAGCGAAGAACCCACAAGCTTCGTCACAGGCCAATCCCTCCCATATGCTTATTTTGTTATATTGTCCTCAACACATCTACATCCACAATAAAAAAAAATATATATTAAAGAAGGATACAACCTAGCAGAGGGTCCACTAGGTCTAGTATCTTACTAGTTGGCTGGCGAATCAAATGACAATGGATAATCTAGGTCTTGAGATTAATAGCATGCAAAGTTTTCAAGCGACAATGGATGAGAACTTTGTATGCTGGGCTAGAGGTGGCTAGATAGTGAAAAAGGAGATGTTGGGTAGGCTAATTAAAAATAAACAATTGCCATCATCTAGTAGTCCATAATAAAATGATACAATTGATCAAAGTGATGGTCCACGTGGTGGCTTAAGTGGTGGATAATGTGCTCCACCCAACCTGCTCGGCGCCCCACACCCTCAACCCACCTCTTTAGACCGGTGTGGGGTTACATGTGCTTTTGCTCCAAATCTTGAATATTTGAATCTAATTGATCCAATATATAGAATCTGGTAAGCTAATATGCATCACGCCGCTGCTCGTGTTGCAAAGGTGCCTGGCCTTGTCCTTCTGAAAGTAGAGCTACCTTTATACTCAGTGGTTTGATCAAACTAATGGGACAAACATTTATCTAGTAATAACAACCTATATCCAACCCAACCCTATGGCATAGAGTAGTAATCACATATTTATATGGCATTGCTGCTTTTTCTATGAACTTTGTGTAATATGCTATTAGAAATCAAATTGCTCAAGTTTAGGGAAATACCTGTGTAAATTGCATACACAGAGAGGTATCACTCCATGCTAATTATAGTGTGGTAGGAATTAGGTTGAATCCTCGCACAACTATACAACCACCACCCATTAGCCACCTAAGGTAAGTAGTTCGATTGGAAGTTATAGTGCTAGTGATCTTCCTACTTCATTTTGTGAGGGCATAATTTAGTCACTAGCATCTCAACTACCCTTGTGCTAGCTACGAAAGAATCATACTCCATTATGTCTACTAGATCCAAGTTAAAAATTTTTGTTTATGGTTATCGGGCTAAAGAAGATTTGCACTTCCTGAATGATGACCTTGTTATTAACCCAATTTAGAACATTAGCATAAAATTCCGTTAGAAGCTCCTTCAAAGTCTAGATGGTGGGATATTTAATGACAATACTATGCCACCAACTTATGAAATGGTGGTGGATGTTGTCTTCAGTTTCAAAGCCCCTCTCAATCATGGCCTTTTAATGTATCATCTCGTACCTATATTTATCCTAAGCATCCTCTAACATAAACCACATAGTATTGTACACTACCGGTGGCCAAGAAAAGCTCACTCCATTGTAGTGGCTTCCTTTCTTGCACCTACAAGTCACAACAAAAATAATTCAAATATATCCCAAAATATGCCTAAATCAACACAATATTAGCGACAAGCCTCCCACATCCCTTCATCAAAGCAAAAGAGCAAAGCAAGCTACGTAACTTCTTCAAGGCAATTCATTGAATACTTAGCATGCCTTATGTTTATACGAAATTACAACTCAATCTCTTTCGAAAGTGGAATAATCATAATCAATCTAAACAAGGCATTAGTATGCCTTCAAAATTTTTCAAATAAAGCATAAAATTGCAACTTTCCTAACCCCCTATGTATTCATAGTGCGTGGAGTACTATTAGGGTAGGAATGGGGGTACGTGATCATAAGCTCCTGCCCTGCAAAGGAAGAAATGGGACAAGTGTTGGGGCCGGTGTGGGGAGACTTCTTCTCCTCGCTTTTAAATAGGCCAAGGATGAAGGAACCTACCACTCCACCTCCCTTGCCTGCTTCCTTTCGGCATCAATTAAATAATAAATATAATTATATTTCTTATATACATATACATATATATTATTTACTTAAAATAAAACATAAACTATAAATATATATATTATTTTAACTAAAATAAATTATAACTTAAAATTAGTTATGTTAAATGTTAAATGATTCAAATTTATATATACTTTTAAATTTGGTTAATTTAAAAATTAGTTTTCTAAATAAGTAATTTGATCCTTTACTTTGAATTAAAAGAA
The DNA here is from genome assembly GCA_019155195.1 of Avicennia marina. Lineage (NCBI taxonomy): Eukaryota > Viridiplantae > Streptophyta > Magnoliopsida > Lamiales > Acanthaceae > Avicennia > Avicennia marina. Next base: position 1,005,513 of record CM032779.1, read on the forward strand.
GAAATCATATAAAAAAATATTTTGAAGAAATATACATTTTAATTGTGATGAAATATACACTTTCTCACAAAATTAATATATTTTTTTACAATAGAAAATCTTTAAATGCATCTCCCTCCCTTCCTCCGTCCCATTGCCATTCCTAGAGTGCAAGCTTGAAGGATTTATGGTGAGAAGAAAGAAGGAAGCTAAGGTCTTTATGCGCAGAAGGTGGAAGAAATGTTTAAAATCGTTTCCTAACTCATTTTAATTCAAGCTTGGTGTGCGTTGCGATCGAGTGTTGTGGTCGCGAAGAAGACATTTGCAAAGGTGACTTAAGGGTACGTAGGCACAAAGGTGCCCATGATAGAATATGGCTCTCTTTTGCCCTCAGACTTTTGATCGTAAATGTGGCTTTCGTGACCATGAATTCAGATCATAAGTCCTAGAGGGTTTCTGTTGTTGTGCTATCTATGGGAGTAAGCTTGAATGTCATAAGGTAGTACAAACGTAATCTTAAGAGTAGGGCCTTACATATTTCTATTGCTTTTAGGAACGCGAATACAAAGTGTTGTTCTACAATTATGCAATGTGTTTATAGTTGAAAATGTGAACTACTAGCATTGTTCTGCATGAATTTCAACCCCAATTAAGCGTGATTTTTTTCTTGGAGAAGCTCTGCACTTCATTTCAGCATCCAAATAGCAATGATTGTTTAGCATGTGGGGGTCCTTAAAGTTCGTGAACAATGACATGGACCTCAACTTTAAAATATGGGCATCTTCGTACAAAGTAAACCAATAAAAAAAATTCACATTGAAGTACCTTATATGTAGTTTGGTTTGCTCTAACTAGCCCCTACATTCAATTGAATGATAATGGTGCAAGATACTTTCCATTACTTCCTTTAGAACACATCTATGAATAAGTTGGTCAATACATATTTTGTACAAGTAAAGTTTATCCTAAAAATTAATGCTTCCTATCAAATAAAAACCTTTTTCCTACTTGAAAAGAAAGGTCAGAGGATAATATGCCACACACAAATAATTCACAAAATCGGCAAACTAAGGAGTAAGAGAAGAAAATAATGTAAACAAATGTTCATCTAGAGATTTTTTATTAATCTCTTGCTTCTCAGTGAACCCTCTATTGTCCAATCTCAACAACTGATTGACCACTACATTGTCTTTGCCCTTCTTATCTCTAATCTCAATATCAAATTCTTGCAGCAACAAGATCTAACAAATTAGTCTAAGCTTGACATCTTTCTTCTCAGATAAATATTTAATGATCGAGTGATAGAATAAACAATAGTTTTTGTCCCTATCAAATGAGGTCTAAATTTTTCAAAGTTAAAAACTACGGCAAGAAGCTCTTTTTTAGTAGTTGCATAATTAAGTTGCATGTTATGTAACGTGTGCCTGGCATAATAGATGACATTGATCTTTTTTTCCTTTCCTTGCCCCAACACTACTCCTATTAAATGGTCACTCACATTACACATTAACTCAAAAGTGCAAGGACCAATTAGGAGGAGTAATAATTGGTGCATTCACAAGGATCTCCTTCAACTTGTTAAATGTCCTTAGACACTCATCTATAAACTTGAATGGTACATCCTTAACAATTAAATTAAAGAGGAGTTTAGAAATTGTTGAGAAATTTTTTGATGAAGTGCATATAAAAAAACCTTTATTTCCTGAGAAACTCCAAATGTCTTTCACATTTGTTGGTGGCAACAAGTTGGCAATAACTTCTATTTTACTTTGTTCACTTTAATTTCTCTTGCCAATATTTTGTGCCCTAGCTCTATCTTCTCCTGCATTATAAAATGATACTTTTCTCAATATAAGATTAGGTTAGTGTCCTCATAACCCTATAAGACTAAGAAATGGTTATGCAAGTAGTTATCAAATGAATCACCATCCGCTGAAAAATATCCATGAAAATTTCAATAATATTCTCACTTAATTTGAAAATGTGGCCATCATGCACAATTGGAATGTTGCCAGTGCATTATAAAGGCCAAAAGTCACCTGTCCATAGGCAAAATACCATAGGGACAAGTAAAAATGGTGTTCTCTTAGTCCTTGTCTACTATAAGAATCTAATTATACCCTAAATAACCATCCCAAAAAGTAATACTAGAGGTAACCGACAAGTTTCTCCAACATTTGGTGAACAAAGGGCAATGGAAAATGATTTTTTCAAGTGGCACTATTTAATTTAATTAAGTTAATGCATACACGTAAGTTGTTAACTACTTTAGAAGGGGTTAATATATTTTTAACCATAGCAATGCCTCCCTTTTTAGATACAACTTGTTTGGACTTACCTACTCATTGTCATTAATTGGATATTATACTTGTATCAAGCAACTTTATTACTTCTTTATTAACTCTCTCTTGCATTTGTGGGTTAAGTCTTCTTTATAGATGCCTAATGGGTTCTTGACCATCCTCGAAAAGAATCTTGTGCATGTAATAGGTTGGATTAATGTCTCTTAAATCAACCATAGACCAACCCATTGTCCTTATATGTTCCCTCAAAACCCATAACTTAGACTCTTCATCTTCACGTAAATAGGAAGAAACAATAACAGGTAATGTAAAAGACTCACCAAAGAAGTTGCACCTTAAATGCGATAGAAGCTATTTTAGTTCCGAATTCAAGGGTTCTTTTAGTGATATTTTTGGTGGATTGATTGACTTGATCAATGGTGGTACATCTTGCTGCACTACATCCACCATTTTCTCTTCAATATTTTTCTTCTCTATATTCCTTTCTAATTTCATGCTAAGATCATGATTTCCCTCAACCATATATTTAGACATATAATACATTAAATATATTGGATTTCATTGGAATTTGCATATAAAAATTAAACTTTTAAGGCATTAAACCATCATACAAATGTAGTAAAAATAAATGAAACAAATCCTATATGTTTTAATTGCAAAACACGAAAGTTATTGCAATAACAACTAACAAGGAGATTTTTTACCTCTTGAAATGTTTCCATTGAAATTGTTTGCGATTCTTGAGTCATGACCCTCAAACCCTAATTTCTAGTTCATACATACAACTAGAACAATGACGAGCTCCTTTCACAAAACTGCTTTTGCAAAACTCTAATACAAACTATTTGGGTTAGATGGAATTTTTAACAAGAAAAAAGTGAGAGATGGTGGCTAGGTTATCTCTCTTTTCTTGCTTGGATGATTACATGAAAATTTGCTTTCACAGGTGTGTCTTGAATTCTTCAAGTACTCCTTTAAATAATTATGACCCTAGGGTTAGGAAACATGAGCTCCATGAATAATCCTACATGGACCTTAAAACCAGCCCATGGAGCTTTTATCTCTATTAAATTTTTATTATGCTTCTAACAGTGATCTTATTATTAACAAACACCATGACAATGAAAATTTATTTAATTTAATATAATTGCAATAAAATAAATTATTTCATAAGTCTTGTTACGCCTCATTTACAACCCACTAATTTAAGATTCGTCATATATTCCAACCTTTTGTATGTAACTCTTTTGATTTATTCTTAATTAACAACGAGAATATCTTGAAAGATATACATAACGTCTAGCCTACAATTCATATCATAGCCTAGTTAAGATTAGATCACAATGAACCTCGCTGACATGACATATAGACTTTTTATCTTACTTTGTCTCAATTGAGCGAAAATTGTGGATTTAGTCAAACTCACAACATGATCATATGACCAATTAGGATTATTTCATGAAATGAATACTTTTATTAGAAACTCTTTTTCGATCACATACTACCACCAAGAGATTTCATCTCATAGAACAACAATAGTATATGACAAACACCTTACTCACTTGTAAGAAGACAAATCCCTTATTAAATACACACATACCTTTATACACAACTGAACAATGGCATATTGGGCTTATAACCTTATCTCATATCAAGATAGATATTGACCTTTAATACCCTAATGACATGTTAGCCGTTATGTGCACAAGGTAACAATATTGTCTCAAGTCTAAGGTCCATAAGCACTTAACACAATCACGAAGCAAGACATTGATAGCCAAGAGTAAACTCCGTGTGTTTGCTTCATTCTGCGACTTATTATTTGAATGCTCATTCTCTAATGATGCATACACACACATGTATTCTTAATATCTCATACTAAATGACATGACACTCACTGTACAAATATAAGATGTGCAAGTCGTACCGATTTTCTAATGCCTTTTAGAGTGTATGTGATTCATGGGTTGGTTTTAGTGATTGAGTACTAAAAACAACCTTTTGTCCATATTCATAATCCCTTGTGAATAGGGCTTCTTAACTCAATCACATAGACGTATGTAATATTTTACGTCAATCAAGATTTATATACATAAATAAACTTGCCAAAACATTGATATAAAAAATTAATATTTTTTTTAATAATTGTGAAAAGGTACATATATAATTACAATATTCTCTAATATTCCTCATTACCTATTGGTGTTGGAGAGTATATCACTAACAAAATATTACGTCCTCACTAACTATTCTTGATGTTAACTTACCTCAGTACGCATCTATTAAAGCGCTACCCATGGCAAGGAAAGATCGTCCCAAAATTAGTAATACTTCCCTATCTTATTACATATCAATAACAACGAAATTTACAAGAAAGATAAAGTTATCTACTTTTACTAGAACATCATCAATTAGTCTTAATAGAACTTTCATCGACTTCTTTATCAATTGGATGGATGTCCTTGTAGATTTCACCTCTCCTAAGCAAAAGTTTCCGAAAAAAGTATGAGGCTTCGAATTAGTACTCACACTTAAGTTATACAAAGCCTTACAAAATTAAACATTTCCAACATTACAAGAGATAGTAAAACTTCTTAGATCCTTTAATTTTAGAGGTAACTTATTTTGGATGAAGGCACTGCATTCCTCCATGAGCAAGATTATCTTATGATCCTCTAACTTTTTCTTCTTTGAAAGTATCTCCCTTTAAAAACTTAGCGTAACTTGGTATTTAAGCTATGGCCTCTACAAAGGTGATGTTAACATGCAGCCCTTCTTATAATTCCTTCCCACTCCTCAAAATAATTTTTTTGTATTGTTCTCTAGATGGGGCTCTGTATTTTTCGATAAAGCTCCTTAAAGTTTGCTTGCAACATCTTTGGCCAACTGTCATATTTGTTGCTCCAAATTTCTTAATGAGGCTTGATGATTTTGGAGCATAATGTTAGTCCCATTTATGTAATATTGGGTTATTTTGGCCAAGTTCCCAATTATTTTCTACATAGACTTAGCTAAATTACCCATAACATCTTTTAATGATTGTTTTTTTCTTTTGTTGTACTTGGTAAGGAAGAATTTGTGTTGCTACTGGCTTTTGTGATTGAAAACCCCGAGATTTACCATAACTGATTTATTTTTTCATGAAAAGTTTGGAATGTTCCTCCATCCTAGGTTGTAAATATTCAAGTAACGATTATTTAGGAATCTCCTTTGGTTGTTCACATTGTATAGCTGCTCTATATCCATTTGACTATTACTTAAGCTTCTAACTTGGCATTTATGTGTAAGGTGTGGAATCAAACACATTTCATACACCCACATAAGTAAAGATGAAATGGCATTATACTTCATATTTAACCCATCTATTTCCTTGAAAAGCAAATCAACTTTAACAGACAAAGCAGTAAAAGTATCTAAATCGTGAACTACTACCACTCGTTGAGTGGTAGATCTCTCTGAAGGCTATTTGTAGACATTTGATGCCATTTCTTCAATGAGGTCCCATGCTTTCTCTAGTAACTTATTTATGAGAGTGCCACCACCAGTGGTATTCAGAATTGTCCTTAATTGTTTGCTGATTCCACAATGGAATGTCTGAATTTGAAGCTAATGTAGGTATCCGTGTCATAGGTTTTTCTTAAGCAACTCGTTAAATCTTTCCCATGCCTCAAGGAGTGTCACAGAATCCAAATGCTTGAACGTACTGATTTCCAAGTACAATTGCGTCGTCTTGATAGGCAGAAAAAATTCAACTAGAAATTTATTCATTATATCCTTTTATGAGATGATACTCCCCACTGACAATCCTTAAAGCCACTATCTTGCACAATCACACAAGGGAAAGGGAAAAACCTTAACTTTATCGAATTGTTGAATACCTAATCAAATTTCCCTTTGTCATACAATTCTACGAAGCCTGTGAAGTGAGTGTTGGAATCTTTATAGGGGATCATCCAAATTGGTTTAGCTACATTATATCAATTAGTGTAGGCTTCAGCTCTAAATTATTAGTGCTCACTAATGGTCTTACTATTCATGTTGTATTTATATTCATCATTAGCTAAATATAGTCACATATAGCTCTTTGATTCAATATTGCAAGTTGCTGAGGTAGTTTGTGGTGGTGAATTGCCTTTCATCTCTAAATCATCTTGCAATGGCTTGTGTAAAACTTGTCTCCAATGGAGTGTTCTCTCTATTTATAAATCATACACCATCAAATCCAGACTTTCACTTTGTTGCATATAAAAGGTACTTGCAAAACTTCAACAACCTTGCACGCACAAATATCAAATCAAATAAATAAATTTAAAAAGAAAATAAATGTAAAAAGAAAATAAAAGAATGGTCTAATTTAGCACACACTAAGAATATTCAATAGCACTTATTACCCTTCCCGGCAATGGTGCTAAAAATTTGATGCATGGTGGAAGTATATGAAATATGGAATGGTATATCGTGGTGAGCACTATCATAGCTATAGAGAGGGTGTAGGTATGTGTCTATCGAAGTAACTAAGTGTTTATTGGTTAAGCCTCCAATGGTGATGAGATGTCTTGGAAACAAAGCAAACAAGAAGTAAAAAAAAAAGTATCAATCATAAAGAGCTCTAATCCCTTGTGAAGTGTTGATTCTCAATGTATGATAATTATCATCAATTATCAATTTATTTGTCTTGTCATAGATTGTCAATCCTAATGTCTTTAAAATATCCTCTCGAACTATCTTAAAGCTTCAATTCTAAATTAAGTATTTCCCTACAACCCAATCAAATTGAGAATTAGTTATATGATTAACAATACAATTCCACACTAATTTTATGATTTTGTTTCCATTATTCCTATAAAGTTAATATTCACAATTGATTATCAGACATATGCGTTTAACTCTTGTTAATCCTCACATGATCACAATTCAATTAAAGGATAGTTAAAATTTTAAAAGCATTAAACACATCAATAGCAAATAACAAGAGTGACGACAATTAAACATAAAATCATGTATCCATTAATCCTTAATCACAACCATAAGATTTTAGAAATAGTTTAGCAATCCATAAGTTTTTCAATCAAAACCATAACTAAATATATTATCATCCAACAATGTCAAAAACTTAAGAGAAAGATTAGAAAAATCTTACCCTCAAGTCTTGAATTGCAGGTGTGATTGCAAGCTTCAATCTTGATGCAGATCCCTCTTCATTGTGTTATTAGGTTGATATCTTTTTGTTCTCCAAGTTTTTTAGGTCACAAAAACTCATGTTAATCTCTTACCAGCCTTCATTTATACGTGGGTGGCTTAGGTATTAAGCAATTTATATAATATGGATGAAATCGCCCTTGTTTCATGTCTGCAATAGTGCGTAGCTCTTTTCCTTACCGTCATGAGCTTGTTCTTTGTTGTCGCAATCCTGATCACAAGCATTACATATATATTTCTTGCCTTCTAAATCTTGTGGCTGCAATGCTCAACCTCATAGGCACAACTTTGTTTTTTGCAGTCAAAAGCTCAACCACGACTGTTAACTACAATCTATTGCTCTTCACCTCGCAGGGCAAAGTCTTCTTCTGTAGCCACCAACACCAGCAGCAAGAATATTACACTCTATTGCCTTTTTAGTTATGGGACGAAATGTCCTTATACAGTTGCTACTTCTTTTTTTGTAGCTACAACACTTGAAAAATGAACAACAAATATTTTTAAGTGAAGCAATTGTCCAAATTTAATCATTTGTCATCCAAAATCCATCTACAATCTTCCAAACTCAAGTACTTCACAAATAACCCTAGCCACACATAATGTTGACAAATAAAGCTCCAAATATTAACAAAATACCAAGAGTGAAGGTCAAAATTACTCTAAAATCATGACTCATCGTATATCAAACTTCGTAGTGCGTTAGAAATGAAGTTTTTTGTGAGCTTAGTAAATCAAGAATGTACTCCAAAAGGACATGATCTTCTATTTTGGGCATTTTCTGCCATTTGCATGCCATAACCGTACTTGTTTGCGTGTACTATTTACCAACGTTGTTTCATTTTTCACACAATAATTGTTACTAGTTAAGTTGACACACACACACACACACTCTCTCTCTCTCTCTCTCTCTCTATATATATATATATAATTACTTGTAAATTATAAAATTGTTGCATTTTAGATAATAAAAATAATATTATTTAAAATTAAATATATAACAAATATTTAAGATAAAAAAAATAAAGACATAAATGATAGAACAGAATAAAAAAAATTAAAATAAGGATAAATGCAGTCTTATATTGCGCAATCAAGAGGGGTAAATATATAATTTTACATTTTGAAACCAAAATAAGTCTAAATTCTTAATAATATAGTATAGATAATGTAGGATCGAAAAGAAAAACACCAATCCTCCAATGATCTTCATAGGCAATTTATCGGAGAACAAGTCATTTCAAAAGGGGTTTTTGCACCCAATGACGGCTGTCTCCACATGAATAGAATCCAGTTTAAAACACTCTTATTGCATCCAATCAAGCCCAATGGTGAATGGTCCATAAATGTTTTGGGCAAGCATGGTCGGCCGTGGGAGTTTTGTCCTGTAACTGTACAAACTGAAGGGAGCTGAGTTGAGACAAGTAACTACAGGTAGTTCCATACACTGTTATTTACGTCAAGCAGAGTACATGAACAAGCTGTTTCCAGCAGCACAGGCAATCAAATTGGTTTTTGGATGCCAAGCCAGATGCAGCAACTTAGAATTGAAATCATAGGAAAATTCATTACTTCGCGCACTGTGATTATCATGTCCTGAAGATTTTGACAAAGGTAATACATTAGTAAGGGAATCAAACAAGTGACATGATTAGGGAGAGAAGTAGAACAGAAGGAAACCTTGTTTGTAAAATCCCCTGGCCAAATTGCTCAAAGACGATCGTCGAGCTCTTGATGTAGATTGGGCTTGCAGCTTCCTGTAATCATTTCGAAATACAGGAATAAGAGTTCAAGCAGAAGCCAATGGCTTGTTAAGAACCGGCCATTACATTGATTAGCTGGTATGCAATTTATCTTTTAAAAGGTAGTATCTATATCATGCTACCTAAGCGTGAACAAGCATTCAGTCCCACGAAAGGAGCTGATAAGAGAAGTTCCATTAAATGAAGTTTCACAGATAAAAGAGTAATATAGAAACTATAAAGCAATCAATTAATAAGAAATATAACATCATGCCTTTCAATAACCGTACCATTTGGTTGTTTCCAACGAAGGCTACAGCAGAACATACAACCTAAGGTTTTCCATCCAGTTGAAATAAATTTTCAACGAATAATACCTATTTGAATTTCCACTGACTTCGACGGTTATTGCTTCTTCACTCCCACTTCCGCAAGAAAATACACGCAGAAGATTGCTGATAAACAAACAGAATCCCTGATTTAGTAACAATAGATTAAAAGTATGGCTGACAAACAGTTGGCATGGACTATACAACCTTCAGTGATAGGACTAACCTGTAAGATCCAGTGGCAAAACTAAGGCGATCTTTAGCAAGGCAGCACCCAAACTTGTCAAAAATTGCGTCATTGTTGTACAAATCACACAACTGTGCACATGAAGTAGTGGGTCAGCCGTGGGATATGATAACAATAGTGGGTAACTGTAAAATTGAGGATGAAAATGGAGAATGATGAAATGCAAATACTCCCTCATTTAGCATAATACAGTGAAAGTGTTATCCTATTTGCTACTGTTTGTGAAAATAATTTGTTTTAAAACAGGACATTTTTGCACTTGTGTTCTCATGTGAAATGAACATTTAGATTTAAAATTTTTGGTGATTAAGAAGAGATGGACAGTCGACAGTCAAAAGATACTTCAGAAACCCTGAAAGAAATGCAGGGGATTGAAATTGCACTGAAAATGTGTGGTCTTAACCAATTGAAATATTAGTATATCTGTTACAATATTTTCATATATGTTATGGTATTTAGTATTTATTAGAATATTTTGTGATACTGGTAAGTATATTTTGCCTGATACACCATATTGTGTAGGTAGGTTTTGTCCTTTTACTTTGGTAGGTAGAACTCTATATTTTTGGTATATTGTATACGTATCCCACCATAACTTCAGAAGCCAAACTACACTTTTTACATGAGAAATAGAGAGAAAAGTTCTTTTCTCATGCTTTAGTCATTCCCTCCTCAGAGCAAGTGGTAGATTTGTTCCTTAAGGCATTGGGCACCAAACAATTTTAAGAGTCATGTGGCAAGGTGAGTATGGCCAGTATATACACTCTAACTAGAGAGGGAGCGTTAGAGTATATTTATTGGAATATTTTGATATTTTATTAGACAATTTTATATTCATTAGAATATCTCTCATATTGGTTAGTATATTTTTCCTTGTACACTTTTCTTATATAAGCAGATTTTGTCCTTTTATTTTTGGTGTGTAGATCTTTGAATTGTTGGCATGTTGCATGCATCTCCAATGGTAGATCTCTATATTTTTGGTATGTTGTGTGCATCTCCCAGTATAAATTCAGAGGCCACACTACAGTATTTAAATAAGAAATAGAAGTTCTTTTCTGCAAAACTTATTTGGCTGATATTGCTTTAAACAAAAGCAACTGTTTCAAAGAGTTAAATATCATATTGCGGTTGATATAGTAATATGTATCAGCTTTTACACTTTATGGCTAAGAAAGTTCATTTGGCTTTTATTTTATTCCATAATAATTGATCAAAGCAAACAAAAACAGAAACTGAAGTTTGGTAAATCAAAATATGGAAGTCTTAAATAACAATACTGGAAAATGAAAAGTCCTTGTGGGAAAATTAAATTGTTCTTAAATAAATTATAAGTAATTGCCACACCATTATGCATAGAACAAAGTAGTCCAAAATTTATGGCATACAGCATTCTCACCTTAGGCCGTAGGTTCTCATGAATCCTAAATGTGGTGACTGGACGTGTCTCCATATGCATATCCCAAAGCTGAAAATGGAAAAGTAAAAGCTTGAAAGAAAATAAAAATAAGCAAATATTTTCTTGGTATATAGTATCTATAGCATCCAAATCAGCAACAAAATGGCGGCAGGAAATTCTCAAATTGAAAAATTGAGTGAAAATAAATGCAATCTCAATAAAAAACAAAAGTTAACAGAAGGGAGGTGTCGGGTGTGAAAACAGATAATTTGAGCATTCCATTTGGGTCAATATAGTTGGGCATGTCCGAAGGTCAGAATTAGGATGAAAATTTGAATGACTGCTTAACAATACGTGATAGAGAATTGCCCTTAATGCCCAAACTAGAAGATATGGAATGAGGCAAAAGAAGCCATTCTGCATAATTTAAAACCCAACCAAGGAACAAACTCATTTAAAATGATAAGAGTGGCTAAGAAACCTTCAGATTCATATAATCCCGGCTTAATATATGCCTTCCATCATTTGCAAACTTCATATCAGTAACTGATGCAATGATCGCAGTGAAGAATGATTTTGGCCCATTTGATTCCTCGTCTTTCAATCTATAGAAAAAAATTTTCAATGTCATGGAAATGAAAAGGAATATAAGTGATAATAGTACCAAAAGCGGTAGAAGAAAAGCTAACACACATTCTTGCATTGTGATCACACAGGGCTGATTGTCTCATGTCCACAAGCCGAATAAATCCCCTCGAACTGCTGTAAGCCAGCAGATTACAGTGAAATGGATGGAATTCTGCTGCCGTGATCACCTCTTTAAACAAATTTCATGAAAATTCAGTCATCCCTTTTGTTTTAAAGAGGGAAAATGGCAGAATGCTACGTCAATATAACTACTTAGGACGATTCTTCTCATTGCATTATCATAAGTTCCTCCATTGACAGAATATGCGCGTGCTGGGTAAAGGAAGGTGTTCTCTACCCATTGCTCATTGCAACAATGACAAAATACAAATACAGAGAAGTAGAGAGGAACAAATATACTATTTGGCCCGATAAAGGAGTTGCACTTAAGATATGTCTAGGAAATTACCTATAAGATCTTCCATATTTGCAGGCTTCATGTCAATGATATTGAAACACTGATTGCTGACTTCAAGATTCCACAAATTTATTCTTAGGTCATCTCCAGAAAGAAATGTTTCACTATCACTGCAAACCAATTCTAGAAATCCAATCATCCCAGAGAATAGTTGTTACAATAATTTCACACAATCAAAGTCCACCATGCAACTCTCGAAGGAAATATGATTTGATACAAATGAAGAAATAGAATAATCAAGCAAGAAAGTCATAATTACATTATTTGATATTATTTCCATTTTGGAGTTGAGGGAAGGAAAGTTTAATTACATAATTTGCAACAGTAAGAAAGAACCAGCTACAAAGTCGTACAAGTACTCAATTTAACTAATGATACAAAGAATATTTATAGAATGAACAGCCTATACATTGTACCTGTTAACTGAGATAGAGTTGATACTGAAATCATGAGCATGTGCATACACCCTTCGACATTTTGCAAGAGTAGAATCTTCTAAATACGATATCTAGAAATAAAACGAATATTGACTTCATGCCCAGACGGTGGATGTATGCTTTTATTGCAAAAAGATCGAGAAAATAACAAATTTAAAATCTAAAACACATACCCTTTTACGCCTTCCACTGTACGATGATTTACCATTTTCCAGGTTCTCTTTCCCTTCTAAAGAATGACCATTTTCAAAATATGATCTTTGCCCATCAATAAAACTATTTTCTCCTAGTAAGGAATTCTCTGAAAATACAGGTTGACTGATAGCCATTTCTTTGCCTTGCTTAACTCGACGGTCCTTGACCTGCTATTAGGCACTCGTTAATATAATTGTAGGGAAAGACACAGCGTATATTGACTTAAAATTAAATATGGAACTTGCTATCAAAAGAAATTATTTTTAATATAAAGGAATTTTCTATATGGGTTTTTGCCTGTGACAATAGATGTTTTAGGCAATTCAAGGTCAATTCAGTTGTCATTAAAAATCAATGGAATACTTAACTGTACGTGGCCACGTTTTTAATGGCTATCATATCGAGGGTACAGAAAAGGTCCACCAATAAAAAAAATTAACAGTCATCTATCAATTCTCTCAAACCGTTCTGTGAACCTTTTTCTAACACTCCTACTCTAAAAGCACCGAACTACAACCACTAAATCAAGAATCATTTTGCATTAAAACAAAAGATTCTAGGTCTTTTTACCTTCCACAATTTGATGGTCTTATCATTTGCTGAGAGAGTGAATAATGATCCATTTGGTGTGGCACACCACCTGACTTTATTTATCTTTTCTTCAATCTCAATGCTCGTCAAATTATCAAACTGCAGGAAAAAAAAACACACTACCGAGATTGAAACGCATTGACAGGTCCCTATATAAGATCCTCATTGCCCAACTAAAAGAAACATATCTATACGTTCAAATGTTAAGATCTGAAGGAACTAAAAGCTAAACCACATGCCTCGGGCTCGTGACTTTGAAACTCAGTTTTGTACTGAAATTTTGGATGCTTTGGAACGACACTATCAAGCCGCTCTAACTCCTTCCGTGACGTGAACTCGGCCAAGTCCTATAATGCAAATAAGAATAATCAATAAGCTAGTCCACGCGACCAGCAACATATTTTCACCCAAAGCATGTGAAGGGAGTGAACTTCCCATGCTTCTCAACGCTACGTTGCTTCAGATAAAAAGTTATTCTTATTAAAACCACATAATCAACAATTTCCACTTTGGACAGCATTAATTAATCCACCATTCACTTGCAGAAAAATATAAAAGAAAACACCAAGGGGCAATTCGCACATCGTTACCACCCTTGCTCTCAAAAATGACAACGCGGCCACCTTTATCGCCGACAACCAGGTGATCTCCATTCTTGTCAAATTCCATTGCCGAAATCATGTCAACTGCAAGCAAGAAAAAACAACGAAAACGAAGAAGAGAAAAGAAACTCAAAACTTCGCAATACCAAAACCGATAAATGAAAGTCGAAAATGGAGCACGGGAATGGAGAATTGAATCGAAATTACTGTCTCGAACATCTTCTCCGGGGAGTTTATCTCCAAAGATTTGCGAGAACTGCCACTCCAAAGCGGCGGTAGAAGAAGAAGAAGAATTTGAGCCCAAACTCATGACCTCCAGTGAAACGTGAGCTCAAAACAACATCGCCGACGGCAGCAGCAGCTCTATCCAGGCGTTGATTTTCTCAGGGTGGATGGTCGGGACAGGGGTCGGGTGGCTTTCCGTTGTCCACTCAAATACTTCGGCTCGCTGTTTCTCAGTGTCAACTGAAAATAATGTTCAAGTATGTATAACTGTATCATGAAGTTGGGCTTCATCGAGTACAAAGAGGCCCACTAATGTTACAATTTAGGCGGCATAGATTTGGGCTTTAGATCTCTTACTTATTGGTCCACAAATGGCGGGCCTCAAGAGAAAGGCCCATTCGTATTTTCTACGTATGTATTTATTAGGTTCGTTGAGTAAATATATCCCATACATTTTTGAATAATTTATTTTAATGTCTTCTGAAAAATGTTGTTTTTATGATCTTGGTCTAGATGACGATGCATTCATATGAGGCATGATGGACAGGAATCGAGTAACTAGTCAAGTCACGTCCCATTATTCTCCAATTTCAATTTTTAGTTCTTGTAGAGTTGTAGATTTAAAGTAATTGATGATTTTAATGTTACAACATTGGCATCAATAACAAAAATGTTGTAACAAATTTTGTTTTACCCAAACAAAATACACACAAAATAAATCTATAAAATTTCATGTGAAATTTTATTTTGTGTACTTTGCATGAAGTAATCGAATTATGTTGGGATTTTTGGTGAAGAGGCAAAGGAAAAACTTATAAAAATAAAATTTGTCAACGTTTGTTTTGCTTCACTCTTAAAAAATACATACACTTCAATCATTATATTATTTAAATTTTATCTTTTTTTATTTATTTTTACACAATTTTAAAAAAAAGTACACTTAAAAACCAAAACAAAAATAACCTTTCTATCTTGCTAACCTTTTTTCTTTAATCTTGGCGATCTTTTCTTAGTGGGGCACATAAAAAAGGCATAAAGTCCAATGGCTTAGGTTTTGAATCGGCATTGTTCAAATTATTGTTTAATTCATGCTCTATATGGCTTCTCAATTCAAAAATTATTATTTAAATTTTAACTAAAAATTTTCCTTTATATACACATATATTTTAAATTCAATTAATATATTGATTCACAATAAAAACACCACCTATACACACACACATATACTCAAATTTAATATGCTTATACTCTAACAATCATATTATCTTATGATTATTATTTGTATTATATACACAAATATTTAAATGCAAACATGTTCAATTCTAGTGTCTCAAACCATGATGCAACCACTAAATAGTCGATGCAATTGTTGATCAGTTGCTGATATTGTGGGAGATTATCCAAAGCCATGAAGCAAAGCCATACAAAAACGTGATCAGTCAAAGAATTGATGACAAACTCTCCAAGATTATTATGGACAAAGATGATCAGTGAAAAGAGAGAATCCAACGTCGAGCAGAATTTTGTCAGATGTTGCAACAAACCTAGCAACATGGCAGTCACTGTTTATGTGGCAAATTTGTTTGTTGATTTTAAATAGGATTATTGGTCAACTGTTCAAGAAGACTAATCTAAAAATTGGAGCAAAATAGTGCAAGTTTGGGCTACTTCTCAAAACACAATTTATTATACTTTAAAGAAAAATGATGAATTTACATTGTTACCACCCACTTATTATTTAGTATTTTAATGAGTTGAGTTTGTATCAATCATTTAAAGAGAAAATTCATTATAATAAATCAAGTCGATACACAAAATAAGAAAACTTGTGTTTGTTGCACCAATTAATCGTGAACTCAGAGTATATGTTAATGAATTATTTTATAAATGATAATTTTTAAATATTCGAATATAAACACAGACTTTGTGATAATCAAAATCATTTTGATTTGGATAAGGCCCACGAGATATAGGAGACTTTCTTCCAACTGCGTAAATATATTTCTTTCTTACTTTATTATTTTCTTGACATGGTGTATGTTGCCAACATTGACTTCGCATTGCACAATTGTTTTCAATAGGTTTCTAACATTCGATCTAATTTTTTTTAAATATACATATATTTTTAAATGGAGGACAACTAACTCAATACTCAACACAATGACAATGAAATGATTCATAACAAACAAGTAGAACTTCGTTTATAAAAAGTGCAACTTTGAAGTAAAATATATACCCAAGGCAAATTCTTCCCTTTGCAACTTAGATATTACACGAGAAAAAGGAAAAACTAAAACTTTCGTGCATACGTGGATATAAAGAGAGGGATGGAGGGTGGATTTGATCTTGCAACTAAAGCCACTAGACCCACCTGCCCGGTTAAAGTATAACTCATGAAGAAAGGAACACTTTATGCGTGTACATAATCGCATAAATTAATTAACAATATTTTGTGAGCACAAATTTATATTATTGATAATATAATAAATAAATAACTTAAGAAAAAATTTGATAAACTTAAATTATAAGAAAAAAGTTGGAAACTCCATAATACATTAAGGTTAATGGAAGATAATGTAATAAATAAAAAAAATTAGAGAAGAGAAGAAAAATAAATACAAAGGGGGTAATCATATATTAGCAATTATTTTTAAGTCTATTTGGTCTTTTTAATTAAAAATAATAGAGTAAATTTATTAATTAAGAGTAATATTGGAATTTTACAATGTTTAACTCAGTAGTTTTAAAGTTTTGACAATATAATATAAATAATAATTGGGTGATATGATAATGTGTGGGAAATGGAACCACTTGCTTGGTTCACCCACGAAAAGAGAAGATATTGGCATTATTGGCCTTGCCAAGGCCAAGCAGAATCCTGAGTCGAGGCTTTATTGGTTTTCAGGGTGACTTTTCTGGTTTTTCTTTGTTGCGCTATTTTTTTTAAAATGATATTTTATTTTTTTGTAGGTCTAATTCTTAAAGTTTGAATTTTCTTTTGGATGGTTAAGTCGGGAAGATTTACACTGTTATCTCTGGCTTCGTCGATGAAAATCGATCCCCTGCAGCTTTAAGGCATTAAAATGGTATTGATCCGTGAGCATCTTGACTCATTAGACTAATATGTTCTATCATCTTGTTGCCAGCTTTTCATTTCCAGAAGCCTGAATCATCACCTGGTCTTATACGACGACGTTCTTTCTGCAGTAGAACATGCCTTGGATATCAATAAACCGGGTTTAAGTAGCTACTGTCCCAGTTACATGCACAATACACAGCCATTTTTGCCTAGACATTAAAACATACTGGGCATGTGAATTTTCCGTCAGGGGATGGAGACAAAGATCATGTCATGTAAGAATATATAAAAAATAGTTGTGCATCGAGAGTTGGTGAAACGCTTTATCGTAAATCAAGTCGGTACGGTGATCTGATGGCGGGGATATTTTCTCCCTTCTTCATGTTCGTCCCATTTATCATTCTTTTTTTTTTTTTTCATATGTAGTAATAATAAGTAAATGGCACAACCAAGATTAAGACTTTCAAACAGCTTCAAGAACAAGTAAATGGGCTGCCTTTCAAAGATTTTCTCTTAACACAGCGGTTCTTACAGCATACACCGCAGCTGATTACAACGGCAGACTTCTTTATTCAATCAATTTACAACATTTTCAGAGGATCATAGAAAAAATAAATAAATAAAAAAATGGACCGCCCGACCACTTAAAGACTCAGTCCTACAAAATTTTCTTTGTTCCTTGCTGGATAAACTTATTTAACTTGCAATTGCAGTCTAGTTGGGAAAACGGAACATCAAACCTGAGAGTCGACATTTATAACAGGATAGGAGTAGCATTTGATGTTGCTTCTTTCACGTTCTGAAAGATATAGCAATAGCTATTAGCTTCTGCAGAAAAAAGATTAAAGAACCACTCACCAACAGCGTCTTATCTGCTTACATTAGAAGTATGGATCCACTGATCAAGAGTCTTGAGAGCTTTGCCAGATAGAAGTGTTTCGCGGGCAAGATCCACTCCCTCAGCCAAATTGTTTGCATGTCCACTAACCAAGAGGGCAGCTGCTGCGTTTAGCACCTGTGAATGCAATGATGCAAGAATTGTAACTTTGTTTTGGGATAAAGGGCTTCTTCTCTTACTATATTGCATCGCCCTACTATTCAGGAAGACACTGCAAGCCTCTGTCTAAGTTATATGGAGCTCATTGAAGTTTTGCCCCTAAAGATGAGTGCTGGTTCAGAAGGGAAACAGTAACAGAAATTACCAAGGCATCAGCAATAGACCCCTTTTCTCCAGACAGTACACGTCTAAGTACATCTGCATTGTTCTTTGGATCTCCACCTCTCAAATCATCCAGAGTGCAGCGAGGGATTCCAAAGTCCACTAACAAAGCATTGAAGCGGAATTAGCAATAAGAAAGAAAAAGGCGATTGTCAAATTAGGAACTCTTACCAAACTAAAAACCCGGCAAAGCAATAATCAGAATTGAAAGCAGTTTTCAATTGTAGAGAAAAAGGAAAGTTGATTATTATGGGAGACAGCAGGAATATTCTTACATGGATCAAAGGAGAACCTTTCTACCTTCTCTGGAGTGACATCAAGGACTAGTCCAGGCCCTGTTTTAAGATTTTAGGAAAAAATCAATAAAATTCAATAGAGTAAATACCATAAGCTATCAATTATAACACTGGATGCAGTAGAATAATTGCAAATGGAGACCTATCCTGATGGGTTTGTAGAACTAATTTCTACTGGTAAAATAAAGAGACATCTTACCAAGAGGGCTCATCTCATCTAGTCCCTCAGAGTGAACAATCAATGCTCTTTTCATGCCAAACCTTTGAAGTGCATCTGCCATTTTGCGGACCTAGCAAGAGAAATTTTGTTGAACATTAGTGGAAAAGATCACAATATCTAAAACTTTCTGATGATAATATTAGTAAGTGAATGTAAGATAAATTCCACATCCAACTTCCACTTGCATTATAAAACCACAACGTAGCCAATTTACATACCAGATCTTCTTTGTACACCCCAACAACAGCAAAAGGAACTCTTGCCGGATTCAGCAGGGGGCCCAAGATATTGAACACAGTCTTTACTTTGAGCTTTTTCCTAACAGGTCTAACAATTTGCATTGCAGGATGATAGATTGGAGACATCATAAACCCAATGCCTACTTCATTTACACACCTTGCAACCCCCTGAATGCAATAATATAGGACAGTAAATAAATTGATGGATGAAAATATATACAAGGTAACATTAGTTTTTTTTCATGACAGCTATACCAGTACACAGGCTAAGTTCACACTGTTTAAACATAAGCATGTGACTACATCCATTTACAGTGTTAATATATGAGGATACTGTCATGGTTTTCTGTAGAAGTGAACTTTAGAAACATAGAGGGAACGAAGTTCTCAGCATAGTCTGAGGGTGTTGTTCGTGACACAAACAATTTTCTCTCAAGGAAACATGTAGATATTTACACAATTTTGTACGTATTAAAACACAAACATTTCGGAGTACCAGTTTACAAGCCAAAAATAAATGAAGAAACAAATGCTATTTAGTCTAATTAAAGTATGGTTACTAATTTATGGGAGACCATCATTGGTTGAGCAGCCCAGTGCCGAGAAGTAAATAGCATAACAAAAACTCACGAAAGATATCGATAATCTATCTCTCTGCACCAAAACCTTCACTTCAATACAGAAAGGTGCAAAGGTTACTAAACTTATCAGTGTGATCAATAACTACCCACAGGAAGAGGTCACAAGTTTGAAACAGTTATTGGTTGCTGTCCTTAAACCAGTCAGTTCCACGTGGGTGGAGGGACTTCAGCTTGATTGGCATTTGATGGGGTTGTTCTGATCGCTTGCCTATTGACTGAAACTGGGCATTCTAGAATTGATGGTTGCCGCAAGAATATATCTATGTTGGCACCCTTTCCCCTTCTTATTTGAAGAAAAAAAATGGAGTAAATAGCCGGATCAATCATACTCCTAGTTATTTGTATTCTTAATTTATATCAGTGACCAAGCACTTCTGTCTGTCAGTGAAAGAAACTAAGTAACTAATAGCTCTTTCTATCAACTTGTATTTCAGAATATCCTTATCCTTAGCAGCTGGTTTCATGGCAAGAAGTTCATGTCAAGTGTCAAACTATGGCTGCAAGACCAAGTAAGATTCAGCTTTCAATTGCATGACAGTAGTACATCAAAAGGAGAAGTTATTAAGGGGCAGTCCAAACTGCTCATACCTCTGGTTCCAAATTAATGTCAACCCCCAATGCTTCAAGTGCATCAGCACTTCCACAAGCAGATGAACTAGATCGGTTACCTTGCTGTGAAGTAATGGTAAATTTCAGATCAGTTTAACCAAATCATAGAATCAATTATATAAATACAAAAGAAATCAATATCCAACTAATAAAGACAAGATTCCACCTTAGCAACTTTTGCGCCACAAGCTGCAGCGAGAATTGAAGCTCCGGTAGAGATGTTCACCGTATTTGCACCATCGCCGCCAGTCCCAACAATGTCAACTGCATCACTGAGTCCTTCCACCTTCCTGCAGTGCTTTATCATTGTTCTTGCTAGGCCAACTACCTATTTAATTAATTGCATACTGTGGTATCAACACAAAATTCATCTAATTTGCTTACAGAAAAATATGATTACGAGACGACAATATAAAAAATTCGGGTAACGCCGACAATATGAAACATTTAAAATTAAAGCAACACTTAAAACCTAATATGAAAACATTGTACACTCTTGGGGCAATTCTGCAGATACAAAAGCACTTACTTCTTCATAAGTTTCTCCTTTGGCTCTCAGAAGCATCAAAAACGCACTAATCATAGCCTCGTCCGCACCATCCAACAAGAAATCAAAAGACGCCTCCGCTTCAGCTTCAGACAAATCCACGCCGCTTATCAAGGTTTCTATCAACTACAGGTCGCAAATAAAAAGAACAACTTCAACTTAAAAATAGAATGAAAACCCAGTTAAAAGCCAATACCAGAAAAACCAAAAACGGGAAAATAATCACTTTATCAAGAATATAAAAAGGAACCCATTTTTCACCTGAGCAAACGAAGACGCCGACGACGCCTGGCTGCTTGAATTCGGCAATGCAGACGGCAGGAAAGTCGAATACTTGATGCGAGAAGGGGAGTGCAAAATTTGATTCTTGACATTATATTGTGGCAACAAATTGCGGTGATCAATTGATGAACACTGAAACCGGGGTGGAGAAAGGCAAAGAGGGTTGTGATGACACAGAGACATTTCTGCAGTTAAGTTTCAGAACAGAAGTACGGATTGACTGAATGGAGTGCAGTTAATTATTTATTACCGTGGGCACTATATATGCGACTTACAACTGCTAATGGCAATAAATGCAAAGAAAATGTGAGGCATTTGGGATGGTGAGAAATATGAAACATATATGAATCTACTCCGGCTGCTGGGCGAGTCTCACATTGCTAGCCTCATTTATTTTTTTTAAGTGCGTATTTGCAATCTGATTTCGAAGGTCAGAATTTGATTTCAAATAAGAAGTAATGATTTTAAACGTGTGTTCATATGTAAAAAAATATTTTTTTCGATAAAAGGATATATATATATATATATATATGTACACACATATATATGCTTTGAAGTACTGAATTTGAATATTCGGAGGTTTAAATGTTTTTTTATTGTCATGTTTGTGTAAAAAAAAAATATAAAACACATAAAATTTAAAAATTGTAATGATTAAATATGCGTATTTTTTGATGAAAAAATGAAACCATACATATTTATTTTTTCTGAAAATTTGGATTTTTCAACCACAGATAGAGTATTTGAAGCATTTCAAGGTACTTTACTTTTCTTAACCAAACAAATATATAAAATAACTTTCCTTTACAGATTCTTATAATCATATGTTATACTTATTGTTTAACATTTTATAATGATAATTTTTGTAATCATATTCCAAACCGTTCAATTAATAATTTGAGAAAGAAATTAGGTTAAAAATCGCATCAATCATTTTCTTTCAATAAAAGCAATATCTATTGTTGAGTGCGATGTCTAAGATAGTAATAAATAGCGTATGCATCGCGAAACAAGAACAAAATAATGGATGCGTTTGTTTTATTTTTTGCGCATGTTTTTTAATTGTATTTTTCATTGAAAATTTTGTAAAAATAAAAAAGAAAAAATTTAAAATATAATAATTAAAATATCCGTTTTGATTTAATAAATTATAAACATAGCGAAGAATTTTAATAGACCACATCATGATTACTATGTTTCATTGATGAAGTACTTTTATTGTCCACAAGAATGGCACAGGCTTTGTTTGTTTGCCATTATTTATATTTACATCCACTCAAAATTTTATAAATTAAATATTTAATTCACAAATTTTTATTTAAATTCAAATTTAAAATTTCTCCTTTATTACCTTTTATATTAATTAATTTATTTTCAATCATTATACCTATTTAAAATCAAATCAACACTTCTATATCTACACACATACAGTTACATCTATATATATTTATACTCTATAAATCTATATATTATTAAATTATTTAATTATTATTACAAATTAAATATAAATAAAAACACCCAAATCTAGACCAATTTAAATTTCTCATCCCTCTTACATCACACTACCAAATATAATTTTTATACGCACTTAAATCTCCTCCACTTTTCTATCCACACCCAAATAAGAGACCAAACAAAACCACAATACCTAACCTAATTAGTTTTACTGCGTTTTCATTTTGTAGGCATAAATTTTGTTGAGACATTCAAATTATGTTTTAAGTATGAAAATATAAGAATAATATAAAAACGAAAGAGAGAAAAAATATTTTTCTATAAATAATATATCCAAAGCACGTGTGTTGGCTTTTTTTTTTTTATGTGATGAAAGCAAAGAATAATTGACAACCAAACATTGCTTTTGTACTTTTTAACCCATTTTCTGTTAAAGATATTCGAAAATATCTTCCCAGCATATGTTACTTAAAAAATAATATTTTTCTCTTTTATATATATAACTTTTCAAATTTCATTTGATAACTCTACTTAAAATCAAATCTTTGTATATATATGTAATATATGTACACACATGTACAAATATTTATATGTATTCCTAAAAATTAACCATTGACACTACATATTACCACATTATTGAATTATTATACAATATTATATTTATGAAAATATCAAGAACATTTGACTCTAATATACACACTTATCATATTACACTATTCATAAAAATATAACACAAAACATATACAGCGATTTTCACCTTTAAACATATGTTAAAAAAAGATAGCCTCAATCTTTTAATAATTGTAATAATACTGTTACTAAGAGATAAAACATACACCTCAAACAAGTGAGATCATTGTTGACCTTTCATAACTCAGTAAGTCCTTTTTTCCACAAGTCATAACTATGTTCTAATATGGAATTATTTGTATGGTTAATAAATCTTTGATACTTCAATATGTTGAATGATACAAATAAAGATAATAAAAACAAACGTTTTTTGGGGTATAAAATTAAAAGCATAATCAATGATCATTTTGGTCTGTTTTGTAACTATACACCAATATATATACACTTATATATGTGTGTATTCTGTATGTAGGTAAATAGTTTTTGTCAGCATTTAATTATTTTTACTATTCATACATATTGATCATAAGTGAAGTGTGAATTTTTACAGTTAAAAACCTTCCATGTTGTTCAACAGAATAAAAGGTTTAATTTGATGGGACGGAAATAATAAATTTTTTGTTTGGAATAAAAATTATATTTAGTTGTAAAATTTGGATGGAGATAAAATTTGTATTTACTTAAATTTGAATATTTATAATATATATATTTATATATATATAATTGGATAATGTGATAGTATATAGAATTATTAGAATATGAATACGTAGAAATGTGAATGTATGCGTGTACAAATAAATATTGATTTGATCGTGAATTGATATAATAATTAAATTTTAAATATTTATATGTATATATAAGAGAAAAAAAATTTAAACATCAAACCACTTAAATCCACCAACACATAATCTATACTTGGTCAGATTGTCAAAAATTAAATGGGACTTCGGGAGTGTCTAATACTGTTGTGATGGGATGGAGGATTTTCTGGATTTATAGAAAAATATGAGTCATTATTTACTGTATTTTGTAATTTATATTAGTAAATTGCTAATGTAAATAGGTACAAATCTGGCAGTCTCTTTCCTCTTTAGCATAACATTATTTGCATTATCTTCACATGCATCATATCAAATAATTAATAATGGATTGATTATAGTTATCACAATCATATTATTATTACAATATGCACCAAATTATGATAATGTGCATAAAATTATTTGATTACCCAAAGCATTTCGTTTTTGTGTTTTACTAAAAGCATTTTACCGTAGTTGTATGTGCAATTTAAGTATGATTCATCATACAAAGTAATGAAAACTATTTACCCAAATTTCAATAAATATTTTTTTGTGTTAAGTTTATGAGGTTGTTAGACTTCACCTACTCCAAGCACACTATTCATAAATAATAACTTTTACTTTAATTTCGTTACTTTACTTTAACACAATTTCTGAAATTTTATACCTAAAAACTTACAGTTTTCATCCCTCTTAAAAATCAAAGACATAGCCTTAGCATTGCGGCAATGTGGAAATTTGATGTAGAAACCTTCAAGCAATAAAAGTAAACATGTTAGTTACTGCAATTTTCTGTTTATACTGATTTCCCTATTTGTGTGTTTTTCAATATATTGCTCTTTACGATAATATTTGTGATTATAGTTTGAGATATACGCAAAACAATTTAATCAACACTTGGGCACATCAGTTTACAAAATTGAATTATTTATGAAAATACAGAAGCCAAAAAGCATTTTATATGCTTAATTTAAGCTTGAATTCTATGAATTAGGTTAATTATTCACCAATCCTCATTTTTTAAAATAAATATATACTCCCGGCCCTCTCTGAAATTACATTTAAAATGCTCATAACTTTATATTTCTAGAAATCAAAATATTAATGCTCCATTAGGGTTATAAATGTTACAACATGGTCAAACGAAATATTTTCTTTCATATTGTGTCACTTTTTATATAATCTTTTACGTATATATTAGGTGCATAATTTAGAGGTAAATATATATTTCAACACTACAACAATGTTATTTGATAGGGATAGACAATTTGGATGGCTTTTTGTATAAAAGTCATCTCAATTCGATTTGCGACGGGGTTTTAAGGTAGTCTATGGTTATGGTTATGTAAGTTGGAAAAGCAAGGGCTAATTAGCTTGCTGGGAGAAGAACTTTATTTGATTTGGGAACTTTGTACCTTAAACAAGATAATTAGAAATCTATTTGATGTATATGTCGAGAGGACCACTAAGGTGTTAGAGTTAGTTTACATCAACATTTGTGGGTCATTTAATAAGATGACAAGAGGAGCTTTCTCTATTCATAACCTTTGTTGATGACGATTTAAGGTATGTTTATGTGTACTTGATGAAATAAAGTATGAATCATTTGAAAATTCAAAGAATTCAATGCACAAGTGGAGAAGCAACCAAGCAAGCTAATTAAAGCACTACAATTAGATTGTGGAGGCGAGTATATGATTGTTGAGTTTGCTGAGTTCACCAAGGAGAATAACATTGTATCACAGTTAATACCACCGACAACTCCTAAGTTAAATGGTATAGCTGAGCATAGAAATTAGACTTTGTTGGATATGGTTCAATCCATGATAAGCTTCACCTACTCACCCATATCCCTATAGGGGCATGTCCTTCTTACCGTAGCACATAGTTTGAATAGGATACCTATTAAATCCATTTCCTCGACCCTACATGAGATATGAAATGGAAAGAAGCTAGGTCTTAAGCATTTTTGCATTAGAGATGTCTAACTTATTTTAGGAAAACTAAAACGAACAAGTTAAAGGCGAGGGCTATTATAGGCCACTTTGTAGGATATTTTAGAGACTTTATAAGATATGAATTCTACATACACGAAGATAATAAAGATTGCCATTGGGTATTAAACATGTTTTCTTAAAGAAGACTTCATTCAAAAAAGTGGTGCAAGTAATACTATAGTGCTTAAAAAGGTTGAGAACAAGGAATAGAGCGGTGAGCCCATAAGGTTGATTTCCATTCAAGAACAACCTTTTGAGATGCCACCATTGTGACAATTAGGTAAAATCTCTCAAGTATTAGTGAGATATCATTATGTTCTAGAGAATGGACAAGAGTTATTTGTAATGAGAGATCATAATCATAAAGAAAATTCTTCAACCTATAATCAATTGAGAGCAGATATAGACTTTGTCGAGCGACTAGAGGCTATGAAATCTAATATAAATTCAATGCATGCAAATTAAGTATGAATTCTAGTGGACCCAACTAAGGGAATTGTTTCCATTGGATGCAAATGGGTCTATAGGAGGAAAATTAGTTCAACTGATGAGGTAGGAACCTAGAAGGCTAAGTTTGTGGCAAAGGGTTATAGTTAAAGGAGGGATTTGGCAATGAAGAACCCTCCTTGCTAGTAACGATGCTTATCTATTTAGATTTTACTAACGATAGCCGTCCACTTGGACTATGAGATTTGATGTCAATATCATTTTCTTCAATGGAAAGCTTAAGAAGGATATTTATATGGTGCAACCTTACAATTTTGAAGTCAAAGAAGAATCTGATAAAGTATGCAAACCTTAAAATCCATTTATGGCCTTAAGCAATCATCAAGGAGTTGGAATATTCGTTTTGATGGTGTAGTCAAATCGTTTGACTTCATAAAAAATGAAGATCAATCATACATTTATAAGAAGGTTAGTGAGAGTAAAATTATATTCCTGGTATTAGATGTGAATGACATACTTTTAATAAGAAATGATGTTGGGATGTTAAGTTCAATCAAGACCTAGTTATCCAATAACTTTTTTGTGAAAGACTTGGAAGAAAAAACCTATATCTTAGGCATTCAAGTCTATAAAGATAGGGCAAAAGGATTTTTAGGTCTCTTATAAGCCTTGCATATAAACAAAATACTAAAGAAATTCAATATAGAGGCCTCCAAGAGAAAATTGTTACTATTTAGGCATGGCATGCATCTCTCAAAAATCCATGTGTTCAAAGATGAATGAAGAGAAGAGGAGCATGGAACCCATTTTATATGCTTCAGTCATAGGAAATCTAATGTTTGCAATACTATGTATAAGACCAAATATCATCTATGTCGTAAATGTTACAAGTTGGTTTTAGGAAAATCTTGACAGAGAGTATTGGAATGATGTCAAGTGTATTCTTAAGTACTTGAAAAAGACTAAGGATATGGTACTTGTATATAGAAATTGTGATTTAAGAGTAGATAAATATACTAATTCCAACTTCTAGTCAGATGTAGGTAATAGAAAAACTATCTCTAGGTTCATATTTACTCTAATGAAAGAGCAATTAGTTCGAAATATTTCAAACAAAGTACGATTGTAGACTTCACCACTATAGCTAAGTACAACACTCCATGTAATGCTGTGAAAGAAGTTGCTTAGATAAGAAAGTTTGTGATAGAACTTTAGGTGGTTCCAGATATGGATTGATCGTTGCCACTAAATTGCGATAAGAATGGTGCGATAGCATGGATGAAAGAACTTAAGGTCTCATAAAAAAATCTAAACACAAAGAGAAGTGTTACTACATTATTCGAGAAATCAGTGGAAGGGACAATGTAGTTGTGAAAAAAATAGCTTCAGTTGACAATGTGATTGACCCACTCATTAAGTCGATGACTCAAGTGTAATTAGATCACCATCGGGAAAAGATGGGTATTATACACCATAACGATTGACATTAGCACTATTGGCATTAAAGTGTAAGTAGGAGATTATTAGTGATAGGCCATCTAACACTAATAGAAAATGAGGAATACTAAAGGGCATTGTGGTTGTATATGTACTTTTCTTAATTAGTAATAAAATATTAATTTTCTATATCAATATTCTTGCTAAGTTTTCATACAGATAAATTTGATTGGCATAAAGCATTGCATGTGCTAATGTATTTAAGTTGAAAAGTCTTATTTATAAGAAGTTATAAATATGAACGCAAGTTTGTTTAATAATCAATTACTAAAACCTCTCCACAAGTCATAAACACTCTAAATGGTATCAGAGAGTTGGTACGATTTGTACACCTTGTATCAATATAGTAAGTGCCATACTATTCAGCATGAAATATTTAGAATACATGTGTGAAAATACATCATTAGGCAATGGACAATTAGACAATAACTCGCAAAACTAAACAGACATATGAAGTTCACTGTTGGCTATCTATATTTTGTTTTGTAATCATATTAAGTACGAATGGACTTTAGACATAAAAAAATATAATTATCTTGTGTGATTGATAGTTAACGTATCATTAAGGCATTAAAGGTTAATATGTATTTTGGAATAGGATAGGGTAATGAATCCAACATATCGTTAACCAAATGCGTATAGAGGCAAGTGTGTGTTTAATAAGGAATTTGTTTCATTATAGGTAAATAAGTAAGTTGTCTTATGCAATTGGTGTTGTATAAGACGGAAGTCCTTAGTCAAAGTAGTGTGAGATTTGAAAGGAGTTTCTGATAAAAATATTTATCTCATAAGGAAACACTAATTAGTTTTATGACCGAGTTTGTGAGTTTGATTAAATTTATGATTCTTGTTTAGTTGGGACAAAGTAAACGAAAGGATTATATAGTGTGGTAGTCACAATCGCAATGGCTCATTGTCATTTGATTCACTTTATCTTTATTAGGCTACAGCATAGGTTGTAGACTAAACATTATCCATGTTTTTTAAGCTGTACTCATTACCAATTAAAAAAGAACTTAGGAAATTACACACAAAATATTGGAATAGATGACAAGTGTTAAATTAGTGATTTGCATATGAAGTTTGAGAAGATTCATGAAATAATTTATTTATTTTTAATTGAACACAATTGGATCTTAATTATTAATGAAGATTAATAATTGAGGGATATATAGGTTGATTTATTACTAATAAACAAAAGTACTTGAACTAGTTTTATTTTGCATGTTTTGAAACGAAAACAAATGAAATTTGTTTTATTTGCTTCTGCTGTACGTTTATGTTATTTTCATGATTGAAAGTTCTAATTTTTACAGACAAATTCTGACAAAATCCAACACGTGTCCTACAAAGCCTTGGTCAATTGGATTGGAAATAGCTGGTGGGTCATACGAATTAATTAATGGAGAGTGGAAGATTCATTATAATATCACAAGCTGAGGGGCTTGGGAAACTTAGTAACACCCCCCCCCCCCCCCCCCCCGCGCCTCCCCGAATCTTGGGCTATGTTTGGAAGGCCCTTTCAATTCTACACAATCAATCAAAGTTTATATTACAAAACATAACACTCAACTAAAATTTTATTAAAATTTAAATTTTAAATTTCCATCTCTTACATATATAACTAATTAATTAATTTTTACTTATTACACATATTCATAATCCAATTATTACACACACACACATATACTTACGTTTACATGTATTTATACTTTATAAACTAATTATTATTCTTTTATATTATCACACCATCTGATCATTATTACATATTTTTATATATTTATAAATTAAAAATACTATTATTGCTGTTAAATCTTTCTTCCAAAACATACTACTTATTTCAATACAATGCTTATCAAATATTATTCATCACCAAAACACTTATTCCAAACGTAGACTTGGTGTTTTTTTTTATTTCTTTTCATTTCTTAAATAAATTTTTCTGAGATCGATACATCTCTTGACAAATAAAAATTTATTTTTCTTTTTTCTTTTTAAGATACCATCCAATTACGATTAAAACAATATTTATATATCTCATGTCTAGAAGCACTCATATCTCTAAAAAATTCTCTCTGAAATAGAGTATTGGCTCATCCAATTATAACCTTCAAATTTCTCTTCTACCATTCTCTAAATTAATTTCTCATAAAAGCATAATTTGACCTTGGTCATAATTACTTCTTTTGGACAATTATCTCGAAGATTGGAAGAAGGAAAAATAATATCATGATAAAAAAAAAAAAAAGCATACGTATGACATTTATGCTAGTGAATTAATATTAGGGCTAACATTTCAAAGACTATTCAAAGCAAAGAATAACGTGAATGTGCAACATATTATAAGCAACAATTTTATCAAGCCAACACACACACACACACACACACACATAACAATTTTGTCAAGTCAATATGCATGCATGTGGAAAATAAAAGAAAATGATGAATGAAGATTAGCTTATTTGATTAAATAATTTTTAGTGTCACAGCTTAATTAGTTGTCATTATTTTGTATAAACTTTAATAGCCTACGTGGAGAATGACTTGGCAGATGACACAACAGTTTGAGTTTCTGAAATTGCTGTAAATAAGGTAATATGTTACAATAGGTATTGCAATATATTTTGCAAAAATAATCCATATCTAAATTACCAATTTCAAGTTAATTTCCCTTTGCATAACAGAAGATAGTTTTCAAATTTCTTATCGGGCTTATGAAGATTATGATTAGTATTTTGGCTAAGATTATTTTCCTAATCAATGGAGATATGGTGCAGACATGGAGCCATTCCTTATCCAATGCCTTGCCAGTAGAAAAGATTTAGAGTTAATTATCTGATTATATTAACAACGAAAAATCATGACTTGACTTAGATTTAATATGGAAGTGCAAATCATGAATCTATCACACCAATTGTCCAAATATAACAAGTAATAGATTCAGGTATTTTGAATAAAATTAGGTAAATTTTCTTGGAGTTTGTTTCTAACATCAAGTCTTATGAATTGTTGCCAAAACCATTATGGTTGAAGAGGCCAATACAAGATGCAAGAGTAGCATCAAACTCATGGCCAAAGCTTCTTCATGGAATAACACCCTATGGTAAACCATACTTCAACAACTTGGATGCAAACTATTAGAAAATGATTCAAAATTGAAAGTGGAATTCAAAGCTTGATGCTTGATCATCGAGCAACTGGGCAATGAAGAATAAAAATTGATGTTTGGAAGACAAGAATCTTGGAAATAAAGAGTTGCCACAAAGATGCAAACTTAGAGGACAAGAAATTTCCATATGAAGTGATTTAATTTCTTATTTGATTAGTTATCATAACTATGGTATTTAATTGGTTAAGTCATTAATTGTGTTGCTAGTATATGCTATAACTTGGTGTATTATGGGTGCATTATGTCTAAGAAAGAAACAAGATAGAACAAGAGAAAATAAGAATAAGAGAGAATATAGAAGAGAGAAAATGTTGGAACGTCAACAACCATTATTCTTGTATAATGTTTGGTTGATGTTTTATTCTTTATTAATAAAATTAGTTCTTTTGCCTATAATTTTCCAACTTTGTAAGTTATTTTCTTAAAACTTCTTATTCTTAATTTGATTTTTGTAATTCTTCATATATTGTGTCAACTACAAACTCCTATACTGTGATACCAAAACCCCGTCAATCATAGATTGTGCATGCCACCATAGCAAATTTTGCTCAACCTTGCTACTTTTGAAAACACTGAGTGTAATAGTACATATATATATATATATATTAATTTGATTGTGAATAGATATAATGATTAAAAAATAATTAGTTAGTTATATATGTAAGAAATAAGAAAATTGAATTTAAAATTAGATGAAATTTTTTTGATAGTATTTTTAATAGTGAAAAATTTGATATATTGTGCAAAGTTTGGAAAGGTGCTCCAAATGTAGCCACAAAAAGTTTTAAGAAGAATTGAGAGAGGACCTTGCATGATAAAAAATTGTGAATCTTATCTATGTTCATTTCTTTATGCTAGTCACATAGTTATTTGTGCCTTTGCCACGCATATGATGAAAACACAATCAAACATAACAAATTTGGGCATCAATAGAGAATGATGCCCCTTCCTTTCATTCCTTTGATAAGGATAAATTGGAGCAACCTAACAATGCATCAAGACAAGTGTGAGCTTCCCCTCCAATTTTTCTTTTATTTTTGCCACCAAAAACACCACTAAAGGTGAAGGTTAAAGTGTTACCCCCCAACTTCTATATAAATAACCAAAGAGTACCTACAAATTTACAAAGTGAGAGTAAAATAAAGAGTACTACTCTTTTTACAAAAAAGTTCAAAAATTGAAATATGAAAAAGTTCTCTAAATTCTAAAGTTAGAAAGTCTAAGTTTATCTAAGTCCAAAATACTCTAGTTACTTCTTTAGAGGCGCATGGAAACTCACCGAAGGAAATTTGTGATACCAAAAGAGAGAAAAATAAATATTCTCTGTAACCTAGAGGCCAAGATCCACAAGGACGAAGTCCACATTGTATAAAGGGCTTCTATTGAGCTATGGCATAAAAGGCCAAAACATAAAAATGAAAAAGGTATGCACCTTCTAGCAACAAAAAAATACTTGTCAAATTTCAATAATACTAAATTTTCAATATGTTTTGACATTATTAAATAAAAGAGTATGTCAAATAAAAGAACTCTCGATAGGCCCTAAATTTTGTAACTTTCATAGATGATTATTTTAGAAAGGTTAGGTCCTTTGCCCTAAGTCTAACGACCAAGTTCTAGAAAATTTTAAAAATTTTCACCAAAGAGTTGAACAAAAAACCAATCTCAAGCTAAAATGCCTAGTCTTAACAATAGTGAAGAATATTGAGGACCTTAAAAAACATATTGCAACATCCATGGAGTCTGGATGGAGAAATGCCTTCAAAAAACCCTAAAACACCATAAAATTGTGCAGAGAATGAATAGAGCTATCACAAAAAAGATGAGATAACATGCAAAACTGCCTGATTCTTTTTAGGGGGAGGCAACTGAAATGGTGGTAGACTTGATCAATCCATCACAATTAATAAACTAGATAGAGATATTTTCAAGATACTTTGGTCTAATAAGAATCTCTCTCTCAATCACTCGAGGGTTTTTGGGTGTAGAGCCTTTGTCCATATCTCCAACGAAAGAGCTACACTAGACACTAAGTCAATTGAATACATCTTCTCATGGTACAGACGTGAAAATTTTTGGTACTAACTTTGAACTCTAGTAAAAGATGTTAATAAAGAACTTCAACATGCAAAACTACCTCGATCTTTGTGTGGGGTAGGCAACCAGAATGGCAGTAGGCTTGATCAATTTATCACCATTAGTCCCACTAGATGGAGATACTTCTCAAAGGCAAAGATCACCTTCTACGAAGTATAATTCTAACAAGTACTTGATACAAACTGAAGAAGGAGAATGGAAGGCATTAGAGGGAGTTGTCAATCAGAAAGACAGTAAAAGAGTGGTACAAGGCCATGATAGGAGATAGTTAACACATTAGAACCATAAGTAAGAGCTAGTGAAACTGCCTCTTAGAAGGAAAGGAGGAAAAGTGGGCGTATAAACATAA
This sequence comes from Avicennia marina, assembly GCA_019155195.1. NCBI lineage: Eukaryota > Viridiplantae > Streptophyta > Magnoliopsida > Lamiales > Acanthaceae > Avicennia > Avicennia marina. The sequence continues at coordinate 1,039,436 of CM032779.1, forward strand.
GATGGTTTAAGGGAACCCACAGCTAAAGCCATGTTAGCAGTTAAAGGTTTCAAAAATAAGGAATTGAATTTGAGAAAATATCCTCTTCGATAGTCAAAATGAATTCCATCTGATTTGTTCTTGGTCTAATAGAAAGCCAAAACTTTAAAATAGAACCAAGATACTGATAAGGAGCTCTTTATGCAAGCACCATAAGGTTTTAGAGTAAAAGGGAAAAAAGACCTTGTTTACCAATTAAAACAGAATACTTATGGACTTAAACAAGCGCAAGACACTGGTACAAGAAGTTTAATACATTCCTTACTAAAGCTTTATCAAAATTAACACTAAATTCTACACTTTGATAATGATTTTTTAGTTCTACTGCTTTATGTTGTAGATGTGTTAATCGTGGCTGAGATATAAAAAAAACCAAGTTAAAAGAGTTAAGTCCTTTGAAAATGAAGGACTTGAAACCTGTCAAGGAAATCCTCAGCATGCATATTCTTTGAGATAGGCCAAATGAAAAATACACTTGTAAACTACTTACAGAACTTAGAGAGCAAAGCATAGAGAACTTTTCTAGTAACCATGGTTGTATTCTTTTCCAGTCTCATGTCTTCCTTCGCTTGCTCTATTTCATGTCTCCAATGGAAGACAAAGTCTTGTTTCATTCTTTTTGCCAACACAGTTAGGCAATAAGTTCAAGAGGAACGCCATCAGTGCATGCTTAAATAACAAGCAGTCCTCGTGTCAACGCCATTAAAAAGCTTACAATGAAGTAATGAACTGCCTCTTAGCCTTGGTAAGAATAGTTGAATTTATGAATTCCATGCATGCATGAGATCAGCTCCTTCTCCTTTCGTCTTAGCCAAAATACTTGTGAGATATATATACGTTTTACATTTGAAACATCCATAATATATACAAAGTGAGAACAAATACATGAATTTGCCTATTCTAAAACTAGGTTACAAAGAATACATTCAGGGTGCAGGAATAAGAAATAAGACAAAGATCACTTACCTTGACAAACCTTTGGATGACATTAAAAACCCCCATTATTTAACGAAACACGCAAAACAAGCCCATAGATGTATTTCACAGGGTGGTGTTCGGCAATGAACTCATTAGAATAATGTCACCTGCACCTTTGGACTCCTGTTTTTGGACAATCTGAGACCTTCCAGGCATTACCTTGGAAAACAAGCCAGCAAGAAGCCCATTACTGGGTTCTGCTGTTCCTCCCCGTAAATTTGAATTTATATTCACATCGTGGATTCCCTCATCGGCACTTTGCTTCACCTCCTTCTGCTTAAAGCCAGCACCACAAGGACAACTATCTATTTTCTTGTAGCACTTCTTATGGAAAACAGATTTGCAAGATCTACAATTTTCAACCTCTCCTTCCTGTTCATTAATTATTTTTGAATTAAGAGCTATACAAAAAATTATCAGATCTGTCCTAAAGTAATATAAACATGGCTACATAACTTGAACTTCACTAGCTGGTAAAAGTAGGACTCCATAGTTATGCAGACAATTTACTTTTCACTGGAAGATTGAACTAAATACTTGCCTGGAAAGGAAAAATGAGAGAAAGTGGATTGTCACAACCTTGTCGAGCACTGCAGGGAATACCAACATCATAGCATACAAGGCACTGCTCAGTGATGTGTTCCTGAATTTTCCTAGACACAGTTTCAGCCATCACTGGTAATGCTGCAATGAGAAAAGTCGAAAACATTATAACGCATCATGATTTAAGACAGAAATTCTTTAGCAATTAAAAGTGAAAACTGATCATCTACAAAAAGGAAAGTGCAATAATGTGCAAATAAGATTAGCTCTATAATTGTTACAACAAGAAATAAACTTTTAGTTCTCAAAATGGAATCATGAACGTATCCCATTTTAAAATAGGATTGAACAGATTAGGAGCTCATTTCAAAGTATAGTCTGAGGTAAAGTCTCCCTAAAGTAAACATCTACTGATGTGTACTAAATGGAGATTCAAATACATTTCTGCATGTCAGATAAATATTAGGGGAATTCTCAAATAATTTCACCTGAAAACACCCCCTTGGATAGTTCAATGAGGTCTCGTAAAGCGAAAAAGTCATTGCTCTCAAGAAGATATTTTCGAGATCCAAGACCTTTATAGACAGATCTGCGAAATGGGCAGCGAACATATGGCATCATTGCTCTTATTCTATTTCTGACATTTGCCACATGCTGTAACGTTGGAACTTTTGAAAATAGGAAAGGATTCACAGCACTGACACAAAGCATTGGCTGCAAGAAAAAAAAAAGAATTAGAACAATACCCTTAATTGGCAGGCAAATAAAGTGAAAATGGGTCCAACTAAATATAAAATGACTTAACTGTGGTCCACCTGAGTTAATGCAAAAGCAAACTAATGTTAAACATGAGACATGAAAATGTGGTAGATGAAGAGGAAGCAAGACTAACTATGGGGTACTTAGTCCAGAATATAGTTTTGCATTTAACAGATGCTTATATGTTTTAACTCATCATTCAAAAGTATTCAACATCTATTCTCTCATAATTATTTTCAAGTACCTGATCATTAATAGAATCTAAAAATGATTTAGCCAGCTGAGATACTGGGTACCGAGTAAAATCCCAATAATGCAGAACTCTGGCAGGTAAGACAGCACTATCATTGTTGTGGCATGAAGAGCAGAAAAATTGGCCAGTGTATTCACAAAGACGAGGCTTGCCCCATCCTAGCGCCTTCACAAATTCCTGCACTCTTGTTCTTCCATCATCAAAATTTCTGTAGCATCCCGCACACCTATAGTGTTGTGCATCTAGCATCTGCTTCGTTGATTTCAAATGGTGGACTTGAACAATAAGTGAAATGGTCTTTCCCAAGGTAGGAAAATTTTCCATCTGTGTGCCTCGGTTGGGAAATGGTGATTGAGTTGCACTTGTATCAGATGCAGGAGAATCAGGAACCCCTTCTAACGGAGAGATGAAATCAACGAGAGCATTGAGGGAGCCAGAGGAAAATTTAGGGTGGTGAATGACAGATTGTAAACACTCTTGGATAAGAAGACTCCTGTCTGCAACAACATCTGGAGAAGCATTGCCAAAAAGCTTTCTAGATTCTCTTTCAACAGAAGACCAGGGTGAAGGAAGAGTCCAGCCATGGTCAGCAAACAGTTTCTTCAATCGAAAATACAGAGTACTGAACTCACGGTAACGACGTTCCACCTCGGAATGGACTTCCCCACTCCACACTCTTATCTTATACACAGTGTATTTCTGCACTCCAACCAGTCGTTCACTGAAAGAAACATCTCCTTTCTTTTGCCTAGCACCCACTACCTCAATCCTATCAATTTTTCGAGGTTTCTTAATTGAATTATAAACATAATCAGTGCCAGATGTAGATGCACTAGAACCACCATCTCTTGGTGCCCGAGGAAACTGGGACTGATATATCCTAGTACCATTGGCAGGCCTAGATGCAGTAGACTCAGTAGATTCAGCTTCGTCAAGTAGTATATCTTCCATATCATTAACAATTTCATCATAAAAATCATTCAACTCAAAATCCTTTGCCTGCAAGGCGTTACATAAACGATTAAAACAAAATGTCTATAGATGTTGAGAAAGGATAATCATCCACTAAAGTTTTGAGGTAAAATCTCAGAAGAAAACATACCTTCACTGGCACAAAGTAATCTTCAATTTGATCCAAAGAAAAGGCAAAATTCTTCTTAGTCGCTGAACTTGAAGTGGCATCGATCAAGGATGACAATGTAAATGAACTTTTGGCTTCAAATAATCTGGCCTCTCTAGTTTCGTTATCATTCACTGGAGCTAGATGATGACGACTGACCACAGATTCAGAAAGAGGGTCTGATTCTGCGTTTCTCTTCCCCACATCCCCACTTCTTAATACTACGTCATGACAAATGGCTATGACCTTATTTGTCTCTTGATTCTCCATTTCTGTTCCATTCTGGCCAATTTTAAACTCCTCATTTGTCATGGCTTCTTCTTTCACTGGATCCTTATTTTTTTTAAAAATATTGTAACCAGAACTGCATCCAAGATACTCGGCCAGTTCATCAATATCACTGACTGCATTGCTCGGAGAATGCACTCTTTTTACGTCATCAATACCTCCATCAGGTTTTATAAGACCGGTAGAGTTCATTGATAAAGTGTTCATATGTGTCTCTGTTAATTTGACAGCATCTACTTGATTGCAAGCCACAGGAGGACTTCTGACCTCATTCTGTTGTCCTTTCCGGTTTATATCAGGATAAGAAGCAGGATCAGCAGCAGTAAAACTTAAAGAGCCAACACCACTCTGTATACTAGTCTGAATTTCATCTGAAACCATTGAACCAAGAGTGTTTTCCTTGCTTTCTTGAACAAAATCATCCCAATCATCAGAACCAAAGGCTACTGCTGAATTCAAAACTAACTGATTTTCATTTCTCCGGCTTTCTCCACCAGGAGGTATGTTTTTCCCCCAGTAAAAATCAGCCTTCCTCTCATCATCACTACCGCATCCAAACATTGAATCCTCGCCTTCAGAATGCTCATACCTCGATGAAGCTTCATCTTCATCTGATAAATTCCTACTCTCACCTCCATCAATTTCCAAACCTCCCTTATCATCACCCTTCTCAACACTTCTATAACACCCTTTATCATCTCCAGTCTCCCCATAGTCACCTAAAATTCCAATGCTTCCCTCTCCACTTCCCTTATTTTCATTATTAATCAGAATCTGATTCCCCCGATTACCATCCACATCAAAGTTTTCCCACAAACAAGAATCACCCACAACAAAACCCTCCACTCCACCATTCAAACTCAACATCCCATTATCCTCTCCATTATGAGAAAACTCATTCCCCCCACCAGAGCCACTCCCATGAACAGAATCCCAGAACCCCAATAATAACCTTTCGTCTCCAAGATTCTTAAAGATAGTATTTTCGCCCCCAAGTTTGAAGCTTTTCAATGAACCAAAATCAGAATCTCGAAACGAGCTACTACGAAAACTAGGGGTGCCCATTGCTGAGCCCGCACTACAATACCTTTCGAACTCCGATTCGCCCCCGCAAGAGGAGTAGTGGGACAAATCACCTCCACCGTCCGACTCTCGATCACACAGCGGATCACACGGAGAGGTGACCGCAGAGGATGGTCTCTCCTCAGCCCCCTCTCCGTTTATCATCTCATTTAATCTCACCACTTAACAAGAACTGAAAATTTGATAGCAAATATACAGTCAAAGCGTTCAGCTAACACACACACACACACACGTCGGCGAAAGAACAAATTCCCCAAACAAATTTAGGATAGTACCTTTCAAGATCGAACGAGAGAGGACCGTGACAGAAAAACGAAATAGTATTTCGGAATTCAGATCTTGAAGATAACGACTAGGGATTTATAATTAGAGTCGCATCTTAGTTACCGCGAGTTTGGCTTTATTTTGATTTGTCCGAACCGAACTCCACAACCCGCGAGATTTTTAGTCTGTATTTTAAAATATATTTTTTAAAAAAATTATATAAATATTAAAAAAATAGATAAAATTTTAAAAATATAATAATTAAAAAATATTTTTTTTTAAGCGTGAAGCAAAATAAACATAGCCTTTATTTCCTTTAGACCTAAAATATAAGTTACATATCGTTTATTTTTTATTTGACAATATTTTAGAATTTACCTTTTTTCCTTATTCGTGTTATATTATTAAAGTTTTGAACCTTTTTTATTACACCAATTAAAATTATATATATACTTCTCTTCAATTTAATTTATAATATATTATTAAAATTTTAGACTTTTTTGTTGCCTCAAATAAAATTACATATTTACTTTTTTTCCTTTAGGCCTAAAATATAAGTTAAGCAGCTTTTATTTTTTATATGACAGCATTTTAGAATTTACCAATTTTTTCATATCCATACTATATTATTAAAGCTTTAGACCTTTTTTATTACACCAAATAAAATTACATATATGCTTCTCTTCAACTTAATCAATACTATATTATTAAAGTTTTAAACTTTTTTATTGCACCAAATAAAATTACATATATACTTTTTTCAACTTAATTTACGATATGCGTATATTTATATCATTAAGAGTTTAGTTTTAATATAGAATTATAGATACACTAAATAAGTTTACAAATTTATCTTTATTCAAGTTAATAATAATAAAATTGTCATTTATTATTATTATTAAAGTTTTGAACTTCTTTTGATTGCACCAAAATAAAATTACATATATACCTTTTTTCAACTTAATTTATATTATATTTATATATATGTTATTAAAAGTTTAGTCTTAACATGAACACGTTAAGTAAGTTTACAAATATATCTTTATTCAACTTAATCATGACCATTATCTTATTATTATTATTATTATTTGGTCTTTTTATTCTTTTTTCAATTATAATATTTTAACATAACAATAAAATAAATATTTAAATAAACTAATCTATGCTATAAATAAACTAAATTAAGTAATTATTTTTATTTTGATATTAGAGTGTGTACCAAAATTACTAATATCTTATTAAAATTCAATGTTTATTTGGCACCTGAATTTACAATAGATTTAGATGAGATTTTTATTTAACATTAATAAAGCTAGAGATAGGAACGTTAGAATTGCATTCTAACTTATACTTTGTCGGGTTTTGATGCCATGGAGGCTCACATATTATGCAACAACGGCTACATGGCTTCCAAGTATGCAATACAAGACGCCTTCGTCTGTCAAAACTGTGGTCTTTCTGTTAGAGTTTGGATATAAAACGTATAAAGAAGTTGTGAATTTATTGGAAGAGTAGAAAAATTAAAGGAAAAAGTTCCAAACTTTAGTGCATAGAAAGAACAGATCAAACAAGGCCTAACACTATTACAATAGTGAAAGAAAAAGGGAGATAACTGGCTAATGTTTTGGTGTATTCCTTACAACCTCATATATATACTACCAAAACTAACCTTAAATAAGGCAATATCCCAACTTAATACCAAGTATTAATTAAAGAATCATATAACAAGGAAATGAATCAAACCATAAATAAAAGTTGCTATCTAAATAACAAAAATTATAGTAGGTCTTAATTTCTTATTTTCTTACACATTCTTACTCTCCAAGTTGTAAGAATTATGAAAATGATTCCTTCCATACTTTGTGAATCAAATCTTTAATACTCTCCCTTGATTCAAGGTTGCACATTCTAGGTAATGCTTTGAAGAACTTATGTTTAGGTTTAGCCAATACCTTAATGAAAATATCGGCTATTTGAAACTGTATACTACAAAACTCCACCATCACCTCACCCTTATTCATCAAATCTCTAATGAAGTGATATATCAATTCAATATGTTTTGTTCTTCCATAAAATGTGGAATTTTTAGTGATTGCAATAATAGACTTATTATCACAAAAGGTAATAATCTCTTCCATTTGCTTTTGTTGCAAATCAAGCAACATTCTCAGCCAAACACATTGACAAGCTGCCAATGTTGCTACCATATACTCTGCTTCTGCCGTAGATAATGTAATTGTAGCTTGCTTATTTGAATTCTAAGTGATAGCTCCCGAACCAAATATAAACAGATTACCAGAAGTGCTTATTCTATCATCCAAGGTACTTGCCCAATCACTATCACTGAAACCATTTAACTTTAAGTTCTCAACATATGCATACTATATTCCATAATCTAAAGTGTCTGCAACGTATCGCAAAATCCTCTTTGCAACTCCAAAGTGTTGCACCGACGGATTAGATATAAATCTTGAAACAACTCCAACAAAAAATGCAATATTAGGTTTAGTGTGAGTTAAGTATAACAAACCTTCAACTAAGCTCCTAAATCGCTTTGGATTAGTTTTATCCAACCCATCTTCAACTTGCAGCTTTTGGTTAACATCAAATAAGGTAAATGCCATCTTGTACTTTGATATATTGAACTTTTTCAACAAATCCATCGCATACTTTCTTTGACAAACAAAAATTCAATCCTTGCAAAATTCAAGTCCAAGAAAGTAATGCAAGGATCCCAAGTCCGTCATCTCAAATCTCTTCATCAGGTCTTACTTAAATGTCTCCAACAATGATGGTCTTGATCCCATGTAAATGATATCGTCAACATACAAGCATACAATGATGATATCTATTTCATCATTCCTTTCAAGTACAAGGTGGGCTCAATTTCATTCCTTACAAATTCTTTCTGATAGAAGTAACTATCAATTTTGTTGTACTAAACCCTTAGAGCTTGTTCAATCCATACAACGTCTTCCTTAATCTATGCACTTTTTCTTCTTTACCGCGTACCACAAACCCTTCGGGTTGAGCTATATAGACTTCCTCACTCAATTCCCCATTTAAAAATGTAAATTTGACATCAAATTGATATATATTCTATCTTAATTAAGCTGCTAATGCAATTAACAGTCTTACAGCTTCAAACCTTATCACTAGCGAGAATGTCTCTATGCAATCCATACTTTGTTGTTGACTGTACCTTTTTGCAACTAGCCTTACTTTGTACTTTTGCATGCTCCTGTCTGCGTGAAACTTGGTTTTAAAAATCCATTTGAGTCCAATAAAATTCTTACCTTGAGAAAGGTCACACAACTCCCAAGTTGCATTCTTTTCAATAGATGCTAGTTCCTCCTTCATTGCCTCCACCCATTCTTTCTTTTCTTTAGCTTCATCAAAACCAATTGGATCAGAGGTCAAAAATGCATACTCATCAGTTTTATAGATCTCACAGAGTGATTTGTATTACCTTGGAGGAGTATCACTATCAAAATCATCAGGTCCTTGCGGTCGTGACTCTGGCTCCCACGATCGTGGCTCATCCTGCAATAAAATTATGTTTTCTCCATGATGAACTTCTTGGGGTGAATTTTCTTCCTTTTTTTCAATTCCATCCTAAAAGTTCATTAAAAACAACATTCCTACTAATGATAGCTTTGTGATTAATAGGATCATACAATTTGTATGCTTTTGTCTCATTACAGTAGCCTACAAAAATACACTTTTGGAATTTTTTATCAAGTTTGTATCTTTTTACTTTCCTCTTGCCAAACATACGTTATACAACCAAATATTTTGAAATGTTTTGTTGATGGTTTCCTTCCACTCCATGCTTCATAAGGGGTTTTATCTTAAATAATTTTTGTTCAAGAGATGTTCAACAAATAAATGGTAGTTGCAATGGCTTCAGCCCAATAGCTATTAGGTCAGCCTTTTCTTTTCATCATACTCCTTGCCATCTTCACAACCATCCTATTCTTCCTTTTGGCGACTCCATTTTGCTCCAAAGTGTGTTGTGCGGAGAGTTCCATTTTAATACCGTTAGCATCGAGGAATTAAGAAAATTCTTTGGAATTAAACTCACCTCCTCTATTGGATCGTAGAACCATGATGCTTGCACCATTATGCTGTTCTACCATAACTTTGAATTTCGTAAAGTGCTCAAAGGTCTCCTCCTTTGTCTTCAAGAAATACGCTTAGCTCATCTTTGAGTAATCATCTGTGAAAAGGATAAAATAGTAACTACTTCTAAGTGACATAGTTCTCATTGATCCACACAAGTCCGTATGTATCAATTCCAAATTCTCCTTTGCTCTCTAAGCTTTTCTTTGGGGAGTGGCTTCCTTATTTGCTTCCCATAAATACAACCCTCACACATATTTAAAGTTTGAATTTTATATAAGCCATAAACCATACCTTTCCTCTGCAAGAGTTGTAGTCCTTTAACGTTGAGGTGCTCGTACCTCAAGTGTCATGTCCTTAACTCATCGCGTTCTCCCACAACAAGGGCAAAGTCTCTAACCTTTGACACTTCAAGTAGAAACATCCTATTTTTGGTCATCTAGATGTTTGCCACCATTTGTCCTGATTGTGTCTTCTTAATGATGTACTCACCATCGTCAAACGTCAAGGAATATCCAATTGCCATCAATTTCCCAACACTAAGCAAATTGTGAGCCAAATTAGGGACATATTGAACATCATGGAGTAGTTTAATGTTGCCTTGGCAAATTTGGATGACCACGGTGCCTTTGCCTTCGACATCCATCTCTTGATCATCCCCTAACTTTACCTTTTTCTTTTGATCCTCTTCTATATGCTTGAAGAGATATTCCTTATCGGTCATGTGATTTGAGCATTCACTATCCACAAATCACACTTCATTCCCCACGTCAGTTAGGTTTGAACAGGCTATGAACAACCTACTTTCTTCACTAGTTTCCTTCACATAGTTTGCTTGTTTATCCTTATACCAACAATTTACTTTAATATGTCCAAATTTTTTGCAATTAAAATATTGAATGTTTTTGTTGAACTTTTAGTCCAAGCCCCTACCTTTTCCTCAGTAATTACCTTTGCCACGCTGAGTTCCCTTACCTTTGCCACGTTCGACTCCCTTGTCTTGGTCTTTGGCTCTTTCGCCTTTTACATAAAAGGTTTTCTCCTCTACTTTTTTCTTCATCCTGTTGATTCTTGCCTCATGGGATTGCAGTGATCCCATCAACTCATCAAAGGAATAAATTACTAAATCCTTTGACTCTTCTATGGCTACCATAACATGATCAAATTTAGGGGAGAGACTGCGGAGTACCTTTGACACCATAGTGCATTTGGAGACTTCCTTACCATAGGACCGCATTTGGTTGACCACGCCTCCAACTCTGGTTAAGAATTCTTATACACTTTCGCCATCCTTCATGTACAAATTTTGGAACTCACGATTAAGGTTTTGTAATTTAATTCTTACTGCAGTGGATGATCCATGGTACGTCATCCTCAAGGTTGTCCAAGCTTTTTTTGCCATAAAAGCTCCCACTATCTTTGAAAAGATAAACTCATGGACTGTTTATTAGATGTAAAACAATGCCTTGTTGTCTTTCTTTTTATTCTCCCTTAGTTGTGTATCATCATCCTTCTCATTGTATCCATTCTCCACCAAGTCCCATAGCTCTTGAGACTTAAATAACGCTTTCATCTTCATGCTCCAAATTTTATAGTTGTCTCCTTTAAACATCGATAGTGAAGGTTGGGTAAAGGAATTGCCATTGGTTGCTATTACCACAAGCCCAATCGATAGTTCTGATACCACAATGTTTGATTTTGGATACAAAAAATATGAAAACAAAGCTGTAAATTTGTCGAAGGAGTAGAATAATTGAAGGAAAAAGTTCCAAACTTTATTTCATAGAAAGAACAAACCAAACAAGGCCTAACACTATTACAATAGTGGAAGAAAAGGGGAGATAACTAGCTGATTTTTGGGTGTATTCCAAACTCCATTCAACCTTACATATATACTACTAAGACTAGCCTTAAATAAGACAATATCCTAATTTAATAACAAACAATAATTAGGGAATCATATAACAAGGAAATAAATCAAACCACAAATAAAAATTGTTATCTAAATAACAAGAATTATGATAGGTCTTGATTTCTTTTTCTCTTGCACATTCTAGCTCACCAAGTTGCAGGAATTATGAAAATAATTCCTTCTATACTTTGTGAATCAAATCTTTAACACTTTCAACTTAGAGTTTTATGATTGAGATTGTGAGTGCTAAGAGTTTTGATATCCCAATCATGCGCCCGAGTTTTTGTGTGAAATATCAAGAAGATGATGCATTCAGGTAGGCCTCCTCTGCATGCAGAATTATGCTGTTGACACCCTTCTCACCCAAGATGTTATTTCGATGCTAAAAAATGATGGGATGGATTTGTCAATACTCAATAAACTAACATTTGCTGTGTGTTTGAACTTAGGTATATGTTTGTAAATTATGAGTATTTAAAAGTAAATTGAACCAAAAATTTACACTCATGAGTCAGAAACTGCCCTCATATACAGTCATTAGTACATGCTCTCTACAATGTTCGAGAGGGACCATATTGTTGCTAGACATGGAGACGATTTTATTTTCCGCATCCTTTATTGCATGCCAATCTTCAAAGCTTCTTGTACACTTTTCTCCCTTTCCTCTATGGCATTATGGTGACACTTGGTGGCTATTACAAACGGTATGTTTGTAGGGCAAGTGGACAACATCTCAACGATCAACGCACCTAGCCTTTCAAAGTATCCTTCATCTGCGTGGTGATCATTGCCTTCACGTGCTGGCACAATAGTTAGACTGATTTTGTACTTTTGAGTTGGCTACTACAACCTTACCTAGCCAGTTCAGGTGGTTTTCCGTGAGGGAGTGTTTAACTTTCTTTTAAACTCCATAACGATCTTCTTAGCTTTGTTGCCCAGGGACTGCTGTTGAAATACATCCTTGGAGTCTTTGCTACGGAGAGAAGCATCATGGAGATCATTGTCTAGCCATCTCCTGGAATACACATTACCCAATTCTTGTCAATGCAACATCTGTAGCATTTCTGATATTTGTTCTCCACTAGTTTCCAAGGTATTATTGCAAGTTTAGCAAGGGAAAGGCCTTCACTTATGCTGCTCATTAACTTCTTAACCTTGTCATCCGTGACCACTAGGAACGCCATAGTGATGTAGGTAAGTGTCACAACTGGCAAAGTCCAGCAATTGGAAGGCTCTTAAGAATGTACACTTGGATCAGGCTACTAATAAACTCTCTCACCCTACTGAAGTTTCAGGTTTATGTAGAAGGTTAATAAGATTCTTAGGCTATTGCCTTTTACCAAGCTAGATCAGTTTATCTGCCTGGTGGTTAATGCTATTTAAAGTTCCCTTATGCAGCTCTGCCTCACCTGCAAGTAGCAAGACACAAGGGGCCGCTTAGATTCTGTCTCTTGCCATCATAAGAATCAGATTTTCCTTCATTGCCAGACTTGGAGCTGTTCATACTGGGTAAATGTTCTGTCTTCAATTTCTTAATTGAAGTGAAGCGTAGGAAAAACAGAGTTTATAGTAAGGCAGATATGAAGACAACCAATTTACAAACAAAAACAATCAAAGCTTAGGTACCAAAAAATTTAGAACTAGTTACTGTGCGTTGTGTAGACATTGTTTACGTGTTTGATGTCGAACAAGTGAAATGGTGGAAGTTTCTCTCCAATCCACCAACCTCTGGATCCTATAAATCTCAACCTAGAATCTCTTTTGGACCTTCCATAGCTAATTTGTCAGCAATGGAATCCGACAACGAAAAACCATCTCGACACTGGAGCAAATAGTACCTATTGCCACTCTTACGAATAAGATAACTAGAATTCAAGTAGTGGACTATCCATAGGCAGATTCTGTGCGTTTAAGTTGCCTCTCTTCTTTTAATGCAAATATGAGCCAATGCTGTCAATCCTAGCATCGGGGCAACCATCATACCTATTACACTTGAAATAGGCAAACAACAGAATGCGCCTTTACAAACTGGGGGCTGCTTGTTTCTACCATCATTATATGTTTCTTTAACACTTTTCTCTATTTATAAACCTTGAATTTTTCTTCACCTTTTAGCTCTTCTTCTTTCTTCAAAGAATATTTGAGCATTTCTTGGTGCTTTGACTCCAAAAACCTTTGGGTAGTTGGAAAAGCAATGGCTGAAGAGACTGTATTAACCAGCAAAAGGATCAACAAAATACTAGCCAACAAGGAAACAACACTTGATCCAACATACTCTGGGTAGACAGGAAAGACTGCGGCCAAAAAAGTTAAATCCACGCATTGCGAAAGTATTGTGACAGCTAGAATTACTAAAGCAGTCACATTGGTCGGAATCAATTTGTCCTCCATGGATCCCATTGATAGTGCAAAATTTCCAATAGGAGTCAGGCATAAATATTATACTGCTAAGCTTGGATAGCCAATCATAACTAGTTGTGAATCACATGGTGAGATCAATAGGAAACTTTAATGCCACAGATAACAACGTCAAGGAACTGACATTCAAAGAGACATACTTGCATGGAAACCAAATGCTTTCAGCTGCCATTGCAAGCGAGCAGATAACAGAAGCTTCTGCATTATACGTGCCTAGCCATGGTATAGGCACATCAAACCACTTTTCTTTTCTTTTCTCATACTGTTACATTGTATCATCAAATGAGTGAGAGATCCTGATTTAAAGCTTGATCAGCTGCTGATATCTAAGAGTTGATCTCTCTGCTTTCTGAGGATTTTATTTCTGATTATTGGTGATTTTGAGTGCTAATGCTTGTCCAAAGGATACTTGATGCTGGCTATTTAATAGGTAGGGGAAGCCTTTGTTCGTCTTGCTACATTTTTGCAAGGTTGATGTTGTTTGGTTATTAATCGTCATCAAACATATGGATAAATGTTTGACTCGTTCACAAACCATGAGAGTACAAATCAAAGAGGAAACATGAAAACATAAAAGAATATTCATTGATCATTCTTGTTTTCAGCAAGTTATCAAGCAAAAAGCTTGAAACCCCCACAATTATTAGAAATAATTATTGGACAGAGGAATGAAAGAGGTATTATATTCTCTGCCAATGGCCACATCTGATTCTCATACTTATCTGTTAGCAAATTCTGACAATCTTATGTCTCAATGTCTAAAAAGATATTTTATCTATGCTGGGATGGCTAATGCAAGTTGCTAACCTCTCCTTAATTGTTATTCTACTCTTTTTGACAGGGACATTGTATGTCAATATTGTTGTTGTTGTATCATCATCATCATCATCATTATCTTTTGAGCTCCATGTGGTGGATATGAATGGAAGAAGTTGAACGATGAATAACCTGAAAAAACAAAAAAATGTTTTGTTGAAATTGTATTTTTTTGATATTAAACAAAGCCAAGCTTGTCACCGAATGCATTCATCACGAGATAAAGGCCATTTTTTGATTTAGCAAGGAGGCTTCTCATTTCAGTGATGTTTTTTTTTTTTTTTTTGTCACTTTCGCCAACTTTAATGTATCCGAATTGAGTGTTATGCAAGTTTCACAAAAGTGACTCAAACAGGCATATGGCTTAACAGAATGTTGCTGACCACTAATGTTAGATCATGTATTCCTGTAAATGGAAACTATTCAATGTGGGTTGTAAAGTCTGGATTCTCAAGTATTTGTGATCAAGATTACAACACTAGGCGATAAAGCTTGAGTTTTCCTTCCACAGAGGTTGATGACCCAAAAAATCGAGTCAGGCTCTGCATGAACATAAATGTTTACAAACATCACACGTGCACATGTTAGTTACTTACGCGGCATTACCATGTAAGCAACAAAGAAGATATCTTACCTTGACGAGAAAAGCAAGAAATATCAACGGTATTGTGATACCAGACTAAAATTGCTCAAGAGAGTCCATGGGTTCGGCATGGCACGTTTGAAATGTTTAGTACCAAGTTAAAAGAAGTTCGTATTGAAATAAAATGGGAATTATACAAGTAGACAAATGGCCCATAATTATAGCCTTTAAAATTTTAGATCAAAATATGTTACGTATGTCCCTTGCACAAACCCCAGAAAGTTGCTAAAATGGGCTCTCCACAAGATTTACCAATTGTAGTATCAAAGCCATGTACTCACGCAAGTGTTCATTGGATTGAACTCATTATGAAAGAAAATACTTGTATAGATGAGTAACTTAGTGTGAGTTTAGAAGTAGAGTAGAGCCATATACAGGTGATAAATAGCCCATAATCGATACAAGTCCGCAAAAGTTTATTTCCAAAATGGTAGAAACTAATGTTTTAAAAATCAGATCAATTATCAAATTAAAAAAAATATCAATTTAAGAGTTATTGATTCAATCAGTAGTTTAACTGTGATCAAACCAACAATGTAATACTTATATTATAAATATATCTAAAATACATAAAATAGTAAATATTAAGAATAAATACTTGGATATAATTTTAAACATTTTTTAATACTACAAATAGTTAAATTTATTGTACTAATACAAGAGATATACCACAAATATAAAAAATAATAAATATTATTTCAACAAATAAATGTAAAAATATACCAAAAAATAGATCTTATTAAAATATTTGATCAAAATATAATAGAATTTTAATGTCTTATATAATCAATATGTGTTTAAATCAAAAAGTATTCGACATCTTAAAAGATAATTTTTTTGATTCATGATTTTTTTTATATAAAAGAGAACAAATTGAAGATAAATTATAATAAAAATAAAAATTAAATTAATAAAAAGAAAATTAAGATTTAAAAGTCTATTTATTTATTAATTTGGACCATTTGGTTCTTATGCACAGTGTTGGGTTCATTTAACAGTTCAATTACGGTTTTATTTGGTTTTGTTGTATTTTAGTTTTTAGATCTTATCCGACAATCCAACTGGATCAACGGTTCGATTTTGGTCGGTTTTTAAAATACCAGTGGTAACCAACATGGGATATATGTACCAAAGCATAGCAGTGCTTATAATTGCAGGAAATGTCTGCGTTCATGTTGTCCATAATGCTTCATTTGCTTGCGCCATTGTGTTCTTCTTGTATTGATGCTTCTGAACTGCTAAAAATTATGATTAATCTTTGTACCACATTTTGTCAAGACGTGGCATGTCAAATTCAAGGTACCTAAAGCTCTGCCCATCTGCGTCAATATAATCCAATATGGTCGACCAAGAAATACTAATTTGTAAACAAACAGAAGGAGAAACACGACTATCATCTTACCACCACACGTACATGTCCGAACGTGTGGAATGGGAAAAGCCCTTTTGTCTTTCTTGCTTTTAATTAGCCAGTTTATTAAGGTAGTTTACACATAACGATCTTTATCAAAACATAATTTTAGCGAATTTACGAGGGAACCCTAACCCAAGAATAATTCCACTTAACTTACTCTTAATTCAACGTAAGGTCAGGTACCAAAACTTTTAACTTTACTTGAACGTCGTCAATACTTTGATTTTATATTAATTTTATAATTTTAACTATCAATCTGAATTAATTAACACGCTTCATTTTTTTAAATAAATTTTTATATTTGTTTGTAAAATTTTAATAAAAAATAATTTTATTTAAATATTAAAAAATTAATGACTTTGAATTTAAATTTGAGCTTGAAAATAATTGAGCCTTTTATCAGAGCGCGACCCGTATTAATATAACCCGAATTTGAGTGTAAAATTTTTGTCTCGACTCTCTTGTTTGACCCCCTCTTGGTACCTAACTCGAATCGTTTCTAGTTTTATTGAAGCACAACATGGCTAAACAAGTAATAAATGCGTTATTGGACAGGAAAATAGAGAAAATCGTGTTTACGTGAGGAGTAATGCGAAGGAGTCATTGTCGCTTCTGCTTTTGTTTTGTAAGGGAATTGGGAACGAACGCCACGTTAGTGTTGGACGGAAAAAGTTGGTCTTGGATTATGCATCTGCGACCAGGAAAGTCAAATTTGATCTTTAGTGATTCTTCTTTCCAAGAAATTATAAGAAAAGACTGTGAAAGGCGTCAACACGAGTCCCTCTTCTTGTGTCTTTCATCTTTAACAACCTGCATTAATATTAAATGCAACTGCATTGAGCTTCGCATGTGCCTCTCACAGAAAGCTTGGAAACTTGGGGGAAAATTCAGGCAACCTGGATTGCCACTTCCTAGGTTGTCACTCTCCAGTTTCCTCTACCTCCATGATATACATATATACCACCTTTGCCAAGCACAAGGCCAAGCACCGCAGAAACACTCCCAGATTCTTGTAAACCGTTAAAGCCTCACAGGATGTCATCTTCCATCTGCCAAAGTATGGTAGCCAACCGTACAATCACTTACTTGCAAAAACAACTAGAAGCCCCCATGCCGTGGATAGGAGTGTATGTCGCCTTGGCCTCAGTAGCCTTGTCCGTGGCAATGGTCTTGGATCTCTTCCATGGATTCCTAGCCAAGAAGCTTTGGTTCCCATGCAAATACTTCTCCCTCAATGCCACTTCCTTGACGCTCTTGGCCGCGGCGATGAAGCTGCCGGTTGACCTGACTACAAACATGTGGGCTGCAGCGGACCGACTGGCAAAGATAAGCAGCCTTGCTTTGATGTCAACAGCTATGGCAAATTTCATGCCATCTTTGGGGTTAACGGGTGATAAGGAGATACTAATCAACGTAGCTGCATTAGTCATTCTCATAGTCACAGTCATTGCAGATGTGTGCATTCAAGTTGTCCAAGTACGGTCTTTTCTTCACCTCAGAGTGCTGTTCATTGAAGAAGCTTTGGCGATGAGTTTGATGCTGCTCTTGCTTCTTGTGTTGGTCTCTTCAGCCATAATGGTTTTGGTCACAAAGAGATATCTAGAGGCCAAATATCAAGAAATGCATGATGTGGCTCTACGTCAAGAACTCACAGACATGGGAGAAATTACAATTGATAAATTGACAGCCTTAGTCCAGAAGTATTGGGTTATGGCGGAAACCAGCAGCCCTCAATTTGTGGTTGCTCGTTCTGTTACCTGCAGTGCTTCTGGTGTTCTGTGCCTTCTAAATGCTCTGATCTTGGCAGAAACTCAAATTCGAGAGGCGGTGGTGTATAAGAAGTGCAGCCTGACTACCGCTTCCAGCTATGGCTGGTCTACCAAATGGATTCTAATTGCTCAGACTGTTGGAGTGATTGTGGGCACAATTGGTCCCACTTTCAGATGGTGCATTGCCTCGTGCTTCAGGTGCTCCAGCAGAGGCAGTAGAAGCCTAAAAGATGAATTTAAAGTGGAATTATATTGGACTCAAAAACTGATGGAGTGCAAAGGAAGCTCGTTGCCTTCACAAATTAGGCACCACAGGTGCAGAAAACTTCTTCATAAGGCAAAAGGGCTTGCTCTAGACTTGTTTGCGAGAGCACAGATTTTCGTCGTTCTATGCAGCAAGCTAGTTCTTGTGGTCTCCAGCTCCATAGCAGTTCCATTCATAACATCGTTCCAACTTATCAAGCGCTTGAAGGTGCAGCCGAACGAAGACTCCATTCCAACAAATGTTGACAGGGTATTGGCATCAGAAGATCACAACATTCGGCACGTCCAGCGCTTTGCTCTGCGACTTCAAGGGGAGGCAGCGCTGCCGGATAACACACTGAAGAGCATCTGCAAAAAAGTTGACGAAGTGATAAAGACCAGCAGAAAGCACAAACCAGAAAGTCTACTACAGCTTCTGCGGAAGTCTAGCAACTTCAAGGGGGTAGCTGAATTTGATATTGACCAAGTAGAAAGCCTACATTTTCGTGAACCCCCAAACTGCTGGTCTTTACCTGTGGTGAACCTCACAAGCATCGCAGTAGCACTCCCCAATGTTGCAAGAGACAGAATTAACGATCTAGTTAGGAGTGTGAATGAGGGACTCTTCTATGTAAAGCTCATAGAAAAATGCTTGTACAAGAATGGAGGCTTGATGAACATAAGAAAGGCCGCTGATATTTGGGTAGGAGTTGAACTGGATGGCAAGTGGCGAGAAATGGATCTTTCTGACATCTCTCTCAAAAGTAGAAACTCCAAAGAGACGCTGCAAGAGCTCAGAGATGAAGGCCGGAAGATTGTAGACCAGTTCAAGGGAGAAGTAAAAGATTGCCTCATGAGGAACCCTTTTAACTGGCCACCTAGTGTTATTGCAGCCAACTCAATGTACAGGATCAGCATGACTCTCCTGCTGGCCTGTGGGGAAGAAAGACACCAGACAGACGAGGAATTGTTTGATCAATTATCTGTCATGATTGCAGATATCTTGGCAGCTTGCCTTACAAATTTAACTCGTGTGATAACAATCAAGTGTCACCGCAATGCCATTGAAGAAAGGGAGGAGAGCGTGCGCCAGGCGGCCCTTCTCCTGGGGCAAACCGAAGATATTCTTGAATTTCTGTGGCAGATTGAGATGCCAGGCTTGGATGCAGAACGAGCTGCATATGTTGATGAGTGGCGTCACGTAATGCTGCTGGAAGATGAGATCCCTTCGGGTAAAATCTTTTGGTCCAGTAGTGAAATGGCGACTTCGGAACCTGGCGGAGATCATGTAGTTATCAACGCGGTGGAGGAATCTTTCCAGCGTTCTGATCAAAGTTGTCACAGAATTCAGGAAGTTTTAGTTCCATGCAATGATAATCAGCCCAGAGGAGAAACTTGGGTCAGATTAGGTGAACCAGAATCAACAGCTGAAAGGGTTGAAGTTTGAAGATTCACTCATGACTAGGAACACAAATCTGCTAAATCCTGGATCTAATTTATTTTGTAGGTATTGCTAATCAAAGGGTTTCTGGGCTTACAGCTTGATGTCGATTCACTGATGATTATTACAGAATTTCATATTAGCCATATTATTGTCTTTTTTATTACTAATTTGGAAACACCTCAGCCCTTTATTTTTACAAGCCAGTTTTTCAGATCTATTTACAAATCTTCTCATCAATTACAGATGAGCAATAAAAATCAAGGTGGGCCCAACACTTCGTCATGGCCAAATTCTGGCCACTAATAAGACCTGTCTGGTCCAACTTGGACCAGGCATGGGCTTACTCAATGCAAACTGTCTTGCCATTGTTTTCCCTCTATCGCAAATGGGCTAACTGGCCACAAACGAAGCATTTATGGTAACAAAATTCAAATAGATTAATCATCCACGCCGTCATAGCAAATTATTTTTCATTAGAAATTTGAGCTTATTTTAAATATATATTATTGAAGCCTTATACATACATACATACATATATATATATATATACAAGAAAATATTATGTGGTTTGCACATATATTAGAGAATATATTTTAAAATCAAATAATATAAAAGTATATCAAATTACACAATTTTAATATTTATTCATTTTAATTTTTCATCTGTATAGCTTAATTATTTTTTGAAAATTGAGTTTGTATATTTAGGCTATGTTTGCTTTGTTTCATATACCTTAAAAAACACACGTTATAATTATTACATATTTTAAATTTTATTTCTTTTTCAATCTTCCTTTTATACACTTTTTAAAAAAATACTTAAAAAAGCACATACCTAAAAATATAAACAAACATGACCTTACTTCTCTTGTGCTTATCATATATAACAAATAATATTATTGTCTTACTTTTAAGAAAAGTTTAATAAATTAAATAAAAACTAAAAAAATTCAAAATTTAGATTTTAACGTCATGTGCTTCAATAATAAATTATTTTTTAGTAGTATCTTTTAATTAAATAACAATAATGATTATTAAATTTTAATTTTTATGATAAGGAAATTATTTGATTATATATGACATCTTACATTTATTAAGTAAAGTAAAAAAATAAATAAAGAACGTGTTGTTTAAAAAATAAAATATACAAAAAAATGAGAAAAATAATGTATATTTATTATGATAATAGTTATTTACAAGCTAGAAATTTTAATAATTTTACAATCTAATATCTCTTATATTTAAAGTATATTTGTGTCTGCAAAATTTACTTTTGAAATATAACAATCAAACTGAGATATTTGGTCAAAATAAATTCATATTCTTTTTATTATTTTTTTTAACTTAAGCTTTGATATTGTACTATTATATACAAAATCCATTATATATATAATTTTCTGAAAAAAACTTTTTAGAATCATATAAGAATTTTAACTTTGTATAACATTATGGTGGAATAAATCAAATTAAAACTATTTTATATTATTATTTAATATATTGATTTTTTCATTCAAATGTACACTAGTACCTAGTGCTTATTCAACTATATGATAGCATATTAAACTATAATTTATACAATAATAAAAATTAATAATTTATAAAACAACACTTATGTTAAAATTAACTTACTTTCACAAATAATTTAATGCAAATATCAAAATTATTCTTTTAATTTTGATAGGATAATGATCTTTCAATTACTTTATTGTAGCATTAACATTCACTCTCTTTCTCTTTTTAATTTTATAACCAATATATTTTATTTTTAAATTGATATATTATAAACAAAAATTTAGTAATTGCTTAAATAGATTTATTGAATTAAAAAATTATCAAAATATTATATTATGAAGTTCTATAATTAATTAGTTATATTAATTTTCTATTATTGTGCATTGATTTTAAACATACCTTTTTATGTCAATATTAATTAGATTAACTTTTAACATATCATCTTATCACTTCTTGCATATAAAGATTTAAAATTCTTAATTAATTTTTTTCTACTCATTACTAAATTTGATTTTATTTTTTACCTTTGTTTTCTTAATCCATAATATCTCATCAATATTGTTCTCATTAATAATTTTTAAAATTATTTTTGGTCCTTATAATTTAAATTTTCTTAATATATATATGTTGAGGATATTGATTTTTAGCCTATAATTAATTTACTTTTTTCAAAATTTTAGAACATTATTGTACCATATTTTGTTACTATTGGTTTTACATGATATTTTATAAAAATATAATTAACTAAAAAATAAATATAATAACGTCAAAGAATTATCACATATTTAATGAAATTGATGGTCTAGTATTAACTCACATTAAATATTTTGTAATATGTTATTATAAGAAGAATGTGTTTTATATAAGAAATTTCTTTTATTTTTGAAATTTTAATTCGTTACATATTTGAAAATACTGATGGACAAATATTTACTTGTTTTAAATATTTTATAACATATATGAATTTATTTATCTATTCAAAGTTTTATTTTATTATTACAACTTTATTTATGTTACCATTTATCTTTCATTCATAGTTTAATTTAATTGATATTTATATTTATATTTTTTAACAAATTGTTTTGTTAAGTGGTATAATCTTCCAATAAAGTTATTATAATGTTTTCAAAAATATAATTATGCAATAATACCATATACAATAAAGTAGATAGCAATATATTCATTTGTTTTAAATATTTTATAACATATTTATTTTCTTCACAAGAATATTGATTTCTTTTATATGTAATTTATTTATATAAATTTTTAACACATTGTTTTAACTTTATTTTTCTTGCTAATTGTTTCTCTAAAATGTTTAATAAATATAATTAACTATGAAATCAAATAACAATATAAAACATATCACCACATGTTTAATAAATTTGATTATCAAAATTTCACTTATTTTAAATATTTTATAATATATCGTTACAACAATGGTGATGTCTTATTATAGGAAAATTTTTATTTTTTTTAAATTTTAAGTCATTATTATAACTATTTGTTTCATCATTCATAGTTTGATTAACTAATATGATATCTATATTTGTAGATTTTTATCATATTTATTCATTTTCTATTTATTAGGCAATATAGATATGAAGTCAATGTCCTCCTATAAATTCATTGTTATGTTTTTTAAATACAATTATACAATTATAATTTAGTTTATTTTGAATATAAATTTAAAAATATTTTAAGAAAATTAGGATTCCATTTTTTAAAAATTTTACTTAAATTATAAATAATTTAAAATTCAATTAGTTCCCGGTAATTAGATATTTCTATTTAACATAACTTAGAAATAATTATGTAAGTAGTTTAAATATGTTGGGACTACATTAATCTTCTACTACTAAAAAATATATATTAATTAAAAATTTTATTAGTTTCCTACAATTAAAAGATTTCTATTTCACATAATTTAGATATACCTACAAAAGTAGTTTAGATATATTAGAACTTTATTAATCTTCTACTACAAAAAATAAATATTTTAATTAAAATTTTATTTTATTTATTTTTACATATATAACCTTAATTATTATAATAAATATAGATATTTAATTAAAGATATATATGACTTGTCACAATTGACAAAAACATTCACACTTTTTATATAGTATATAGTGTGTGTGTGGTATATACTATATAGTATAAATAGATAGATTAGAAAATATAACGTGCTTGAGACATATAGATCACATTTTCAAAATAAATAATATGTACATATTACATAATTTATTATTTGTCTACTATTATATGCAATTAACTTTCTATTAGAAATATGAGTTTATTTTAAATATAGAAAAATGACTCATGTTTAAAACCTTTGCATAAATATATATATATCTATGCAATACATGATTATTTGATTCAAACTATATTATATTTTTCTTCATTTTTAGCACTTCATCGCGACTCTATTTTTCTATCTATTTGTTCTCTGTAATATTTATTAAATATAATTAACTATAATGATAATATAAAATGAATCACCATATATTTAATAAATTTAATGATCAAATTTCACTCATTTTAGATATTTATTATGTATTGTTATAATAATAGCGATTACTTTATATATGAAATTTGTTATTTTTAAAATTTTAGCTCATTATTATAACTATTGTTTTATCATTTGTATTTTAATTAACTAATTTGATATGTACATTTGTCAATTTTTATCATGTTAATTCATTTCTATTTATTAGGCTATATGGTCATGAAATTAATATCCTCCAACGAATTCATTATTATTTTTTAAAAATACAATTATGCTATTGTAATATAGTTTATTATGAATTTAAATTTATAAATGTTTTTGAAAATATCGGATTCTGTTAATCTTTTAATTATACTTAATTTGTAAATAATTTAAAATTCTATTTGTTTCCTACTATTTAGATACTTCTGTTTTACATAAATTAGAAATAATTATATAAATAGCTTAAATATGTTGGAACTATATTAATTTTCTACTACTAAAAGATAAAATTTTATTTTTACCTATATAAACTTATTTACTACAATTAATGTAGACATTTAATTAAGGATATATATGTCTTTTCACAATTGACAAAAATATTTACACTTATATATATATATATATATATATATATAGAGTATAGATTTTATAATTTTAATTAACATCCT
Organism: Avicennia marina; assembly: GCA_019155195.1. Taxonomy (NCBI): domain Eukaryota; kingdom Viridiplantae; phylum Streptophyta; class Magnoliopsida; order Lamiales; family Acanthaceae; genus Avicennia; species Avicennia marina. The sequence continues at coordinate 1,064,214 of CM032779.1, forward strand.
AACCCGCATTATTAGTAAAATTTTAATAAAGAATACTTTTATTTAAAAATTAAAAACAAAGTAATGAGTTTGAATTTAAATTAGAGCTTGACACTTTATGAGCTTGAAAATAATTTAGGCTTTTATCAGAGCTCGGCTTTCATAATCTAACTCGAGTTTGGGTCCACTATTTTTGTATCGACTCTTTTTGTTTGCATCCCCATTGGTACCTAACTCCAGTAGTTTCTAGTTTTTATCGAAGCAAAACACGACTAAACAAGCCATAAATGCCTTATGGGACAAGTAGAGAAAAGCGTGTTACAGTAGCATGTTGGACGAGGTCCAAGACTAGAGGAGTCATTGTCCCTTCTGCTCTTTTGTTTTGCGAGGGAATTGGCGCACGGACCACGTTTCCATGCATCCAAGAATTCCAACTTTGAAAATAAGGTTAAAATGATTTTCCTTTCATTTTCTTGACAATTTTGTGGGGAAAATAATCTTCTTTCACTTCCACTATATTTTCTTTCGACTTTACTCTTTCTTGTCATCTCCCTTATCAACTAAACAACTAAAATCATTTTCTTTTCTTTTCCTCGCAAGATCCTTGAACCAAACACAGTGTTAGTGGTTTCCTTTCCAAGAAAGTTAAAACGAAAAGACTGAAAAGCGTCAACGCGAGTCCCTTTGTTTATGTATACATCTTTAACAAATGCCATTAATCTTGAATGCCGAGCTTCTCATTTGTCAATCACAGAAAGCTTGGAAACTTGGAGGAAAATTCAGGCAACCTGGAAGGCCACTTCCTAGCATATCACTCTCCAGTTTCCTCTACCTCCATGATATAAATATACATATCCCTTCGCCTAGCAGAAGGCCAACCAGCAGAAACTCTCCCAGATTCTTGTAAACCTTTTAAGCCTCACAGATTGTCGTCTTCCACCTGCCAAGTATGGAAGCCAACCATAGCAGCACTTACTTGCAAAAACAACTAGAAGCCCCCATGCTGTGGATAGGTGTGTATGTCGCCTTGGCCTCATTAACCCTGTCCCTTGCAATGGTCTTGGATTTCTTCCATGGATTCCGAACCAAAAAGCTTTGGTTCCCATGCAAATACTTCTCCCTGAATGCCACTTCCTCGACCCTCTTGGCCGTGGCGATGAAGCTGCCGGTTGACCTGACCACAAACATGTGGGCCGTTATGGACAGACTGGCGAAGATAAGCAGCCTTGCTTTGATGTCAACAGCTATGGCAAATTTCATGCCATCTTTGGGATCAATGGGTGACAAGGGGATCCTAATCAACGTAGCTGCATTAGTCATTCTCATAGTCACAGTCATTGCAGATGTGTGCATCCAAGTTGTCCAAGTACGCTCTTTTCTTCCCCACAGAGTGCTGTTCCCTGAAGAAGCTTTGGCCATGAGTTTGATGCTGCTTTTGCTTCTTGTGTTGGTCTCTTCAGCCATAATGGTTTTGTCCACAAAGAGATATCTAGAGGCCAAATATCAAAAACTGCATGATGTGGCTCTGAGTAAAGAACTCTCAGACATGGGGGTGATTACAACAGATAAGCTGACAACCATAGTCAAGAAGTATTGGGTGATGGCAGAAACCAGCAACCCTCAATTTGTGGTTGCGCGTTCGGTTGCCGGCACTGCTTCTGGTGTTTTGTGCCTTCTAAATGCTCTGATCTTGACAGAAGCTCAAATTCGGGAGGCGGTGGTGTATAAGAGTTGCAGTCTAACTACAGCTTCCAGCTATGGCTGGTCCACCAAGTGGATTCTAATCACTCAGGCTGTTGGAGTGATTGTGGGCACAATTGGTCCTACTTCCAGATGGTGCATTGCCTTGTGCTTCCGGTGCTCCAGCAGAGGCAGTAGAAGCCTTAAAGATGAATTTAAAGTGGAATTATATTGGACTCAAAAACTGATGGAGTGCAAAGGAAGCTCGTTGTCTTCACAAATTAGGCACCACAGGTGCAGAAAACTTCTTCACAAGGCAAAAGGGCTTGCTCTAGACTTGTTTGCGAGAGCACAGATTTTCGTCGTTCTATGCAACAAGCTAGTTCTTGTGGTCTCCGGCTCCATAGCCATCCCATTCATAACATCGTTCCAACTTATCAAGCGCTTGAGGATGCAGTTGCGCGTAGACTCCATTCCAACAAGTGTTCACAGGGTACCAGCATCAGAAGATCACAACGTTCAGTACGTCAGGCGCTTTGCTCTGCAACTTCAAGGGGAGACAGCGCTGCCGGATAACACACTGAAGAGCATCTGCAAAGAAGTTGATGAAGTGATCAAGACCGGTAGAAAGCAGAAGCCGGAAGGTCTACTACAACTTCTGCAGAAGTCTAGCCACTTCGAAGGAGTAGCTGAATTTGACAGCGATCAAGTTGAAAGCCTGTATTTTCCCGAACCACCAAACTGTTGGTCTCTACCTTTGGTGAATCTCACAAGCATTGCAATAGCACTCCCTAATGTTGCAAAAGACAGAACTAACAATCTAGTTAGGAGTGTGAGTGAGGGGATCTTCTATGTAAAGCTCATAGAGAAATGCTTGTACAAGAATGGAGGCTTGAGGAACATAAGAAAGGCTGCTGATATTTGGGTAGGAGTTGAACTATGTGGCAAGTGGCAAGAAATGGATCTTGCTGAGATCTCTCTCAAAAGTACAAACTCCAAAGAGACTCTGCAAGAGCTCGTAGATGAAGGGAAGAAGATAGTTGCACAGTTCAAGAGAGATGTAAAAGACTGCCTCATGAGAAACCCTTTTAACTGGCCGCCTGGTGTCATTGCAGCCAACTCAATGTACAGGATCAGCAAGACTCTATTGCTGGCCTTGCGGGAAGACAGCGACCAGACAGACGTCGGATTGTTTGATCACTTATGTATCATGATTGCAGACATATTGGCAGCTTGTCTTACAAATTTAACTCGTGTGATAACAATCAAGTGTCACCGCAATGCCATTGAAGAAAGGGAGGAGAGCGTGCGCCAGGCGGCCCTTCTCCTGGGGCAAACCGAAGACATTCTTGAATTTCTGTGGCAGATTGAGCTGCCAGCCTTGGATGCAGAACGAGCTGCATATGTTGATGAGTGGCGTCACGTAATGCTGCTGGAAAATGAGACCCCTTCGGGTGAAATCTTTTGCTCCAGCAGTGAAAGGGTTGGTTCAGAACTTGACGGAGACCGTGTAGTTATCAATGTGATAGAGGAATATTTCCAGTGTGCTGAGCAACGTGGTCAGACAATTCGGGAAGTCTTAGTTCCATGCAATGATAATCAGACCAGAGAACTAACTTATGTCTGATTAGGTGAACCAGAATCAACAGTTCAAAGGGTTGAAGTATGAAGATTCACGCATGACTAGTGAAAAAAATTTGCTAAATCTAGGCCCTAATTTATTTTGTAGGCATTGCTAATCAAAGGGTTTCTGGGCTTAGAGTTTTCTCTAGATTCACGGATGATTCTTACAGAATTCCATATTATTGTAATTTTTATTATAAATTAGAAAACACTTGAGCCCGAGCACCAAATTTCACGAACCAGGTTTTCTGATTTATTTTCAAATCTCGCTGTCAATTATAAAAGAACACTAAAACATGGAACTAGGCCCAACACATCGACACTGTCAAATTCTGACTTGTAACAAGAACCTATCTTGCCCTTATTTTCCCTCATTAATGGGCTAAGTGGCCACAAACAAAGCATTTTGGTTAACAAAATCCAAATGGATTTATTCACGCCTTCGTAGCAAGGTATTCTTTATTAGAAATTTGAGCTTTAAATATATATGATTGGAGCCTTCACACACATACACACACGTTAGAAAATATAACGCGCATGAAACATTTTTAAAATAAATAATAAGTACTGATTACATAATTTATAATTGGTCTATTATTATATACGACTGATTTTTTATTAGAAATATGAGTTTATTTTAAATCTAGAAAAAGGATGCATGCCTAAAACCCTTGTGTGTGTGTGTGTGTGTGTGTCTAGGCAATACATGGTTATTTGATTCAAACTATACTATCTTCTTCTTCTCTTCTTGTTTTTTTTTTCTTTCAAATTTCATAGTTAAGGCCTTTAAAATTTTTTACTTATGTAGCATAGTTATTTTTAAATATTGGATTATATATTTATTTCACGTTGTTTATCATGTGGCAAATGATATTAATGTTGAACTTATAAAAATAAACTAACAATTAAAATAAAAACTAATGAAAATTAAATCTTAAATTCTAACATCAAGACATAGTCATTACAATACTTTTGATAATAAAATAATTTTGATTAAGTAATGATTGAGAGAAAGGCCATTTAAATTTTATTTTTATATAAACAATATATGGTTGATAAGAAAACTATTTGACCATTAAAGTTAAAAACATAATTAAGAGTATGTTATTACTATGAAAATAATTATTTTAAACTATGTTAGGTGCTTATGGAACTTACATATTTAGTATAATGACTAAATTGAAAATATTTATTTAAAATTGATTTTTATCCATCTAGTTATTTTTTCTTTTAAACTTTTCAAATTACAAACTTCACTATTTTTTAATAAAATATTGTAGTCTTTGCATAAAGAACTTCTGGCTAATTTTTAAATAATCAAATATATGTTTTAAATAACCATATATAAAATGAGACCCCTTCAAGTGAAATCATTTGGGGGTTTTTATATTTAATATTCATTTTTTTCTATTTTTTAAAATATCCATTTTCCCTTAAATTGTACGGAATGTACCATTTCCTCATTTCAAATGACTGAATGCCATCAACCAAGAATGTCATTCTGTCTTTAATAACTACTGTAAGAAATCTTTTGGTTCTTATTTCCTTGAAATGGAGATCCATAACAAAAATATTCCATTTTATTTTCTTAATTTCTTCTCTAGCCGAGTGTGAGAAATTGCCTTTTGATTTACCAAAAGTAGAAGAAGAATTAGTAGCAAGTTATCAAACAAAATATTCAGGTATCCCCTGAGCCAAGTAGAATATACATGAAGTAGCAAGATACTTCTTCTATCCTTTTCCTCCTATTATTTAAATTTTTTTAACACATTGTCGTGCCTCTATTTTCTAGCCATTTGTTTTCTATAATATTCATTAAATATAATTAACTATTAAATCAAATGATAATATAAAATAAACCATCACATGTGTAATAAATTCAATGATCAAGTTTCACTCACTTTAGATATTTTATTATATATTGTTATAATAATAATGATATCTTTATAAGTGAAATTTGTTACTTTAAAGTCTTAGCTCATTATTATGACTATTTGTTTCATCATTTATATATTAATTAACTAATTTGATATCTATATTTGTGAATTTTTATCATGTTAATTCATTTCTACTTTAGGCTCTATAGTTATGAAGTCAATACCCTCCAACGAATTCATTGTTTTTTTTTTAAAATACAATTATGCTATTGTAATTTAGTTTATTATGAATTTAAAATTATAAATGTTTTTGGAAATATTGGATTCTATTAATCTTTTAATTATACTTAATTTATAAATAATTTTAAATTCTATTTGTTCCTACTTAGATACTTCTGTTTTACATATATTAGAAATAATTATACTAGTAGTTTGAATATGTGGGGACTATATTAATTTTCTACTACTAAAATACAAATTAATTAAAAATTCTATTAGTTTCCTATAACTAAAGGATTTGTATTTTACATGATTTAAAGACAAATACAAAAGTAGTTTAAATATGTTAGGACTCTGTTAATCTTCTACTACTAAAAGATAAAATTTTATTTTTACCAACAAAAGTTGACAGGATACTAGCATCAGAAGATCACAATGTTCAGCACGCAAGGGACTTTGCTCTACGACTTGAAGGGGAGGCAGCGCTCCCGGATAACACATTGAAGAGCGTCTGCAAAGAAGTTGATGAAGTGATCAAGACCGGTGGAAAGCAGAAGCCGAAAGGTATACTACAACTTCTGCAGAAGCCTAGCAAAGGGGTAGCAGACTTTGACAGCGATCAAAGTTGAAAGCCAACATTTTCCTGAACCACTGAACTATTGGTCTCTACTTGTGGTTAATCTCACAAGGCATTGCAATAGCACTCCCCAATGTTTCAAGGGACAGAATTAACAATGTAATTAGGAGTGCGAGTGAGGGGATCTTCCATGTAAAGCTCATAGAGAAATGCTTGTACAAGAATGGAGGCTCGACGAACATAAGAAAGGCTGCTGATATTTGGGTAGGGGTCGAACTATTTGGCAAGTGGCAAGAAATGAATCTTGCTGAGATCTCTCTCAAAAGTACAAACTCCAAAGAGACTCTGCAGGAGAACGGCAGAAGATAGTTGCACAGTTCAAGAGAGATGTAAAAGACTGCCTCATGACGAACCATTCTAACTGGCCAGCTTATGTCATTGCAGCCAACTCAATGTACCGGATCAGCAAGGCTCCATTGCTGGGCTAGCGGGAAGAAAGCGACCGGACAGACGTCGGATTGTTTGATCAATTATGTGTCATGATTGCAGACATACTGGCAGCTTGTCTTACAAATTTAACTCGTGTGACAACAATAAAGTGTCACCTCAATGCCATTGAAGAAAGGGAGGAGAGCGTGCGCCAGGCGGCCCTTCTCCTGGGGCGAACTGAAGACATTCTTGAATTTCTGTGGCAGATGGAGCTGCCAGGCCTAGATGATAAACAAGCTGCATATGTTGATGAGTGGCGTCACGTAATGCTGGTGGTAGATCTCAGACCCCTTCGGGTGAAATCTTTTGGTCCAGCAGTGAAAGGGTTGCTTCAGAACTTGACGGAGATCGTGTAGTTATCAATGTGATGGAGGAATCTTTCCAGTGTGCTGAGCAAAGTGGTCAGACAATCCGGGAAGTCTTAGTTCCATGCTATGATAATCAGACCAGAGAACTAACTTGTGTCTGATTAGGTGAACCAGAATCAAGGGTTCAAAGGGTTGACGTTTGAAGATTCACTCATGACTAAGGAAAAAATTGCTAAATCCGGGCCCTAATTTTTATTTATTTATTGGTGTAGGTATTTCTGATCCAAGGGTTTCTGGGCTTTGAGTTTAATGTAGATTGATGATTATTACGGAATTCCATATTACCTATACTATTGTCGTTTTTATTATTAATTTGAAAATACTGGGAGACCTGATTTTCACAAACCATTTTTTTAGATTTGTTTTCAAATCTCGTAATCAATTATAAATGAGCACTATTACATCCAGTTAGGCCCAATACACCCTTTTGGTCAAATTCTGACCAGTAATGAGAACCTGTCGGGTCCAACTTGGACCAATGCCTTCTATCCTGCCATTGTTTTTCCTCTCTTATAAATGGGCTAATAAGCCATCAACAAAGCATTTTTTTGTTAACAAAATCCAAATAGATTAATCACGCAAGCCTTCATAGCAAAATATTATTTATTAGAAGTTGAGAGCTTATTTTAAATATATATATTATTGAAGCCTTCTTCCTTACGTATCATAGTTAGTTTTAAATATTGGGTTGTATATTTATTTCACCGTGTTTATCGTATGCCAAATAATATAAATGTTGAACTTATAAAAATAAACTAATGATTTAATTAAAAACTAATGAAAATTAAATGTTAAATTCTAGTAGTATTTACAATACTTTTGATAATAAAATAATTTTTAGTAGTATATTTTAATTAAGTAATGATTGAGGAAAGGCCATTTAAATTTTAATATTATATAAACAAAATATGATTGATAATAAAATTATTTAACCATATATTTCATCTCAAAGTGATTCATTAAAGTTAAAAACATCATTACGAGTATGTTATATGCTATGAAATAATTATTCTAAATTGAGAACGTTGAGATACTTTTAGAATTTAATTTATTTTAAACTATGTTAGGTGCTCATAAAATTTACATATTTAATATAATGACTAAATTGAAAAGATTTATTTAAAACTGATTTATATCCATCTAATTATTTTGTCTTTTAAACTTTTCAAATTACGAAGTTTATCATTTTTTTTCAAAAAGATGTTGTAGTCTTTGTACAAAGAACTTCTGGTAAATTTTAAAGTAACAATATATAATGTTTTAGTGACGTAAATTGAATTAAAATGATTTTTTTTTTTTCTTATGACTTAGTTTATCCACGAGAACTGCTTCAGAAAAAATGGCTAGTTGTCAATGTGGTGCTCCTTTAAGCTAAAGGAGGTGAAGCAAGGTTCCGATGAGGGAATCCACAGAGTGAATAGCAATTTAAGAGTGTGCTTTGTTTTAACAATTTAGAGTGAAAAGAAAAATAAAAAAATAAAAGAAAAAAATAAAAGAAATTAAAAATTCTATATAATATTTGGTTGAAAAGATTTTAATAAGAAAAGGAATTTTTTTAAAATAAAGAAGGAAATCAAATCAAACAAAAACTTAAAATTAATTTTTTAATACTTCATGAAAAAGTAAGGAAGAAATAAATAAAAGAAATAACTATTTCTTCGTTATTTTGTGAGAAAAATAAAATTTCCTTCCTTAAATTATAATTTTCTTCTTTATAAGAATTTTTTTTTTTCTAACCAAACAACTAAAATTATTTTTCTTAACATTCCCTGTACTTTTTCTTTTTTAAATTCCAACAATCAAACATAGTGTAAATGCACTGGGATAGACTGCTGAACCCAGTAATGGTCTTCCAGCTGGCGAGTTATCCAAACTAGCGCCAGGAAGGTCTCAGGTTGTCCAAAAAACAGGACTCCAGAGGCGTTGGAGTGGAGACGTTATTCTAATGAGTTCAACACCCTCTGAACTTCATCCAAGTGCATGTTCTGCATGCTCAGTCAAATAATGCGGATTGTTAAACTTCATCCCAAAGGTTTGTGAAGGTAATTGTTCTTTGTCCTCTCGCTGTCCAATTCTAGCACCCCAAGTATTATTTTAAAGGACAAATTAATTATAGTATCATTTGATATTATTTTGACTAATAAGTATATAATTTTATCAGTAGTTGTTAAGTCTGGACAATTTATCACCGTCAGCTTCATTGAAATGTGGAGCTGCTTCTTAGTTAAGCAAGCACCAATACTGTTCCTGTTTTAACTTATGTAATAAGATACTTCACCGTGTTACAAAAAATATGATATTATTATTTGCCATGGGAGGAAAAAACAGGGAAAGAAGGAAGACAAGAAGCCGAAACAGAAGAACACCAGTGTCACAGAAAAATTCACTATGCTTTGCTCTCTGAGTTCAGTATGTAGTTTACAAGTATAGCTTCATTCTAGATTGTATAGCTGTGCTATCTCATCTATACATATCTCAAAATGTAAGTGAAATGTTGGGATGCAACTTAATTAATGAAGCTAGGCATGAAAAAATAACAAGAAACATTGCAAGACATATTGACATTTTAACTGGTTTATTAGCAATTGACAACGATCACCCACTCTTCTAACCGCCCGAAGCCTCAACCGAGCAGGGAAGAAACCTGGCCGTTTGCCTATGGTTGTGTCCCTAGGAATTCTAGCCACGTTTCTGCAAGAATTACTGCTGCACACCTCTGTAAGACTGAGGAAACCATTTCGACAACAAAAAATGCTTCCCCTTCATTATCAACAAGAAAATCCCGTAGCAAGGTATGTGCATCAATGCTACGCTAGAATACCTGCACATTTCATATTGAATAGGCCCTGATTATTAGTTTTTACCCTCAAAATAGAATTATGCAACTTACTGAGGCTTAGGAAATGCTTACCATAATGGGGCATATGAAGATGACAGATCAAGAAAAGGGTAAGGCCACCTGTTTCGGGAAAGGATTACAGTTAACTCGTACAGGCATGCTGTTTTTCATTGACTAAGAGGGATGAGGAGATAAGGTTTTTACCAGATAGAGACACAGGCATGAGCTATCCACTGGAAAAGAACATAAACAGAAGTCCATAGGACGAAGTAGCCGATTCGGAACCATGGGAACCGCTGCAATATTGACAACAATGGCAAGAAGTTACAAAGGGCATGATAAGAGGGGTTGGACATGTGAATTCATAGTGGAAGCAGCAGAGGGCTTTTCCCACTTACCAGGCTATTTAAAGCAGTTTCTCCAAGCAGGAAAATGGCATTTATCGAGTGCATGTTTATGATCAACTGCATGAACAGTTTGCACTTTTTATTTGATTACAAACAAAAGGGAGAATATAATATGTTGAAACAGGGTTAGTCAGAAATACTTACAAAATTCAGATTGTAATCTTTGATGGTAAGGAAGGGAACAATTATGAACCAAAAGACTGTGTCCGTCAGCATCACAGCTCCAGCATTCATCTTTAAAAATGATGATAGAATAAACTGTCAAACTCTATTTATGTAAAGGATGTAAAAATCCCTATGCCAGCAGTGTTCTCTGAGGCCCACCTGGAAAATGATTTGAAAGATATAAGCCAAGAATCCAGCTTTCTGGTGATGTTCTTGATTAAGCTCCATGCCTTTCCTGGCATTCTGTGCACTCGTGGACGATCCATAAGATCGACTTTCAGTGTCAAAATGCTCGTCGTCGCCAGTTCTGTTCCTGTATCGGTAGCATCCTTGAAAGGACAGCAAGGATCCAAGCTGTAGCAGATTTCAATGTCAAAATACAGAAAGATGTGACGCAAGTATTTGTTCAGACATGGTACATAGGCCATTACTTACCCCGAAATAGACCGTGATCAGTGTAAAAGTCCACCTGTTAAGCAACATTATGAAACACTTAGCATGAGGGATGCAAAATGGTACACGCCAAAATCCTCTACATCTTCTTTTTCAAGGAACTCAATAAGATGACTTACTGAGTGTAGAAGTAGAAAATGCTGCCTCCATCAACAATGACATTTAGGATAAGCATCAGCACAAGCACAAAGAAGGCAAAGATCCTGAATGTAAGAAGCCAGCCAGGGTGGATGCTTCGGAGACACGGCTTCCACACTTCATCCTCATACAAGAATCCCGGAGACTCTTGCTGTTGGTTTTCTGAACTTCCTTGTTCTGAAGTTTGACGACACTCGTATTTAAATATAAGAATGGAGGCAAAAACCATTGACATTAGAACCCATATGGAGCAGAGCAAGACCCTCCAGTTCAGCCAATAAGATGCAGTGGTTGTGTCAACAGTCATGCCTGGCTGCCATGATTTTGTAGATCCAGTTATGAATGTCAAGAAACTCATACTCTTGTTTCCAACTCCTCCAGGACTTTTGTCTCAATCTCAGCTCTGAAAAGTTGTCAATCAAAAAAATGTCTTGGGGTCCTAAGAATCAGGATGTAAATTATAACCAGAGACAAAATTTTTTGATAAAAATAAAAATTGAATAGAATTCAATGAATAAGTTCTTAGTTTTTTTTCTGAAGATGATAAAGGACTCTAACTTCTGGTGATATCTAACCATAAGAAAGATGGAATTGTTTAAACAAACTGAAACTAGAATCTGGATCAAAGAACCGATTGGAAAATAAGACAGGAAACCGTATTGGGAGAAAGAATTCGAGACTGTCGAAAGGTTATGCTATGATAAGTAACCTGTTGAGACTATGAAGCAGAAAAATATGCAAAGCTGAATGTCCCAAGAAAGGATCAAATTCTTCCGCAAAGCAATGGTCTAAGGACTTTGAAGAACAACTGCAGGGATGCAGAATTAGGACATCAAATCCCATGACAGAAACATAACTTTGAGGCAGCGCTAAACACGGCCATTCCGGCCAGATTAATAACAATTACAGAATTGGCTGCTGCAGAGAGATCAGAAAAAACAAGAAGATATTTAAGAAAACTCAGCACATGAAAACTGATCCACGTTAACATCTGAGAAAGTAATCAGAGATTCCAAACTTTCAAGGCCTATTTGCAGAGAAAGACATGAACAAATATTACTGTTTATTCAAATGAAAAATGGTGGAAGAAAGAACTGCAAGATTCTTAATTGTAAGGAAAGAAAGGTTGGAATACTTACAGGGAAAAACAAATACTATGTGGGGGTGTATAAGACAGAAGATGCTTTGCTTCATTTGAAAATCTTTATAATATTGGAAGGAAAAAAAGAACAAAGAAATAATGGGGTGCTTTCTGCATAAGCTTCCCACTTTTCTTTTCATATTTGTTTATTATCCCCACGAGATCCTTCGACAAGGGCCGGTCTAAAATATGTTGTCATGCATCTTTACATTCCATGCAGATATTAAAATCCTCAAAAGACATGTTCCAAAATGTAGGATTTGTCACCTTTCCTTGTACAGTTGCAGCCTTGATTTGAGTCTTTATAGGGGTTGGGTAGTGTTTGCTTACGTGGATTTTGTGTTGGATTGCTTGGAACAGAAAATTTATGGTTCTTGTTGTAGATCTCCCATTAAAGGAATAAAAGCAGTAAAAAGGAATATAAATCTTCCATTTTTGTTGCAAGTTTAGAGCAAAAAGCATATTATGATCTACCCCACCCCAAAGAAAAGGTTTAATACTTGTATTGCAAAGACTAATGTATTGTCATTACAAAAATTTTGGTGTATGATTTGGATAGTTAAAAAAAAATTAAGTTCTATAACAGGATATATTTTCTTTTTCCTTTTTGTCTTTTAATTACACAAACGGAAATATAAAAAGCTTGGGTCCAATATATACCGGTGTCCACTGAATCCAATATTATATACATACATATATTTGACAAATCTAGTTGGGTTTTAAGAAAATAAATAAATAAATGTAGTGGGGTTGAAGACTTGGTTGTCCGCTTTTGAGATTATGGTCAAAGCAAAATTTTGAATATCTTTTTAGCACATTAACTTGCTTATGTGGAGTTTGTGTTGGATTGTTTGTGGATTCTTTTGTGAATAAATAAATTAATGCTCCTTGTTGTTGACATCCATTTGCTATCGACGGATTAAAGGCAACTGTTTAGTTTTAAATTCGGAGCACCTTCTTTAATAATCATCTTCAAGTTCTATAAAAAAATTTAGAAGAGAGAGAGAGAGAGAGAAAAAAAGCATATAATCCCCCCCCCCCCCCCCCCCCAAGAAACACATTGAATATTAGTATTTCAAAAACTAACACTAATCTCATTGTTAAATTTTTGGTCATGGTTTAGAATTTAAACCATGCTAGGAATTTTTTTACCTTTTTGTCTTTCATAAAACAAATGGAAAAAAAAAAAACAAAGAAAAAGAAAAATGATGTTGTCACTAATTCTAGTGGGGTAAAAACTTTGGTCCACTAATTTGAGCATCTTTGGACACATTGGTTCATCCCTTTATGTAAAATTGGGAAAAGTGGTCCAACGACCATGATAAAGACATTCTCTCGGTACAATTTTCGCTCTCCTTTGCCCCAAGGCAGGGTTTTGCAGCAGGCAGTGCAAAGCAGACCCACACGAAAATTAGTTTTACATTATTATTATATTAATATCTACGATACAAAGTTGTATATTTGTTTAAATGAATTAATAATATTTTTTCATACAAAATTTATGTTAATGAAAAAAATTTAAAAATATATGGTAAAATAAAATGAAGAACGGATATTGTATGAGAAGAAATAATAAATTAGAATTGAGATAAGAGAATTAAAATTAAAAAAAAAATGTATACTTAATATATAGTACGTACAGCTATCAAGTTTAGATATAACTAAATTAGCGATGAAAATTGAATCTTTCATAATCTGACCTGTAATATTAAGTGTCTAAGATTAATTTGATTACACTAAATAAATTTACATTTGTATCTTTTTTTCCACTTAATAATGAACAAATTATCCTTTTTTTTTTGTTATAATAGGAAAATAAGAAAAGGAGCGCAGACTTGTGGAAATTTAGCTGATGATAACTTTTGTTTTAAATATTCAAAATAATTTTAATAAAAATTAAAGTAAAAAAATAAACTGTTGAGAATTAATTAATTGGGAAATTAGAAATGGTGACACCGACTTGGGGAATACCACAGCTGGATTCGGCAAGCAAAGTCGTGTTTCCATGAAGTAGCATTTGTTATCTGTGAATTACGCGTGACTTGGGCCCAAAGCAAAGGAACGCATTGGGCTCCATTACACGCGACAACAACGTTTTCCACCGCATTCCCCAGTTGCTGGTATACGTCACCCATTATTCGCATTTAATGCCACGCGTCCCCAACTGGTCACGTGACAATCTCTCCATTATCCCATATTAGTTCTTTTATCCTTCTGTGTTTGTTTTCTATTTTTCCATCGAAATCTTCTATCCCAGTTTTTCATCACATATCAAGACTTATTACGTGTAATCGTACTCAACCCATAGCAAATACCCTATATGATTATATATTAAAGAAACATAGAGACAAAGCCGAAAATAGAGAATATAATTTTATGAGTAAATAGTAATAATGTATTTATACAATTGTCACTTAGTAAACAAGTAATACCTATGATAACTCTATATTAATGCAAATAGAGGGACAAAGACTCCACGGGCAAAAATACCTAGAATCATTCTTATCCATTATTGATGTCTAATAACTTAATCAAAAGATTTCTAGGATAAAAATTGATGCACATGATGATCATGTTGAGACCAACACATGATTGTTAGTGAAATTACAAGCGCGCTTTATCCACTGCGTACGAAACCCACGCCAACTTGACTTTAGAGCCACATACAGAACAAGGTCTAATGCAACAGATACATTCAAAAAATTAACACGGCTACAGTTGAACTACGTATGCCCTTGAAATGATATCAAAAAAATATATACGGACTTGGAAAAGAGAATTCACATGCAGAAAAGGAAACAGTACGAGGGACAACAGTGGAAAGGTCGAATGAACATGAAATTGCAGTGATGCTTTCAATCGCCTGTGTTATGAAAATAAAACATGCTTCTTTAGTTTGCTTGCAGTAAGTAATTGGGCCTAACCTGTGGCAGCTGCCGCTGCTGCATTTGAGGTGTGTTATTTTGGAATGGATTCATCGGTTGGACACTGATACACAAGAAAAATGAATGAATAAATAAATAAGAGACAATGTGTGTATGCGTAACGAAAGAGAGAGCTAGAGTTGGTTACATTACACAACGCATGAACAAGCAAAATGAATCCAACACTCAACTACATTTAACAAAGGAAACCACGTCTACCTTCGTGGTTTTTGTGCCCTCAAAGAAGACGAAAGCTATATATTAATGGTTTTTAAAGATAGTCTACGGACACTGCATGGAGGCAGATTCCTGTGACGTTTTGACAAGAGTGAGGAAGAAAGCAAGAAGAGAAAGAAGAAGGCATGTCTCGTTGGCTGCACAAGAATGGTATGCTGATGTGATTAGTTAAAAGGAATCTCACACTAAGTGCATGGGAATATAGCATGTTGAATTAATGAACGACTTCCGGGGCCAATTAGAATTAGGGCCACAGCAAATCACATTCTGTAAAGTGGTCGTTCTATTTGGTTGTTCATGTTCATAACCGGCTTTTTCATGCAAGGGATGATGGACTGAGACATGGACGTAGACAAGTCATGACACGAAAATGATGTGAACCAGATGCATGCGATATCTCGTTGAGAGAAATTCGGAATTGCATAAATTAGAGACTTGATGGAATTTTCTACACGTGATCCAGTTGAACGAAATTACAAATAATTAATCTCAGAACAGTTTGAATTAGATATTGTATTAGTTGTTCCAGATTGAAAAAGTGTGGGGAAAGGGAGGTGCCTATAAGTGAGAACGACCCATAAAACTATTGCCTTAAGAGTTAAAACGTTGTGTCATGTTTACTTGTTCACTTGGCCCAACAGATAGTTACACTTGCCTAATTGGTCCAATTGCTTCCCGAGTGTTATTGGTAGAATATTTCTCCTCTGTCTAGTTGCACTTCACCACCAAGCCAAGGTCTAATATTAGGCTTACACACTTAGCCCTTTGTCATGCTCACAACACATGGTGTCAATGTTGTATCAAAGCAGATAGTTAGGCATAGAATGGAGCATGCAGATGGTGCCGGATTGTCCATGGTTGTGTCTAAGGTGACAATTTTTAACCTGACTCAATCCTTACCCAAAATTAGTGGATTTGAGTCAAGCATTTGCAAGGCGATATCAAAATTCAGTCAGATCTACGAATCCACGAAAATAAATGGGTCAATTTCAAATTACCCAACGAATTAACTTACAAATATATTTTAAATAATTTAATAAATACTTGTATAAATACAAAAAATAAATAAATAAAATGATTAATAATGCTTTTACAATCTAGTATGATAAAAAATTGAAACTTTTTATTAATCAAGGCATATAAATTGTATTTTGGTATTATTCAATCATTATAAAGAAAAAATATTTTTTTATTGGTGAATTGACAAGTCAAATTTCGATGACTCACGAAATTGAAAAGTCGGATTCAAATTTAAAAAATCTAAAGCATAAAAATAATTGAGTTAAATTTAGGTCTACAGGTTTCATTTTATACCCAGACTTGTTGCCACCCCTAATTGTGTCCTTACGTAGGTTGCCCACGTTGTGTCAAAACATATACCTAGGCCTGGAACGAGTATGAACATGGTGTTCGATTGTCCATGGTTGTGTCCCTCGTGCAGGTTGTCAATGTTTTGTCCTTGTGGTGGATTTCAAGAAGATGGTCGGTGCTACTTCTTGAACCAGCTCTTAAGTATAGTTAGCTTAACATTCTTGATGAAACTATTAGTACTCAAAAACTTTTGATTAACAGAGTATTGAGAATGAGACAAGTGAAAGTACCCCATAAACCTATTGTTTTTTAGATTAAAATATAATCTCAAACCTACAAATATATTTACTCGCTGAACGGATGGTTGCTTTGTTGCTCATGAATAAAACTTTCGATTTAGTAGGAATCCATCACTAAACTCAATAAGTCCAGAGCTCACAGGCTCTCAACAAATACTTATCCTATGTATACACTTACATTTATAACAATATCAACAAACACACCAATAATGCAACATATGTTTAGAAGGAAGCCAATGAAAGGTGCACAGGTAATATAGATATAGAACAGCAGATAGCTAAAACACACACGTACAGACACAGAAGATATAGCAAGAGGTAACACACTTTTAGAAGCATCTTCAGCACCTGAGTGAGATCCAACTTCACTCCTGGAAGTTCAAGAACTGCAAAGAAACAAGTATATAAGCTTGCAAGCCATGATTAAGCAAAAATAACTGAGCAAAGCTAATTGCTCTCAAGGACTTCACTAACTTTAAGATTGAAAGAATCTTCAGAGAATGCAATTGCTCCTTACAGTTGGGCTAAATTAAGAGAAAACTAACACATTTCCAGCAACCTTCGCAAGAAACAAAAGCCCTTTAAAATGGTCTCTGCACTCATCCCCCTTCGCCGTTTTCTAGTCTTCCTATATTTTGCAGGAAGACGTCATCCCATCATCACTGATACAAGAAGCCAAATTCTGAGAATCATGCAAAATAGCTTTAACCAAGGGTCAGTTTGAACACTAAGATACTCACATATTATTCAGATTATAATTTATAAACAGCAGGCCACCAAGTTGGCACTGTAATTCGTAGAATCGGCTACCTTCCCAGCTTTCTAAGGTTACATATCATGCACGGATAATGCTAAGTATCAAGTACAAGTTGGTTGTCTCACAATGAAAAAGAGAGAATGAACTACGTATATGGGAAAACACGATAAATAATTCGGAGCATTAAAGTTTTGGTCAAAATATGACATTAAGTCTGTAAATATACATACTTTTATACAGGCTCATGAAAATTGCTTTGATAATGGGCCCTCCCAAGGCGCAGTACATAGTTTTCCTTCAAGTACTTACCTTGAATAATTTAAGCAATCGCGTTGTCAAAAAAAAAATCACTTCATGCGTTCTACAGAGTTGCTCACATCCAGAAACTGGTTACAGCAAAATTACAGCAATTTATTGAAGGAAAGAGGGCAATAATATCACAGCAATTTATTGAAAGAACATCCAATAGAGGGTAACATTTAATACTTAGTCTAATAGTAACACTATGTATAACTCCCATTTACAGTTAATCCTTTTACTCATTGGGTCGTTGAAAATATCAAAGCAGTAAAATTCTGATTAGAAACTACTCAGAATCCCAACTACACTCCCAGACACTGGTAGAAAATTTTCTAATAAGGACAGCAACATATATAGTTCTTCAGGACCATGACATCACTAACTAGCATAACTATATTAGGTAACATATAGAGTACTATTTTATTGACACATCTTCAGATTGCATATCCGAAATGCTCTCTCAGATAGTAATAGTTCCATTTCCGAGTTGGAGAGAAAAGGGTGCAACGGCCACATTGAATGACTAAGTCTTACTTCGTCAATATGCCTATCTCAAATTTGCCTCATATAAGATCATAAGCAAAGAAAAGGAGCTTCCTAGTGTAAATTTAAACTGATATGGCATGCATTAAACACCAAAACAAGAGACCACAGACTCGTCCTAATATACATTTGCCAAAAGCTTCGGAAACTCAATTGCTTATAGTGCAGTTAAGGAGAATAAAGGATTCACCCACATATTATTACTCGAACAACTTGAGAAAGTAAACCGTCATGCAACCAGAGATATTGAAATGAAGGTGAGGTGGGAGAGAATAGCTTCTCATGTAAACAACAGTAAGCAAAGATTAAGTTCTTACCACTGAAGTACACTTGGGGTTGAGGTATATGCATAGCATATAAATGCATATAAAATATCAACTTTATCTACTGTGACTTTCGATATAAATTCTGTTGGGAATAACTGTTAACAGGTGATATGGCTTCGATCATGAAGGTGGCAGCCAGGTGGACCATCACAAGTTAGCAACCACAGCAGTTGACACTCTGCCTTGTGACTTGGCTTGGTAGTGTTTTTCCTTTTGTAAGGTTAATCCTCTAACTGTAGAGCAGTTATAATACAATTGGTAGTTGAATAGAACAGTGGACACAGCCATATAAAGAGGGAGAAGTTAACTACTTACCTGTAAAAGTATTCTGCAAATTCTGATCCTGATTGGAAAGGAATTTCCCTTTCATCCAATTCTTCTTCATTTCTTCCCCTTTTCTTGATCATTTTCATTTGTTAACAATAACAGATCAGAAAATCAATTAGGTGGCTTGAGGCAAGCAACATTAGCACTGTTCTAAGAACTATAAATGTTCCCCAAGAACAAGTTTTTCGCCGCGTCTTGGAAAGAAGATCCAACAATCAACAAATTTGAATAACTCTTATTGAAGCAGAGGCATGAGAGTTTGCAAATTGCAATCCTTTTCTCCAGAAATAATGGGATCAAACCACTGATATCATCACCATTGTCATGGTACGTAAGACTAGATGAGTGAAGTGAGCTTACAAGAAGTGAACTGTGCAGGCAAGATTGCTCAGTATAAGGGGAAGGATATAAAAGGTAAGTGACATAAAATGCACCCATCTCACCATTCTGCCACTACATGTGCTCAATGGATAAGCAGATGAATACCCAAAAACAGTTTTAGGAAGTATAACTGGCTGTTCACCTACAACTCCCATACCCTTGGAATGGCCTCTTTCAACAATCTCCTTAGCCAAAAACCCAGCTACTCTTCCTCTAATATTTTCAATGAATCATGAAGTCTAGCATGTTAATGAATTCCACATTGAAAAAATATGGAAAAAGAAAAAAGTTGAAAACTTTCCTCCAAACAGCGCATACATCAAATGAACAAAGCATAATTCCTACAAAATGAACAAGCACAAGCACCTCAGATTTTGCAGCAACTTCCAACTATTGCTTCAATGAAGCATTCGTTTCAGCCCAAAAGAAAAACGAACTCTGACTCCAGTTTTGAGCCCGAGTACACGTGTACTACCAAACATTTTATTTTCCTCTTTCACTTTGTTATTTTTTTCAATTTTTGCACTGTACATATTTTAAATTACCCAAACATACAAACAAACATGGCTATTGTGTCTCAAATTTCATCCTCCCACAAAATATTAAACCAAACATTGCGAGACTTTTCTTGTAAAGGGAATTAATTTGAGCATCTAAAGAAGTAGCCCAAGTATATATTACCAATATCTCTTTTCATATTAGATACTTGCTTTATAAATCTCAAATTCCTCCAATATAACTATTAGTTCTGATTTGATCCAAAATTGCATGTGTCCAATTTTAAATCACACATTAATTAAAATACAAAAATAAAAGAAGAAAAGACCTGAGATTTACTTGGTTTGCCTTGCCTACAGGATGGTTCATTGTCATCTGCTGTGTAGGATTGCATAGAAAGATGCTCGATATAATAGGTTAATTTATGTATTTATAAAAATGACGTCATGTGACGATTGAATAAAGTATTATTAGTATGATATATTAGTAAGGATAATGTACTATATTCTCTCTTAATACGAAGTATTTGTAAAAATGATGTGATATATTTATTGAATAAAATAATGTTAGTAATTCAAATATAAACAAAGGATAACCTAAACTAAAAAAAACTGTGTAAAAAATTTCTTAAAAATAAGAAATCAAGCAAATGGATAATTTTCTGAGTGTCACCAAAGTGGCCAAGCAATATTTGCACCCATCGCAGTCTTCACAACCCATCTTTCCCACACAAGTGTTACCAATCAAACGAATGATGTCCATGATCTCGTGGAAATAATCTGATCCCTTCCAACCTTCTATCCCCAACTATTGGAAATCCTATTTCTATACCAACTCAAGATATGCTCATCGGAGTCAATATATTAAAGAGCGGGAATCGTAGTGTCTCTTGTAAGAAAGGAGCTGCTGACAGTGTTCTGAAGCAGCAAAGTCTTTTACTTTGGAAGAAAGTCTGAGTATACAATGTGATCGATTCAAAATCCTTGGCGACGAAATATTTCTTGATACAGAGCTTGTCAGCAAGAGAAGAAGTAAGAGTGGACGTCAAGAACATGCAAAAGGAGTCCACCTCCCTAATCTCCAAAATTTCAATGAATTTGTGAAGGTTGAAGAGCAAGTGACTTGAATGGGAATGCCGAGACAATAAGTTTTGAGGTAAGACAAATCACAAAAGAGGCAGATGAATTTGCAAGCCAGATTGACCATGCAATTCTTTCGAGAAGATCAATCTAAAAGGAGAGATCGACCCAAAAGGGCGCGATCTACATCCCAACGTTTCTGACTTACATCCGAGGAGTTCTTGATCTATCGCAATTGCCTGCAAATCGATAGCTTGATTAGAATTCTTTCTATTTCGTTCTGAGTTTTCCTATAACATTTAAATAGGGTATCTAATCCATATTTTCTTGAATTTCATATAAGAATTTATTTGATTCTCGTTCTTTTTAGGATTTAAGCGTGTTTCAATTCCTTAACTCAAGATTGCCATGCCTGTTTAGTTGACTAAATTTCCGCATCATAATTTCTACATCAAGATCTGCAACATCATTGATAATTAAAGTGTGCGTTGACGGCACAAGCGGGCAACCTATATCAGTCAATTATTGCACATGCTGAGGTGCCTCAACACCATTGGAGGGCAAAGTTAATGAATGGGTGATGGTACTGAGGTGGCTCAAATGACTGGTGCATCAGTCACTGTTATGGCCAACAAGTGGCTCAAGGTTTGGTAGCTCCAAACCATGCGATCACTACAACGTGCACAAGCATATGCGCGCGCACACGTGTCTTTCTCTTTTTTTCTTTCTTTTTTTTAAGTTTCTTCTTTGAATTTTGATTTTTTGTTCTCTACCATCGTTTTTTATTTTTATTATTACTTTTCAAAACACATTTTATTTGAGACAAGAACACATTCGATATATTTAATATTTATCTATTTTATAAATGTGTTATGTTGTATATTCAAATATATTTGATAATTATCAAATAGATATATAAAAAATAATATACAATATACTAAAATTGCATTCAATAATAATTTTATTATTTCTGAAAATTAAAAAAAATTAAATCATAAAGTATATTATATTAATGCATTTATATATCTCTCTATTTCTTTATAAATAATTATTCAGCACAGTATCTATTACTTATGTGTACCTAATTTATCATTTTGTAATTTATTTTCATTTCATTTAAGGGACCAATTTTATATAATTCATACAAATTATTTTGGATATATATCTTTCTATAATTTAATTTATAATAATATTTTGAAAATTAAAGCTGAAAATATTTAAAGTTGTTATGGGTAATGTTGTAGATTCACTGTTGAGAAAGACAAGGAGTTTAATAAGAATTTTTAAAAAAAAAAAAAAGAAAAGAGGAATAAAGTTGTTTCACGTTGAAAAAAGAATGAATAGATGAATTATATAAAAGTAAACGTGTGATTCATAATTCATAATTTTAAAATTTAGAATTAATAAATAATATTAAATTTATTTATATTCATGCTGATGCTGGCTCATGAATAATTTTTTAAAATTTTGTCAACATACGAGGCTTTCAATTTAATTGGGCGCAAAGTTTGAACAGAAGCAGACCCAAAATAAATATAGATAACAAAAGAAGCCGAAGCACGAGATTCAGACACTAATTAAAAATAAAAATGAAAAGGACAAAGCACGAGACCTGTGTGGTGCATTCAATGACTTGTGTCCACAAGTGGGAGTGAGCGGATATTAATAATTTAATATCAAAGAAATTGACACAAGAATCAGTACATATATCTCTGTATTTAAATAAAATACAGCATTTAGTGTCTCTAATATTTATTTTGTATATAATTATGCCATCAAATTCTGACGTTTCTAGTGACATGACATAATATCAATCTGTCTGTCTTGTGGTGCATAAACCAATTAATAAATATTTGATTGGGGGGCTAAAATTATCGTACATACCAAGCTCAATACAACATGTTGATATAAAAATTGGGAGAAAAAGAAAAAGAAGCAAAGTCGATTCATATCATACTCAATTAACAAGAATTTATTACTTTTTGTGAGATGGTAGTGTGTAATTTATGAGCTTTAATGCATAATAAATACCTTATAAATGAGACTTGGTGTGAAGTATACTCATGAGTTGTGACGATGATAGAAGAAATCATTTAATCCACTGTTTAAAAACTAAAATAATCATCAAACTAAATCTAGTTGAAGAGTTATTGGTTAAACCACCGATGATCTAATATTTATATTTGAAATATTAATTAAAGTATTAAAAATACATAAAATAGTGAATATTAAGAAAAAAAATAGTTGAATCTAATTTTAAGCATTTTTAATTACTATTAATAATTAAATTTGTTGCACAATACAATAAAAATACCACAAATATAAAAACAATAAATATTAATTCAACAAATAAATATAAAAATATGCAAAAACATATATCTTTTTAAAATATGTAATCAAAATATAATAGAATTTCAAGAACTTCTTATATGTTCAATAAAAATTGTTAGTCATCTTAAAAGATAATTTATTTAATTCATAAAATTTTATTTATAAACGACAACAAGTTAAAGATAAATTCTGATAAAAAATGAAAATTAAGTTTTAAAAATCTATTTATTTATCAATTTCAACAGTTTAATTTTTATGAACAGTGATTAGTTCACTTAATTTAACAAATCAATCCAATTCCACTTGGTTTTTCCGAGGTGGTTTTTTAGAACATTGATTTAGCCTGTCCTCGAAACGTACACTCTTTTGGAAGCTAAAGTTAATACAAAAATTTAGAAATAACATAAAAGTAAGAAAAATTATTTTAATAGATAAGGTATTTGAAAAGTATAAACTTTGTTAAAAAGATAAAAAAAAAAAAATGAAAATTGGCTTCCAGTATAGCCTGTGCGAAGTAAAAAGAAACAAGTTTGGGCACTCATGGGCATGTCACGTGCTAGCCAATTATCCCTCTTATGCAGTCATTCACCCCTTTTTCTCATTTGACAAAATTTATTTATTTCGACATTTGATTGTTGCTTTTGGGGTTTATGCATTTATTGGGAACATTGAATTGTGCTTACATGCTGATTAAAGTATGCCTTGAGTGAACTCTTTGAAACCAATTTCTAGGACAAGAGTAAAGTTTGCTACTTCAAATTGGTTCAAAGTGAAAAGCATCAAAGTATAAGATTTATTTTTATTCTTACTTTTAGCTTCAGATGTAGTGTGTTACACAATTTACAATAAGATATCATATGCTTGCTATTTAACACAATGTATAAAGCATGTTCTATCATATTTCTATTTTCTCAAAACTATTTATTGTTAATTGTATGTATTTTGATTGATGAGTTATTTATCACAATCCAATGGCCTTTAGTTTAGGAGTTCAATAAATCAAACTATTATATTCAAACTTGATTGTAGAATCCAAAAACAATTTTGAACCTTGAACATATTTTCAAACCCAATCTTGATGCTAAACTGAATCAAAATTTAAACTTTGCAGAGTTAAATCAAATTAAATTTGAATAGATATTGAACTCAAGTTGTTAATCAAAATCAACTTCATAATGATTTAGCTTACTCCCATTAAGACAAATCAAACATATCAGTCAATTCAAACGCGCAATTATGTCTATTATTAAATTTTGTATATTCTACAAATTTATTTATAAATTCAAAAATTATTGTATTTTAATTAATAAAAATAAAATTATTTAATAATAAAAAAGTTCAAAGAAAAAATAAAAATAAAATAATAAGTTATGTGATTTTTCGGTAGTGTTAAAATATTTAAAATAAAAAATGATGAAAGATAAAAAAAATTTAAAAAATAATAAAATTTAAAAGAATATATAAATATAAATTATAATTTAGACGAAAAGAGAGAAAAAAAATGAGACAAAAAATTTTAACATAAGTGTAATTTAATAAATTAATTTTATATAACTAAAGATATTTATTAAAATAATAATATAGAATAAATACGCACGGCATAGCCATAGACATACGCACACGCAAACCTAATAGACAAACTAATAAGATTGCAACTTTTCATCTTACTGTGTCTCACGACATTTGCTTTTCTCTAGGATGAATTTATTTACCAATTTTGTCTAGACAAACACGCTTTCCCTCCAGTTGAGGGTAGATGTCGAAAGACGAGTGCAAAGCGTGACTTCTACTTCTAACCACGTCAATTTTTGAAATGTCTTCTAAGGTTAAGTTTTGGAACTCAATTTTCAATTTCAAACACATATTTTTAAAATTTACATTACCAAAGGTACTATTCAATCAAATTTTCATCTAAATTTACATTTAAATTTTGTACCGCTCATATATAAATAATTAATTATTTTTTAATCGTTATATATATTTACAATTAAATCAATATCTATTCATATTACACGTAAACTCACATATACTTTTATTTATACCTAAAAATTTAATCATTATTTTTATATATTATCATATTATTCAATCATTATTATACTTTTTATTTATATTCAAATAAATCATATTATTTATCTTATCAAAACCTTCCTTTTAAACACTGTTCTCATTTTATCAAATTTCTACCAAACATTGTTTCCAACAAAAATCTCTCTCTCAAACATAGCTAAATGTATATTATCAATTTTTTTTTAAAAGATGAAGTATATGCTACTTTCTTTAAGAAAAAGGCAATCCATTATAATCAAATAAACTCGGAAGATTTATAGTATTACGTTTTTGCCCTACCTATTTACCTACAAATTTTTAGTATTACTATTTCTATGGGTAAGAGCACAGCATACATACAAAATTTAATACAGATTATCTAATTTTATAATGATTAAAAGAATGTTAAATAACACATTTTCCCCCTCAAATTATGTACTTTTAACGCATTACAACCATTCATTATAAAAGAAAAAAATACGAAAAAAGCACAATGCTATCTAAATTTATACTTGCGTTCCCGAATTACATTTTCAGACAAAAATTTCATTAAATAAATTGTCTACCATTGCCACATATCTAAAATTTCTAAATTTTAGCTACTTGACAATAAAAAATTATCTTATCAAATACATCGACAATAATTTATTCAAGTTAGCAATTCTTGTGATTTCATTATATTAATAATAATAAACTTTATATATTATTTTTTTCATGATTTTTAACAGAAAAGAGAGCCTCTAAAAGTCCGAAACGAAAATATAATTAGCACACAAAATATTACAACAAAAATTGAGAGAATAAAAATGCTTTTTATATTATTTACACGGGGCCATTCGTGAAATTATCTAGAGTTACGATCCTGAATCTTTAAATTGTTGAAAAAATGGGGATAAAATGCTAATTATGAAAAATGCATAAAGCGAACATGCCGACGGACAAGAAAAGAGGCAAAGGTGGTGAAACAAACGAAGGAACAGTAACTGCGTGTCCAAAGAACGAGTAAAGCGCACGAATTTTCACCGGTCGGGGAAAACGAAAAGGAAGCTGCCGTACAGTCTGACAAAGCCAAACAGTGAAAAATGAAGGACAGCAAGAAAAGATAAAGAGACAGAGAGAGAGAGAGGCGAAAAAGAGAACAAGAAATTAGCCTAAAAAATGGAGAAGAGCGGAAGATTTCTTCAACAGCGAGTCGTCGTCCCCTTCTCTCACACCAACCACAATGCATCGTCACCAATACCAACGAATGGATTCCTCCTTTATTTTTTTCTTTTTCTTTTGTTGGTTTTTTTCCGTTCGCTTACTCGAAACAACAATAACTTCAACACCTCCACCACTACCATCCACTTTCATTATTATGGCAATTATTATTCTTATTCCCATTCTTTTCTTTTTCCCTTCTCTCTCCGTCATTATTAATGTTGGCTAGCATCACCATCACCTCAGCGGCCCATTTCCCTTGAAGCGAGGGGAAAGATTAAGGACGTAAAACAAGATTCTCTGGTGGGTTTTTCTTTGAGTCGGTCCGTGTGTTGATTATCTGAATATGAGCTGATTTATGGGGAGTGCTCTGGTCTTTTTAATTTGGTAGCTAATTTGATTTGTGTGAATCGTGGGATTTCCTTTTTATCAATTGGCTTTCTCGATTAGGGATTTTTGACGCGGGTGATGTTGTATGCTCGTTTTCGGTTCTGATGGTTAATCGATCAATCGGTATATTGTATATTTTGATACAAAGAAAAAGGGGAAAAGAGTGTTGGAAGTCAATTGCATCATAGATTGGTGGGATGTTTTCTGGATCTTTTTCTTGTATTTGTATCAGTTATATTCAGATACTTTGTTTTCTGAATTCATGGGGATAGCGTTTTTAAGTTCTAAATGAGCCTTTTCCTGCTAAAATCTAATTTTATTTGGGTCATCAAAATTGATACTTGCGTACAATAAACGGCTTAAATCTGATGCATTGTGGGGTATGACTTTCAGCAAGATGCTAGGAGGAGGAGGAACTAATGGAAACAAGACCTTCCCTGGTTTTGTTGAGGGAAATCATGTCCAATATGATAACAATGCATTGTCTCAACTGCAGATATTTGGGCATGGTGAGTATCCTTAGACCTTGGCATTGATATTTCTTTGAACTGAGGTTTTTTGCTCCATGTAACTGAATAGTTATTGTTGATGCTGCTCCTGTGATGATCAAAGGGAACTCTTATTTTTTGCCTCACATCTTGTATCTATGTTCAGGTGTTGTTAGGGAACTCGGAATGTGATTTTAATTGATAATGCACTCTGTATTAGTATAGTGTGTGTTTATCTAAATTAAAGCTTCTCCTTCTTTCTTGAGCTAGTCTTATCTCATCATTGCAAGGAACAAGAGAGAGCCGTACCTTCTGTTTTACCTTATTTTCAACTTATCAGGACACGGGCAGTATGACCAAATGCCTCATCACTGTATAAGAGTTCTTGACCTTCACATTACTGAAGTTTGCACAATGAGCCGCTAGAAAGCATGAAACATATGTGAAGAAAGGGGGAAGAACTGGAAAATTAACTTACTGATATCAAACTCCAGTCCTTTTATGTTATCTTCCCCTTCATTTTATGTATTATTCTAGATAGTTGAAAATTATTGATTTCGAATATAGATGGCAATAATGAGATTTAAAGGAAGAGAAACCTGGATTTTTAGTGAAAAGAACAAAGATATTCCTGATATGTTTTTATACTTGTTTTACTGATATGTCAGGTTATTTACTTTACCTTATGCTTGTTGGAGCTATACTCTTGATTTGTTTTCTTGCTAGGATCAACTTGCTTTTTGAACCTTTTCTTTACTTCTCTGTTGTGTCTTCTTCTTCTTCACATGATATTGATTTCATTTTTCAGCTCCAGTTCAGTGTAGTGCCGGTGTTGGCACCATAAACTACAATGGAAGTGGACATGCGCCGACTGATAATCTCCCTGTTAACATAGTCAGGGAAGGGGAGACTTTATCGGCGCAGCAGAAGCTTCAGATATCCTTGAATAACAACTTTTCTCAGGATGAAGCTGGCCGTATTGGAACTGTTTTAAATCCAAATCCTGTGTCAACTGGGCTCAAACTTTCTTGTGAGGAGGAAGAGCGTAATTCATCTGTTACTTCTGCCTGTGAGAATATGAAATGCAATCCTCCCGTTGTGCTTTCCCTTGGTAACACTGTCCAAATGGAGATAGATCGACAGACAGAAGAATTTGGCAGATACATTAAACTTCAGGTACTCAAAAGTGTTCAATGCTTTGAGCTAGGAATCAAAATATTCCACTGATATTTGAATATAACATACATAAGAACTGTTAATTGATGCTTAACTAGACATCTGACCATTTGATTTATAGGACACGCATGTTGCATGGTGTTCTGTTGTTTTCGTGTCTCTTCTGGCCACTTCTTCTTATTCTATCTATGTGGACAGGAAGAAAATATCTTGAAGGGTGTAAGAGAGATCAATCAGAGGCACACAGCCTCTTTGTTGAATGCCCTGGAAAAAGGAGTCAGCAAGAAATTGCATGAGAAGGAGGTTGAAATTGAGAGTGTGAACAGAAAGAACAAAGAACTGGGGGATAGGATAAAGCAGGTCGCCATGGAAGCTCAATCATGGCACTACAGAGCAAAGTACAACGAATCAGTGATAAATGTTCTAAAGAACAATATTCAGCAGCTCATGGCACAAGGAACTGCACAAGCTCGTGAGGGTTCTGGCGACAGTGAGGTAGATGATGCAGTGTCCTGCTCAAACCATCAGAGAATTATTAATGGCTCTAGAAATCAAGGACTCCGAAACCATTTGCCAAAATGCAAGGTTTGCAATGGCAAAGACGTCTCCATCTTAATCTTGCCTTGCCGGCACTTGTGTCTCTGTACAGATTGTGAAGGATTCATTGACATTTGCCCCGTATGCCAGGTAATGAAGACTACAAGTGTTCATGTATACATGTGATGAGAAACATATCAGAGCACTTGCAATCATCATTGCGTGGTTCTGTTATTGAGATTGTACAAACTCTTTCTCATCAAGAATTCGCTTTTACATGACTCCTGATTTATAAATTAAATGGAGCAAATCACCATTTCATTTTGAATCCGTTTGCATCATTTTTTATGTTCTTCTTGCACAGATATTCATTTGTGTGTGAAAATATCTGCTACTTGCCTTCTTCTCCATTAACAAATATTTTTCTTGATTACAAGAAAAATACACTTAGATTTATGGCATGAATCCATGATTGAATATCCCATTTTTATTGGATAATTAAAGAAATTTGACATTTTTTTTCTCACGTTTTAAATCTTTAGTAATGTGGTTAGAGCAAGAAATTTGAGATGATGCATATCCCTCATTTGACAGATAATAACATCAACATGAAAATTTTATACAAAGCCATTGCTAGGAAATTCGAAGAAAAAGCAGCAGAACAAAATTTTGAAATTTTTTTGGCAAGCCGATTCTCGGTCATGGATACATTTTTTAAATTACCAATTCCTGGATAATTTGTGGATCACCTAACTTCCCTAATATAAATATTACAATATTTTTATTTTTGTGAATATAATAAATCATGCATTTAGTAAATATCTTTCTTTTCAAGTCCCTTTCAGCAATGCCCACATTTCCCTTTCCCTTAGGTGCCAACTCTATCCCTATACTCTACTCTTCCTCCACCCAACTCTATCAATCTACCTTCCATATTTCATATTTGTTGTTCTTTTCTTGCTCCTGTCACAAACAAGTCCAGTCCTTTCTTGTTTCTCAATATTTGGCTCTTGATTATGAGCACATCTTCCGTCACGTCCAACCATTTGTAAGAATAGTTTGCGTGGCATAAATTACAAGTACATAGCCATCTTTGAAATATGAAAAATTGCCATCACAACATGAAATGGTTAGAATGCTTAAATCATTTTTCCCTACATGTCGAAGTTCATTGGCGCCATCACTTTGATTGGAATGCAAAATTTTGATTTATGCCCAACATTCTTCTCATGGTTAGATTCAATCTTGTATCCCATGGAAGAAAAAACGAATTTCACCCTCTTATTTTTGAGGATGGAGGATCAATAAATTCTATTAATTACAATTTTCTCGAAAACTTTTCAAAAAAATAATAAAAAAACGACCCAAAACGATAAGATTCTTCCATCGCTCCAAAATAATTTCATAGTTTTTGATTTGTGAAGATGCATTGTTATGTTAGGTGATCCATTTTCCTTCTCTGTTGTGGCTGAACCTAAGATTGTATTTGAGAAATAATTGTCCATACATTTAATAAGAGATGCTTGCGTTTAGATAATCAATTTTTTAGAAATTAAATTTATCATTATTCTATGCTCTACTGACTATACTTGGTCGTCACATGGGCCTAGAAATTTTCTACTGAAGATTTTCTAGTTTCTTTATCCACTCAATATCTTAGACAAAGGGATAAAAATAATCCAAATCTAATGGAGATTGAGGCTGTCAACAAAATCGGGCGTGAGTGTGTATTTCAAATAATGCATAAGAGTTCAAAACTTGACATAAACCCTTTTGTCCTATAACTTGCTGAAATAGATGACAAATTAAGTGCACTTTTTATTCGAAATTCAGAAATAAAATAATATTCAAGAGTGGTCTTCAAATTGGTATTGAATCCTACATGTGTGGATAACCTAACATTTGGTGGCTTGACTTGGCTTCTAAACAAAACAAATATTCTATTCTTTAGGTTGGGATGCATAAAATCATCAAAGTGGATCATCCAATGTTACCTAACCCCTCAAAGCAAAGTGCAGTAGACTCACTCTCGTCACCAATCGCACCAATGTATATTATCTCAAATGAAAGGTAGAAAAATGGGCTGTTCCTGCTCTAGAGAGCAGTGCGCCCGCATAAGGATAGAGCAACACGTGTTCCATCTCTCTTTGTCTCTTTCCTTTCAGTCTTCTTTTCTTTTATTTTTTGGTTCTTTTTATTTCCTTTCTCTTTTTCTTTTTTTTTTTTTTTTTGTGGTTTTCGCATTGTTTTTTTTTCTTTTCACTTTTTCACAACATATTTCGTTTGAAAATAAAGAATTAAATGTATTATATGCTTATCTATTTTATATTTGTTTTATATTATGTTTTTGAATATATTTTGTAGTTATCAAATAGATATATAAAAACAATATACAACATGTTAAAAATTACATCTAAAATTATATAATTGCAATAATTGGATACTTACACCAATATTACAAGAATTAGCTTAAAATATATTTTATTAATGCATATTTTATAGTGTTTATACAAATATATAACATTTTATAATTTAATTTATAATAATATTTTTGGAATTAAAGTTGAAAAAATATACTCTAAATAATAATAACTATTGTAATTATTCATACAGAAACTACGCATAAACAAAAATTTAAAAAGAAAAAAGAAAAATAAAAAGAGTGATAAGGAAGAGAGAAACAAAATTAAAATAGAAAAAATAAATAGACACATGTCAACACCTTATGTCGTGGGTGCACTGGTCACGAGATCGAGATTAATTAACCCGAGAAAAAGCTAGTTTAAGAGTTATTTACGTGGCCTAATTGTCTCAAAGGTGCAAGATCCTACATCAATAATATATTTAGTTATAAATGAATTATGCAAATTTAATTCACACTGCATAAAATTGTTTGGATGAGTTAGTGGATTCATAACGCAATATATCAAATTTGGAAATTCACAACATGGGTTTATTCAAATTCCTCTACCAAAAAAAAAATATATATATATTTTTTGGTATTTTGCCTAATGATTTATGAATGTTAAAGAATAGCTAATTTCTAGTTTAATCGCTTTGAATAACTTGACATCCTTCGAGTTGATAACGTATTTGATCAACGTGTTTTAGAGTTTTTGAATTGTCCCCAACATTTGTAAAATTTTAAAAAATACAGGCATAAGCATGAGACAGTGTACAAAAGATATTAGGATTATTCATTTTCTTCCTAAATAATGTTTTTATATTCATATTTCACAAAGTTAACCACAAATTCATGTGTTGTTTATTTCTATAATTACACCCTATTTTTTCAATTAACTTGGGGAAAAATCTTTAGCAAATTAACACATTGTATTTAGATGCAATCCGTTCTGGCGATTGGATTATTAATTGTATAAAAATTAATTATGAAAAAATTATGTTATATTTAAACTCAAAACTATAGCTTTAATAAAGTAATAGTAAAAGTCGCATGCTTCGTGCTTGTGGAAATTTAATTATGTAGTTATTGTATTTTAAATAATAAAAATAAAAATATTTAAAATAAAAGGTGTAAAAAAATTGAAAATAAGAAAATAAAGAAAGATAGAAGACAATTTAAAAGAAATGAAATGATATAGTCCAAATCCATGTGACTACTAGCTATTAAAAGACAACATACCCAATTACAAGTCCAAATTCCTAATTACTATCTATTTATTGTTTTGACCTTTAACCTTTGGTCAATTAATTTAGTATCTATCTAGTTAATAATTTAAGAAGATTCAAAAATAAAAAATAGTTATTAAAATAATAAGTTAAATAAAATATGTTAAAATAATTAGATAATAAAAATATTTATCAAATTATTTTAAATTTATAAATGGATTAACAAGTCAACTCTTAGTAACTTAAAATTAATCTTTTTTTTTTCTTGAATTCATTAAATTCAACCCAATTTTGAGTTACATCTACAAAAGTTTAATTAAAATTTATTAATTTCATATTAAATTTAAATCGTGTCAAAAATTATCATTTCTTATAAGTAGTATATAGAAATGAGACAAGAATTTTAAAGCACTTGATTGATATACATTGCACATGTGGACACTCATTTCCTTAGGAGTCATGATTTTCAAGAAAGAAAGGTTCATCGATTCCCTGTTATGCATTCTAATTTGTTAGGAATAAAGTTATCTTTTTCTTTAACGAAATTATCCTTATATAATATATTTATATTATATTAAATATTCAAAACATAAAAGACTAAGGAACAATATATAATTACTAAAAAATTCTTAATTATTTATATTTTTTTTACTCTACTCCATCAATTTTTATTTATTTCATTTAATTCTCTTGATTTAAATTTGTTCTATTTTTCCAATATTATCTACTAAGTTTATTTTTTTATTATATTAAGTTATTGATTTATGTTTTATTTTATAAAACATTATTTATATAATTGTGCATATACGTGTCTTTATGAAATGATTATATCCTAATACAAAAAACCCTTTATCAACCACAATTGGCATCTCGTTCATGGTTTTCTTCTTCTCTTATCATATTCTTCTACGACATCAATGGCATTTTCATTTTTATTCTTTATTCTACATCTTTTTTTTAAATCGAAATTTTGTATCATGAAAAAAAAAATGATAATACTTTTGAATTGATTATTTACTCTATATATGCTAATTCATACAATTATATGGTTATTTATGCTTTCAATTGTTGAAATAAACAAATGAGTTTTTACACAAAAATCTTTTCTATTTGGTGAATTTTTTTCAATAAATTTAAGTATTGAGAAATATTAATTGAGGTTTTAATGTACAATTATATAAAAAATTATAATTAAAAGATAATATTATCATTATAAGTAAGTTATTCAATTATTTACCAACCATGAGAATAAAATCAAATAGGGGAATGAAATAAAGTACAAATTCACAACTTCATTCATTCCCCATTCCTAGACAAGTTATAAACTTTCATTTCACTCCGATCTTATATTTATTTGTTTTATTCATGCATACTAACTATATTTCTAAGGTTTCACATATTTATATACAATCAATTATATGCCAGCACCCCCACTACACACATAATTTTATTAATATGACATTTTAACATGTGACTAAGTAACTATCTCATTATAAATGACAACTTGAAGCAGCCTCCCTATGGCTAATAGTCTAAGGGTGAGGATGAGTGGCCAGAATCTGAAAATGATCAACTAACATCTCCCCAACTAACTTATCATCCTAAGCTAGTGTGTTTTACGGTTAATTGTTACATCTTAGGTTGGAGTCCTTGCTCCAGATTATCCGCCACACTTTAAACCGATTTCCTCACCCAATGTGGATTGTCTTATATTGTTTCAGGATGTTTAGCGAATAGTATTATATATTCCACATTGTTAATAGTGTATCATTCACATTGTTCAATCAAAAAGTATTTTATTTCTTTTTCAGCAATGCATGTTAAGAAAATTATGAAGAGAATTTTAGTACTTCGGTGCATATGGAAGCAAACAACAACAACGGATTTACAATAACACAAAAATTTTACTATTGCAACTTT
This sequence comes from Avicennia marina, assembly GCA_019155195.1. Taxonomy (NCBI): domain Eukaryota; kingdom Viridiplantae; phylum Streptophyta; class Magnoliopsida; order Lamiales; family Acanthaceae; genus Avicennia; species Avicennia marina. The sequence goes on from CM032779.1 coordinate 1,098,869, forward strand.
ATTATAACAATTTATACAAAACTCGATGCAATACAATTCAAGACAAATTACAACAAAATTCTTGCATTTTTTAAGAGGGTTACGATTCTGGGATAACTAACAAAATTTTTTCTCTTCAAAATCACTTGGAAGATCACCTCATTTCACTAACTATCTTTGTCTCGAGATTACTTGTCTAGAATTTCCTCTCCTCTCAACTACAATTGAAGACATGTATAACTTCTAACAAGGACCTTGTTTGTACTAGCCAAAGTCTTTCCTCATTGGTAGGAAAGTGGCAATCTACTATCAAAGTTACTGTAAGTCATTACCTTAATGGTCACATGAGCGACCTCTAAGCAAGAAGTGCAAAATTACCTATCTCTAGCTGCATCACTTAAGCGATGCAATCAAAAACAATTGTTGCCTATTCCATCACATAGGTGTATTGATTGCGAAGAATTTTAATAGCTTGGTGTTGATGCTCGTCGCGATGTTACAACTAAAACAAACCCAAACATAGAAGAGAAATCCCTTTGCATGGCTAGCTTGGAAGCCCACAAGTTGATGAAAATGAATCAAACTTAAGGGTGGATTCTACAATAAATCTAAGAAAGTAAACAGTACATGGAGAATCAATATATTTCTATTCCACACAATACTTATTTATTTACAATGGAAGAGTCAATTTAAAAGGTGGTAAGCCATTCCTATCTAACACATGATAGTTGACAATCTTGAGCTTTCCACAACTGATCGCCAACTATCCCTTAGTGTACAAATGTATATTTTTTTGTATAGATGTATTCCTCCTATTTCTAATTTTGAATTTGGCATGCAACGTCTTGTGGCCAAAACTATCCTTGCCCTCAAAAACAAAAAGAACATTTGGATATTGAGCTTTGAGTGAATATGTAGAATAGACACTGAGATAAAGAACATTCTCAGGCAAAGCATTTTCAGTTTGTTATTATGAACAAAATTGAGATTAATTTTCTAGTATTCCACTGAGAATGATTACACACACACACACACACAGGGTGCTAAGTTAGGAAATCATAAAATTAAAATCCCTCTAATTAAGCTAATTATTATATTTACACTATATTAATTAAATTCAAAATTTTAAAATTATTCTCTAACACTTTCTTTTAAATTGGAGTATAGATATTAGTCATGCCCAACTTATTACAAATAATCAACTCAAGCCCCATTGGAAGCCTTCATAAACAAATTTGTTAATTGTTCGCTAATCTTTACAAATACTATGGAAATTATACCTTTTTGTATTTTTTTATGAACAAAGTGACAATCTACTTTGTGGAAAACAGGATTGGGGATAATGAGAAGGGATGCTTGGTTATCACATTACAGTTTCATAGGTATCAACACTTGAATGCCAAGTTCATTCATGAGCTAGTATATCCATATTATCTTACACATTGATTGCGCCATGCTTTATACTCAGACTTTGCATTGTAATGCGAGACGACATTTTGTTTCTTGTTCTTCCATGAAACATAGTTTCCTCCAACAAATGTGCAATATCTAAAAGTAGATTTTTGATCCTATTTGGACCTTACTCAATCTGCATTCAAAAAACATTCAACTCTCAAATGATCGTGATTTTTATACAAGATGCCCTAATTAGGAGCCCCATTTAAATGGCAAAAAATTTGTTCTACAGTTGTCTAATGATCTACCATCGAGGAAGACATGGTATTGATTTACAACATTTACCAGAAATGCAATATCTACACAAGTCACAGTGAGATAGTTCGACTTCCCAACTAGCCTTCTATATCTTTCAGGATCATTAAAGAGTTTTCATTCTTTTGTAAGTTGAGAACTATCGGAGCACTGCTTGGTTTGACCTTCCAGTTTTCCTTTATTAAATAGTAGATCAAGAACATATATTCTTTTAGATAGAAAGATTCTTTTTATGCTCTTCTTTACTTCAACACACCAGAAGCACTTTAGTGTCCTTAAATCTTTAGTCTGCAACTGATTGCTAAAAAATGCTTCAAGTGGAGGGATTCTTTTGAAATCACTTGTAGTAATGATGAAAACATCCACATAAACCACTAATAATAATAAAAAAAAAAACTAGCTCTAGATTGCTTACAAAATATAGTATGATTAGATTTAATTTTCTTCATTCTATATTGTCCAATTGCCTGACTAGACTAAACTAATCAAACCACATATGAGAACTCTGTTTCATACCATATGATGATCGATAAAGATGACAGGCTTTACCATACTCCACACAAGTAACAAACCCTAAAGGTTACTTCATGTAAACTTCTTCCTAGAGGTCATCATGAAGGAAAACATTCTTAATATCAAGCTAAGGCAAATGCCAATTATAAGTAGCTGCCATGAAAACTAACAATGTAATGCTTTCTTATGGCAGTCATGTCTAATAGAGGGTTTCTCACCACCCCAAATACATATCCCTTGACGCCACCCTTCATTTAACTCACATGTAGAATATACTTTGCAACACTTAAAGGAGTTAGTCTTCATGATTCATGTACCAAATGTGTTATCTTGAATAAAATGGAATTTGCATAAATTTTCAAATTGTTCCCTGAATTTTTGCTTCTTGTGTAGGGAGCATTCTAATAATCAGACTTTGAATCTTTTACATGTTCTTCATGAATTTGCTGTGAGATTCTTGACGAGTTTTTCCAATTTGAAGAAAAATTTTAATTCATCTTTTTCCAAACCATCAATATGGCTTTGATACAAAATATTATCAAAAAGTAATCCCTTTGAGTGACTAGCGCAGAAGCACGTAAATTGAAGAAACTGAATCAACTTCAATGATGAATTCTACAATAAATTTGAGAGAGTAAATAGAGAATCAATATATTATAACACCAACCCAATTTCTATTCCACACAATGTTTATTTATTTATTTATAATGGAAGAGTTAGTTAGGAAGTAATGTTTTTAAACTTAGAGTAGCCCGACTAGTTTAATTGAAATCAGTGAACTCACAGATCTGGATGGTTGTTGGGTTTTAAATTTTATTTTATTTTTGGGAGAAGAAGAAGAAGAAAAATGGGAGAAAAGGAGGAAGAAGACAACAAGAGGAAGAGAAAAAGAAAAGGAATGAGAAAAGGGAAAAGAAAGGGAAAAGGGAAAATAGATGAGTAATAGAAAAAATAAAAATGAATAATTAGATTGAAATATAACTAAAAAAGAAAAAATTAATAAATTAAAATTAAAATTTATAAAAGGAAAAATATTATACCATAACAATTGTTTAAATAAGCATTTATTATTTTTAATTTGTTTGAATTTTAAAAATAGTTAATTAATTATATATGTTCTTACTCAAATAAAAATTCTACATATTTTTAAATTTTTGAATTAAAACAACATATGTAAAATAAATAACACTAATTGACCAATTTTTAAATTTAATTAAATCGGTCAAACTTGTGAACTGATATAATGTTTAGTTTTATCTCCAATCTAATTTTAAAAACATTGTTAAGAAGGTGACAAGCCATTCCTAGTTATCTAACATTGACTAACAATCTCTAAGGCTCTCTATTGTACAAAGGTTCTTTTTTTTTTTTTTAAAAAAAAGTAATCACGCACCTATTTCACTTGTACATGCTCTCAATGGAGTTCAAACCCAATTTTGGCTCTCAATGGTGTTTGAACCCAAACATCTCAAAATTGAAATATTGTTAAGAAGCAATTAGGGTGTCCTTTGGGGACACAAAGGCTATATTTGTTACCTAATTTTAAACATTTCATTATCCCATCAAATTTTGAATCATCAAACATATTACAATACAAAATTTTTATTTATTTAACTTCAAATTTAAAAAATTTTCTCTTACGTATATAATTAACTAATTATTTTTTAATTATTACACTTATTTATAATTAAATTAATATAAATATATACATATATATATACAATCACATTTTATATATATTTATATCCTATAAACAAATCAATATTCTTCACACTATCTAATTATTATCATATATTTTATATATTTATAAATAAATAAATTTAAATAAAAAATATTATTTATCCTGTAAATTTTTTTTTAAATATACTATTTATTTTAACACAATTTTAATCAATGACATTCTTCACCAAACCTTTTCCAAACATAATCAAAGTGTATTTTCTTACGAAGGCGCATCCGACCTACTACTATTTCTAATTTTGAATTTGGCACGTAACAAGAATCAGGCGGCGAAGGGTTGAATCTGGACGGTTTCTTGGGTTGTTCGCCCGAAAATGTGCGGTACTTTCCAACAATGTAGTATAAATAAATTTTGATAACAGTGAATTTAGTTGTTTTGCGGTGTATGTTTTTAAATATTTTTATATAAAAAAAAATAATAATAATAATTTAATATATTTTTTCAAAAAATGCATGATTACAAAGTAAACGTATATATAAAAAACAATTAAAAAGAAGCCAAACTTCTAAATTGCGGTGACCCTAAAAAGCGCAAAAGAAACGCCTAGATTATCCCTCGTATATACACACATTCTCCAACTAAGATACCTGCTGCCATCTGCTCTTCCCTCCCTACCCCTTTAACGCATTTCCGCCACTTCCCTCCCTTGGCGGAGCCACCGAAGCCTCCGCTTCCGTCCCCACCTCGACTCTCGATTCTATCGATCTGTGCCAAAAATGCAGAGCTCGACTTTTGCTTTCTCGCCTTCCCTCTACCTCCCCGCAGATCCGCGCAAGCTCGCGAGGAGTGGGTTCAATCGCCTCTCTCTGCCCCCAGCGGAGCGGCCGCTTTTCAGCAAGGCTTCACCCCTGTCCCTTGTCTCGGATTCTTCTTCGCGTCGGAAATTGAGTCCGATTGGATGTTCTCTGAAGCAGATCGGGTGGGTTTCCGACCCCAATCCCGGTAGTTCGGAGGCTAAATCGGATAGCGTTGTGGTTGGGGCCACAGCGGAGAGCGCGGGAGAGGCGGAGAGCCCGAAGTCTAAGAGTCTTATGGATACTTTGGTTCTTGGAACGCTTTTCGGGCTGTGGTATCTCTTTAACATCTACTTCAATATCTATAACAAGCAGGTAGCTAGCTTTTTTTTCCCCACTTTTTCTTCTAAATTTTTCATTATTTGTAATTCGAACCGTTAATTCTTTTTAAATTATAACTGGATAATCATTGATATATATTGCATATTTCATTAAAAAATGTTAGTTGATGTGATATATGCCGTCGTTGGAAGGTTGTTTTTGACTAATAGTCATTTTGAGTTATAAATTCAACTAAATGATGTGTAGCCATCTGGAACAATCGTACTTCATATATGCGATCCGTTATTGCTTTTATCAAATTGATGGCTTGTAGAGTTTCACATATTGAGATTCTTTGTGTGGTTTGTGATTTTAGTGTTGCAAATGTGGTTTCTAAAGTCAAAATTCTGGTTTTGGTTTTTAACTTTCGTGTTTTATGTTAGAATCAATTTAATATCATGTTGGTTTGTGCAGAAAGAAATGAAACAAATAGGACCGCATAGTTTTACTTGCATTTTCTCTGTAGAGTGGACATTTAGAAAAGACAATATATCTACTCTCCTCTCTCTCTCTCTCTCTCTCTCTCTTCATGTTTTGATTGTGCTGCACCACTTTAATCATTAGTTTCATTTTGAGTTGCTACTGATCCTGAAGAAAGCCAGAAACATAGACAAGGGCGATGCTAGATGTTGCCATTTCACTTACATGGGCCTATTGGTGTATTTTGTTTATATTTATGAATATTATAATTACCATATATTACTGGTGGCATTGAATTGTATGGAAATTGACAATATTTTCTTGAATTTCAAATTTAAATTATTTGCACCAAAAGAAAAAAAAAACACGTTAAATATTGCATTGCTTGATGTTTGATGATGTTGTTTTTCTGTAATAGGTTCTCAAAGCTTTTCATTACCCATTTACTGTTTCTCTAGCTCAATTTGCTGTTGGGACTGTACTTGTTATTTCGATGTGGACCTTCAATCTCTACAAACGGCCAAAAATCAGTGGTTCCCAGGTAATGGATACCATCCATGACTGCTTGTGCTCTGGTTCTCCTGTTCAGTTTTTGTTCTTAACTTTGATTAAATGATATTCTTTCCAACATTGGCAGCTTGCTGCAATTCTTCCATTGGCACTGGTGCATACTTTAGGCAACCTCTTCACCAATATGAGTCTTGGAAAAGTTGCCGTTTCATTCACTCACACAATTAAAGCTATGGAGCCTTTCTTCTCAGTTGTTCTCTCTGCTATGTTTCTTGGGGAGGTAATTGATCCATGTCTGCTAGAGTCATTTAGATTGTTATACTTGTAGTGGAAGACTACTCCATGGAGCTTCAAGGAGTTTATAGCTTGATTACATGAAAAGAGCCGTTTTTGAAGAGCGAACAGTCATCTTGTTCCTTCATTCCTTGAAAAATTAATTGACTTTATAGTCTTAATAAATTGAAATTGTACTTCCATGTTTTCTAATGTGTCTATTCATTTTTACTATCAATTTGTAATAAGATAACAATTCTTTTGTAAAATGGCCCGACAGCTCTTTAGGAGGTACAAATGATTATATCCAGTTGTGGGAAATTTTAACATGTTTTAACCTGTAAGCAAGTCAAAAACTAACTTCCTGACCTCTTTAGTATGATTTTCAATTTGCTTCCTAGCATTTGATTCTTTATGTGCTGTTTTGTTTGATTTAATCATTTAATGACACGTATTCTTTTCACTTACCTTCTATGTGGCAGTTCCCTACTATATGGGTAGTTTCTTCTCTTGTACCAATAGTTGGTGGAGTCGCTTTGGCATCAATGACTGAGGCCTCTTTTAATTGGTAAAAGGAACCATGAGATGACTGCTAACAATCAATTTTTGTCATTGTCCCTGTTTCTAATTGTATGCTAGTAAGTTTTATATTCAAGATTTTTGCTAAGATCATATACTATGATTATTTTTGAAGGGCTGGTTTTTGGAGTGCAATGGCCTCCAATTTGACTAATCAATCTCGCAATGTCTTTAGCAAGAAGTTCATGGTTAAGAAAGAGGTATTTTTATGCTCATTTTTATATTTTCCAATCCCAGAGAATGTTATTTTTGTGAATTGTGAGAACTGTGGATGATCTCTTAGGTTTATTTTATTATTTGTCAGTTCCAGTTTCTTTTTGTAGAATTTGCCATTGCAAACTCTGATGATGTATTATAACAGTTTGGCCAAAGAGACAAATTATTAGCTTATTTGTTGTGCTAGTTTGTTTTGGTTATTGTGCTTCGGCTTTAAGTTTTCTCCATGCAGGAATCCCTGGACAACATTACTCTGTTCTCAATAATTACTATTATGTCTTTCATCTTCATGATACCTACTACCCTGGTGATGGAAGGCATCAAGTTTACACCTGCTTACATTGAGGCTGCTGTAAGAGAACTTGATGTTAATTTAGCTCTATTTGACTTTAGTAAATAAACATCTTTCATTTGTTGGTTCATTGATTTTATTTTGGTTGAAATTACTGTCGTCAGGGACTGAATGTCAAGCAGATCTACATTAGGTCACTTCTGGCCGCTCTCTGCTTCCATGCATATCAGCAGGTAATTATTTTAAACTCTTTGTTTATTGCATAAGTCATTTGCATGGTCTTAAGGTGGAAGTACCTTTGCTATATTAAACACAGACAAACTTGTCAGACATGTTCCAGTTATGTATTTCTTTTAGCAAAGTGTATTTATTATGCCTCGTCATAATTGTCAATGATGTGTATTGCACTAAGGCACAAAAACTTTCCAATGCCACCGCATGGCATGACACGTCTTATGAAAGTATTGGGCAACATTATATAAATAAATAAAATATTTTTATACCGTAAATAATTTCACTAAAATAAAATGCAAACAATCTTACATAATAAATGACAAATATGAATACTTTTAACTTTTTAATTTTATGGGAATGCCCAAATAACATATTAGCTTCCATTTATAAAAAACTTAAAAATTTAATAATATGGTTTTTTGAAAAATTGAAATTGTAAACATTAGGAAAACAAATACTATCCAATGGAATTTTGAATTTTTATAAAATTTTATATATTTTGACAATAGTGATATTAAATAAAGAAATAAGAAAATTGTTGAAAGATATAAGAGAAAAATGGTAAAAAAGAAAACAATAAAGAATATTTTACTTAGAATTAGAGTAAATAATGGAGAATAACAAGAAAGGAACTTAGATGTAAATAAATAAATAAATAAATAAAGAAGGAAATTCGGAAGTGAACCTACTAATAATTGAAAAGAAAGGCAAGAGCAGATATTATAAGGGAAAGAGATACATTGGAATAAATTTTTTTACTAATATTTACTGCTGAGATTTTTCATCCGAATGTTTATTGCGGCCTTTTTTCTTTTGAATATCAATACTATCAAAATACATGGGATTTTTCAGTGTGCGAAAGTTTCTGGAGATGTTTCATAAACATGATTTTGTTCTTTATTTATAAATGGAGAATAATATTTTATTTGTGTTATCCTGTAAAATTAGAAGCTAAAAATATATGAACTTGTTGTCTATTATATAAGATTAGTTTATGTTTTGTTTTTGTGAAGATTCTTTATAGTATAAATATATTTTATTTATATAGTGATATTTCCAGCATCTCAATGGTTCTATGTTTCTTGTCATATGAAAAGGCTGATAAGAGTTGGTTCTGCAGGTCTCCTACATGATATTGCAGCGTGTATCTCCTGTTACCCATTCTGTAGGAAACTGTGTTAAGCGGGTGGTGGTTATTGTGTCTTCTGTTCTCTTCTTCCGCACGCCAGTTTCACCTATCAACTCTCTAGGTATAACTGATATGCCCCTACTTACAGTCTCTGTAAAAATTAGCTAAAACTATCAAAATCGGTATCCACTCGTTGTCATTCATGTTTCAGGTACTGGAATAGGCCTAGCTGGAGTTTTCCTGTACTCCAGAGTGAAGCGCATTAAATCAAAGCCCAAGACCGCATGAAATTCTGCGGTTAAAAAGTTTTGTTGTTCGTTTTGTGATACGGATTAGGAAACATTATTGCTAGCGTGCTAGTCAGAACATGGGATTTTTCTCGGTTTTTGCCGCTTTCTTTCTGCTCCATTATCCAGTTTTATTGATTATTGGAAATGTACATGACGTTTTCTTCTCAATGGTGAAGTTGTTGTAGTCATGTAATACGCTTTGAATGAATTTTCTTGCAGCATTTGTAGGGTCTAATATATTTAATCCCTTGAAAACAAAATATAATCAGAAAGAGAGGTGGAAACAGAGGCACCATGTAATAACAAATATATAATCCCTCCTCACTTCTAAGGGTATGTTCGCTATTAAAGTTTGATAAATTAATTCATTAAAATTAATTAAATATTTATTTTAGATGATAAAAGATTATGGGCTCGACATTATTTAATAAAAATATTAAATAAGATAGTATAATTTAAACAAATTAATTTGTTTGATATATTCATTATTACAATATTTTATGTTTTAATTTGTATTAATAAATATAATATTGAATTATTATGCGATTAATATAAAACAATTCTTCGAACTTTAGATAATAAATCAATCCTGCAAATAATGTATCTAGATGCTTCCAATTTCAAGAGTTGGGTTCTGTTAATACAAGGGAGGAGGTCTAATTATCTGCCATCTTCGTTCCAACAAGATAGGACAATTTCAAAGCAACTATTCATCGTAACTTTTTTTTTTTTTTCTCTCCATCTTTCTTATTTTAACACTGTTATCAAATTGTTGTAACAACTTTCATTCTCAACAAACTTATACATCTGAATGTATTTCTTGTGTTTGTCGGAACCTAGAATGAAGTGTACATCTTTGACGGATGTGAATCCCAAATCTTAGTCCGAAGTTCTCTCTGATTTTCCCTGATACAATTTAAGGCTCCTAAAGCTTAAGCACCAAAAATCTACTGGTTCATGCCAACGTTTTAACGACATATTTAAGAAGACAAACACTGAAAAACAACTTCACAAAACATCTTAGAAGCCTATAGAATGAACTACTATTTCTCACAAGAGAATCTAGACTAGACATTTACCAACAGGGATCAATACAGAAACCTCTATCTATATTCTATATGCATTCTTCATCCCAAGCAAACACGGCACTCCTTCACTTCACCCTGCATCAGAGGAGGCGCGTCAAATGGCAGCTCAACATCAAAACACGGTTCATCACCAACTTGAGGGGGTGGATATTTGGTTACATCATCCATGAAGGAGTCCATGCTGCTCTGATGATTATTGAAAGTGAATTCAGGGACCCCATCAAGGTCATAGTCTGGCACTATGTGGTCAGCAGGGCTAAAGTCCAGTTCTTGAACCCTAGTTGAAGCATGTTTTATCATCTCAGGATCAGTAGTTGGAGGTGCAGCATTCATATTTCTTGATCTGCTGCTGCCTTTCTCCAAGTCAAGGCTCCTGATATAGTTCTGGAGGAGAGAATTAGGCCTCGAGCACTTAGCCCTGCTTTTCTGTCGCGAGCATTTCCTCCTCTTTGTGGCATTCCAGTGATTCTTGACGGAGTTCTCAGTCCTCCCAGGTAGCCTTTTCGCGATTGCTGCCCATTTGTTGCCAACTTCTGCGTGAGCCTCAATTATGATTCTTTCTTCTTCCTCGGTCCATAGATCCTTCTGGATAAGAATATAATATCAGAAATTAATAATTCATAGGAGTTTTTTAGGTTTTACATTATGAAAACAACTAAAAGGAACAAAGAAAAACAGGCAATGGCATTTATGAGCGGAGCATGGCATACGACAATCTTCATAATAAAGCAATAGACGAATTCCAGCCTAAGATGATGCAACGGATGCTATCCGAGCACGAATTTTTCTTACTTTAGAGGAACAAAGTCGATTGGTATTCAATGAAAAGTTCAGAATGATTCTATCCCGAATATAAAATTTTCAAAGGTGGCCACCCAATCAAGATTTGCAGCACAACAGTGCCTTCTAGCTTTACTGTGTATTTATCCTTGTGTGCATATTTGTTCTATGTGATCAATGGAACCACGCAATTAAAGTATTCCTTGCAAACTACTTGTGCAATGTATAATTTTCTTCTTAAATCAGCCATATGAGAAGCAATACTGATAAACAAATACACAAGGCAACAAAAACAAAACATGCTTAAGAATTAGAGAAAAATTGAAGAGTCAAGACTTTGACATCCGGCCTCAGATGATTAAGCCATCTCTCTCTGCATTGCTTGCCTATCTTCCCCTTCAGCATTTGTGCGATATGCGACCACTTTCTCGCTCCATATTTCTCTACCAGATGGATCAAGAGCCTGAGTATCAAGCAATAAATCATCCAAACCTTAGATTGAATAACGTAAAAAAAACATCAAATAAAACTATCACGAACCAAATGGTATCTCATTTCCCACCTGTCTTCTTCAGCAGTCCACTGTCTTTTGGCTGATTTGTGCTTCTTCTGGCCTCTGGTCGACGTCGTAGCTGATAATAACAGATCACTCTCATTGCTGTTACTCTTGTTGCTTTTCCGATCACTACTTCTGCTCCTTCTCATGACATTTTCCCTGTGACAGCCAATCCCCTCAGCAGTCACACATGACCTCTCATCGGGGACAGCTATCTTGAAAGGCTTTGGATCATGGCAGTTCATTGCTGTTTCAATTCCCATCAGCATGTCTTTCCTATTAGGAAAATTCAAGAATTCACCACCTTGGAAATTCTGCATGGCTGCACTAGTGATGCCATTCCCCTCGGAAGGCTTCCATTTGTGTAAACTGAAACCCGAAGAGGCCTGTTGAAAGGGATCAAAAGGATCAAAGGCATTGGATTGTATACCGATATCGGGACTAAATGGGGAAGCTGTCAAGGGAAACTGATCGAGATGATGAAAATCATGGAGGTAATGGCTTCTAGATGATGACAGATTGCCTGTGCCAAAATCTCCATGTAGCCTTTGAAGTTTCAGGCTGTTGTTGAACCAGCCTGTTGGTGGATGGTGATGGGCATTCTGGTCAAATCTGCGTTTTGATTGAGACTCCATGAGAGCATCACAAGGAATGAGCTGCAAAAAACGGAATGGTGCAAATCTTGGTCCGAGCTTCTTACATTTCAGTTGAATTTACATTTATTAAGAAATTAAAGGCATTAAATGTGTGGGAAATTCATCCTGACCGTCCTCTTGTGGGCTGATCTGAGGGTTGGGATTTCACGTGATTTGAGATACCCTTCAGGCAAAAATCCTGGAAAAAAGGAAAAAGGTTTAATTGATAAAATTAAGCAGCTTTCTGGATATTATACTTACTGCAATCCATGCTCTCTGAATTATATAAAATCCAAGTGTTGTGAATCCACCGACGAGATCTCACTTGTTTTTGTATTGCAAATATGCTAAATTTCTAACACTAAAGTACAAACTGAAGGCACAACACAATACTGGTAACAGTTCTGCAAATTTTGTTATGAATTATAATATTTTATTAATTTTAATAAATTATAAAATTATAGAAAAATTAATTTTAAATTAAAAATATATATTAAAAAATTAACTCTAAAAAATGATCCGTAGAATGAATTGAAAGATATAAAATATATAATAAAATATAAAATTATATTAAAAAGAATAGAGAAAAAATAAAAAATATCTAAATAAGAATATTACAATTATTCAACATTATGCAGCCAACACCATGTCTTTAATATTAATATATGGTATATAATATAGAATAGATAAAAATAAAATAAAAAATAAAAAGATGAAAAAAAAGAAAAAAGAACACATTAAATTAAAAAATCAGGAAGTAGATGAAAAAGGCCAAATTGACGAATAAGATTAAAAAATGGTATGAAAAGTATTAGGAGTATATGAGTAACTACAGTTTGTGCAACCAAGTTACCTTATTTGCATAATATATTGTATAGATAGGTGTAATTTTATTCTTTTGTACTTTTGGGAATTTTAGCTTTTTTATTATTTTAGTTTTTTCTAGGATTGATTATGATGACATAACTTTACCCCTTTTTAATAAAAGAGAAATTACGAAAACTTCACTTTTAGTATTATATATGATATGCGGACGCACGACAAAAGTGTACATATATATCTAAAAATGCTTAATATTCATTTGTGAACACAAATTAAATAAATGTATAATTTTGAAGAAATATTTAATATTCATTTGTGAAATATAATATACGATAAAAAACACAAAATTAAAACAAAGAATCCCAATTGGGAACCATGCATGTAGTGTAGGATTTTTATAATTTTAGAAGAGAGTCCGGATTAGTTAATAATTATACTAATTTTGTAATTGGACCTTTTCCGACTTATGCATTTGAAAACCTAAGAGAGTATTTGCATATACTTGTAAACTCTTCTAAATATTTTATTTAGAAGTACATAAGTTTTACATAAATATTTGATTAATTTTTTAGTAAAAGAACTTATAATTTTTAAAAAATAAAGTGTTTGGAATCTATAAGACTATTTCAAAATAAGTGGACTCTTTTTTGACTTATTTTCTTACGACATATATGTTATTTTATTTTATGATTCAAAATGGCATAAATATCATTAAATAACATCTTATAAATTATACTTAGTTTATTTTTATTATTATTACACTAAAAAAATTATATTCAACTATAATTATAAATTTTTAAAAAATCTTATAGAATGATTTTATTATTTTAATCTAACATTTTATTAGTTTATTTTAAAATAAAATATATAGTTCTAATAAAATATTATAAATTACATGATAACTATTAATAATAAGCGTCGTGATTAATGAGTTTGGTGGTCCAAAAAAACAACGAAGTCAGGCAATTTTTATACTTATTATAATGAAAATAATATTGCGATATTGACATTTGACTAGGAAAAGAAAGCAAATCATCTAACTTTGATTGTTCTTATCCGCGGTTTAAACTTGACAATTTCATGTAATTATTAGGTAATTCTACTAATTTTTCTTTTATGTTTTCCATCAATAAAAAGCAGTCAAATATATTATAAGATATTACATGAATTTTGTAAATATTATGTATTTAATATTCTTATAATTGTGTGTGTGTGTGTGTGTGTGTGAATACGCGTAGGAAAATTCTCCTTTTTGGCTACTCTATTTTTTCTATTTAAATGTTGCACGAGAATTCAAACAGTTATCAAGATGAAATATTAGACGCCATTCTGCCAATTTCTGTTCAAATGCATGTATTTTTCTGGGGACTATATTAAGTGAGGTGTCGAAAAGTTTGACTTTTTTTAGAAAGTGACAATAACAAGTAGTTTGTAATAATGCTAGTGAATTCTACTATTTCTGATTGTAATAAAATTATTCCAAAATTTTAATTCTTGAGTTATTGAAATGCAAACCCTCCAAACTCTTCCACCTTTGTGAAGTTAGATGTAAAGATTAAATGCTTATTTACAGTTTTGTAACCCTGAAATTTCCGGAATTTTAAAATTTTGAATTTTAGTTTTGTTATCAATTTATTTAACAAAAGGGTTGTAAAAATTGATGTACGATGTTGTACATAGGCTTTATCGAGAATAAATTTCTCAATACTACTAAAAATGTCACACTTCCTGTGTAAGTCATAATTATAAAAAATATAATTTTAGTAAGTGTAATAAATTGTGAAATTATAGTGTTTTTCGGAAATTTAATAATAAAATAAAACTATTTAAAATAGAATTATATTAAAATTTTCATAAAAGATAGAGAAAAAAAAGATTGGAATAAAATAAAGGATGAGGAAAATAGAAATGGAATATTAATTAAAAATGAAGAGAGAAAAAATTAGAAGTAATTAAAAGAGAGAAGAAATAAGAAGAGAGCTATTTTTAGTCCAATATCAATGTAGCTATTATAGTGCTCTTGGCCTTAATTAATGTAGTAGTATAGATTTGTGAAATCTGAGGATCAGCCCAATTTTACTCGTACAAGAACTGGACCTGAAATTAGATTAAGGCCCTCTTATTCCATTTGGGCTTCTACCACAATAACAACAAAAGATCAATTAATCACAGGTTGTGTGTAGGCCCAACCCACTCATCACCCTTCATCTGTAATTTGGATTCTTGATGAGAAACATATTCTTCACATATACAGCAAGAAATACTTTTCCTTCAATATTTTTGTTCATATATTTCTGGGTTCCAAAATGTTTCTTGTGTAAACTTTTAATTTGTTAATTTCTTGGTACTCAATCTTTTAAAATTTAAATTATATTGTCCCATTTTTTATTGTGATACTATTCAAGAAATGGTTGTAATTTTGGCCTTACTAAAGTGATATTATATTAAAATTTGGTGGCATTATTTCAGTGATCAATTATTAGATGAACTTTGCTTGAGTCATGTCAAATTTAAGTAAGCAAAATTTAGTATATTGAATAAGGGGATTCGGTCCAAATGTGCATGATATCTTTAATTTTGTGACATAGCTGTCATAAGTTCCTTCCGAGGCTAGCACATTATATTTTGAACCACATGACAAAAGAAAAACAGCCACATTTATGCACTCAGTGAAGAATTTTTGTCAGTCTACGTATCAAGAAATCTATTCTTATTTATAATTGCGAGGGTGTTAAGAGTAATTATCTTGATATATTTTTAAAAAAGGACTAAGGAAAGAATGTAATTTTCATCCATATATATAATAATCGTTTGGTAAAAATATTTTTTAATTTTTATCATTGACAAAAATATCTTGCCTTTTGAAAATTTTGACAATCTCAAGATAAATTGTCTTAATTTTGTTGGATTTTGATACGCCCAATGCATGCGATACACTAATTTTTGGCTTTTCAACAATATGTTACATGTCAAGGAAAATGCTACGTTGAATAATGACGTGTAAAAAAAATGCGATATAGACATCTAACATGTAAAAACTTAGAATATTTTTGCCAGTAGCAAAAATAAAGGATATTTTTGCTAAATAATTATGTATATAGAACAAAAATTGCAAATTTTTTCGAGTAGATGACATCTTTTTTACACGTCGAACATTTAGATGACATTTTTTTTTACTGATCATCATTCCATTTGGCATCTCTTTAATTACATATAATGCATCGTCAAAAAGTCCTAAATTAATATGTCATGTGGCTTAGGCACGTGAAAATTTGATGAAATTAGAACAATGTATCTCGAAATTATTAAATTTTTCAGAAGCAAGACATTTTTTTTGGTGATAAAAATTAAAAGACATTTTTATCAAACAATTGTATATATACGATAAAAATTACAAATTTTCCAAAAGACTAAATTCAATCCGTTTTAAAAGGTAAATGACTAGGAAATTTTGATAATTTATTTTCTTCTTGCTTCCCCAAAGTGGAGTTTCTTTATTTTCTTTTCCCTTATTTTTCCAACCACAATTTCTCATCTTATCTCCAAAATCATTCTTTCCAAATGTTTGCTTCAACCATGCTATTTCATATAGTAATCCAAACAAGTACATTCAATCATCAACGCAATATATACAGACGTACATATATATATATATATATATATATATATGAGAGAGAGAGAGAGAGAGAGAGAGAGAGATTATCACATTAAAGTTAAATACATTAGTTTAACTTTATACATTAAAATATAGTTACAAATAGCGAGTATGCCGCCATCACAATTTCCAATGATTGCTACAACAATTGATTTTTTAAATTTTATTAGTTAAAAATAGAGAAATAAAATTATGATTATTATGCTTAAATAATTTAATTAAAATTGTAACTTTTTTGGATCTATATTTTTTATGACTTGAAGATCAACATTTCATCATACAAAAATAGATTTTACAGATAGGGAAAGCATTAGAAGGAAAGGGGAAAATGGAAAAAAGTACAGTAAAATGCATGACTTTATTTTGTGACTATATTTATCATGTCAATTAGTTTCTTGAGCAACTAGGGTTTAACTTGTTCTCTAATAAATTGCAACTTGCAACTAAAAATAGTAATATATATTTTTTTTGTAAGATTTGAGACAATATAATAACAAAGCAACTTGTTCGGATCTTGATCAAAAACTAAAATAATGTTACCAAAAAACATCCACTGAACAAAAAGGAAAAAGAACCAAGAACCTAATATTAAACCGTATCTTACTTCAGGCTTTAGTGTCCATTCCTGCTCCAAGTGAGTGTGACATCTTACTAAATTAAATTATTCAGTTCAGTTGTCCTAACTCCTAATTTTATAAGACTCAGATTTGTGTTATTCATAAATGTAAAGAGTGTGAAGTGTAATTATATAACACCTTCAATTACACTTAATTCCCCCTTTATTTTTTTTTTCCGGTTTTCTCTGTATCTGTCATTTAAAAAGTTTTTGCCTAGTAAATCCATTAAACTCATTTAATTAAAACAATATTTTCCTAAACTAGGAAAAATAGGACTTTAGTGAAGCTAACTGGCAATGTATATACTACACAACTATCATACATTTTAAAATTTTTATTTATTATCTATCGATTGTTTTAGTGGTGGTAAGAATAAAAGAATTCTTTTCAACTGAGGAGAGAATTTATTTTGGTATAGAGGACATGTCGAGAAATTTTCATTATGTGATTCCTATATAGTTCAAGAGTAATATTGAATCATCACAGTGCAAGTAGTTGTAATGTGATATATACTAAGTCAAATCAAATCAAATTTGTACAAGATTTTTATCATTGCTTATTGAATTTTGTTTTGATGAAAACTCATGTAGGAATGCTGGATTATGATTGGCACCCAATCAAACATCAAAACATGTCTCACCTTTCCCATGTATTAAGAGAGGGATATCAATCCCTTGCGATACTTTTCTTATCCTGCAGCATCATGTCTACGTTAGTGAATGGCAATCATGTAAAACAATGGGCATCAAAGGTGGTTGTGAGTCTGTGTCGCACTACCTAAGATCTGTTAAGTTTGATGAAATAATTTTATGGTAAGAAGATGTTGGAGGATTTGTACAAAGGACAATAGTGGTTTGGTCAGCAGTCCTTGCAAGAAGACATCAATGCTGTTCTTTATATACATTCCACTAACTTGTGTGTGCCCTAATTATTAGCACAAAGTCTATATTCCTGCACCATCATCCTTTCAGCCTACTTTCTTTTAATCCTTGTTCACCCCTTTTTTATTTCTTGTTTGATGTGGAAGGAATTTGCAGGAGTAGAAGGCGACAAAGCATAACCACTCAGCTGTAGATAAAACGTGTCATCTCTTTGTTAAAATTTTTTGGAAAATTTGTTTGATTAAGATAATTGTAGTAGAACTAAAAGAATCACTCACAAGGTCGTGTGTTTGAATCTCTTTGGTGATGCGAGGATAGTGTTGATAAGCGATCTGTAAGTGGTTTTACGAATGACCTAGGGTTTTAGAGCATATCTTGACCAGCAATCGTGATTAGAAACCACCCAAACTTTTTGTTGGGAAAGAGAAAAAAGGATAAAGTGGCGATGCACCAAAGCTGATAGCTTGATAGTGGATGCATGTCATTCATTATATCTGTCTAATAGAAAGAAAGAAGAAAAGGCAATGGCAACATCCATAGGAGACAAAGACACTCGTGAGAAGAAGCCAAAGCAAAAGTAAGAAGTTGTGTCTTGGTGCAATTACAGAGTACTACCAAATATTTGGTAAATTATTACAACTAAAAAAGAGCAGCTATTGTTGTTTCTTTCCTCTATTATTGAAGTGGACATGAGCATCACATCCTTTTGGTTATCCGTTTGGTCACGTAGTTCAATTTTTTGAGGGGTTTTTGACTTACGTTGGCTAAAATATTTTGTAATTGTTTAACTAGTAAAAAGTCTATCAAGTATACATACTTACAGCAATCTTTTGGGGGCTCTTTATGATTGGAAGATGATGCTCTAGGGTCAATCTTGATGCCTACTTTCAAGAGAATTTCACCTCAATTTTTGATCCTTCAGTGGGAATTAGGGTTCAAGAGAAGGTTAATTATTTGGCATCAAATAAATAAATGAACTTTGGAACATGAATCTTAGCCTTACTTGTGCTTTTAAGGACACAACTAGAAACATATTAACGTGGCTATTCACTATTAGCTAATGTAAAAGGACATCCATCAAATGACAGAAGTTGGCATTATGTTTTTCTCAGAGGGTATTTATAAATTAGAGTGTAACCCACAAAATGTCGTTTAAGTTTACTTAAAATATTTTTTAAGCTCCTATAATATTTACACAATATTTTTGGAACTTGATTTTAGTATTATAACATGATTTTTTTTTTATTCAAAATATAAGATCTTAGAACTTAGAGGTATCAATAACGATAATTTTGTGATTAATTTACTTACAATATACTAAATTGTTAAGATCTTAAAAGAATAACGAACTTCTCAGTTTTTAAAAACAAGTTGTGGGGTTTTAAAACCTTGCTTTAAAATCTTTTGTAGCTCATCTTCTAAAAATTTTACTAAATACTTCAGATGTCTTATAAACGCCCACAAGCGTATATCCTACTGCATGTTTAAGATGTGGGGTTTAGGGGTCGTCATTATCTCAAATAAAATTTGAAAGCATTTAGATGATAAAATCATAAAGCTTATATGATTTAATTATCGGTAACCCCAAATTGATTTTTTCAATTAATTTATTAGATCTAAATAATTTATTTTAAAAATTTATAAACACTAGAATTAAACTCTTAAGAATTAATTTAAAAGATAAATTAATTATAAAATAATTTAATATTATGTTCAAAATAATTTAATAATAAATATATCAAGTGAACTAACGTATTTAAATTATTTTATCATAGTTGTTGAGTTATCATAAACTTATAAACTTTTGTCACTGAACATTTGATTACTTTATTATATTAATTTATAAAGCCTAATCGAACAAGCCCCTAAGACATATAAACCCACGGTGTTTCAATAGGCATCCCTTTTCATTATCATCGATCATCTTCTGCCCATAAGAGTCCGAGGTTTACAATTGCACAATGCAAAACAAACAAGTTACTATTCAAACAAAAGAACACACAGAAGATAGGCCAACCAAATACCTTAAAACGACAGTGAATTAGCATAAGACCTCTCGAGCACCATAACACTAATAACTCACACGACGACAAGAAGAAAGCTTGATCAAGAAGAAGAGCATCCACGGCTGTTATGACGGAGCATCGATGGACGAGGACTTTCTACATTTTTACCGCTCAATTGGGGGCTAATTTCCATCCTTATTTCATTCAGACAAGGGCTCCGTGCCATTTGAGACATTCGCGGACTGTAAACAGACTTCATTTGATCTCGCGGGGATTGAGTGGAGCTTGTTACTTTTGGGCTACGAGCATGTCGTATCTCGCCACGACTTCTTGTGATGATTTCGTCTAACACCTCACCGCTGTCCAGATTGGTGGATTGCGGATGATTCCCTTGATCCTAGAGACATGCAAGGAGCAAAGAATGATTTCCTAGTGGTAAACATCCACACAAACTTGTGATGTCATCGTCATACTTCAGATTATCAGTGTCGTCTGATGCCAATGAGTAACAGAGGGTTTTGAAGATAACAGGTGGACAGGTTTCCATCATATTTACCTAAGCTAAAAAGTTAAAAGAAACTTACTTCAAAGCTTACGCTGTAACGTATGGCGGGGGCTTCTTCATACTCTGCGGCATCCAAGTCTTGTAAATGAGCACCTTTGTAAAACTTGGGAAGCAGATATTGTCTCACCGGGACAAGAAGCATAATCAACAACGGGAAAAGGACGCCAGCAATTGGGATCCACGTTGTGCCAAAGCAGAGAAGTAAATAAAATGTCTGAAACAACGTGAAGAAAACAATTGTTCTGAAAGGAACAGTCTCCACAAAGGTTGCATGATAGTCTTCTAGCACCCTGCCTCAGTTTAAGGATCATAAAAGATGTTCAGGCTAGGCCAATAATATATATGGAAAAAAGAGAAACTGATGAATGAGAAAATTGCGTACAAAAGTAATTTAAAACAAACTAGGTTTCATCTAAAACATTTCAATGCAACTATAATGACATCATAATGTTTCACCACAAGCACCGGGACAGGGATGGCCGTTTCTGAGTTCAAACACGTCATGTAACTACAGACCAGATACAGACAGCCCTGAAATACACTTTCAGCAACAAGCATGAGAATGCACTTACATATATCTTCGACTTGGAGCTGTAAACAGTAATAATATTCTCTCCCAGAACTGGTTTCCTGGCAAGCTTTCGATTGCCATGAAAGCAAAGTAGCCCCAGAGGACTGAAGTGGGAATCTTTTTCAAAAGGGGCATAGCGGCAACGCAACATCCAACCATTAGGGACTGAAGCAGATTGCTGAGTCGTTGTTCTTTAACTTCCACAGGTAGAAGATCATCAATATCCTTATCCACATCAAAGACAGACTCGTCAATTGGTGCGTCCATGTAGCCACTACTAGAGGCACGCTGAATTGTGGAATCTTTCAGCTCCTTTAGTCCCTGTTTAAAGCAATGGATAGATGAGATGAGATACCATGAAGAGGTTTTTGCAGGCTTTTAAAAGGCATTTTTTTTCATGTTCACACTCCCCACAACTCTAGGATTTGTACCCAAGACCTCATGAATGGGCTCACAGCCATAAGGGTGTCCCATTGAGGACAAAAGGCATTGAATGCTTTATGGCACTCTCAGACAACCATAAGTAGATGAACTAGTCCTGAATCAAGCGTACCAGAGCAGGTGGAGTTTGATAAACAAGAGGAGTCTGCATTTCATTATAAGCATCTCGAATGTTGCTGTACAACTGAGATAAATTTGCATTCTTCCGCATGCTTTCACGTGCTGTTGTGACAAGCTTATTCCTTAAAATCTGTTCCAGAAGAGAAAGAAGTAAATTCAACTTTGTGAGAGCGAAGGATGACCATGACTCGTGAAGCAGACAGTTTTTGTTCAGTGGAATCAATATATGCTGAAAAGAGGTTATCAAAAATGTTAACAACATATAGAAGTGAGATTCTGCTCCGCAACTGCAAGAAGGTGAAAAAGAAATAGCAATGACATCAAACATTATTGGAGTATAAACATCCTCCAACTCAAGTTTTCCTGTGAATTACCTGATGCTTCAGAGTGGCTAAACTTTTTGTATGCATTGGGGACTGCGGAATAACTCCATTAGAAGGAGGAACGCCAATAAGACCGCAGAGTATGACCTAGTCAGTACGTACATATAATGTGAACAATTACAAGGTTCATCTAGTTACAGTATCTGAAACTAAGCTTAGGCCCTACATACAAGAGAGAACAAAAATTTGAAAAACTGAAAATGTAGATCAAATACATACCAAAAATCCCAGCAGAAGAAGGTCATAGTGATAAGAAGAAGGTTTCTTTAGATTGAACTCCTTTTGCTGGGCTAGTTGAGATGCAACGCTATGATCAAAGTAGTAAAGCACAGCAATCATCGTGGCGGGAATAAATGCTCCGATAATATAAAGTGGAGGGACATCCAACATATCCTGTTAATAAATCACATCTGTTTAACATGTCGACTAATAAACCAGAAAAAAAATATTGCATTGAAGAGAAATATGGATATGGGAAAGTCATTTCCTTTTCAAGACTCATATCACCGGATATTTAGCATTAAGGGAAAATGCTGCAGAGCACCTTAATGACAGTCCAGTTTGAGTATGCACCAGAAGACCATGGATTTGGGCTAAAAAGCCGTCGCGGTATTCCATGTGGAATAGCATTAACTGGTATATAAGATACAGCAGTCCACGCAAGCACCATCAATGGGACACCGTAGTCAGCAATAAACCCTCGAAGCCATCCTTCAAATGACACCAGAGTTGGTGCACAAAAAAAAAATTATGGTTGAGTTGTAGCAGCTAAAGAGGCACAGACCACAAATAAATTGAGAATAATTTGAAGTAGGACCATTGCAAACAAATGAATTTTGACATATGCCAATGTTTTGCTTTTCCATTTGAAATTGTGTGACACTGGTTGTTAACTAAAATGCCATGCTGAACCTCAGAAAATCAGTACATGCATCTGCACACACCTGAACCATAACGCCAGGATCTAGCGTTCCGGCTCCTTAATGCAGTAAGTAGAAGACCAAAAGACAGAACCAGTGCAAACATTCCATTTCCAAAGCGCCAAGAAGGTAAAAATTCAGTCTCCTTACTATTTTCTCTCTCAGGAATGCCAAATTCCTCCACAACCCCCTAAAAACAAAATTGACAAATTTTATGATGTTAGAAATTTACGTGACTAATAAAACACCTTAAATAAGTCAAAACTACCAAGAGGAAATCCAAGTGCTATTAAAAGAGAGACGGGAAAAAGGAAATAAAAGGCAGCAAATTTAGATTTTATGAGTCTCAAATTAAAGATCTGAACGATCCAGATAGTCAGAGAAAATACAATTATTTATTTGGCGGTGGGGTTGATTCAACAGTTAATAGACAATAGTTCATCAATATGAGGATTTAAAAGAACATCGAAAAAAGGAAGCCCATAGTTAAGGATGACCTTTTTGGACTGAGGTAACAATTACTTCATGTGCAGGATAATGTAAATCTGGTTATGGGATCAAATATGCTTCAAAATTTGGCTCTTCTGCGAGAAGAAGAAAAAGAAAGCAATATTGTTACATATGAATACTCACACGAATTGCCTGTTGCATGAAGAGCGTGGCTATCAAAAGACCAAACAATTCACCAGCCAGGCGTGTAAAACGGTTGATAATGGAGCATGCACCTAAGATAGCCAACAAGAAAAGCAAAAGGGCTGTCCATACGCAAACCCTACACAAAACAGATTTAAAAATTAATACTAAATAGTGAATCTATTTAGTAAGTTGTTCCACGGGTGTAAAAGTTGTTACCATCCAGCCCATGCTGCAAACAGCTTCTGCCCCAAATCTTTCCGATCTTTAGCAAAATCAAACATGAAAGTGTACATTAAAACCGTGGGCTCAGCGACTCCAAGTATGAGTAGTGGCTGACCACCTATCACCGAGTGGATCACACCACATATGGCTGTTGATGCAAGTGTCTGCACTGCAGTTAAAGTTCCATCTGCGTAACATGATTTCATTAATGGTCTTAGCATCATAAAAAATCAAGATGTAAAATTTTTTGAATTACCAAACAGAACTGGACCTACTGGTGTTTCTCTCTAGTTGCTCCCCAAAAGATATAACTGGAATTGCTGACGCAAAGAATATATATGTTGTTGGAGCCAAGATCCTACAAATTACAAAAGAACATCATTATGACAAGGCATCTATTCAGATTGGTGTATAAAGTAGCTAATCCATTTTCCAGTTAACTTATTGATATGAACATTATAAAATCTTTATGATGGTATTACAAAGCATTAACATCCAATTTAACAAAATTTGTAAAGTATTGTTCTCTGAGAAAAGGCATATATATTAGACAAGACAAAGTATGCGTATCGTAGATGCATTGAGAAATTATTAAAGACACAAACCTGATACCTGCGCGTAATCCACCACTCCAGTCCTGTTTGTAGCACTGAAGCCTTCCTTTGAGATCATTTTTAATTCCACGGAGCGGAATAAAGTTTTCTTCCATGATAGAACCCAAACAACCAAACCAAGGGAGCTCTTTTTGTCTTTTAATGACAAAAATAAGCAGTACAAGTGACACTTTACTTGCACACAAATTTGAAGGAACTCGAGAGGCCAATCTCACTGAGACTAGATTTGCATAACCAAAAGGGCAATGTTTTCGGAAGAAGAACAGGAGCTGCTAGATCATTTACAAAGAAAGTATATCTTGAATTACCATGGATATTTGAGACCTTTCAACAGGTCCATGAACAAAACTGTGTCCACTATTTTACATTCTTATAAATTGGGAAAGAATATCTTTCAACTTCTAACTAAAAAGAACAAAAGAATTTATCAGCTACGAATCAAGTTGGATGAAGGAAGAATCTTTGATTCGGCTTCACAAAAAGGTTCTTTTGGCCTACTTGTACTCCATGTTCGTATCAAAACAGAAATGATTCTAGCGAAATGCATCCATTGCTGGTCAAGAACTCAGCCTAGCGAAATGAACAGAGCCTTCCATCACCAGAGATCTTAGATTAACGGTTGACTACAATAAAGCTCAGATCCATCCTATCAACACCTTACATTAAAACAAGAATCTTTCTACCCCTTACCCACTTTAACCAAAATGCACAAAACCAAAAGGATATAAAAAAATGAAACCAATTACATGGCACAAATTACATACCAAAACTCTAGAATTTCGACCTCGAAAGCTTCAAACTATATAAGCCTAAAGGGAAAAGGGTAGAAGACAGAGCTATTTAACGAGAGCCCATTTGTGGAAAACTGAATTCTGCCCTTCAAAACAAGTTAAAGGAAATTAACATGACCAAAATACCAAGACGAGGAAGTAATCTAAAGATATTAGCGAGAGCCCATGATTTATAAACTGGAAAGGAATGACCTAAATCAGCCGAGAGCAAATGAGCATTAATTGAGCGCAAAATATTCAAAGATTGTAACTTCTGCTGTTACATCAGGAGAACCCTCTATGAAACAGACAGTTGTTCAAACACAGAAGGCTTAATGGTGAATCCGGAAACTCCGCAGATCTCGAATTAGGAATGGTACGCTAGAGCTGCAAGAAAGAGAAGTTTTTTGACAATGTACCGAGTAGAACTCAAATGAAGCTATAAATGAGCAAAACAAGAGAGAGAATAAGAATGCTGCAAGATTTGTTTTTATTTACTTATTTATTTTTTGGGTAATATCTGTATCCGTGGGAAGAGAAACAAACTCTGCACGAAGGGAAGATGGTTGGTGTGGGCAAAGATACTGGCGAGGCAAGTAAGCTTAAATAACAGTTTCTGCTGCCCAAAGCATGCTGACAAACAAAAAGGCTATTGAGGATGGAAAAGCTATTATTAACTTCAGGAAAAATGGCTTGCAAAAACCATAAATGATACCAGCTGTATTACAGGGACTCCATGGTCAGAAAAGGGAATATACATGCTGGTGCAGAGAATCAAGAGGAGCAGCAGAAAGTAGCATCGTGACGGACAGGGGCAAAAGTGTAAAAATGAAAAGAAGTGACGTCTTCGTTTTTCCTTTTTATTTTTTGGTGAAGATTAGCCCCAACTTGCAACTTGTTCAACATGGCTATGTTTGGGAGAGAGTTTTGTTGGAAGATGATGTTTGGCGGATAATATTAAAACGAATACTATATTTTAAAAAAAAAATTAATATGATGAATAGAATGATATATTTGAATTTGTATATTTAAATATGTATATAATATATAATATTGATTGAATGAAGTGATAACATATAAAAATAATACTTAATTTTTAATATATAAATATATATATAAATATGAGAGTAAAATATGTATGTATATATATATATTAATTTAATTGTGAATAAGTATAATAATTAAAAAATAATTAGTTAATTATATATAAGAGAGGAAAATTTTAAATTTGAATTTGAAGAAAAATTTTGTAGTATGAAATATTTAGTTACATGAAATTGTTGGGATTGATAAATGTGAAACGTGGGTGACAAATAACAAATATAGCCGATATTTTCAGCCACTTATGTTACAGCTGAGGGCAGAACGGTAATTTGGAAAAATAAATAAATAAAGACGAGAAGGACAAAAGGGTAAAAGAATGGAGCATATTTCCAGCACTCTGTTGCAAGATTTTTTATTATATTTTTAATACTTGGTTAGCCTTATAAATTTAGAAAAATTACACAAATTCTTTCCAAAATATATGGAATGCTTTATAAAACAAAACTGGAGTTTAAATTGAATAGCATGCATAGCATTCATATGTGCATATGTTATATTGATAAATATGTCCGATAAAAAGAATAAATTAATAGAAAAGACGATGGCTTACATTTGTGATTTCTAGATAAAAGCACAGCCTTTAATTTCCATATTTTTAAATTTTTTCTTTTTATTTTTTTATTTTTATACAATTTTAAAAATATATTTAAAAACACAACTCAAAATAGATAAACAAACATAACTAATGAGTTTGTGGCTTGAACCCAAATACAACGAACTTGATATAGGTTTTGAATTATATTTATAAATAGTATAAATATATAGAATTTTCATGACTTCAAAATAAATATTCTTTTATCATTATCAAAATAAGTATCAAACTAAAAAGTTGAGATTGGTTCTAGAAAGTCAAGATCGCTTAAACTTGTTGCTGGATCGATCTCACGGAGTGAAAAATACAATTTTGGGTTGAATTCAAATTTTAGTCCTTTGTAACCCATTTCAAGGTCCATTTGTAGTCCATCAGACTTGTAGAACCCTATGAATATTTTGTACTTTATAAATATCCATCCCTCCTGCATGGTAATAAAAGAGAATAGTGAATCTCAACATTTGAATATGAACGGGGAAGTTTTCTTCATTCACTTTCTATAATTGTCTGTTTTTGTGTGTTGAGAGATATCAACCCTCAAATTCGAGTATTAATTTAGGTCATTTGATGTGTTTATGATGTTTTGGGCCAACATCTCACAATTGATTGTCAAAACTTAATTTGTTGTAAGCATTTATTATATGTGAACTAAGTTCTTATTCCGTTATTTTTTATGTAATCTTGCAGCTTATCCTTATTTTATCCTTTGTTTTATTTGTCCTTTTATTTATCCATTTTCACAACCATGTTTTGATCCTTACTTTTACCTACATTCATATGAATTGGTATCAAAGCCGATTAATTAGTTTTTTAATCCAATTGATTAATTGGAATATCACATTGTTGTTTTTTTCCATAATTTTTATTTTATTTCTCCACCTCCCACCATTCTTTTATTTTTGAAAAAATCAAAAAGAATCATGGGATATTCGGGCGATTTTGGTGTTTTGTGATGCTGAAAATTTTGTGCATATTTGTTGGAGATTTAGGTATTGTTTGGGACAAAAAAATTTCTAAACTATTGGGATTGTTGGACGAATTTTGGGGGTGTTGATTTTGGTATTATTTGTTGGAGAATATTATTGATGGATTTTTTTGGATTGTAAAGGAGAGAAAAAAGGAATAAAAAAAAGAAGCAAAAAATCTTACAAAAAAGGAGAAGAAAACATAGTACAAAAAAAACTGAAAAATTATGAGTTTTGTTGTTTGGAATCAATTTTTCATCCAAAACTATGCATCGGATTAATCCCAAAGACCCCCGAATCAATTGCGCCATTGAGTGTCACAAGAAACCCTAGCTGTTGTTAATTACATTTGAGATCAATTTCAACCTAGCTAGATTAATCTAAACTCAACCAGATCAATCTCAACCATAGCCAAATCGATCCCAACTTCTCTAGATCAAATTCAAACCTAGTTTTTCAGTCTAGATCGATTTAGGACCTACAAGATCGATCTTACCTTCTGTTTTCTTCATCCAAATTGATATTTTGCATTCAGATCAACCTAAAACCCAATTTTCTTATTTCCCACATTTTTTGTGATTTTTATTGGACATTGAGCCTAGGAACCACACCAAATCAACAGAGTCGATATTGAGTTGGACTGATAAGATTATTTAAGTAATTTTGATTTATTTGATCATTTGTACTTATACATACTACACACGTGCATGCTACTCACTTTTTACTTCATGATGTCATATAACTAGGCTGCTTCCAGTGATCATGCAAGACATAAGAGTCACGTTTGAACATTTTGCCAAAGAATTAAATGACCTCAATCATAAAATTGGATGGCATGCACGAAAGGCTCGAGAGAGTTGAGGTAGCCGATAACATACCTAGTATCCACCTGGTACAAGTATCATATGCCTCAATTGCTTCCGATGGGGACACTTCATGAACAAATGTTATAATGAAAATGACCAATATTCCACTTGAGTTTGGTAGACTTGTGGCGGCCAACCGAATTCCATCTATAGATTTGTTGTCCTTAAACATAAATAAACAAGAGGAGGAAAAAATTGAAATGGCAAAGGCAACAAAAAATAAAATGAAGGCCAAGTTGTGAAGGGGGCAACAATAAAAATAGAAGTGGGAACTAAAGATGAACATAAGAGTGCAAAGAGGATAGTTGAACAAGAGGCAGAGCTAGTAGAGTTCCATGTGTATGAGGACCTGTTTGACCCCTTAATGAATCCTTCACTTGTTTGTGCTACATTTGGGATGAAAATCTTTGAGGCAAAGGAGTTTATATTTGCACATCCAACTAAGGTTTTTGAGATTTATCCTATTCGTTTACATGGCCGGCTATTGTTGTTTTGGTGCTATGCTTGTATTGATGCAAAATTGGGGGTTAGGCTAGAAGTGGAAGTAATTCAAGGATTTTATAAGATTGTATTTGACCTTGATGGACAAGATTACAAATTGGGGACAATTCTCCTTCGAGAGGAGGGATTTGTTGTAATCCTGAATGTATTGTAGGTGCTAAGAAAATGGTGTATCGTCTCTAGCCATATCTTGGTATTTTTGGAGGGAAGCAAAGGATGAAGATTTAGCTTTAAAATTAGACTTGGAAAGTCAAAAAATGCTTAAAAGGGGCTAAAATTGAGATCTAGACGATGTCAGATAGATCAAGGAGGACCAAATCAACTAGGAGGTGCATTTTAGGGGTTCTAGAATCATGATCTCACAGGATTGAGATCAATCATTGGAAACAGGATTATAAAATCAGAATGCAAGAATTGTTATCTAGATAATAAGATCAAAATTGAGATCAAATCTAGAAGACCGAGATCGATCTCACACACCGTTGGATCAATCTCATAGAATGAGAAATGTAATTTTTAGGTTGAATTTCAAAATTTTGTCCATTGGAGCCCATTTTGCAGCTAAGGGAACATATTGTATTCTATAAATATCCATTCATCTTGCATTGCAAGAAAAGGTACAATGAATATTGATATTTGAACATGTACGAAGAAGTGTACTTCTTTCACTTTCCATACTTGTGTGTTTGTGTGTGTTGAGGAATATCAACTCTCAAACTTAAGTCTTAAATTGGGTCATTCGACATGCTTTTGGTGATTTATGACCAACATTTTACAGCGTGGTGCTTGGTTCTTTGATTGCTAAAACTTAATTTGTTGTAAGTGTTTATCTCATGCGAAGTAAGTTCTGGCTTAGTTATCTTTTATGCAATTTCATCATTTATCCTTATTTTATCTTTTGTTTTATTTTCCCTTTTATGTACTGATTGTTTCAACTGTGTTTTTATCTTTTGCTTTTGCTAAGTTCACATAAAAATAGATAAATAATTTACGCTTTCACTATATATAAAAAGTGATGGCAATACTTTAATTTTTACAAATTAATATATCTCATAAATGCATTTCTAGAAAAAAAAATTTAGTAATTTTTTTATATTTTGGAAGTTGTAATAATATTGTATTCTTTTGAAAAAAATATCTTTGTTTGTTTTTGAATTTTGGTATGTGTTTTTAAATATATATATATTTTAGTATTGTGTAAAAATATGACAGAAAAAAAGACAAAATTTAAAAAAGAGTAATAATTGAGTGTATGTGTGTGTTTTAGAAGTACATGATTTGAAAACAAACATAGCCCTTAAATTTAAATTCAAGTATAGGTAAACCCATTTAGGGTCAAGTCCTCAAAAAATCTTAGACTGTATAAATCTTAGGTATGTTTGGTTCCTTATTTGGAGGGAAGGAAAATTTTAATAATTTAAGGAGAAAATTTTATATTTGGAATTAAAATTTAGGTAGATAGAAAAATTATTTTTTATACATATTTAGTATATAGTAATGATTGGATATTTTAATAATATATAGATTTATAAGGTATAAAAAAATTAATGGAGTAGGAAAATTATAAGGATGGGTATTGAATTAATTGTAAATAGGTATAATAATTTAAAAATAATTAGTTAGTCATAAAAGATAAGCAAGAGAGAATTTTAAATTTGAATTTGAATTTAGAGATTTCAATTCGGTTTTTTACGAGCAAGCTTAAACCCAATCAATCTCCATGCCATGGGGCTTATTAATTATAAAATCAAGCTCAAACTCATGTGTGTGTGTGTGTGTATTTTTTTTAGTCCAAACTCGACTCACTTATTTTTATGAGATTTGGACATATATTGGACTAGGTCATACTTGCAATAATAATATGAAAGTTTGTAGATATATACAAATTTTAACAAACAATAACAACATAAACTTAGTAAATAACACTTTTAATTCAAAAGTGAGTAGTAACTGCTGCATAATGATCGTAAAAATTAAAAATTGTTGAAAATTATAATATAATATAAAAATTAAAAAGGAAACTCCAAAATCACTTTAGTATAGGATTTGCACTAATGCTTGCACTTCATCCCAGCATGAATTCCAACAAAAAGTCCTATAAAAAAAATTAGTTTTAGTTTAATGTTTGAAATATGCACAACTAATAAAACGTTTACACAATAGGCATAATTTTTAACTGTAAAAAGGTAGAAGTTAAACAACTTAATAAATATGACATAAAATTTAAGGCAAAATGAGGAATTTTGATTATTGTTTTTATAAAAAAGAAATAAGCCTAACCTTATAATTAAAATTTGTGAATAAATGACATTTTTTATAAGGGGTTCATGCTTTCTACATAATAATATATCAGACACAAATTCAAGTCAAAAAATTATTGTAATCAATTTATCAGCTCAGACTTAATTCCGCTCATATTTAACTAAGCTCTGCTCATACATGATGGGGTTGAATAATCAAGTTGAGGTCCAATTCAATTGATTGTTCTATTTAACTTAAATTAATATGATAAGGTTTTTCATTTGTAACATTTCTAAATTAATAAGTGATAGTAAGTAGTTAGAAACAAGGAATCAAGGTGAGTTTTGACAAAATGGCTCCTTATCATCCCCAAACAAAAAAGGCAATGATGCATTTCAAATATGATTCGTACATTCCAAGAGAAAAAGGACAATTATGTATTTGAAAATTTATTTGTAAATTTTAAGTTTCGTAATTTTTAATTTAATGAGTCTGACAGAGTATATACTGTATAACATTCTAAATTTCTCTTATAAACTTCTAGACATTATCCTCTAACATGCCATGGAGAAATGTTTTCATCTGATTTGGGATTACCCACATCAACACCAGAAGCAAAATTAATAAATTTATATTATATTATAAATTTATACTAGATTTAATAAATGCACAATACGTTATAAGATTCTTGTCATGTTCTAATTAAGTCATTATTTTATATAATCAAGTATAATAATTATTATACAAAATAGTGTAAAATACAGTACAATAATTTATAAGAGAATTCAAACTCATGAACTGCACATTAACGGCATATACTCACACACACTATATTATCAAGTTAATAAGAATTTTTTACTGTAAAAAAATCAAATTACAAAATAACATTTATTTAAAATTCTTTTCATTTTTATCCTTTTATTCTAACTTTTCTTTTAATTTATTTTTTTATTTCTATTCTCTCACAATTCTTTTCTCTTTCAAATTCTTTTAAACCTTCTATATTTTCTTATTTTTATACTTTTAATTTGAAATATTTTTATTTTTATTGTTTAAAATAAAATAACTTTATAATTAATAGATAAATTTACACACACAAAAGTGTTCAACTTTTAATAGTGTGCATGAGTGCGTGTGTGTGTGTTATCCTACATGTAAATATTGACACATTTATCAGCTTGAGAAAATGCGCAACTTTTTGAGCTTTTTGCCCAACTTTGAAGTCAAAATCATAGTTCAATAGTGGTAGGGGTCATCCACATGATTTATGATGAAAAGTAAATGGTTATTTTTTGTGTGTGTTCTAGAATTTGATAAAATGCTAAGAAGCCCTACTTTCATTTGGTCTTGATATGTACCAACAATGTCCACTAGCTGCCAAAAATCAATTAATCCATGCTTTTGACGACATAATTTGCTCTTTCGTGAACTTGAGGGCCAATTTTACTTCACCATCTCCATGCTATATGATGCAATCTTCACGTTCAAATATGTAAATTACATAAAATATAAGTAAATAATTGGATGGGAAATCAAAATTTTCCATTGCCAAGAAGAAGATGAACACTACCGTAGGACAATAAGAAGGAACAACGATGCCCTCGCCCTCTAGTGCATAAGCCTATATATCGATGCTATGTTTCTTATTTTAATAATAAAATGGGTGGTGTGTTGAGTCCATATTTGGTTCACATCACCATAAGTTTGGTGTTGTTATTAAATTATCATGTGCATTTGTCCATCCAACTACGAAGAGATCTTTTCCTTCTCCTATTATTAACATTTCTATATGTTTGAAAAACTTATTGTTGTTGGAATTCTAAACTTTATGGTATTGAATAATATACACAAATTAATTTTAATTGCGACTATAAAGGAGATAGTAGAAGAAATTAATTTGTAATTTGATTATTATCTTATTTACTAGAAAATATAAGTGCAATCAAGTTTGTGCTTGAATTAAAATCAAAATTTTAAGTTCAAGTTCGAATTATACTAAAATGAGTAGATTGGCTGATGTTGAAGTTTTGAAAGACGAAACCTCAATTGAGCTTGAATTCTAATTTGGATTTATTAATTTTTAAAGTATTTCAAGTAAAAATATTTTTACAAAATATTAGTAAAATACTTAAAACTTTATAAAAGTGAAGCAAGCTCATTTGATACTTATAAGCATAATAATTTAGTTTAATTATCCATATATTGATTTATGAAACGAATTAATATGAAAATTTTATTTAATTTTATAATGTTATTTTATAAATAGATGTATCAAAGAATTTTTTTTTTTTTGTGGAAATAAACTACAGAAGAAGTTAATAGTACTTATATATGTGTAAAAATAATTCTAAATGAATATATTTATTAATAATTAAAATATACAATTTTTAATTTTATGTTTAGAGTGTTATTTGAAATTAAATTATAAATGGACATATAATTGTCTGCATAAATTATTAATAATTTACAAAAAAATATTGAGGACGAATTAAAAATTGATATAGAAACATACAAATATAAATAATAAATATTATTCTAAATGATCATAATGTAATAACAAAGAGTTACAAAACATGCATTGATAAGACTAATTATTATTATTATATATATATATATATATATATATATATTACATAATATGGGTAGCTCATGTTATTATTGTTTTTACATAATTTTAAAATAAAGAGCATTTACTAAATATAGCATTATTATGCTATTAATTATCTGTTATAATTCACTTAGTAATTATAAATACTAAATATATTTAATAAATAAAAATGTAAACATATTTAAAACATTAAATAAGTTTACAGACAGGCTTGCAAAGTTTTAAACAAAACTAACTGAGCTCAATTTTGGCTCCAAAAATTTCAAATTGAGTTAAGATCGTATCAATTTCAAAATGGCTTGGGTTTGAGTTAAACTTTTGTTAACTTATTGAGCTTATGAACTTACTTATCTTCCACCCATAAGCAAGTGTCAGTAAAAAAATTAATTATCAATTCGACATTTTATTGTGCAAAAACAGCGTATTATTGGTTGTTTAAAAAACATTTATTCATTTTAGAAAGTTGAATTAGTTTGACCCTCCTTTGCGCAGCGCACCATTTTTTGATATTTCCACGTCAGAGGGAATGCAATTTAACACATGCCCCAAAAACATATTGAGTGATAAATGCATGTATATGTGTGTGTACATATGCATGTGTATATACATATACATGTATATATACAAAGTAGGGAAAATGGAATTCACTGGAAGGACAACAAGAAAGCTTATTAGTTAAATAATAAATATAAATTAATATATTATTTTTAAGAATTAATAAAATTAAAATTGATTTTTATTCTATAAAATTTTTATTCTTTTTATTTGCCTAAGAAGCCAAATCTCTTATTTGCTTGATTAACTTATCAGTAAATTTTGTATTTATTTTTATCTTAATATTTTATATTATTCAATAAAATTAATTATTCTAAAATATAAATTTATAAAAATAATCAATAAATTAATTATTTAATCATAGAAATTGATTTTTTTTTAAAATATGTATCCAGAGTGATAGAAATTAAATACCTATTTAATTGTTCGATTAGTAATATATAACTAATTCTCATAGAAAATCATATTAATAAGAAAACAAAATTTTAAATACCCTAATATTATTTTTATGATTCATCAAACATTTTTAAATTTAATCATTCATGAACAAAACATACAAATAAATATTAGACAAAGAATCTGAAAGTAATTATCAAAGGCCAATAATTAGTTAACACTAAATCATATATATATATGTGTGTGTGTGTGTGTGTGTGTGTAGAAAAGTGATAATAGAATAAAAAATATAGGAAATTATTAAAAATAACTTGAGTTATTTTTCATATGCATAATTATTTTTTTAATAAAAAATATTTAAAATAATTCTAAAAATATATTTTGCAGTAGATAAATATTTCTAATGCATCATATCTTTATTCGTATATAAATATATGTAATAATATATTCCATTATTACTTTATATTAATCTTTCTACATGCTTAATCATCAAATTGTATTAAATTATTGGACTAACGCAACTCGTCTAATAACTCGCGCTCCTGTTTAAACCCCACAAAAATTCGAGGCTTGCAATTCAACACATTAATCTACCTGTGCTTGATTTATGAAGTCACTGATTTCCAAATTTACGGTACAACGTTCGATAATTATTGAAGCTTAATCATAATTTGAAAGTGGGTAATAAGCATCAAAACACAATTATAAAAGAAAGAAACAAGAGTCAAAAGATATTTAATGTACTCAATTATGAAGTTACTGATTAAATACGAACCCGATGGGATCTAATTAGATAACACTATATGTTTGGCTGGTGCTATTGAGAAGTCAGTCTTGTCATTTTTTAGGGTAAATTATCAAAATTTGTAGTTGGTCTTTTTGAAATATATATTATGTACACAGCTCCTAAATATAAACTTTTATGCCCCAAAAATCCCATCAAAAGTCAAAACTTTCATTCCAAAAAATCCCATGAACTAATTTGGCTATATAAACTAATCTTGACTTATTAGTTTTTTTTTTTATCAAGTTGTTCAAATTGAATTGCGTGGATGATGAATATATATAACGGTCCGAAATTAATTTTTTGGTGATACACACACACACACACATATTAGGTGTTAAGTTGTAATGGAAATATTTTTATTTGAAAGTGATAATATCAATAATAATTATTTTGTTAATGTACAAAATAAAAGGGTAATATCGCCCAAAAATAGTACAAAAATCAATTCTTGGGCTTCTTGGAATTAAAAACATTATAAAGGTTTTTTGGACTTCAAACCAAAATCACGTCCTTTTCTTTTTGCTTTTTACTTTTTAGGTTGAAATAAAAAATGAAGAAGTTTTTAATAATTTTCCCCTTTTGATTTCAACGCATTATTAAGTAACCAACTTGGTAAATGCTAAATTAAAAAAATAGAGTTGCAATAAAAAGACGAATAGTATATAAACTTGATTTAAAAAAAAGGTTCACAATTATATATTGTACTTCGAGTGGTCAGCATGCTTCTTCGAGGAAATTTTTGGAAGCAATTACTTATTTTAAATTTTGTGCTAAAATTTATTTTTAGTTTTTTCACCTATCAAAAATTTTAATTCATAAATATTAAAAATTTTCTGAATTTTCTATTTTACAGTTACCCATACTCAAACACACATCATATCAATAGTAATAATTTTTTTTCTCTCAAAATAAATTCATCAAAACATATGTCTTAAGTATTTTTTTTTATTTATTCAAACTTACTTCTGATTTTTTATTCTATAATATTTTTGTATAAGAAAATAACTGATAGGTATCAATTCAATTAATGACTCCCAATATTCCAAATTTAAAAGTGGAAGAGTCGATCTTCTCATGGTAGTTCTTTCAAATTTAAGAGAAAAGTCGCACATCGTATTTATTACACTTGCCCCCATAAATGAACCTATACGGTACAAAAAGACTCGTGTTTTCAATGTGTGTCGCTTGCTCTAGTGAAAAGCAAAACCTAAGCAACCGACCTATGTATACTCCAATTCATCGTGCCAAGTAAAAGGAGATAAAGAAATGTGTGTTGATTGTCTTCTAAAAGCTACTTTCTTTTGTAATAAAAGAATAAATAAACCAATCATTTCGAGAAGCTTCATGAAATGCATCTTTCGGAGTTAGAATATGAAAATGTAACTAAATCAATCCTACTTACTCTTCAGCATAGAATGAATAGAGTTACGCCATACATATAAAAAAGCATTTGGTAAATCAAATACCATGGTCGGACAATTAATTTGATTAGTAGATAATATTAGTATTAGTTGGGAAGTTTTTGAAAGATTCCTGTGAATAGTTTCATTAACACCCACACACACACACACACACACACACATATATATATATATCTTATCTTGCAACTTAACATCCTTTTACTATGTGGCATTTGTTCACTTTCTTGTCAATTTCGATCATGGCCATATGCATAAACAAATAAATAATTTTTTTTAAAAAAATTAAATGTTGTCTCCATTCCAATCTTACAAATTTTATCTAACTTATTTCATTGTTCTTTGAAGATCAGTAAAAAAGTTAGTATTTTTACATTGTTTTGTATAAACAGTTGTTGGGAGCTACTAATTAATCCCTTGGTGCTGCATGATCATGTGAGAGTTTTTCAAAAATTTTTTTAGAAAAAATAACTTTTAGGTAATGAAATCTGAGCATGGGGCAATGAAAGTGAAATAGAAACTA
Organism: Avicennia marina; assembly: GCA_019155195.1. Lineage (NCBI taxonomy): Eukaryota > Viridiplantae > Streptophyta > Magnoliopsida > Lamiales > Acanthaceae > Avicennia > Avicennia marina. Next base: position 1,136,708 of record CM032779.1, read on the forward strand.
CGAATTGGGATGTCGTGATTATGTATTATGTATCTAAATCAGCAGTGTAACTTTTACAATTTCAATTATCTTAAATATTAACTCAATAATTTACAATACTATTAGTTGCAATGTAAAATACACTCCATAAAAAATGATAAAAAATATATATATATAAGTTCTCATCTCTCTAGAACTCCCTTCTCAAACAGTTAAAGCCCAACGTTTACAACATGCATATGAAAGACCTAAATAAAATTTGTACAAGTTTATCAACATGCTAAACAAAAGAAAAGCACACTTTTATACTATTATTGAAGAAAGAATCGCATACACACACATTTTGAGCAAAACTATTATTGATTGGTGGAGATTATTGTAAAAGACCTTGCGTTACATATATAGATAAAAGACATATAATCTTATACACAATTATGCTGCTGATTTGTGCATGTAATGATGCAATAGTTTTCTTGGAAGACAAAGAAGGGCACTTAAAATGATAGATTTTATGTGAAACAGAAGTGATGCCTGTTGTGTTTGAGCACCTCGCAGTTAAGCTACTGTTACGATTAAATCAGTAAAAGGAATAAAAAATAGCAAAAAAGAAAAAAAAAAAACAGAAGAGAAGAATTATATGTATGTCATCCTCAAATATATGCTCTCTATAAATCATAATTAAGTAATTTTCTTTTTATTATTTTGGGTGAAGCAACACAAAGACACGCACATATCATGTTACATCTTGGAATTTATTTAGCATTGATTTAATAATCGTCACTCTAATTCAACATTGCCCTTCGTTTACTGTCCATATGCTAATTTCTCTTTTATTCCATGATTACATTTTCTTGTTTAAAGAATACTAATAAGCTTGGTTAAATCATCATTCCCAAGTCCTAATGTTTTGAGTGGAAGAACTACACAAAGAGCCATAGTGAGGCGTAATTCTTTGGGCCCTTGAAATCCTATACATGCATTTCTCAAACTTGTATGATAGTTGCAATGCATGTCCCAAAATTCATAAATTCCAAAAGTCATTAATCAAAACGTAGTCATTGAAGAAAAGAAATATTGCTCTTCCAATACTCCACTAGAAGACTATGAAACGACACAAGAATACAATACAAGATAACGACTTTACCTCATTGTGTAACAATTAAGAACTCCTTTCCTACAAGTTTATGAGATCATGGAAGAGGACAAGCAAATAATATACATAAGGAAAATAACATTTCAAATAAATCCTTAAGTTGTAAGAGTAAGTGAGTTTAGAAGTTGAATTACAAAATATTTTTCTCTTTTAACTTTTGTTTCTCACGTGAAAAGGAATTTACCGTTGAGGGTTGAAGAATGCAATATATATAATCATTACAAATTAAATTACGATACTATTTTATTAATACAAGCAATAATGCACTATCTTGTTCGAAACTTTGTCCATTCATTCCTAACATTTTGAAAATATACATTATTTAATTACCTAATTTCGTATTAGATTCTTTTTCCTATCTTGATATTAAATTTACGAAAAACAGAAGTATGACGAGTCAAAGTGGAATGGCCAATAAAATAAAATAACCATAAAATAATAGAGCTAATAGAAGAATATTGACGGCTAACGGTTCCATTAATGAATGCTAGAAAAACATATAAAAAGTCGCATGCTGATGTTATGACCCATGCTTCATCAGTGCCCACATTGACTTTGATATGTCTGCGTGTGTGTTTATGTGTATCTAAAGTAATTAGGACATGAATATATTCATTTAAAAGTTCCATGTATATATTTCATCAATCAATAATAAATCTATGAAGCTTAGCTTTCGGCTTTTAGTTTTCTAATTAATAATTTCACAGGACATTCGATCATCTAAATTTTTGGACTTGGCCCTTGCTTCATCAAGACTAATTGCTTGTAGGTCTTGCATGGATGAAATAATAATTTTTAATCATTATATTCCAAATATATTACTAATACTAGTGCACTCAATGAGTGTGTGAAAAATTTTATAATTTACAAAATTTTATTTGTCGTAATAAATTATAATAAAAATAAAATTATTTTGAAATTAAAGTGTATAAAAAATTTTAAAATAATACTCACACATTATATTGCAAGATACAATAAATTTGAAAGAAGAACATAGAATTATATTAAAATATAATGGAAGAGAAAAGAAAATTGTAAACTACTAAAATAAGAGAATTATAATAATTTAACAATGTGCAATCAAAATTAGGTCATTAACCTTAGTATAGAAGTATAGATAGATGTGGAAGAAAAAATGTTAAAGGCTTGTAAAATAGATTTATAATTCCATTCTTTGGATGCCATGAAAAGTAGAATGCTAGAGAAAATAAAATGACAAGTCAAATAAGGGTCTTTTCTAGTTAATATAGAGAAAAATTATACATCTACGTTTTTATGTCTTTTCAACGTAATATTTTTATTTCCCATCCAACTTTGAAAAGAAATCAATTATACTTTGAAGGGTTCTTTTACATATATTCCCCAAAATTTTATGTCGCTTAAATTAGTTTTTCAAATCAAAATGGAATTCCTTTTCTGTTTGGCAGAGAAAGTTCGTTGTTGAGTCTTAAAAAGGAAAAAGTGGGTGACAGAAATTGCATTGCTGTTCAAATGAATTTTAAATCACGGAAGTGACTCTCTCACACCTTTCTCTTACATTATTGACATATTGCCAATTATTTAATATCTATGGAACACTGCTTTATGATTTAATATTCAAGTAATAAATTAATTATTTAAAAACATAGTTGGGGAAGGTAACAATAATGTCTTCACTAGCTTTTTCCAAATTTTTTTATCAAGGATAATGCAATTAAAGATAGTTGAATTGATATGAAAGAAGTATTATATTATATAATTGTACCAAATAAGATAACTTTCTCTAAGTGTTGAATAATATTAAAATGACTGAATGATATCACTTAGATTTTCTTAAGTAGGAGTTGAATTATAAGATGCATGCATGTGTGAAACCTCATAAACTTCACTAGATATTTTGTGTACTTAAGTATGGCTCTGTTAACAAAGACTTTTCCTCTATTACAATTTTTTTCTAACATAAGATTATATAAAGTTTTATATAAAGACTAAAATACCCATAACCTAATATATGTTCAGTCAACCTATGATTTTTAATCTTTAAAACGGATTTGCTTGAACATTTGACAGAAAAATATGATAAAACAGCGTCTTAATAGAAAAAATTCAAATGTGAAAAGAGGTAAAATGACGTACCAAAATCTAAATAGAGGTGCATGCATATAATCCCCATTTTATAGCAAAAATTGCTATGTCATTTTAAATTGACAATATTAATAGAATCCACGTGTAATACATGTGAATTACTGCATATGTTTCTGTTTTAATCATTAATAATTAACTAATACTTCATAGAAAAGACTGTAGTTTGAATTTCCCGAAACTTATAACGTCAAGGACTGAAATCGAAGAGGGTTACGAACAACTTCGTGAACAATCTACACATATTTGACGGCAGAGACTAAATTTTTCCAAAAATTAAAATAAATGTAACACCCAGAGACTTACAACCAATAGCCACATGCTAAAACAAAAATTAAAATTTGACATATTAATTGTTGGTTAGGTTAAACCTTTGAGATAACAAATTGGAAGCAAAATTACAAGATGCCGACATGACGTCCTTTCGTGAAGATTTATATTTTATTTTTGCAAGGGTGATTGGATAGGATAGCACACAAGTTGCTACATGGATTACACTCTGCCCATTTTAGAAAAAGAAGATTAAGATTGATGTTTCATCGAAACTGAAATTGCTGATGATATGACGATTGAATCCACTAGCAAGCATGCAATTCTTTTTATCCTCGACAGTTGAATTGAAATCTTTCAAATTTTTCAATAGATGCTGAACAAACGTGGGGAAAGGAAAATATTTTGTTCTTTTTACAAATTTCTTTTCTTTTATACTTTCTTTTCTTTCATGCGGATTATTTTGTGCAGGTTTGATTTAAAATGAAATACTACAATCACTTTTTATACAATTTTTCTTCCTTATAAATAAATAATTGAACACATATTCAATGCCCGTCGCATATTAAGCAAAAATTACTCTTATTTTTATCTTTGTTAACAATGGAAAGTATGAATCATCCCACATCAGAGAGAGAGAGAGAGAGAGAGTAATTGATGATTAGTAATGGTTCACAAACTATTATGGTTTTTAAGGTTTTGAATGGAGATGTTTATCAGATCCACAAAAGCAGCCTAGATCTGAAGAATTTACACTCAAGGAGAGATGTTAAGAGTAATTTAATACGAACCGTCACATATCAACAATAAACAAATAAAGGTAAAAAGAGGAGTAAAATATAATAAATAATGATTTACAAATTTAATGCTTTGATTTTTTGAGTTAAGATATTGCTGGCAAGTTTGGTTGGACTATTCTCCGGATCAAAATATGCTTCAATGAGAGTCTGTGACCGGAAACATATGCTCCCAACACATTATGCATAAAATTAAAATTGATTGAGTTAGTTTAAACAATAATTTAAATTAAAAATTTTAAACACCACCTCTCACTTCATTAGTTGCTCCCAGCATTTATTTAGAAATATTTTCTCCCATTTCTAAAGATTAATCTTTAGTACATTAGGACGTTTGTTTTTTCTGATTTATTTTCATTGTCCGAAATACTTGGACTTCAAATTAGTTATAATAGAATTGTGGAGCAAGAATTTTTCTTTCCAAAACCGACCCCATCACAATCCACAAGTTATCAAACATATAATTACTGCATAAAAATAAACATTTATACTAATTAAAAGGAAGAAAAGGTATATGCACATCACTTTGTATAATGATATTTAGTAAAACTGCAACATGTTTGCTGAGTAGAAGTCAGTTGTATCCTGATAGAGTAGCTAAACGTACATGCCTATATACACTAATATATACATGTATAAATTTTAAAATACTTATTTTTTATATAAATATCATGTAAAATCTTTTTAATTTATTATTGAATTTATGAATTCGAAAGCAGAGTAATATACAATGGTGAGAATAAGAAATAAATAAATAAGTAAGAAAAAGAGAAAAAAAAAAAAACAATACGATTTGTACCATAAATCGATGGAAGAATATGTAAGAAGAGAGACAAATCAAAAGGTGGACAAAAGTATGTGTCGACATCTTCTACAACAGCGTTAATTTTATATTTTCATTTAATAATATACTAAAAGTTAGTTACTATGATCAACTCATATTTAATAAATTCGGTTAATTAAGTATAATGTAATTCCTAATGGCACTCTTTTAAACTTATAAATACTTTTGAAACATTTATACTTTCATGCATATATAAATTAAAACATTAACACCTCCATTAAATTCTTAAACAATGAAAATACAAATGTATGCTTAAGTAATGCTAACATATGATTTGTGATGTAAAATATATAGTCACAACACAAGTTTGAAATAAATATCCCAAGTCTAAAGTATATAAAAGCAATAATTTAAGAAGAGGGCCTTCGTAATTTTTTCAGAAAAGATGTATAGTTGGTTAATACCTGTACGAGATGTTTTTGTAATTAAACCTAATTAATATTATATATATATATATATATATATATATAGAACACTATGCATAAAATAAATCTTCATAGAAAAGTGAGTTTATATAATTGGAAAAAATAACCAAATTCAGCCATTTTAAAAAGTGGGTTCCGTATTCACAAATCTTGTTTTTGTTGGAATTCTACATTTCTAAAGTTAGGTACAAGAATTAAATTAGAGGGAAAACAAATGCTGAAATTAACAAATATCACTTTCAACCAATTCAAATAAAAATTTTTATTTCTGCAAGTTGTGATCACTAGCCATGACGCGTAGACACAGTACCGATTCGAAAGCTTCTCTTTTGGCCCCTGCCCATAACTCTTGTCGATAATATACAAATAATTTCATCATGCTTTATCAGTAGACAATCTTTTTTACAATTTATCTAACCTATATTGAAAGAAGGCAACATTTGCGTGTCGGTAATGAATCTATCTATGATGAAGAGAGGGCATAATTTTTAGGGCAATAAAGAAGATCAAGAAGGAAAATGTAAGCAGAGTTGAAAATTTATTATTCAACAAAATTACACAAAAAGAGTGAATCGTGGCATTTATTGAGGGGTTGCATTTCAATCAGCCCTTTTTCCTCATTGAAATGGACATATGTACATCAATGCAATTAAATGTGAATCTACAACAAGATAGAAATTATTTATCAACAAGTTAAAAATAATTAATTAGTAATATATTATTATTATTGTTAAAGTAAAGAATCATTTCAAATGAATTAATATTTAGTACCCAAAATCATGAGGCCTCAATTATACCATTAGACCAAATTTCATTTTAACAATCAAACTTCAATTTGCAACCATCACTTACAGTATATGTGGCGCATCATGTGCGTATATAATTTAAAATATTGTATTAATTTGTAATTAACACAGTAAAATACTATTTTTGATAATTTTGACCATAAATAAAATTATTTTAAAATTTAGATTGTATTCAAAATTTTGTATAAAATGAGAGAGAAAATATAAGTTTTTAAAAATAAATTTAAAGAAATAAAATTAATTAAATATAAAAGGGAAAAGAAGAGACTGACATTTTAGTCAATTAACATTAGGCTATCTAAGGGGTAACCCCTCCCTCTTCTGTGTATAATGTAGATATATAGACTGTGTAAAATTACTTTATTTAATTAATAATAATATTGTAAATTTATATTTTACAATTAAATTAGTCTAAAAATTTTAATAATAAAGTATCAATCTCGTGAAGATCCCACGTCAATCAATGCACAAGTTTAATACTGCCCAAAGCACTTTGACTAGGCATGGCCCAGTACTTACACGACGCATGGCAGGCTCCAATCACAACTTCATTGTAGGAAGATTTTAACAATTCTTCTAGCATCCATCATATAACAAATATGAAGAAAAATTAAAAGCCATGATAAATTATACCATACAAAATCCAAAATTCATAATTGAAAATTTGAAGAACCAAAAAACTGCGAACACTTACAAGCAAATGGAACAATCGTGATAAGAATGTTGGGAAATGAAAGCCAAGAGGCTCTATGGAACCGATGCATGTAACCTAACAAATAATGCAAGTGTCAAAAAGGAAAAAAGAAAAAGAAGGAATTGACACCTGATGTAACTGTTTAACATGCATGCATTCTTCTGTCTCTAAATTATTGAGTCTCAACAGTATTCCAGGTTTGGGCACAACCCTAATTCTGTTTTAGGTCTTTGTCACTTGTTACGTAATAAAGTTTTGGTGTATACCATAAGGTCATATTTCTTCATTTTGAAACAATTAGGTTGTTTTATCAGAAGAAAGAAAATTCCATACGCAAATGTTGATAGGTGCGAATTAATTAAAACTAAGTCGAGTTAAATTTTTATCTTTTTATTTTGATTTGTTAACATACAAAACATGTCATTTTGCTAGTTGTGAGTTTAATGACATGACTTAAAGTGCTCAATTGCTTATCAGTACGTGAAATATATACATCTTATCTAACCATCAAATTGCTCTAATAATATAAAGAAACCAAAAGTTAATAAAACCTTAAACCTTATTGATTATATCTGTCCATAATCCAAAGTAATTCAGCAAATGGGCTCATTTGAGTTTTGGCAAATTAGGATTCATCATAATAAATATCCAACAATAAAAGAGCTAACCACATCATAATTTTTCATCGAGAAAAGACTGGGGATGATCCAAAAGAAGAAACCCTTTGGGGTAAGATCATTAGAATTTGCATATTCTAAAACGTTCCATCATGTGAAATATTAATATTACAAATACACTGAAAAATGGCTAATTAATATCAGGTTGGCACCACATGTGTTGCCTGGTAGTTTCTAAATAACGACCAACTCTTGGCAACAGAAACACCATTTGGCATCCAAATTTTTACAATAATTGTCAGAGTGAAAATTATAAGAAATTGTGTCAAAGTTTCAGCCCAAGTGAAGGTCATTTTTAACATTGGACTAGAATTTAGGTTTCTTATACATGTCTCAAATTTTTCCAACTCAAACACATTGCCCCCCATTCTTTCCATCTCTTTTCTGCATATTTTACTGCAACAACAGAACAATTTTGAGTTTTGCATGCTTTTTTATTTTTTTTTTCAATTTTTTTCCTACATAATCCTTGAACTAAACGGGATAAAATAAACAAATAGAGTAAAATCACACTTTGGCAATGAAGTTTGATGAGTCAGATTTTTGATTTGTTCTCATACAAACCAAATCCGAAGCCCAAAACAAGTACACAGAAACAACATAGTTTCAAGGTTGTCTGGAAGCAAAGCAAAAGCCCGAGAAAATAGAAAAGGCTGCCCCATTAGTGTAAGAAACAGCCCAAGTCAGTAAGTCCAACTTATGAAAAGACAAAAATGAAAATGGAGAAGAAGGGAAAAAGAAAGAAAGATAAAATATAAATCAAAGTTAAGTGTATTAATTGAGGAATGTTCAAGAGAGTATTAGACCATGAGTATAAATCGAGGGCAATATGTAATCTACGGTAAAAATTCAAAGACTGAGTTGATCCTCAAATTATATTCGAACACGTAAGCATATCCCCGCCATTCTATAAGCTGACAAAATGAAGTCGATTCCCGTAAAAAGGTTTGTTCAATCGCGCGCACCGGCTGCCGCAAATTTTGCCAAATGACAAAAACTTAATTTTTTAATTAGTTAATTTTTTGTTTGTAAATGTAAAAAATATAGAAAATAAAAAAATCAAGCGAAAGATCAAATAAAATAATAATTAGAAATAAAATGAAATGTCAAAACGATGTTTAATATTAGTTATTTTTTTGGTTATTGATCACAATAAAATATATATGCAATATTAAATAAAACAAAAAAATTCAATATGATAAAACAATGTAATTTTTGATAATTTAGCTTTTATGAAAAATTCTTAAATAAAATAAATGAATATATACAATAAAAATATTCGACACCAATTTTTTTTATTGATGTGGTTAACTACTTTAACATGTTTGAATATATTTACTTTAAATTTTTAGAAGTTTTTATATTTTAATTTGGTTCTAATTATTTGTAGTTTTTATTTCATGTGGTGCTTTATTTAATTTTATTTTTATCTGACAAATTATTATATTTAAAAACATAAAAATAATCTATTGAAAAGATTTTATCTCAGCTACACATGGCAAGATCTCCGGCAACGAGAAGCTCTAAAACTACGAACTTCACGTCCACTCATTTTCCACCAAATTTTCACAAATCCTAAAAGCAAGGGTGATTCGATTTGGTTTGATTTCTAAATCTGTCCAGAAATGTTGAGGCGCGTAACAAATAGAATTCTCGGTCAGGGGCTGCAGTCCCCGGCGACGCCTGCGCTCCGGATGTACCACGAGAGGGTGGTCGATCACTGCAACATCCTCAGAAACGTCGGGTGAAGATGCTGCTCCCATGGAGAAAGCTTCAGATGCTTGAGGTGTGAGTAGATATTATCTAGTTGAGTATGTCAAAATAATGGTTGTACTTAGAAATAGTTGGACCAGTCCTTTTGATGCAATGATCCCTCTGTAATATTTTGACAATGAAGAATAAATACGTAGATGTATGGTGGGTCTTGAGAATTGGAATTATAGGGGTGGCTATGGAGTGGATGCCTGCAAAGTAAAAATGGAGCGGGGTGGAGGTCTTTTTTTTCCCCACTTTAAATGGCGAGGGGATGGGAACCTCTCCCATCCCATCCCATCCCATGTCCCAACCCCTATACATATATATACACACATACATATATGTATGTATAAATATGTGTGTGTGTGTGTGTGTGTGTGTGTGTGTGTTTATAATATTCTACTCTATATTATATTTTCAAATAAACAATTTGTATAATACAAAATTATATAATTATCCTAGTTTTACCTCTTTTTATTTTTTAATCTTTTTCTTTGCTTTTAATTTATTTTTATTTCTATTTATCTATCGTTGAAGTTTTTATATTTCTTTATTTTTATACTTTAAATATTTCTATACTTTTCACATTAAATAATTTTATTTTAATTATTTAAAATACAATAAATTAATAATTTGTTAATAACTTTGCATATACAAAGAGTGAGTAATATTTATTAGTTTAAATTAATGACAAACTAACATTAATTTTTTGTAATGTTTAGTGAGTAATTTCTATATTATTTTATATTTGATCAAATTTACACATTAGTTCATTTAAACTATTGTTTGATAATGATAATACCAAAAAATTGTTTGCTCCTATATTTAAATGGTTTTCATATTGACCGCGAAAATTGTTTCTCATGTTAACAATTTTGTGGAATTAGTTGATATTTTGAAATTTTGATAGTTAACAAGTAAGATTAAATTTTATCTTTTAAAATTAAATTTTTAAAACAAAATTGCATTTATTTTTCTTCCCAAATAAAATACTTGCAGAAGATTGGAGTGAGGAATGGAACAAGAATGAGGAGGTAAGTATTTGTATTTTTCTTGTCTAACGAGACACTTGCAGAAGATTAGGGCGAGGAATGGGGCGGCAATGTGGGGGAGGTATTTGTTGATTAGGTGGGGGACGACCTCTCTCTCTCTCTCTCTCTCTCTCTCTCTCTCCCTCGTGTGTGTGTGTGTGTGTGTGTGTGTGTGCTACATGCAGAACCAATTTTGGTAGTTTTGTGTGTGTCTGTGTGTGTGTGCATGGTACATGCAGAACAAATTTTGGTAGTTTTGTTGACACAGGGCTGTAAATAGACAATGGTTATTTTCGTTTGGTTTTTAGATGCATACTTTTTTTGTTTATCTTTTTTAAAATTTGTGTAAGAGTAAGAAAAAATTAAATTTAAAATATATGAAGATTGAAGTGTGCATTTTTTAAGATAAGGGTAAAACAATGTGCTTTTGGAAATTTTCTAATAGATTTTCATTTTTTGGATCATTACTAACCGAAACGAGCAATCTAGGGTATTGTCAAGTGGTTTTTTACTACTTCTGGCCCACGAAAGTCTTTCTCAAAAAAGTGGTCGTGGCTAGCTAGATCAGTCTAAAAATTGTTGTCTATGTTTGTTTTTAAATTTTATAGTTTAAAAATTCATGTTTAATTATTATACATTTTTTAAAATTTTATCTCTTTTTTTTTTAATTTTTTTAGAATTTTTAAAATAAAAATTCCTAAGAGTACACCTTAAAATTTGAAAACAAATATAGCCATGCTTCTTTTGGTCATTTGCGGGAGTAAAAGGGAACCTGCTCGTCATTGTTGTTGAATTATAAGCTCTTTTATTATACCTTTGAAGTTGCAAAGAAGTGAAATAATAGAGGCTGTGTTTGTTTTTTTTTTTTTTAATGTATGTTTTTAAATGTATTTTTATTAAAAAAATATATAAAAATAAAAAATTTAAAATTTAAAAATATAATAATCGTGTCTTTAAATGCAAAAACGAAGACCAACATAGCCACAGTCATTTTCAGCTTTGGTTTGAGCCTTATTATTTTTCTCCTCTCTTCATTTTGCATTCTTTGTTTCGTGTACAATTTGGTCAAGATTGATGATTGTACAGCTCACGCTGTTTCTATTATTGTCTACGCAGTGAGGAAAATTCATCTTCTACCAGTGATATATTCAAATAAAAAATAATGAAAATGACATAAAGGGACGAGAGAGCTGGCAATTCTGTCAGGAGTCACACACTATCCTATAGGCACCGGGGCGGAAATTTCGTGAAGAGATTAAGGCAATGCTTTAAAAAAAAAAAAAAATTGGAAATTGTCGGTGTATGATGTTTCACTTGATTTTGCATTAAATATTTTTTGTTATAAGGACTAGAATCAACGGTTGCTAATATTAAAGACTTATGTTTGTTTCCAAATTAGAAGGGTAGGAAAGTTTGAATGGTGATGAGATTTATATTTGGTTTGTAGGGTTTGTGTGGATAGTATGATTATTTTTACATTTGTTATAATTATTAAATGATGTAACAGTACATATTTTGTAGGATAATAAAACATAAATATGAATAGAAAAATTATACGAATAGATTTTGATTTTATTATGAATAGATATAATGATTGAAAAATTATTAGTTAGTTAGAAAAGATGAGATAAAAAAAATTTTGAATTTGAATTTTAATAAAATTTGTATGATAATATGTTTAGTTTGTAAGATTTTTAAATGAGATGGAATAATTTGTAGAATGGAAACAAACATAGCCAATATTTGTTGGAATATTTTCAAAATATTGTAATATATATAGCTGTTCTATATTATTATGTAAATAAGATTTTATTGTTGTACAAAATAAAACTACATAACTACCTTTGTTTTTTTTTTTTCCCTTTATGTTTTATCATTTTCTTTTACTTCTGACTTATTATTTTATTTATTCTTTCTCTCAACTTTTCTCTGTTAGAAAATTATTTCAATCTTTTTCACTTTTTTTTGAATTATTTTTTTGCTTTCTTATTTTCTTTCTTATTTTTTTATACTATCTACAATATATTATTAAAGGAATAAAACTATTTGATTGCATAATTTGAAAACACTAACTACTGTTGTTTTAATTTATTATTTTTAGTTGGGCTTTCTCTCAATTTGTTTTGTTTTATAATTCTTTTGGCCCGTATTTTCATTTTTTTAAATATTTCTTATACTTCTATTTTTGAATATCTTTATTTGCATTATTTAATGAAGGTATGGACGATTATAATAATTAAAAAATAGTGTTGTATAAGTATGTAATATGGAAACAACTCCAAAATATGCAGCATAAATATTATGCAACTTAAGTTGCAAAATTGTTTAGAATTCACTCAACCTCTCCAAAATACAATCACTCAACAAATGTAACAATAGTAAAAAAAAAACAAATGAATACGAGAAAATCAAATGAGTTTTACACAAAACCTATCACAACCTAATTTTAACCTTATTTGAACTGTTTCACTTCCCTACAAGTTGGGTTTTGGGAATTATGCGAAATTATACTATAGATCTTACTTATTAAAACAAAAATTTTGATGCCACACAATCCCACTTTTTAATCAAAATAAACACTCCTTTTGAAGTACAAGACTTTATACTCAATTTTCAATACAAAACAACCTATAATTGACATTTATCAAAGACATATAATTATTATACTCAAATTTGGTCAACAACCACACTTCAAGGGTTCAATAATTCGTGCATACTTACTCTTTAAGATTAGATAGTTCATTCTTGATTATTCAGCATTTGTAGAAGTCTCTCAAACAACTTTTCAAGAAATTGACATTTTTTAGGTTTACTAAGATTTACTTGATTTAGTCAATTTTGCATTTTTGTATTTTTTTAATGGACACGTCTAACAATTTTATTAATATTTTAAATATAATTAATTAAACTTAACAAACAAAATAAATTGTTGAATTTTCAAATAATGACAAACAATTAGATTTTATCCAAACAAAGCCCAAGTAATCCCATGACCATAACTGAAAATCAGGTAGAAAGAAAATCTATTTCCTTACGGCTTCATTAATGGCTTGATCATTAAAATAGTTGAATAGCATGTGGCAAGTTTTTCTTAGTTGGGATAGGAAGATAGGAGGGTTTTTAGGGATAGAAGATTTCAAGTCGACAGAAGAGCAAGTAAAACATGGGGGCAAAAGAATTCAACCGCCACTTGACTTGTTACACAAATCACCTAACCAATGAAAAATTTACAACTTGGAAAACGAAGCTTCATTCACAAATTAATCTAAAATATTAATTGATGTATACTCCTATACATCCATGCACTTACTAGGCCATATTTCATTGTTGTCTCATATTAAATTTTTTCACACCAAAAAAAAAAAAAAAAGAATCTTTGATTCTAGTGCACCAAGCATTTCCATGATAGCTGCTGAACATATCCTGTTTAGCTGCCTGCAAGAATTCATATCTCAAGATTAGTGGTGTTAGTTGTTCTCACAGAATTAGATTTCCTTCATTTTGAAAAAGGAAGTAACAATTATTGGTTCTACTAATTACCTCTAAGATCCCTCATTGCCTAGATTTTTTTTGTTTTACGATGATTAATTTATTAATTTTCATGAAATTAGTTGATCATATCCTCTTCAACTCTTGGAAAGTGAAGAATTTGAACTGCCACAAATCTCAGGGGGTTTAAGAGATGGCTGTAGTTGCTTATGCATCTTTGGTTTCTCTTTCAAACATCCTCTACAACCTTTGGCATCTTGCTTGACTACGTCGCCTTCATCTGGACATAAATTGAATTGAAACTCTCCAGAAAAACGTCCATTTCTTAGTAGACTTTGTTGAAGTTCATTCCCAAAGAAAAAGATAAGAAAGGTTTGTGGAGGCAAATAGCATAGATTGCTTCTAAAGTAGATGGCATTATTGACTTCCATGTGGTTAATCAACTCCATCAGGAATCTCAAGAAGATGAATGCTTCTATCAAGATATGAACAGAGTGATCCAAAAGATTGACCTCGTCAAGAAAGACTTGTTGATAGCTAAAGAGGAAGGAGAGGATGTCAAAGCCAGAAAATAGCCAGAGTTTCTGTGATTGTTGTTTCATCATCTACATCATCTAGTGGCAAAGATTCCGTTGTGGGACTTCAAGAACATGTGGTTAGTATCATGGATAAGCTGGCAAGAGATTAATCGAATCTTCAAGTCCTTCCAATTGTTGGAATGGGAGGTCTTGGTAAGACAACTTTAGCTAGAAATGTTTTTGAACAACATATATTGTCAATCACTTTTACATATGCATTTGGCTTTCAATATCTCAAGAATAAAGCATCCAACAAATCCTTCTAGGTCTTCTAAATGAGGAAGGAAACTACGAAAATTTAGCTACACTTAGGGAAAAAGTGCACAAAAAATTATTTGGTCGAAGGGATTTGATATTTTTGGATGACGTGCGAACCACAAAGCTTGAGATGATAAAAAGATGTGGTTTCTAAATAATAGGAATGGAAGTCTAATTATGATGATTACAAGGCTCTCAAACATGGTTGCTTCTTTAGGCTCTCAAATCCCATATTTGATGATTTTGCTAGATGAGGATAAAAGTTAGAGTTTACTTTGTCACAAAGTCTTTTAACAAGAGGATTGTCCATATCTTGAATTAGAAGAAAATGGGAAGGATGTGGCAAAAAGTTGCAGAGGATTTCCTTTAGGAATTGCTGTGATTGGTAGGCTTCTTGAAAATTCCAACATGATGTGAGAATATTGAGAGTTTATTGCACAAAATGTGAGCTCATTGGGTAGTTTAGCAGGTGATGAGCATTGTTTGCAGGTACTGTCGTTAAGTTATGACAATATGCTCATTCATCTCAAACCATGTTTCCTATATATGAGAATTTTTCCTTAAGATGATAAGATTGAAATTCCTAGATTACTCAAATTTTTGGTTGCTAAGGGATTTATAAAACCTATAAGATATAGAAATTTAGAAGAGATAGCAAAAGAATATTTGCAAGATCTTATTGATAGAAATTTAATCTTAATTCGTGAAATGAGGTGTATATTCTTACCCAAAACATGTGGTATTTATGATCTCTTATAAGACCTATGCTTTCGAGAATATGAGAAAGAACATTTAATTCATTTTCCAAGAGTACAAACAAGAGTAGACTGTTGGCTTAAGCGTATAGACCGGTACACAACAAAGAGGTGCTTTTTGTGTGGTCATCCACTCAATAACAAATAGAAATATATCCTCTAAGTGTTTCTTATTTCTCCGTCATGCTCACTAATCTGTCCTTTGATGTGTGATTCCTGTAGAATGTTGTATTTACATATTATGGGACTTAGATTTGTGCAGGCACTGGATGTTGTCTATGATCCATATATTGAAGG
Source organism: Avicennia marina (assembly GCA_019155195.1). Taxonomy (NCBI): domain Eukaryota; kingdom Viridiplantae; phylum Streptophyta; class Magnoliopsida; order Lamiales; family Acanthaceae; genus Avicennia; species Avicennia marina. The sequence goes on from CM032779.1 coordinate 1,152,637, forward strand.
TGATAATACTTCTAGAATTATGCATCCTACTAAATTGCTATATGTTTTTTTCAAGCTTAATTGTGATAATTTGAATTTCGTATCTCCTCCATCACTATATTTATTGTGGAACCAACATACTTTGATTATTTATCCCAGTTATTTATAATCACCATTAGTTTTACCGCTTGAAGTTTAGGAAATGCTGCAACTTAGGCATATAGATGTCTAGTTGGTTGTTTTATCGGATCATATAGTTACTAAGAGAGAAGATTTCATTATCCTAGAAAGCCGGCAGACGCTTTCTTTTATAAAAAATTTTACTTGTACAAAGGAAGTCCTCGACAGAATCCCAAGTTTGAAGGAACTAAAAATTTGTTACGGAAGTGACGAAAGTGACTCTGAGGAGGGCATGACATCATCCAACTATTCTCTTTGCAATTTTGTCCAACTGCGTAAACTTGAATTTTTAGTTGTAGTTAAATAAATATCTTCCTCAGAGAACATTGCCTTCCATAATTACTTAAAATGTTGCATTTGTGGGGTTGCCAAATTCTTTGGAAGGAGAAGACCATTATTGGTTCATTGCTCAATCTTAAAGTACTTGCGTTGTGTCTCTGCCCTCATTAGGCCCGAGTGGAACCTAATCAATTTCTTTAATTGAAAGAGTTGGCCATTCAACCTGCTAATTTGGCTATTTGGACAACTAATGAGACCTATTTTTCTAATCTTGAGTTGCTTGTCCTCAAAAAAATTTCACTGGAGATCGCGTCAACTATTGGTGATATAGCAACATTACATATAATTTACTTTTAGGATTCAAATCGGAGAGTATATCAAATTGGCACTTCCAAGTCACCAAGAATCGCAAATGATGACTCTAATTCCCAAGGTACTTTCAAACAAGAATCATCAAACCCTTTCACATTCTCCTAATTTGCACCACATTTGTACTTCGACTTGTTATACTTCTGAAGGTCGGAGAATACACACACACACAAAATGCAAATGCAAATCCAATACATGAATATCATACATATTTATTTTCTAGTTACTGTTTTCTTGCCGCCTAAAGATAGTGTCATTTTTCTTGGGCAGTGTCTTTCATGCATCTTCTCGTTTTTCCTATGACTAGTTTTTATGAGTGAACTACATTCGACATGAGCATAGAAAAGGTGGCCTTTCTATTGGAAAGAAGCTGAGTTTCTCAGACATTTTTCCATGGCCAAATGGTCATTGCTCTTACAAAGTCCAAATCTCAATAAGATGCTCCCTATGTTGTGCTCTAATTTTATGCTTTGTACAATTTGCAGCGTCATGAGTTGTGACAAATAATTTGATTTTTTTTTGTGTGTTGGCAATTGTTATTTGTTCAGCTAGTTAGACCAAAGTTTTGCACATTGTTTTTATAGATGCACTGTGTAATACCTCCATAAATTCTTGATAAATCTTTAATTGTTGATTTTACAATTCATCATTCACCTTCCTTGCTCTTTAATTGTGATATTGGGTTTATGTATCTTGCTTAATACACTCACTTATTTAGCCTACAACATTCTTGTAGTCTTATATCCTTCGTTTCACTGTCGAATATTGCAACATTGTCTATTCATTCTCCAAGTCAAAAAATCCATCAAAACAAATCTAATCACAAATTTCAAACTTTTAGAAGGGCATCTGTAACTTTGACTAAAAACAGAGCAACATGGCTAGCATATTTATCATAGAATGGGTTGGGAATGAAATTATATTTTTCCATACTAATTTTTTTTTATCATAGAATGGGTTGGGAATGAAATTATATTTTTCCATACTAATTTTTTTTATCATAGAATGGGTTGGGAATGAAATTATATTTTTCCATACTAATTTTTTTTATATCGCTATTATTAATTCAAAAGAATCCTTTTTCTAAGTTCTATTCTAATTTAAAACAATATTTCACTCTATTTCTATGCCAATGATTTAACAACATGATTAATATATAAGAATGGAAATAGACGTGAATGCAATATTAGAAAATAAAATAAAAACAGGAAAGGAGTAGAATCCTTTAAAATTTCCGTGCTTGACTTCTAAAAGGTAAATTGAAAGTTATGTCCCATGGTTTGGCATTTTAGTTCTTTAGGTTTTCAAGGAAATAAAAAAAAGACCAAAATGTTCAAAAAAAATTTCAAATCAAGAAAAGGCCCTCACTTTGTATGAACATCAATTTAGCAAACCAACTCATGCGTAACTGTCGAACGTGGTCAAATTCATTGAAAAAAAATTTGAACATTATAAACAAAATCTCTATATTTACATATAGAAAATGGTTGTGCAACATTACATAATTGATATTACTATAATTTATTTTGATATACATATAAAAATTTGTTTCTATAGATAAATATTGATTATAACTTAAATAGTGGCTTCATATTCTACTGTTATATGAAACATTAACTTATTTATTATAAAAATATATTTATATCATTTTTAATTTCAACTTTACTTTGATATTTCATATAAAAAAAGTAAAAATATAAATTTATACAATAATATTAACTATCTTTACAAATAATAGATTAAGCACTTGTGGCAATATGTATACTTATACCTATTATATAATATTTGCTTTTTAAATATATCAATTATGTTATATTCAACAATGTTTATGTCATTATTTAAGACTAATTTAATAATCTTATATAGTATATATCAAGTTTTGATAAATTATGTTTTATTACATAGTTATGTGTGTGCATATGTGCTTGTGGATGCATATATATGAGTAACTACATCACATACATAGCATATATATTCTAGAAATATTATAAATAAAATAAGATATTATATGTATATTGGTAATGTGTGTGTGTGTGTTTGTTTGCTAGTTAATTAGTTTATGTGTATTTAAATAATTTATATGTATTAATTTACGTATAGTTTCTAAAACATCTAAGTTTTTAATAATATATGATGTTTGTTGCATAAATCTGTTGAATTTCAAATATCTATGTTATATTATTAAGTAATTAAGGATTTTCAATTGCGAAAAATTCAAATTATACAATTGCTTATTTAAAATTATTTTTATTTTCTATCCCTTTATTTGCCTATTCTTTTGAACTTCTTTATTTTCTTATTTTAAAATTTTTTATTCTTTTAGTTTAAATATTTTTCTTATTATTATTTAAAATAAACTCACTTCATAATTTAAATTTGAATACACATAAAATATGAAATTTTTACTAATAAAAATTATTATAATATTATGAAAATAGTCTCTCCCTTTTTACGGAGAGTAGCTATATTCATGGCGTCAAGTTGGAAGGCATCTCATCCTTTCGGGAAATAACATCTCCCAAATAAATATTAATTTATTTTTTTTATTATACCAATCATATGAAAAAGAATAAGTGTGTAAATGGTAGTTACATTTTCAATTCCTTCTAATATTCGAATAATGCCATTAGTTATTCTCAGCCGATTTGGAATGAATTATTATTTATACTATTAAAAATTTTTATTACATTTTACATTTGTAAAATGTGCATCAAAAATAAAAAATATTATTAAATTAAATTTAATATTTGAAATAGTATATGTAAAAATATTAATATATGTACATATATTACCAGTATGTAGAGTATACACAGAATGTCTTCTTTCATTTTTGATAATACTAGAATAGAGTTTATCCGTGAATACAAAATAATATATTAACACACATAGAAATTATATGATATTTATTAATATCAGTTATATGAGTTACAGATTTCTTAAATATATAATTTTTGCATATAATATAAATATTAATGTATAATATTGTTATATTAATGTTAAATATCTATTACATGTCTAAATATATCTATGTATGTAAAAACATCTATATATAATTAAGTGAATACTGATTCAATTCCTATAACATTTATTTTGCATACCAATTGAAAATTATACTTTATTAATATATTTTTTTTCACCTTATTTCATTTTAAGTTTTTTTAACTTTATCAAATACTTTTAAGTGCATTCAAAGTGATGGATTTAAAGAATGGATTTCAAATCCATAATAATATATCCATCCTATTTGATCGAATAATAATGGCTTTCAAATCTTAAAGTTTTTTTTTAAAATTATAATTTTAGTGATTGGAAGTGAATTGGAAATTCCTTTTATTTGAAAGAATTTAAAATCTTTCATTCAAATCCTTTTTTCAAATCCTACTTGTTTAGATGATAATAAATTTCAAAATCTCGAGTTCACTTCTTAAACTGTATTTTAGTGATATGAATGAATTTACAATTTTTTTTATTTAAAATAATTTGAAATCTTTTATTCAAATATTTTTTTCAAGCATTTCAATTTGTATTTTTTCAAATTCAAATCCTTCCACTCAAAGAGGCCCATACAGATACAGTTTTAGTCTTAACTTAAATGATGGAGCTGGCCCATTATCATGCCCATACTATCCTACTCTAGAGAGCCACATACGTATTTGCTCACTTTGGGCCGTCCAACTGCCCAAGCCCATCACTGTAGCTGAATGAACAAAAAAAAACTAACGTATATTTATAGCGATTATTTATTTATATATTTTCATTTTCTTCTATATATAGGTTATATTAGTTTTCTAAATCTGCAACTTCATAGTACTTAAATCAAAAGTTTTCATTATTCAAGAGAGTAAGTTTTACAATAAGTTATAATACACATTGAACGGTATTGGATTGCCCAATACACAGTACCATCAAGGATATGCATAACAACACAACAATAATAGTTGTTGTAGACTAGTAGTAGTAATGTGTAGGCTATTGGTTTATTTTACAAATTTTCTTACAGTCATGTCTTTCAAGTTTTAGTGAATGTATTGTCTCGTTTATGTTAATTATGCAAGAAAATATGTAACAAACTCCTCTACAATAAATACAAGTGCTAAATTTTTTTTATGTAACTACTTAATTGGCATGAGGATTTGAAAATATACAATAGAGTTGTACTTACAAGTAAGAGAGAATTGTGTGAGCATTTTAAGTGTATTTTTTTTAGGAATTATGCAAAAGAGAGAAAAAATTTTAAAAGTATACTAATTAAAATGTATGTATTTTGGGTACAAAAATGAAAGAAAACATAGCCAACGTGTTGTACGAATGTTCTATAAATAGTGTAAGAAATGATATGATAATATGATACTGCGTAAGAATAACTATTAGTTTTAAAAATATAGATAAATATATGTGTGAGCGCGCGTGTGTGTGAATTTATCATTTAAATAAAAGTAATAATTAAATTTTAAATATTTAAATATTATAAGAGAAAGAATTATTTTTGAAATATTATATGTTCAGTAACTAAATTTTTCATGTACATTTTTAAAAGGCAAAAAGCTCCAAAATTGCATTCAAACGAAGCCTTGGCACTTTAAATCTTGGATTTACTATTGACAATTTCATATCTCTATTAATTTATAGTGTTTTGCTAATTAGTCAAGTATTCTACTTTTCGCTTCATTTTTCAAACCTTTGATGATATATGAGAATAGTGTGATCAAAAGGTGGCAATAAAGTTTCAATAAGCAAACTTAATTAAAACAGAACCACCTCAAATTAAACTAAACACACTTACAGGTGCCAATTATATTTGAATTGGGGACATTTAACATTTCACAGTAAGACCGGATGTGCATTTTTTTGCTTCCCTAACTAAGCACTTCAGTATGACAAATGAAAGAACAAGTACATTAGCTTTTTAAGGTACACAAAGTATGCCAGAAACATTCTTTTACACGACAAGAAAGTAATAATAATGCAAAAGTACAACCATCACATCTTCCTCGGAGTGTCACAAAATCCCACTTCTATATATCTTCGAGTTTTCTTCGATGCCATTCTTAAAAAATTCACAAAATAATATAAGAAAAACACATAAATGCAACAAAAGGATTTATAATTAAGGATAAAGTTTAAAGCACATAATTACTTTCACATTATAAGCATACGGAAAGACTTCCACGACCCCTTTTTCACACTCGCATAGTAAAGTCAAAAAAAATAGGAAATAAAACATGAGCCAATGCTAACATCCAAAAACAAAATCCCCTCATTAGGATCACTGATCAACCCCTGAATTCCCATTTCTTGCTGATAATTAATTAATCTCCCACTAGAAAAACATGAGATTACATATATAATAAAAGCTAATTGACTGCGTAGCCTAATTATTTAGTTAAACTAGTGGATTCGTTGCAGAAGATCCGTATCCGTTCATCAACCCGGTCCAGGATCCGAGCCCGCCAAAATTATATCCAGCATCAGGATTACAAGCCTGCTGGTGATCATGCCATTCGAGCGACAAGATCTTGGCGTTTGGCTTAACATCAATCTCATGGGAGCCCCGATCCAACTGCTGATGATGATGATGTTGATCGTACGGCAGCATCAACCTCTGGCAACTCTCAAGAATCGCAGCTCCAGCAGCCGCAGAAGAATTCCCATGATCAAGAGAAGACGGCCCATAGGAAAGGCAAAAGTCATGGAAATTAGCAGCATTATGAGCAGACATCATCTCACCATTATTATTAATCCCACCAAAACTCTCTCCACTTCCCATGAAATCATGGCCGCCCACGAGGGCTTCATACTTGTTCTCCATGAAGTCAATGGGAGTGGGATTCTCAAGCAAGAAACCATGGTTTGTACCAGCATTATTAAACATCGCTGAGAAGTGGAGCTGCTCAGGAAAAGCAAGCTGAAGATCGGTGGGATTACTGTGGGTACTATAAGACAGTAAAGGTGGTGATGTTCCAGCATGAACGTTATTTTGCTGGTTGAGCTGGATCAGAGAGGATGATTGTGGGGTATGACAATCCGGAGTCGACGAAATCGAAGATGGTTTCTTGGAGTTAGCGGAGGAGACTTTCTTGTTTTTGCGGCAGCCCCCGCCGACGGGGATATTTCTGAGGGTCCCGCCGACGGTCCAGTAGCGGCGGCAGGTCTTGCAGAAGTACCTGGGCTGGGAGAGGCTGTAGTTGTTGTAGTAGCAGAACTTGGTGTGGGTAGATTCGCATCTGGGGCATTTGAGGGCTTGCTCGTGCTGTGGCCTCAGTCTCCTCTCAATCAGAGGTCTGGTGCATGCGAGAATGTTGTCTTCCCCAGGTGGGGTCGTGATTGGAGAAGAAGCCATCCCTGTGCCTTCCTCCCAAATTGTACCCTGTTATTTATTTTCCATTTAGGTTTTCAGAGGATATGTGTGTGTGTGTGTGTGTGTGTGTACGCATGTACACTGTCAGCAGATGGGAGTTGAAAATTCTAATTTATATTATCTGGTTGAAGGTCTTACAGATCATACACTTGTGAAAAAATGGGTAAGATTGAGACGTTATTATTTAATTAATTTTATTTTTTTTTAATAATGATATTTGTATCCGGTGTATTTTCACCACAGGCTAGCATTTACAAGACTATAGTTGAATGAATTTGTCCATTTCACATGAACATGCGTGCTGCACGCATTAATTACAAAAACAAATAAAACACGTAATGTGGGTTGAAAATGTGAAGGCCACACAAAGGGGCTGCTTTGTCTTCTTCCGTTTGAGAAGACGGCTGAAAGATGGACTAGCTAGCATTACGGTAGGTAAGGTGAGTAGGTGCAAGAATTGGCATTGGATATGTAAGAATAAAGAGGAGAATGGGTGCGTGTGGCGCAATGCTTCAACTTTAAAATTAAACCTGCATGCACTTTGAAAACGTTGATACTTCAGAAAGTGTTGGTCATGAATAAAAGCGGCTCTTTAATCTTCACTGTAGCCTATAAACATGTGAGGAGAAGAAAGAAATCAAAATGTAATGTTTCCTTTAAACGCATTTAGGCCTTCCAATCTAAAATAAAATACGTTTATAAACAAGGAAAAAAATGAGATCACAAGAAGAAAATGCATGGGATTTGCATGGATATAGTGATTCCGTTCTTGAATATACATATACATGTGTGTGCGCATGTGTGTGTGCAAATGTATACCTTCAACCAGTCCGATGATGAATCCACGCAAACCTGCAGAGAAGTAATGCCCATTTATTGTAACCCAGATAAGGTAAAATTCTCCCTAAAGTGCTGATATGAGAGAATTATATAAGATAAAAATAAGTTCAATATTTGGGAATGAAGAGAAGAGCTGTGGGATGGCAAAAATGGGAGATGGTGTGATGGTGGTGAACTGTAAATAAGAAGGAAGAAAAAGTGAACAGTGGTGGTGGGACTGACCTCACACTCACCTCTGCCACGTCGCTGCCTTAGCCACCTCCCAAACCCTACCCCAGTCGGCGGGGAGACCATAAAGGCCGAGAGTAGGGCCCACCTTGGAGGGGATAATCAACGGCCGAGATTGTGCGCTAGAACAATAGGAGAGAAGAATCTGAGCCGCAGACGGGATAGATTTTGAGGCGTCAGAAATCACGGCTTCGTAGAAGTCTATGTCTGACGTGACTGTGAGAATTTTTGGGTACAAGATAGAGAGAGAGAGAGAGAGAGAGAGAGAGAGAGAGAGGAAGAAGAGATGATAAGTCCGAAAAAGCACTTCAACCTGTGAGGGGCCCAGATGAAAGCGATGGGTCCCACTCGCACTCCCTTCTCAAGCAAAGGATAAATTCTCCATGCTGTCACGTGTCTCATCCTCCTTATTTTTCTTTTTGTCCTTTCACTACAAATGAATTCATGAGTGTCGGGAAATATATTTTTGAAATGAATCAAGAAAATTGGAAGATAACTCTGACTGTTGAAATGTTTTTTTTCCATGAAATTTGAGTCTTGCTAATGTTAGTAGCGATTTCTTTGATTAACTCTTTTTATTTCTGTTCAATGAGTTTAATGTGACCTAATTAATGTTCCTATATATAGTCATTGCTCAAGAAAACAACAAGAATAGTTGATGGCTTGATTTGATTTGGAAGGAATGGGAAATCATTAGGTTCATTGCATGGGACAGATTTTCTATGCCACATTAATGCCTGTTAGATTTAGTTCCTTGTTGGTTGCTAAAACATGTTTCACGCCGTGACTAGAGATGACATTCATTTTACTATTATTTCATGTAATTTTTGAATTACATTCTTGAACTAAGTGATTCTTATTTTATTACTTTTATAATAAAAGTTGGAGATCATGTGCGAGAGGCAATGACACGTACAATTCTTTCTTTCAATAATAATCACTCAAGATATATGCATATAATACATCTAAACCTAATATAAATTCAAAATTTAATGTCGATCAATCTAATAAATATATATAAATTGGAACAAACTGGGAATCAATAGAGCCAACCCATGTTTGATTTAATTAGGGTTGTTTATATTATAAGCTAGTTTTTTAATTAATGATTCGTATTGCATTGGATGCTAGAAATTTTAATTTTGATGTTCCTTTATCGGTCTTTATCGTACTGCAAGGCTTATTAATTACAGCAGTCTTCACCATAAATCACATATCATTTCCATACGACCAATTATTGCTTTACCAAAATAGCAACAATCATTATGTAGTTTATTACTCAAATTATCGGTAAACATTAATCATTTTACAAAAAATCAATCCTAGGGCAAATACTTTTGTTTTACTCTTTGATATCATGACTCATAAGTACAACGTTAATTGGATGTAAATTTTAGCTAGGAAGCAGTATATAATAATTATCAAGTTTTCAATCAAGGTAGAATTTGATCTTAATCTTACACAACATTAAATTTCTACAATGTCTTTATTTTGATATTTTGTATTTCTTTGTTTCTCAATTCTCTTTTGATATAATTTTATACTTTTTTATCTTGCATTTCTATATCTTTTAAGTCACTATTCCTTCTATCTTTCTTTTGAAAACAAAAATCATATAGCTTTAACTTTAAAATAATTTTACTTTTATTATAATTTCTTACAATGAATGAATAAATTGTATAATTTATGAAAAAATCTACACACAAATTAAGCATGCCACCATTATTAGTATTAATATAATAACCATCTTATTAATAACTTTTTTAGCTTTTTAAATTAAAGTCAATTGAATTAAAGAGTCCCCCCAAAAGAAACTTGTTATGTCCCAAATGAAAGTTCAAATTTTTGAAATAAAACAGATTCCTTTATTCCTAATGTCGAAAGAAGATGAAACAAAAAGAAACGATCCATCTTGAGATTGAAGCTATCCATCTAAATGATTCTTCAAATTTTTTGAGACCCCTTTCTGTTTCTTTTTTTTTTTTTTTCATTATTAATTTCAAACAGCAACACAATGGAAAGTTTTATTTTTTTTGTTTCTTAGAACTTAATAAAGGAAATAACTTATGCTACCTTTCTTCTCGTGCAAGGTTGTCCTTTACAACACAGGCAAGAAAAGGAGGACAATTACATGCACTCACACCAATAAGATATGTGTATATATGTTATGAGCTATTTGTCTAGTGGCCAAGATGGTGGAAGTGTCTAAGGACCATTGATTTTAAGAAGGTCCCTCCATTGATGCTAAAGGGGATCAGGGATTTTCTTTTTTTTTTTTTTTTTCCTTTTAAGTTTTGTTGCCATTAAGGTTTTATTCATATGTATGGATTATCAATTCTTCTTGTTGCCAAGTAAACGTTCTGTTTTACAAGATCGTAGAATTTTATTTCATTTTAACAAAAAAAGATAAATATGATAAGAATTGTAACGGCAAGGGACTAGAAGTTTAGGATATGTTTGGATCCAAGTTTGGATTCGTCTAAAAATTTTTTTCCAAACATACCATAAATTAAAATATCTCTTCTTACATCTTTCTCTTTCTTATTTTTACACTATTCTTAAGTTTTCATACCAAATTTTCATCCATCTAAATCTGAATACTTACAAGAGATTAGGCTTTCAATTAAGATTTAAAAAATTTGTGAATCTTATATAGTTTTAAATGGCGTAAAATGTTGATAGACTGCAAAGTTGAATAGTTTATGGATGATGGGTTGTTGTGATAATATTAATATTCAAATTCATAGTACCAAAATTTGAATAACCGCGAGTGTAAGAGTAATTAAATTTCTTTCCATTTTATTTATTTATTTATTTCACTCGATTGACCTATAGATCATAAATCCCGGCCAACATAAAATTTAACGAATATTGATATAACAATATCATAAGTTTAACATGAAGTAACTCTTTGTAAATTATATTTAATGACATTGCTACAATTGAAAGTAGTTACTTTCTCACTTTATATTTCCTGTTTTCCTTCTTTTTTCAAATGATAGAACAAACCAAGAGCTTAATTTATAGAGCAAATTAAGAACAAAAATGTTAATCCAAAAAAGTTTTTGAAACCTTTCCCTCGTTTTTTTTTTCTTTGGTCATCCACCCTCCAAACAAATCCTTCCAAGAATCGACTCTTGGGGGGAAAAAAAAAGGGTAATAATTCTATTGATTATTAATTAAATTAAGCTCGTTTTGAGACCTGCGCAGAGAAACTGATTCCATGATGACGTAAGCATCTTCCTCCAAATGTGGGCCCTCCCCTACAAAACAACACTAGTAATCTTGTAAAAATTAGAAAAACAAAAAAAAGAACTAATCCATTGATATAATAAAATTTTTATAATTATTTAAAATAAGTCATATACAAATATTGAACTTATTTCATCTAACATTTCATATAAATATAAAATGTTTGAATTATAATTTTTATTTGAAAATTAAACTACAAATAGTACATTATATTTTTATTATACAATATGTGTGAGTGCCCATGAGAAAAATAAATAACTTTTAAGTCTTGGTTATTAAAAATTAATTTAAAAAAATTGAAAATTATAAATCATTAACTGTCAATTTAAGTTTGAAAAAAAAGATGAATTACTTAGTATTATTTAATTAACTAAAAGAGGGGTATATTTGGTAAATTATTAAGAGACAAAATATAGCTATTATAAAAGGTGTGTGCTCAATAATAGAATAATATTGATTAATTGAAAATTGGATTATAATTGACGAAACCATAAAAGACGGAAGAATAGTTATTTTGAAAGCTGGAAGTTTAACAATATAGCATAAAGGGCTTATGAGGAGTATCTTAGGGAAATCGTTAAAAGACCAAATGAAGCCTTAATAATAATATAATGGCATAAATAATCAGTCATCTGTTTCACAATCTTTAATGATGTGTACATCTCACTAATTTTGTTGTTTTGTTGTTAATTAGGACACCGAGCACATTTATTAGTCAATTAATTAGTGTGAAAATGAGGATTTAGGATGTAATTAGTGTTGACCCTCTTGGCTTTCTTCTTGCATATGAAACAAAATTAAAATAATTAATTATGTCTTGGCGCGCATTCCCACATGCATGCATTTTATAGGAAGAAAACACCACACAAAGACAAAGCAATGAGGATTATAATAATCAAGAATAATCGATGAAGTAATTGTGAACTGAATCTACCGAATCTTGAGTTAATACTTTTAAATCATTAATTAACTAATTAATGTTCTGTCTGAGAATAGTTTTATACTAAAGGAAAATATCACGATGGATTCGATCATTGTGCAGAGATTACAGGCTTAACTTTTAGATTAAAAAAAGTAAATTGTTGACTGTGGAATGTCATCTAAACTACTAATTATATACTGTAATATAACAAACTACTCTATAATTACTTTTACTACTACACCTTCCCTTAATCATCAGTATTTAATTTTCCTTGTGTCGGAATGTGGAACTTTATTTATTTTTATCTTTCAAAATGTAATTTTCAGCGAATCGTTTTGTAATAACAAAATTACATGATATCCTATATATATATATGTGTGTGTGTGTGTGTGTGTGTTCCCAATCATAATAAGAGATTTTGGGCAATAATTGACATTAAAAAAAAAAAAAAGAACAGAAAATTTGCTCAAAACTATACTCGAAATCATAGGTTATGTTTGTTTTTATTTTTTCTACCACAAAACGCATACCACAGTCATTATACTTTTTAAATTTTTCTGTATCTTCCTCACTTTTCCATAATTTTCAAGAAAATCACACTTAAAAGCAATGGAAACAAACATAGCCATAGTGTGTTTGTCATAGTTTTTTCCCTATTATTATTATATTTCACATTCTTCGTCCAACAAAATCAACATAAAGTGCACAACAAGAAAGGTAAAATACACATCATTATCTTATAAAAACAAGAAATGAAGATTGTGGTGGAAGTGAAGACAAGTCGTTAGTTGTGAATATCCAACGCGTGCAAGCAGTGCATAAGGACAAAGACCACAAAACACCTACGTGCAGCAACCAACAGACAAAAACGCCATAGTTCTTCCAATCTAATTACAGGGTTGGTGGAAATTCATGGTTATGACATCATCATTTGAATCCCTTGTTCAACAATAATTTTGGATTTGTACATTACGAATTTGGGATGAACAATGTGTCCCTGAAATTAAGTAGAAAGATTTCTTTCAATATCATACGAGACATTAATAGTGAGTACATTATGGGGTTTTCCTTGTTAGCAAAAAGGGTAGGGTTTGAGTGTGGTGTACAAGTACAACTCGACCGGCTGTCCATTTCCTTGTCGCCTGTGAATTAATTAGCTGCTCTTCCTTGTTTGGTTTTGAGGTCCAAATTTCTACAGTCCTACATCCTTTTTGTCTTATAAATAGATATAATTGTATGATAGCATTATAAATATATTTCTCGTTTTTAATCCATCAGAGTCAGACTTTGGTCGCTGTTATACCCCATGAAATATCATGATTGTAGAGTCTCTCTTGATTCAATTCAAAAACACTCTTGTGCCGCTTTAGGCGCAGACTCGAATTTTAATTTCTTTTGAACTAAATCTTGTTATTTATCCCAAAGTTGAGTTTGAGCTCAATATTTACAAAATTAAATTCTATTCGACTCGTTGGCAATTTACATGACTTTTCCCATTTTTTGTTGGCTACCCAAACTGAATGTTGGCCGACTTGGGAAAAGAGTTCTCGAGATAAAGGAGGCCATTTTTGGGTCCAGATTTGATCTGTTCACTTGGGTGCAGAACCCAGATGGACCTGGGCTACATTCACAGCAGTTTTCTGGTCTAGCTTCAAGATTGCCCACTTGATGGGCATCGCAGTAGAGCTGGTTGACGAGATTAGACAGGGACTCAAAAGCTCTCAACACTGCCACTTCCATCTTCTCCACGGGGCCTCCATACTTCCTCCGTCTTCAGTGATATGTTAATTTTCTTGTTTGTACATGAAATGAAAGGTTGGGAAGTACTGAGACAAGAAGAACGATGTCGTGATCCGGAATGAAAAACTTATTCATTGAGGATCTATTTGAACCGAAGGATTTAGATTTTGAGCAAAATTTTAGATGAAAGGATTTAAAATTACTACAAATAAAAGAAATTTTAAATCTCCAAATTCTCTTTTTAAATTATAATTTTAGTAATAATAAAATAACTTAGATATTATTAATAAACCGTAACTTAAATATATTTGTATTATTTTTAATATATAAAAATAAAATAACTCATGATATGCCTAAAAATAAGTCGAGAATAACAAGCTTCTTTTTAAAAAGGAGGTCACCAGCTCTTTTATCAGAAAAATTATCAAACATTATCAAATGGCAACAATGCAACCTCATGCACCTGTCCAACATTAAATTTCTACAGCTTGCTATTTTACAACCTCACTGTATCAATAAATTCTGTCAATTAAGAAGGAAAAAGAGACAGTTGAAGAAATATAGAGAGAAATGTTACTCCTTAAAATATTTATTGCTCTATTACTATGCAAATCACTCACCAAAAAACCTAAAATGAAATTAAGATTCAGTGATTTCAGGAACCAGCTAGAAACCACAGCAGAAATGAATTTGTAAGCACCAAAATGAGGGAAAAGGAGATATTCTGGCCTTGAGCCTAAGCTTGTCAATGGGGTATTACTCTATCCATATCCGTGTCCATACCCAGAGCAACCCCAGGCATCAAGCAACTACACCCAACACTACCAAATCCAACCCAAGTTCTAGCACCGTGATCCAAAGAGCAGAAGACGTGGTAAGCGCATTTTACCTTTTTTTAGGGAGGAAAAAACATAAAAGTAAGCTACTGCTGGGGCAAACTTTTCTAAACAAAATGTATCAACAGAAAACAAAGTAGTGTGACAGGCCGACAGTTTTGAAATATTTATTCTCCTCTTTAATGTTTAGGCATGCAGTAACACGCAGAAGCAAAACCCATTTTGCGTAGTAAAAATCAGAGCCTGAACATTGTAGATTTCCCCACTATCTGTTCTTTATAATATGATACCTACAACCTGATTGCCAATCCAAATTAAGGACCTGCGGAACACATTTAAGTGAGCATAACCCGCGTTCACTTGCTATCACCCTCAACTTGACTATTAACGAACAGCATATCCCTTCTCTTTGGAACGTCTGCAGCTTCAGTACTTGACCCCCTAAATTTCAACTCTGAATTTGGTCTAAAATGAGAGTCAACTGGAGCAGGTCTTGTATCTGTTTCTGGATCAGGCTTGTAAGAACTGGCCGCACCACCTGAATACTGTGGCGGAGAAACATACCTTGAAGAAACTCTTACACCACCACCTCTTACATCCATGATTTCAGAATTTCTTGAAGAATCCGTGAATTTCCTGTCCCCATTGCCAGAACCTAATGGAGCTCCACCCGTCACAGATGCAGAACTGAATGGATCATCAGGTCCCCAAGAGGTAAGTGCCTCCTTATTCTTACCCAAGAAATGCCATACTACAAAAAGTAAAAGAAAGAAAAACAAGACAGGACCTGTCCACCAGATGCTATTGAACTCATTCTTGAATACTGGAAGGTTGGAACGATACATTGCCACGTATCTGTTCCCAAGACTGATAATAACATGCTTCTCATAGTCACTGGTGATCAACGGTACCGCCATTCTCTTCTCAATACCAATGACTTGCTGATTTAGAAAGGATGCTGTAATTTCATCCAGGCCAGCAGAGAACAACAGCCTTAGCCCACCAACCCTGACATAATGTTGAGATGACACGTTACACACGAGAACCTTCTCCCTATTAGCAATCAGCAAATAACCTTTGATTGCCTGTAAGGCAAGAGGTTCATTCATATCCAGCTTTCTCTTTGATCTAACCCGACACTTGAAGTTCACTACATCACCTAACAACAAAGTGTGGATCAAATCACCTTCTGCTGTGAACCCATATGCCTTTGTCCTGTCCATGGTGTCGAAAACATAACTCACTGCAAAAGAACTATTCAACCCTTCACATTCAGACTCCTTCAGTTTCATTGTCCTCAAATCCAAAGATCCTGCCCCAGTTTCCGTGAGAAACAAAAGCCCCTGCTTCAAGAATGCAATTGGTCGTCTACTGGGAGTAGTAGCACCATGTATTTCCCCATTTTCCTTGAAAACAATAATATTCCCACTGCCATCCACTGCCAAAATGTATCTTTTCCTACCAACATAGTGCACTTCTAATACATTAATCCGCGATCCCCCTGACTGTGGCATCTCAAATCTCCCGACTCTCTTCACCTGCAGCAAACTCAATTCATCACCAGTCAACATCTCCCAAACCCGATGCATTACAATTGCGCCATTTTCATGTCCCGTGATGATCATGCTCTCGTTCTTGTAAATGGACAAGTATGACAGCAGAGCAGTGACAGACGACGACTCTTCCGCCTCCAAAAAGGAGTCAAGCTCCAGTGCAACATCCCCACTCCTCAGAAACACATACAACCAACCCTTATCATCCCCAACGGCAAAATATTTACTCAAACCCTCAAAATCCCTATACGGCAACACTTCAACACATGTAGGATTGGACCTCAATTTCACTGCTGACACAAACTGAAACCTCTCCGACCAAAATTTGTTGTATTTTCCCACTAACACCGCCCCAGCCCTTCCCTCCTTGACCCCCTGTCCTGGAAGGATATTTTCTTTACGAGGAGGGCTATCCTCTTCCGTGATTTTCTCAGTATCCGCTATTTCATCACGTGATGGTGATAAAGGAAACTGCTTTACTTTTAACGAAGCCTCAATAAACTGAGATTCTAACCTAGAAACAAGCTGCGTGAGGTTCATAACTAACTCTTCAAGTTTTTTCAATTGGAGTTGCTGTTTTCTCAGCAAATCAACATCAGGGTTGTTGCTGTCGTATTCAAAAACAGTTTCCTTAAAAACTTCTCCATTTCCATTATCTGTTTCGATTACAGTGTTTGAATTTGAAGATGGGTCTATTTCTGATGCAAGAACGCCGCGAGAAAAACCAGGGAAAGACAAAAAATCGGCGAAAAGCAAAGAAACGCTTAATACGTAAATTAACTTGCCTCTCCTGTGAGAAGTTCCCATTCAATTGAAGGTGCTGGGAGAGACGTCTGCAGTGGACTTTAACTGTTACTCAGAGCTAAGAGTTTTGACAATAAGATGCCTAGAGTGATGGCAGTGTAATTGGAAATGTTGTTCGGACCAAGGATAAAAGCAGGATTTTTCACACACGTGAGAAAACAACGGCGGCGGCTAAGGGGAGGATAATTTTTATTTGCTGCCTACGCATGCATAATTCTATATATTTGATTTAAGTTTATTTCCTTGCATAAACAAAATGGAATTTTTTTTTCACGCGAAAACGTTTATATTTCCAAATGGGTAATACAGCCCTTGTGGAAATTTCTTCCAAAATATTTTTTTTTTGCAAAAGTATATCAAATTGTGCTAACATTACCTTTCGTAAAGAAGAAAAATACAATCAAAATAATTGAATTATATAATAGTAAATAGAAATAATGAATACTTTTTATAATATAAATATATATAATTATTAATTTGATTATAAATAAATATAAAGATTACTTTTTCGAATGTTTGTATACATATACCAGGCAATAATATGATCTTGAAATTTATATGAAAATTTCGATAAGAATGTATAATTGAATTGTTACAACTTGAAAAAAGGCCCTCTCAAGACTAGTTAGTGTTTGCTCTCATCTAGTGGTCGGAATAAAGTTGTATTGCTATTTTTCCATAAACCTCTGGAGTAACTAAGAAGTGAGCATGTGATATCCACGGTTGAATCTCAATCTTCCACAAAATAAACCACAAACCATTGAAATATTCTCAAAGGAGAGGTACAATCAAGTGAAGACTTCTTCCTGCTTCCATGATAAAAGGAATTATGAACCCTACACTTGAATCCACTTCGGCACATTGATCTTGTGTTGTCTGCTTAAACAAATGAGCATTGCTACACCTGAGTTAGAGAAAATCCAGACATCATCCAACTGAAATTGAAAATAGCGAATCTATCGTAGCACAAAGATTGTGTTTCGACTAAGCCTGTAAATTCAGTAGACAGCTCTCCCTTCTCGAAAATAGCTAGCTGGTAAAATGAACCATTGAAATCACTCGCAATGCATTAAAGATTTCTAATTTAGAAATACTAAACATGCAACAGAAAATTAGTAGGCTGTTTCTTCTATGTCTGTATTCCTATACTAGGAAACCTACTGCATTCCGTAATGCTACAGGTGGTTCCCTATTTCGCGTTGGAGAAAAGACAGCTACAGATTTCACCTCAAATGTATAAATTACAGAAAATCTTAAAAACTTTCTATTGGAAACAAAAAATTGTCACGTACTCAGTTGATGGTAATATCAAAAACCAAATGGCGATTTTCTCCTACTTCCTCCTTCACCGTATTGGTCGTTCCACTTTCTCAGCTCATTCATACTAGCTGCATCGTACGCAACTGACGGTCCCACCTGAAAATTTTGATAAGAAATCAGTAGAGAATCTCAGAAGCATCAACATGGTTGCGGAGGCTTCATCTGGAGATTTGTCTTAGGGAAATATTATGGGCTGATGCAAAGATTAATTCAGCATGATCTTGTTTCATGTAAATTACCTTGGCTTTAGAATGAGTAAAATCTTCCAACTTGAGTGGCCTTAAAACTGGAACTCCATCATGTGTGTCACACTGCAAGAAGATAACCATCAGACATGCTAATAATAGTGAAACTGGAGTAAGAAGTAACGGTTCATCCCACATGTTTCCATAGCAGACAAGCCAAATATCCTTATAGACCCCACTCATCTTTTCTTCCAGAAAAACTCCCGACTTTCAGACTGTTAGTAATTAAATATCAAAAGATATGTCTCTCTAATAGCTAACCATTCAACAAGGTCATTCAATGTGGTATCAGAAGTAGGCCAAATAAGAGGTGTTGAGTTCAAATCTCAACCACCACCTATTTATGAAGAAATGTTATGTGTTAAGCTTCGCAGAATATCCTTCCAGCATGAGAGGATGTGCAAGTAATTAAATATTATATAATACATGATCTTTTAAAGTAATTAAATACTAAATAATATATCTCTCTGACAATTAAACTTATGGATGAGATGGTTATTCAATGCTGACTTTATCCTTCCAGATAATTACAACCTGTCCGTGTGTTCTCATCTAGCTCAGGTTATGACTTCATCAATTTTCATATGAATTACAGTACTTTGCTCGGGCACCAAGAAAATTTTGACGGCGGGAGAAAACTCTTTGTAACTGGTAAAAGGACAAAATGCATGTTAACTTGAAAGGTTTGAGGTATGAGAAAATGTACAATCCCAATAGCAATCATTGGACAGGTCTGTGCTGAAACTAGAAAATCACAGGATTTGTCATAGTGTTCACCTTGCTTTCTTCATCTAGTAATTCTTGTACAGGTCTATATGCAGCCGCAATACAAAGGTTCTGCAGAGATTTAATAAAAAAAAGAATTAAGTTTTAGACAGGAGTAGCAATCAATCCTGTGGTCTATCTCTACAGTATGAAATTCAATGCATCACCTTTAGATCACTCCCTGAGTAACCTTCAGTAGCATTTGCAAGTTGGTCAAAAGGAAATCCACGTTCCAGATTTTCTTGAGCTAGAATTATCTTCAGTATTTTCATACGATTTTCAGCATCTGGCAGGTCTACGTAAATCCTAACATCAGCCAAACATATTCTCTCATAGTTCAGTTCACACATTCCAATTTTTCGTGAAGATGCAATAAACAATTGATGAAGAACAACTAGGATTTACAATAGAAATTTACC
Organism: Avicennia marina; assembly: GCA_019155195.1. Taxonomy (NCBI): domain Eukaryota; kingdom Viridiplantae; phylum Streptophyta; class Magnoliopsida; order Lamiales; family Acanthaceae; genus Avicennia; species Avicennia marina. The sequence continues at coordinate 1,172,726 of CM032779.1, forward strand.
TTCTTGGTAAGCGGCGAATGACAGCATCGTCAAGGTCAAATGGCCTATTCGTAGCACCGAGGATAAGTATTCTCTGGCTGTCTTTTGACCTTAAACCGTCCCAAGCTGCCATAAACTCATTCCGCATTCTTCTAGTTGCCTCATGCTCAAAAGCACCACCACGAGCACCAAGTAGGCTGTCAACCTGCACTCGATGCACAATGGTAAAAATATTAAGGAACCAAAAACAGGATTGTTTTGTCACAGGAAACAAAGAAGGGAAAAATCATTTTGCTTGGTGACTTGCAAAAATCCAACAAGTTTCCACAGAAACCCTTTGTTATTGGCAATAATTATTTTATTTGTTGAGGAAACATCAGAACCTCACCAAATGAGATCAATCAAACTCAAAAACCCTAACACGAGGAACAGCTATTCCATATTAGCCACAAAAGATCCTGTGTAAGCAAATGTAAGTATCCAATTCCTTCGTAACGAAAAACAAATCAACAGCTAGCACACTTTATGAATCTTGTTCTAGAATATAAACAGTTCTTTAAATTCAGACTTGACAAAATTACTCACATACCTAACCACTACAGCTTTGATGGGAACATTATTCTCAGGTAGTAAGCAAAACCTTCAAGGAAGTGCCGCGGTCTTTTAAATTAAAAAATCACCTTGTCGACTTAAAAGCTCTTTTTTCTATGCAGATATGAAGTTTCAGTAACGACTCATTGGATTAAAAAAAAGATAAAAAAAAAAAGCACCCCAGAAGTAGTTCAGTTTGCAGCTAATTCTTGGCAAGAAACTCAGAGTTATCAAAAAGTTGGCAACACCATTCATGGAATTTATGAAATACAAAGGGAAAAACAATAGATTTACCAGCCAAACCAGTGACAATTTGATCTCTTGAATAAATAATTAATTATTCATACCATGTTGCTGAAAGAGTTCAAAATAGTCTGATGGAAATGGTAAAGACTTTAAACCGTCATGCCTTAAAGCATATTGCCCATTAGGACGTCTGAACAGAAAGAGGAGGTCTCACCTCATCGACAAAAATAATTACAGGAGCCAACTTGCTAGCAAAAGAGAAGAGTGCTCTGGTAAGTTTTTCAGCATCCCCAAACCACTGCATAAGAAGCAAGCAAAAACTGTTGAGTGCTATGGGAGTTGCACAGAGGATGCTTCAGGAATGGAGGAAAAAAGAAGAAAAAAGAAAAAGACAAACGCCTTGTATTGTATAACAACCTCATTTGATTTATACATGCTCAATAGCATGGCTGGCAAAAGAACCAATGCAAATTATGAACATAAAATTATTATTATTTATTATTTTCTCACCCCTTCCATATGCAGTTTGCTAAAAGAACACAAAGATGTGAACACGAGTTTTCAGCAGCAACTTATTTTGGCAAACTGCTTTATTATCCCCTTTCACAAGTTTATCCATTCTTTTTGTTACCTTGTTATTCTCCATATGCCACACCAGTTCAACACCACAAACATGTAATTTCTGCTCTAGTTTCAAAGTCAGAGACCGGTCCAGGGTCAATATTATGCCAACAAACCACACGTACACATCTAGATGTAGGAAGGACATATTACAAATGCAATTTTAGAAAGGTATCTTATGGCATGGTTGAAAAGAAAACCACAAAATTGGTGGAAGAAGAGATTTCTGTTTGAAATACCCTTGCAGCACCACACACAGCAACAAACCTTCCCAATTTATAAAATTGAAAGATAAAACAAGAAGATAACTTGTGATTGCAAGCACAATTACAAAAATCAAGCTGAATTTTCATATTTTAACCACATGAATAGATTTTATTCGTACAACTACCTGGCACAAGGATCCCTCCCACTTTTCTAACACACTTTTTCTTCCATTCATTTGTTTAAGAAGGCCACATAATATTAATTGATCTACCAACTTGATTTCCTTAATTTCAACCTTCTTACCAGATATCTTGGTCATGCAAACTTCCATATCTTGTATTCAATACATGGGTTTTGTACTGAAAGTAAATAACAAATGTCTATCACTCACCTAAAAAACTTTTCTACAGGAGGCGCTGAACCATTAAGACAAATCTGTCCATGCAAATGCACAAAAGAAATGATAATATGGAAACTCACTGGAAGCATTAAGAGTCCATAGTCCAACAACCAAACATCAGTTGAAGTCATATTCACCTTTTGTAATCCCATGCATTATAACCCCATTACTTTATTAATGACCCAAACCATCATTGGAAAATTTTCCCTTGTAAGTCTAATCAAAAGTCAAAAACAATATATACGACTTGGGAAATGTTGAAGGATATAATTTCACTTACTTTAGATGTAAGAGTTGAACCAGTAACGCTGATGAAATTAGCCCCAGCCTCTGTTGCAAGAGCCTTTGCAAGAAGGGTTTTTCCAGTTCCAGGGGGACCAAAAAGTAATATCCCTTTGCACGGCTGAGGAACAAAGCATGTTTACAATTAGCAGTGGCAACAAAATGGAAAACTAGCATACATACAATACATAACAGTACCCGCAGCAAATTTCCATGAGAGAAAAGCTCAGGCCTCTGCATTGGGAGAATCACAAGCTCATTTAATGCCTTTTTCACATCTTCCAGGGCACCAACATCATCAAATTTAACACCAATCTCTCCAGGAGGAACTACAGCTGAAACAAAGTTGGTCTCATACTCATCCTTAGCTAGATTCTGCAATGAGTTTCTCCTCAGACCAATAAGATTAAAATTCATAACAGTTTATATATTATTATGAGAAGAAAAAACCTTCAGATTCTGTGAAGGCTTCTTGGATGCTGCTTCCTGCTCCTTTAACCTCAAAATTGCAATTTCAAGGCTACATGTGAAAATTGATAGCTATCAGCATGAAGAAGATAAAAGTCAATTCTCAGACACCACAAGCATAGAAAAAATTACCTCTCACGAGGCAACTGTAACCGATCCCCCTTCACTGAAGGAAGAAGACATGAGGAAAGGTAATGACTTTTGGCCCAGCCAACGACCTTCTCCGCTTCTGTAATGATAAAAATGGAATGGGATACAGTCAAAAGAAAGATGAAGAAAGGCAAAATTTCAATTTACTTGAAGTCAACCTTTTCTGTAAATACCTATACAGAAACAGATATGTTAGGTGCCCTACCATTTACATCACGGTCACAAAATTCATAGTAAACAAGAAAGAAAAGTACAGTCTTGCCATATTCCAGGTTGATCTAATATAGTCAAATGCCAAATCTTGTTATAGATATCGTTATCAGAATTAAAACAGCATCTCATGACATCATTGTTTAACAAGGATATGTTTATGTCAAATCTAATATCTCAAGACCAATAGAGGTTGCAAAACTCATGTGGTGGCAAAACTTTATAACAGTAATAAATATAATATATTATAATTATTCAAGCAACTAAAGCAAATAAATGTGAAATGATATATTATGTGTTAGAACTTCAGCACGTGTACAAAAATTTACATAAAGTTGCGAAGATGAGCATCCATACTTTCTTTTGTCAATATCACGCCATCAGTGTTTACATGCAACATGTCGACGCATGATAAGTCATGTTCTTCGAGAACCTGAAATTGATATATAGCTTCTCTATTAGTCAATGAGAAAAGAATTCATCTCTCAAAACAAAATCAGCATATCTAACTATAATGGCTACCAAGAAACAGGCTCCCAGCAGAGTGTCTTAAGCATCAAATTAAAATAAATGATAACCACAATGACACCAAAAAAAACTGAAGATGTACCTTATGAATTTCACTCAAATTGCTTCGAGATATCACTATTCTTCTGTCTTCTTCAATCTGTTTATTGAATATCCTCAAGAGATCTTCCTCCTACAATCATGAACTGATATTGTCCGTTGAACTCATTCTACCAAATTGATATATGATCTCAACTAATCAACAAAAAAGTGCACCGCGATCTTTTGTTTTATTTTGCTGTGCATGTTTATTGCTTAGGATGCCAAAGCATCTCAGATTGTGAATGGAGTCAAGTAACAGATCCACAGTGTTTATAACAGCGATCCTTATGGTAACATATCAGATACTGGAGACCTTCATCTATATCGATGAGGAGAGATGGTGATACAAAATGTTTTGCAGTAAGAAACAAATGGAGGGAAATCAAAAATAAATAAGAGCATTTGAAAGAAATGCTTTTTGCAGTTCTTTTGCTCATGAAGATAAAGCGTATTACAGCAGAAAGTACCACTTGATAGATATAATGAATATTGAAACATCATAAAACAAAAAATGGCATCAAATTAAAATGAAAAAAGCTCGTGTTCCTAAATTATGGTTATCGTAAAATACAATTACCTTTGGGGGATATATACTCATCACATTAGTGAATAGTTTATATATTTCATCCTCCGAAGATCGTCTACTGGATTTTAATCCCTCCGTAAGTCTCTTCAAAGGAAGGGGCTGAAAACAGAAACATCCTTAAATAAATATTATAGTACTATGGTAAACCAAGACATCATTTAACTCCAAGGCAAAATGACAATATAACACCACATGATCTCATAGATGCATCAACTCAAAATTTTACGTACTTCTCAAATCACAATAGGTATTCGGGCTTAAAAGGAAAATTACTTAAAATTTCATGTACACAGTAAATATAGATATGTGTGTGTGTGTGTGTGTATTCAAATTAGACATTGATGCCCCAGCAACAACCAGCTTAATCCAAATACATTTTGTTGGAAAGGTCTAAAATTAAATTTATTTACTTCACATCCAAGTTCAAAATGGTTTGTTAAAAAAATATTTATTGTTATATCAAAGTAATAAATTAACTACACCTAATGATGTGTTTTTTACCCTCATTAGATTTCATATTTTTTTCAAAAAAATACCACTAAAGTTGTTCTTATGCAACACAAACATTGAGAATTTTGCAGAATATATCTAAAAATCTTAAAATTTCAAAATTTCCAACTGTGAATATATAAAACTAGCATGTTAAAGCACAAATCTTAACCAGAAATATATAGGATACAGCTTAGAAGTCTCATTCCACAATGGCTGAAGCAGTTAAATTGATCAAAAGTGATCAGCATAAAGGAATAAGTTTTTTGAGTGAACACAGAGTTGAAGCATTACCAACTTCGCAATACGGCCCAAATTTGGAAGTATCATTGTCTGTCAAAAACCAAAAGCAAAATGTCAGACATAAAGAAACATCACCCCTTCTGAGCATAGATGAAAAATGAAAAATATAAATTCCTCTGATTACATTTATTGAAGCATTATACCCAGCTGAGCATAGAGGATATACAAATCAAGGCAATTTCAATTGTACTAAAACTCACAAATTTCTCTTTTTCTTTGGACCCTGTTTCCACTTTGTTTTGCCCACAAATCAAAACTACTGGTCCTGATAATCTGTCAAACATCTCTTGCACTTTGTTAACAAACTCTTTCCTATTTGACTTTGACACTGCCCTAGACAACCATAGAGAAAAATCTGGGAAATATGCAATAAGTGGTTGTTGAGACTCCAACACCTGCAATCATATTGGGAAAAAAGTAGTTACGGAACACATAGACTCATTTATGAAGACTTGGATGGACATAGTCCTGTCATTGCCATCTGAAACCAGTACCTCACAAAGCACTTCCATTGCAACATAGCAGTCATGCAGCTGAGCATCAAGGTCGTGCTCAATATCCTTCACTGCAAATTTACATAACAGAAAAGGTATGGGAATGTCAGGATTTCATGATTTAAGTGCCAAGCCTTCACACAAACTTTGCAGGCCTAATATATAGAGCCACTACCATAAATTTCATATATCAAAAAATGCATTCATCTTTCTTAAATTTTAAATAACAATTTATCATCTTTTTTATTGTACTGACAATCAAGTGCAACAACTTTTTACAATACAAATGTATACCATACTTTTTGCTATCCCCCTCCCACAAACAACGGTAATCACAAACTACACGATGAACAAAAGGCTCACAACAAATTCAGGTAAGAGTAAAATATGTGATAGCACCGGAAAAGAACAATTTTCAGAAAGTTTTGTAACTGCAATCAGATATCATGTATATGGTAAATTGTTAAGAAATAACAGGCCTCCTTTCCAAGCTTCTACGACAGCAAATCACAGGGTAAGACAGGCGAAAGAACCTCCAGAACCGTATGTATTTACTATATAGGCTCTTACAACAGCCACTTTCAGTAGATAGAGGAGACAACACATAGGACCTCCAGCAAAGTCAACTCTTCTTATAATCACCAGTTCCGATAGGTAAAAGAACCCAATAAGAGCACTAGGTTGGAGTAAAAATTATCATATGCAAATAAAGTGGACTATTGTATAGGTAAATCTAAAATAAAATGATATGCACACAGATTCTAGTTATAATTTCAACTATTCCATGAGTAACACGAACCATGAAGCCAACAAATTGACGGTTTTGAAGCACTTTCTGCACTTTTCTCGTTCTTCACTTCCTCATTTGACTTTCCACCAATATCAAAAATAACAGCTACTTGTTCACCGTTAACTTCATACACCTCTCCTCGTTGACCAGTAGACAATGTCCTAAAAAGTCAATAATTGTAAAATTGATCAGTCCATAATCTAAATGAAATTGTAGACATACAGGAAATCCAAAAAATATTGGCACAACATATGGAAACAGAAAAGAGTACAATTCAATCAATAATTAAAAAAATGGAGTATTTATAGAATAAACAGATAAACTTAATGAGATTGCCTAAGCAAATCAAAAAAAGGGGAGAAAAACATGACAAAATAAAGGTTGCAGAAGCACATATTAACCAAATCACATGAAAATTATACTTCATGTCAGGAGAACATATGCCATCAATGTTCAACAAAATTTTATTAGGGAAATTCAATTTAAAATCCTGTTTTAGTATAGTGCAATGAGCCTACAATTCCAGTCAGGAGAACATATGCCATCAATGTTCAACAAAATTTTATTAGGGAAATTCAATTTAGAATCCTGTTTTAGTATAGTGCAATGAGCCTACAATTCCAAGCACAACAGAAACTAGCTATTCTACATGCATCTGAACTACTTACCAACCCACCTGCCACGAATAACAGTATAAGCATTTGTTGGACCATCAGATGTTTGTATCTTCCCCAATACAATCCTGTGACGAATTGGATATTTCAATGATCAGGTGCAGACAAGTTCAAAGATCAGGGCCAAGGTGATCTCCCAAAGGAGTTTATAATATAAACCAGTAATGCCTCCATCCCCACCTATAGCCCCAAAGGGTAAGAAGAAAAAGTGAACAAAGATTTTTAATTTTTGGTTGCTACATTTCCTCTATTCAGGTATGAAACAGGGCCTTACAATAATCTAGAAGGTATTAAGGACTAGTAAAAAACCTTATCCATGACACAGCCTTTATTAAGATCTTAGGCATTTATTCCTGATAGAAGTTTTTGTAGAAATTATTCAAATCTTAAATATTCATTCCTGATATATGTTTCAGTAGAAACTAATTTCATGTATGAGGTACTCATATTACTTGGAAGGGAAGAAATTTTTGAAAAAACAGGGTTTAGTCCAGAATATACACAAAAAAAAAAAAACTGAGGCAGAAAGCCTAGAGCGACATCTTGCATGCTATGTAATAGTTGCCTCTGATCCTTTTTTGTATTGAACATGCAGGTCGTAATTCTGACAGCTAGGGAAAGCTTCAAAGTTTTTGATTTAAGTTACAAATTACAAATTATGTCTTCTAAGCGAAACAAAGGAAAGGCTAAACAAAGCTTCATGTGAAAAGATCATTTACTTTCCACTTTCCGCAAAGGAAAACAAAGGAAAGTTTTTTGACCTTTTTATGTGCAGGTTCAGCGAATCCTTTCAACCCAGATGTTTGTCGTAATCATCATTTTTTTTCATTATTATAAGAGAGAGAGCCAGCATCTGTTCTCAAATCGAGCATATTGTCTTTAAGGGTAATATTGTCTTCTTCATGTTGGGTACCACAAGGACACAATTTCATATCTAGTATCTACATGATTCTTTTCCTTCAACTTCTTAAACATTAACCACTAAAATGGATCTTATTACCATAAGCAACAAAACAAGCACAAGAATCAAGGCAAAACAAGAGAAAGCAATTTATATTGAGCAATGCCACAAGTAAAATCTTGATTTTAAATAGTGGGGTTGTGGTGAAAATAAAAGCAATCAAAATTTCAAATTTTAATGCATTGATAGCACTTTCCCCTGGATAAATCAAACTTATTAATCAACACAAACTTATTGATACTTCTGATTGTCAGAAAGAGTCTTAGTGAAGTACTAATCAAATAATTAAGTTTCTGAGATTAAATAGTTACTAGCAAACAATGTCATACTCCACAACGCAGAATTGACAATCCAAAATACACACAATAAACCAGTACACCAAACAAAAGAAAAAGGAGCAAGCATCGAGCCTCAACTGTTGGATACAAGCATAAAGTAAAATTTCTTTTTCACAATATTACAGCATATATGCACATTCAATGCAATGGTCCGATTAGCAGAGAACTGTGCAAGCTATCAATTATTTCCGTCATAAAGACAGCATTCATACTGCACTTGCATAATTTTTATTAATCAAACACAAGAAATTTTGGTACTGTTGGAAAGCAAATCATATATTATTTGATTAGATGAAAGCATATCACATATTAGAATACACAATATGATATGATTATATTAATATTTTTCCATTCTTATTTGTTATGTCATATAGGTGGTCATTGTAACACAGTGTGTCACAGAATTAAGAGAGAAAAAAATATATGTTTTATGTCCTTTGGATATTTGTCCATGGATGTAGGCCTAAACAACCGAACCACATAATTCTCTTGTGCTTCATTGTTTTTATTCACCTAAAGATTTAATTCTTTTGATCTTTAACATGGCGACGAAGTCAAATTTGCTCTAGGAGCAATTCTAGATGTTGTTCCTTCTGTCCATGATAGCAATTGGTTTTAAAGTTTGTTTCCACACCTTGCAAGCCGAATTTATACTACCACTATCGAGGCTCTGTTCACTGCCCTTAAATCAGCCATCCCTCCGAACGCTACTGCTGGAATCAGTGATCAATTTCTGGTAGATTGGTTCTCTCTGTTCTCGGTTTAGCATCTTGTGTGAATTTGGTCTCTGCCCAAGTAAGCATAGTTTCAATAGTTCTCAGGCCTATTTTGTTGCCTTGAAGTGAAAGTTTGGATTTTGTTTTCTGCCCAAATGAGCAGAATTTTAGCACATTTGAGGCCTAGTGTTCATTCCCACTTGTTGATCTTTTGCTGATTGAAGGCATATAGAAGAGTTGGTTATCATTATGATCACCCTGTGGAGTGTTAGAAAGCAAAGCATATATAATTTGATTAGATTAGATTTAACTAGATGAAATCGTATCATATCTGTAACATTAGGAGTATCTAATATGACATGATTATATTGATTTATTTTTATTATTATTCGCCACATTTCACCTATAGATAGATGGTCATTGTAACACATGGTAAGAGAGAATCGATAGAAAAAAAGAATATATTCTGTGCCCTTTAGGCATTTGATCAAGGATGTAAGCCTAAATGACTAAACCACATAATTCTTTTATAGTACTTCATTGTCTCTCTTCACCTAAAGATTTAATTATTTCAATCTTTAATAGGTACAAGGAAAAGAATGTTACATACAGGAGCATGTCCACAGTTGAATTCAGTTATATAAAAAGATCAAAGGATAAAATTATAACAAATTTCATGTAAAATAAGTTACCTATTATTCTCTTCAACACATATAGATGGTCCAATGTATTTCACTCGATCCCCTGGCAACAGAAATACATGCCGTACATTAACCACAGTAGAATTAAATGATCAAAGAATCTGCTTATTCTCAAAGCAAGCCAAACAAGTAATGTACCTAAATGACATTCAAAACTTTTAGCTGTAAAAGGAAATTGCATGCTAAGATCTAGTTTGGCCAAGCCTAACTAAAATGACAAATGATGATTGATTCCACTTGCCATGCAGTTCTCATTTGAGGATACTGGAACAATTTGAATGGCAATTGAATATCACTGGCATCATGAGTGAAGTTAGTATAGCTAGACTTGGTCAGGGCAGGTTTTTCTGAGTACTGATTAAAGATATATTAACATGCTGACATTTGACATATAAATTTTGGTTTCTTAAAACACTTTTTTACCTGATGACAGTGGATGGATGAAGGTTTTCAATAAATTATCAAGGCAAGGAAGTTACTACTGGTCACACAAAGAAATGAAACAAAATATCTCAGGCTTTGTTTGGTTGCAAATTATTGTAGGAAAGAAAATTGACATAGAAACTTAGGAATAATATAAAAGTAGGAAAGAGAAAGAGATTTAAAAAAAGGGTTATTTTGCAGAATAGCATGTTTGGAAGTACATAAGTTTTGATGGCAGGGAAATTGCGGAAACTGAGAATTATGGGCAGGCTAAAGTAAAATCAAAATGTACATAGCCATGATTGACATAAAAAAGAGAAAACTGCAAGCAGCTTCCCTCTAATCTTCAATTCAAGTAATCCAGAGGAAACCCACCTGCAGACTAGTCACATTCTAACATCCAATATTGCAGAATACCAATATAACGATATAAGAAGGCCAAAAAACAACAATATTTTATTAGAGCTTCACCACCACTAAGAATTCATAAATGAAAACGCATGCTGGCATTCAAGAATATGACAGCATTTTATGAAGAATAAAATGCAGACTACAAATACGAAGCTAATTTTGCTAGATGCGTTGTATGTTTGGTGTCTTCGAAAACAATAAAGTAAAACACATGACACTTTCTCTTTTGTAGTCCACCAATATCATACATGAATGTGTGTGTGTGTGTGTGTAATTTTGCACACTTAAGAAAGAATTTTACATTTGGCAGCAGCACTCCAAATGCATTACCTTTCTTTAGTGGACGGTTAGTATTATCAGAAGGCTCAGCAGTTTCTGATTTCGAAGATGTTGAGGAGCTTTCGGATTCTCCAGAAACACTCTGTCATAACGAAAATAAATACTCCACTGAAATACAGATCTAGTTCATGGCTAGTTACAAGTACTTATCATAATCGTGCCAAAGAGAATATCCATCAACCTTGATCACCCAAGAAAACTTAGTGCCGACAACTTCACTAAAAAAGGTGATTTTCTTTCATTCTCATTAGTCGCATATGACTAAGTTGATAAGTTTCTCAAAAAAGGCCAAACAAAATGTGCATGCATGTGTTACACCTGTCAATCAGTTCATTGAGATATAAAAATCATTGCTCTTGTGAAGCATATTTATTTCCTTCCCTCATTCAAATTATGAGAGAAGTAATCACTATTTCACATTTAAGAAAAAACGGTACCTTCTCAAACTGTTCAATGTTGTATGGGATTAGTTTTCTCAAAGCTTCAGCCGAGGCCTGGATATCAACTTCATCATCACTACCATCCATTTTTGCCTCACCACCACTTGTATAATCTTCCTCGTTACTTGCATCATTTTCATCCTCAGCTTCCGACTCTGATGTACCTTCGGCACCATCCTCATCTGATTCACTTTCCTCTTCACTAAAATCCTGAGAATTCAACAGCAAAAGAGCATAGCATGAATTTCTTGCAAAATCTAAAGATAAGAGTAAAGATTATGGACCAATACATCACAAGTAAATCAAGATCATAAAGAATAAAAGATCAAGAAATTAAGTTCACCAAGCACAGATAAATGGGAGGGAGGCGTATACTGTGGATACAAATATACAAGAGTAATGCAGGGAGGCAAAACCTTATTTACAATTATTTCACTTTAAATATTGATTTTTACTGTAAGCCAGCTAAGAATTGTGAAATCTTTGAGATGGATGAGGAGCAGATCCAACCATATGAAGGGAAATGAGATTAGAAACTTACATATGGAGCTAAAATGCTGCCATCAAGTACCATTAGTGGAACTTGTAAATCCCGAGCAAGTGCTCTGACCAATCTTTCACGGTATAGCTCCATACCTTCAACCGAGTATTTTTTTCTCAATCAAAAAGGAAAAACATAATTATGCCAAATGTTTTTAATAATAAGGCAAAATTCAGAGTAATGTTCGTCAAAAAGTAACCTGGAATGCTCTGGAGCAGAATTCTCCCACTCGAAGAAGTCAATCGACCTCCATAACCTGTGGCAAAGTTCTTGTGTTTCAAATGGGAGGCCACACATTCCACCAAAATGTTTTTAGTGTGCGCACTGCAAGAATACTGACTTTTAGTACGAACAAGTAACATTGAAAAGCAACAAAAATGAAATCAGATCTTGGGTAGAACGTACTGAAGATAATAAGGAAAAGTATCCCATGAGACAGTTATTTTTTCCCATGGAACAACCCTTCGCAAAAACTCATTTTTAAATCTTTCTCGTCGAGTTAGAAAGGGAGACTCCTTCTTTTTGTTCTCTATAGCAAGCTTTTCATTCTTGAGCCACTCAATTTGATCTTGCTCCCCAAGTTGAGCGTGTGCATCACATGGCGTCACACTATCACTTTTACTTTCCTTGTGAATCTTTTTCTCATCACAATCTGCTACATCTTTATTAGGAATACGCTTATCCTCACTTGCATTCCTTCCATCACCTTCAGAACTATAAAATCTTCTTGGACTGCTTATCCAACTAATATCTGACCTCCAATGTAATCTTGTACACCTTCTCTCAGAAGCTAGGCCTAATAACAATGAAGAATTTGACAGATATCTCTCTACCAAACTACTGGCTCTTGGTGCATTTCTCAAGCATTGTTCAACAGAATAGCTACGGCTGTTTGAATTACAAAAATATTTGCCACGCTGAACTGTGTGATACCATCTTTGGTTTTTATAATTTATTCTCCTCACATACATTGGAATTTTTAAAATGAAAAGTTAGGACCTGTAGAAAAGCAAATTCATAGTCAGTACCACCTATTTTGTGAAATTGAATGAACAACGTCAAATGGCTATCTCTTTAAAGTTCATAACAAGAATTTCATTTCATGTCATTTCCTCGTCAAATGAATGACGCAAAGTTAAACTACAAAAACCTTTTAACCAATAGGCTACAAAATTTTATGAATATATTTCTAATCTGACCATGAGCATCATTTTTATCTAATGAAGTTACCCAACCAAATTTGAACTGATAAGCAATTCTTAACAAGATAAGTCCAAAGGTAATAAGTAATAAATTAACTTATGCAGCATTCAGCAATATAAAAGGTGTGTTTGGTTACAAGAGGAACTGCGGCCTTAAAATTCGAACAAAGACAAATGGCAACTCCTTAATTTATCCAATAACATGTTCATAACCAATCAAAAACAAAGACCCAATCCAAGCATTCATTGCACAGACGTTGACGCTATGAATACCAAAAGCTCAAGCAACAAAACTCTTTGCAGCCACAAAAACTCAAGCTGGGACCTTTCCTAGTAAATAAGCTTTACAATATAATTCAAATAAATTTGTGCTTTAATAATCCCCCAACCGACCAAACAAAAAGATAAGTGACATCAAAAGGCATAATCAAGAAACCCAATGTCTCCAAACATATCAACAAACCATCCAAGTGCTTCATTGCTATACATAAAATTAATTCTTCAAACGTGGGCCTTTGCCCTTTCAAATTTCGTACTCACTTCAGCTGAATATTCGAACTAGAAACCGAAGATAAAGGGAGCTATTAATGCGGAGTATGATTCTTTCAAACAAAGGAAAAACTGACCTAATTGCCTTTAATTTATAGTTCTCTTCAAAAAGTAACAACGGCCCAGACTAGTATACAACACAAAATCAATGGAATGAGTGAACGCAATCGAACGAGAAGGGAGGGCGCCCGCTAAAGGGGGAGGCGACAGAGAAGGTGAGTCTGGTGCGTTCTTTTAGCAGATCAGATTTAGGGTAATTTTTATTATGGGCTATTTTTCGGATGATATTTTCCCCTCTCTTTGGAGTGTATCTGGCGAAAGAAAATCTTAACTCGTAGTTTTAATAATTTGAAATAAATTGTTATGTATTTTATTTTATTATAATATACTAATAAAATTATGATATGTGTGCATAATTTTAAAAATTATTTAACTTTATTAAAAGCTACTTTTCAAACAATAGTATTTAAATTTTAAAATTAAATAATTTATTTTATAAAAGGAAGAAGAAATAAGATAGTCATTGAATAAACAAAAAATTGGGGAAAAAAGAGAAAAGAAATATGATAGATGAATGGGAGTATTTTGAAAAATTAGAGACTCATCTTACAATTAATTAAATAAGAAATTTATAGAAAGAAAATAAAATATGAAAAATAATACAAATATATTAGTAAGTTACCATTGTCACCTAATTATTATAGGGCAACACGCTAATTTAATTAAGAATAATTATATGAATACAACCAAAATCAACATTTGGCACACCCATTGCAAAATTTCAAAAAATTATAAAATTTTATTAGTTTTAGCAACTTATAAAATTTATAAACTTTGACAAGGCAAAGTAAAATTATTTTTATATTTAAAATTATATTGAAACTTCAAATTTAAAATGATTTTAAAAAGTGAGTTGAAATATATAAAAAAGCATAAGAGAAAATAAGAAATATATTAGAAAAAGTGATGAAAGAAAGTATAGTATAATATATTAAAATAAAGACATTATAGTAAATTAATATTGTATGACCAAAATAATTTTATATGCTTGATGTATAGTATATATAAATAATTAGTTATCCAAAATATTGTACAATGACACATGGAAATAAATGTGCCTTTCGTTTTCATCTTTAGATGATAATGGTATAAAATCTATTAAACAATGAAAATAAAAAATTGTCTCCTTTTTTAGCTGATGTTAGAATTTTTATTTTTATTCTTTTGGTTCATGAAATGAATATTAATTAAGATCAATAATTTCGTGAAAATGTAAATAACTAAATAAATTGTTGCTATTTTCAAACCACCATATAACTTGAAATATTAATTCTAATATAGGAAATCAGAATTTTTTATTTTTTTTTTGAGGAAATATAGGAAATCAGATTTGTTTACGCATTATTGTAGTTATGTTTGCAACTTGCAAGACTGTGACCAGTACTAGGCACAATGCATTGTTGAAATTTAAGTCGAAAATGATTTTTGGAAATGAACCTCTTAATCATTGTTTTATTTTTTATTAATGAAATAAGTGAAATATGTTTGGATGCAAAATCTGATGAGGTTGAAAACGTGCAGTTTATACGTAAAGATTTTAAAATAGTGCATAAAAGAGAGATAAATATTTTTAAACATTAATATATTTATAGTGTTTGTAATTAAGGAAATGAATATTAAACACGCCATTGACGATTATCTTCCATGACAAACCAATGGCTTCATATGAGGTTGGAGTAGTCATTACACCGTACATGCATGCCATAATTATCTTATTTATTACCATAGATAGAGCCGTGTAAAAATAGATAATAGGAGACGGTCTATGCTAGTTAACGGTATAGTCTTGTAGATTTTCCCTAAAATTTGCAGACAATATCACAGTAAAATCATTATAAATGTATCTAACATCTATATCAAATTGAAATACCAAGAACACGTTGAGTAACAAAACACTTTAACGCCATTTATGAGAAAGAAAGAAAGAAGAGAGGAAGTGAAAGAAAGTCCTTCTCCCTTCTCCCGAATGCCACTAGTCATGAATTTGCACTTCCTAGAGGAGCAGAGTACGTTTGCACCAATAACAATGCAGATGACCAAACAACAATTGAATGAAATGATAGAAGTGACAGTTGAAACAATCTTGCATAAGTAAGAGGAATTAAAGGTGGAAGTAAAGAATAAGAGTCAATTTGAGAAAGCAGAACCAACAGACAATGGAGGTAAAGCTCATGAGAAGATCAAGAAGTTGCAACGACAGAAGTAGAAAAAAAAATAACAGACCTATATCAACAAATTGAAGAAATGAAGAAACAAAAAAAAGGGACCCTTATTACGGATGGACTTCCTTTTACAAGAAAAGTATTGGCTGACCCATTACCTATTAATTTCCAACAAATAAGCTTTCATAAGTATAATTGGGTTTCTTGACCTCGTGGAGCCCCTGGCCAAGTTCAAACATCTAGCCTTATTACATCTATCTACTCAAAAAGTAAAATGCAAAGTGTTTCTCCCTACATTGGGTAGATCAGCATAAAAGTGGTTCAATCAACTCTCACATAATGTTTTTGGAAATTTTGATGATTTGTCCTCACTTTTCTCACACAAAATTCACTAGTTGTAAGAAATACAAGCAAACGCCCATTTCTTTTTTGAATGCTCGATAGTGTACTAATGAGTGAGTCATAGAACATGTGAGAAGGTTTTCAAATATGACATTGAAGGGCTTTTTACAAATATAGGAAGTGTTAGCAAGTGTATTTGCACAAAGAAATGAGATTTTTTTTTTTTCTGATTTCTGGCAAAGAAGCCGTAAAAGATTTTGATAAAGCATTGAGAAGAGTAGAAAAATATATCAATATAGAGGAGATCTAAAAAGAAAATATGGAAAATAAAACAAATAATACAAGATGCAAAAAGGAAAAGCAGGGCCTTCGGCAGCAAGTACAGCTAGTAAGACCTAAGTCAGTCAAGTTCACTCTACTCAAAACGAGTAAGGAACAAATTTTATCCTTCATACAAGATGCTAAAATGTTGAAGTGGCCTAAGGAGACATTTATCCCACAAAAAAACCCCATGCAAAGTAAATTTTTTAATATTTCATAGCAAGTATGGCCACACAATGGATGAATGTGAAAACTTCAGAGCACAAATTGAAAATTTAATTAAAAAGGGGTACTTGCAAGAATGTATAAAGAAAAGGAAAGTTAGGAAGGGAAAGGAGAAAAGACTGGCAAAGGAAGGAAAAATGCAACCCATAAAGAGAGGGTTTATTAGTTTGATAATAGGAGACGGTCACGGAAGAAGGAAAAAAGTGAGCTTCATGTAATGATATCTTTAGGAAAAAGGTCATTTTTGTCCAAAGGAGAGGATTTCTATTTCAACTAGATGGATCTAGAAGGCGTAGTTACACCTCACCATGATACTTTAGTAATAATTATTACAATAGTCAATTATAATGTAGCAAGATATCTAATAGATAGTAGAAGTTTAATAGATATCATATCTATTAAAGCTTTTGATAAAATGGAGTTAAGGAGAGAGAAATTAAAACCAGGACAACATGCATTGTTTGGATTTACAAGAGAAACTAAACAATACAATCGTAGGGAAAAATCATTTTACCTATTGCCATGGGTCAGGAAGGAGCTAAAGACCAACATGATATAATTTTATGTGGTAGCTCCTCTTGACAAGGTCATTATAGGAAGATCAACTCCTACGGAGTTTAAAGCAGTGGACTCAACTTATCACCTAGTAATAAAATTTCCGATTGAAAGTGGAGCAAGTGTACTTAGAGAGCATCAAATGCTTGTCAAAAAATGATATATTGAGGTAATAAAGGAAGCACTTAGGGACCTAAGTGGTAAAACATATTAATTGGAGCCAATGGATGAACTATTGAATATGGAGATACGCTCCAAGAGGTAGATAATTAAGATAGAAGTTGATATCTCTGACCTATTAAAGAAAAACTTAATTGATTTTTTGAGGCAAAATTTAGATATCTTCGTAGCCTCTGCAAGGGAATTAATAGGAATATTCCCACAAATAATAGAACACATGTCAAATGTGAATAAGGATTAAAAAAAAAAAAGCTTGCCCAACAAGTGTTGAAATAGTTTGGCCTACAGAAAATGGAGTAATTCAAAAAGAAGTGAAGGAGTTAATGGAAGTTGGACATATTGAAGAAATTAAATACCTAGAGTGGGTTTCCAATGTAGTGCTAATACATAAAGCCAATGCAAAATGAAAAATGTGTATTGACTTCAAAGATTTAAACAAGACTTACTTAAAGGATTGTTATCCATTGCTAAGCATACACCAGATAGTAGATTTTATAATAGGAACAGAATTACTCAATATGATGGATGTATACAATAGATAATATCAAATACAATTTGCCCTAAGAGACTAGAAAAATTTAAGTTTCATTTTGGCTTTGGGCACTTATTGTTACAGAGTAATGACTTTCTAATTAAAAAATGCCGAGGCCACATATCAGAGATTGGTAGACAAGATATTTAAAAATTAAATAGGAAGAAATATGAAAGTTTATATAGATGACAGGCTAACAAAATTAGAACAAAAGAAAGATCATATTAAAGATTTGGAAAAAGACTTTCTAAACATTAAGGAAGTATAGGTTGAAACTTAATCCGGCCAAATGTGCTTTTAGGATAAATGGAGGAAAATTTTTATGGTATATAATAAGACAAAGGAATAAAAACTAACCTCAAGAAAGTGAGGACAATACAAGAAATGACAATATCCAATAATGTTAGGCAAGTTCAAAAATTGGCCAAATATATCACTGCTCTCAATAGATTCATTTCCAAGTTGGCAAATGGAAGCTGGCCTTTCCTTCAATTATTAAGAAAGAAAAAAAAACTTTGAATAGACAAAGGAGTGCTAGCAAGCTTTCCTATAGTTAAAACAGTATTTTAGTAGAGTTGCCTTTGTTTAGCAAGCTAAAAAAAGGGGGAAATGTTATATGTTTTTGAGTTAGTATCACAAGTAGCCATTGATGCAGTACTATTGAAGAAAAATGAAGGAAAACAATTGCCCGTCTACAATGTAGGCCGGGTTCCACAAGCACCAGAGCCAAAATATAGTAAAATGGAAAAAATGATATTAGCAATAGTAGTAATCGCGAAGAGATTGCAGCATTATTTTTTAGGACACCCTATTACAGTATTCATCCAACATCTGCTCAACCAAGTATTAACCAAAAATGAAATTTCTAATAGAATAGTCAAATGAGCGATAGATTTGAGAGAATTTAACGTTAGCTATGCACCAAGAACCACCGTCAAGGGATAGATTTTAGTTGATTTTAGCCGAATGCCAAGAGAAAGAAAGCCCACCGAGGTAGATTATGTTTGTGGATAGATCTACCTAAAGCAGAAGTGGAATAAGGGTGGTATTAGAAGGACCAAATGGAGACACCCTCGAATACGCATTAAGATTGGGTTTTGACTCGTCGAATAATGAAGCCGAATATAAGGTATTAATTTGAAGTCTGAGAACGGCAGAAGCTGTAGAGGCAAGAAGAAAATGGCATATCTGGACTCTTAGTTAGTAGTTAGACAATACAAAGGGGAATTTCAAACTAACGAGGAAAGTATGAAGGATTATTTAGAAAAAACGAAAGAAGCTACACAATGGATATACGAATTAGAACTGCACCAAATAAAAAGGGAGAAAAATCAAAAGGTGGACATTTTAGCATACTTAGCTGCTTCAGTAAAAGTAAAAACACTTAGGAAATCATACTACAAAAGGCAGAAATGGCTGTCCAAGTAGGGCAAATAGATTGGAGAACTCTAATAATCAAATACTTATAGAAGGTTATGGTAGATGACAAAATGAAACAAAGGGCGAGTCGTTCAATAATGATAGAAGAAAGTTTGTATAAGAAAGCATATGCCCTGTCATTGCTGAAATGCCCACAATTATCTTATTTATTACAATAGATAGAGGCATGTAAAAATAGATAATAGGGATGGCCTATACTAATTAGCGGAATGATCTCTTAGATTTTCCCAAGATTTGTAACACGGTATCACCCTAAAATCACTATAAATGTACCCAACGTCAAGGTAGAAAGATATATCGAGTTGGAATACCAATAACACGTGGAATGACAATACTAAGTGATTTAAATATAGGTGTTATTTCATATCAAAAGTTTTATTTCCATTCTCTCCTACTCTTAATTCATAGTCAGTTATTTCACAATTTCTTAAACCCTGTAATCAACTATGTTAATTTTATTTTTTAAAATAAATGTTTTTGGATGCTATCTTATCAATTGATTCCAATTTTCTTTTGTAACATTATAGAATTAAACAGTTATTTTTGTAATTTTACTTTATACAATTAGAAAATAGCAGTTAATTGTATAGATAGACTTCCGCTTAAAGCTGCAGAATAAAGTTAAATGGATTGAGTTTTGGGTCTAAAAAATAACATGAAAAATATATGGATCCTCCCACCATGACCAATGCTTGTCCCTTCAATTTAAAAATAATTTTAAACTTCTGTAAAACTAAGATATCTGAATCAATTTCCGTAAGACATTTTTGTGCTTAACACATGATGGCCTAATTCTATCTTCTAGCCATTTTTATCATTAGCTTCAATTTTTTCCCCATATACAATATCCATAAATTACAAGAATGGGAGGAAATGTGAACTTGACCTAGAGTAGTGGCTACAATTATTGAACTGAGTTGGGATACAGACCTGGCGTCAAGGGATGTATGGTGAATGATAATTCCATTTCATATTTTTTATGTTTAAGGGAATGGAATTACCTCATTAATTAGATTGAACTGGTTTATACATGCAAAAACTCTTTTATCAATTTCTCTGAATTATCTAGCTAACCTTAAGCGATAAATATTTGACTTACAAGGCATTTGGTTAAATTTATTTTAAATAACTTATAAGATTGTCTAATTTATAAAGTTAAAAACCATTACATCTCATTTTTGAAATAAGCTACTCAAATATTTGGATATAAATAATAAGATAATCTTATAAAAGATCTTTTTAAAATTTGTAATCATAACTAATTATATTTTTTAGTATAATAATGATAAAAATAAATTAAATATTATTAGTACAATATAATTAAAGATATTTATGATATTATATATATATATATAATGAAACAGTTTATAAAATTTTTGAAAGGTTAACTTATTTCTAAAAAATTTAGAAACTTTGAACATTAAATTTTGAAAATGTATAAGTTATTTATTAAAAAATTTATTACATACCTCTAAGGAACTTAAAAATTTTTAAAAACATTTTACATAAATTCAGCCAAACACCCTCTTAATGGGGTGTTTGTGTGTTCGATAAAGTATTATTTTTTGGTATTACATTAGATCACATAATAATCAAGTCAATGGGATGCAAAAACTTTTACATAAATGGGACATGTCGGTTTTTTTCTCTACATCGGCAGACCGGCCGGTTTTTTCATGTCTTTACCCCGGTTCGTTTGTAACTCTTAACCAACGGCGTCGTTCGCTTCCTTAACGTTCTCGATTCAAAGCCCTAGAACTAGAAATTACGGCTGTGAGAAGCTCAATCCGGGTACCTCAACTTATTCACGCTCGAAATTTTGCAACTTTTTTTTTTAGTTAAATTATGTTTTCTGTTGCGTGTTTCGTGTTCATTTTATCTAAATTTACGTTTGGATCTCGGTAAAAGAATTTTCAAAAATGTAATTGCAGAATCGTACTCTTTTTCTTTTTTCTTTTTTAATTTTTGAAGGTATTTTGATCATCGACACAAACGGTGAAGAGTTGTGATTGCTTAGCCTGGTTGTTATTACTGTTCTGGTTTTTGGTGGTGGTAGTATTGCGGTTGTTGTTGTTGTTAAAGAAAACGGTGCGGGAAAGGCTGTGTTTGACAATTGGATACCCCAAATCTCTGAAAAGAATTACCAATTGATTCAGGGTGTTAGAAATTGAGTATGGTAGGCTCGTTTCTCCATCTGTGTTTGGCTGATGCCAGCCATATATTTTGGAGTTCTCTTCAGAAATTTGGTATTCTCATTCTTCTGGTTTTGTTATTTCAGTTTTAGGGGGCATTGAATGCGACTACTCATGGGCACCTCAGCTGAAGAAGCATATGCTGCGTTCCTGGAGAAGGTGAAAAGGACAATTTATGTGGACAGCTTGGCACCAGCAGTTACTGAAGCCGTTTTGAAAGCTGCTTTCAATCAGTTTGGTAATGTCAACAGCATCCAGTTTATTCCAAACTATCTTGGATCGAAAAACATGCCACAAGCTGCTTTGGTGGAAATGGAAAACCCCAAGCAGGCCCGAGAAATTGTAGTCGAGATGGGAAATTACCCATTCATGGTATCCGGAATGCCGAGGCCCGTAAGGGCACGTGCTGCTAAAGTGGAGATGTTTGATGATCGTCCTAGAAAACCGGGGCGCAAAATACTGTGTCATTGGTTGGACCCAAAAGAACCTGAATTTGAGGTAGCCAAGAAGATCAAGCGTCTTGTAAGCAAACATGCTGCAGAAGCATCACTAGTGCTGGAGGTACTTGGTCTAGCTGTTGGTTACTTTGATGGGTTTGGTTGAAATTTTTGCTAACAATGTTGTGTTATGTGATGTTAATGTAGCACCAACGGGCAGAGGAAGAAAAGCTTTCAAACCAACAGGGCGAACTCTTAAAAGCTCATTATAAGAAGTATGAACTGCTGGATAGCGTCTTTGAAGATAAAACTGCTACACAGTTGGCACGCCACTATAACATATCTATTTCAGACACTTGATCAAGTTTCTGTGAGTGCCGTTCATTATAGATGCTAAATAGCCCTATGCAGTATGCTGAAAGCTTTGTCATGACCCAAACCATTCCTCCCTCTTGGCATTTCTCCACCCCAAAAAACATGTTCATGGTTTTTCCTTTACGACACTCAAAATGCTTACCCTGCCGCGTAGTTCAATGTTTATATGCACAAGTCTTTAACATCAGTATGTTCTCTCTGTTGCTCTGTCTCCCACTCTCCCTCTCTCTGTCAATGGATGGAATGCTGTCTACTTCTGAGTAAGACCCTCCCCGTTCATCCAGTTGTCATGGTTGAATTAATTCAATAGAGATGTCATTGAGTCTAGGTACTTGCACTGCTTGGGGGAGGATTTTGAAGATTACAAACGAGTCTTTTGAAATTCTGCTTTAGGACAAATTTTAGGCTTAGATGGAACTGCAGCATGAGTAGCCCAGCTTATTGGTCTCAACCTTTTAACTCTTGATTCAACAAAGACAGATTCTTCAAGAGGGAAACAATCGAGGCCAGTGCATAAATTTATTCACTGTGATGAGTCTTCATCAAATTGGAGCCTGAACCATTAGTTGGATGAGATTCTACAGAAAACAGGTGTTGGTTAGTAAAAAGACCACCGGATCCATAGGACCAAAATACGCATCCACGGATAGCTAGTGATACCAGAAATATAAATGCCTTGTTCAAATAGAAATTGACAAGATGAACCTGAGGCTGGAAAGGAGACCGCTGATGATATGCTGTAAATCATCACCTAGGTGGAGTTATAATCCTAGATGCACAGAAACCTTCAAATTAGTTTAGCCAAAGCATGTCTTAAAGATCAGCCGACCTCAGACATTGTTCTTGTTTGCAGTTTGATATTTGTTCAACAATATCAAGCTCTTATTTTGCAATCAAGTAGCAGCCATCGATGTTTATTGAGGTCATGTTCACTTTCAATTACAGAATAAAGGCTTGTTTGGATGATTTTATTATACTTGTTACGTAGGATTGTGATTTTAGTTATTTTAGGATGTATTTATCATATATTACTGTTTTTATTCATCAAAGTAAATATGTGATTAGAATTGATGGTATAATTTATCCCATCTGATCATGTAAAATGAAGCTGGCCTTTTTTTGTAGTAAGCTACTCCGGAAATGCTCCCATGTGCTTGCTCGGTATGTTGATTGGATAAGTCTGTAAAATCTAGAAAGTCCTGTGCTTGTATTCCCACAATAAACGACTCGAGTTGAAAGTTCATTTTGGACCTCCAGCACGGTGTCGAAGTTTCGTAGGACAACTCCATTCCAAAGGTTGAATGCCACGAATGACTATGCATGTGTGTGTGTGTGTTTTGGTTAAAGTAGAAATATCAAAAAAAATGACATTATTTCTTACACCTTTTCCAATTTATGGAAGATTATCTAGTTGGTTGCCGTCTTCTTCAACATTTAAGCCACATGTTGCGACCTGAAAGCTAAATGTTCATATGAAGTCTTCGTATACCAAAGATCATCAGATCCATCAAAAGGTCAGTAATGGCAACATATCGTCAGCATGTTGGTCAAGCCAAACATGTCATTAAGCAAATGTCAAACGAAATTTAAGGTTTTTTTTTTCCCTTCCCGTTGAGAATTTAGATAGCGTTCGGGTGCGCGTATGAATTATCTGCCTTCTGGAAGATATCCATCAATTTAGGATGTGAACTCACTCACACGTGTTAACTTTGCAGATTTGCATGTCAAATAAAAAAAAAATAAAATCAACCATTTATTATATTCTTCCAGGTAACCGGATGAGAGTACCTTGACCAAGGGCTGCCGTAATTCTTGTTGATCTGTAAATAAAATGTTCTTTCTTTCACAGAAACAGAATGATTGAACTGGACACGATGCTTTGTGGTTGAAAATTTGTCTAGATCTCTTCTTCAGCTACCCTGAACCATATTGCACACGGTCTCAAGTCTCTTCCCGTGCCATTTGATCCGCAGCTTTTCTGTGGGCTATTGAACTTTGTTATATTATTTTCTGTTGTCACGAATTTCATAGAAATCTTAGCTTCCATAATCACTAGGCTGAGTGTCTTCAATCGCAACCTTTTTTTCAAGTGTAAATTAGCTGCATAAATATGCATGGATCCACACGACAAGTACAAGTTTGAACAAATAAAGTTTCGAGTTTTAGGTTTAAGAAGTTTGCCAGTTTGCAAGGTTGCGTGCATCAATAATTTTTAGAACATTAATTTCTATTCAGTCCAACTCACGAAAGCATGCAAGTAAAGCGAATGATTAATTTTTTGTTGGTGAAACCGTGGAAGTTGTGTTTATACATAAATATAGATAAATAGTTAAATCGACTCAAGTATAACCATGTCACCATATAATTTGGATTGGATCATAATCTAAAGATTATTTTGAGTGATAAAATAGTTTACATGAACTATTTTGATATGATTACATCTATCTTTTTGTTATAATTTTAGTATAGAAATTATTCAATTTAGAATATAAAATTCAAATAGTAATTTAAATAATATATAAATAATTTTTAATATCTTGATTGTTTAATCACGTCTCTATTCTAAGATTGTTTATATATAATTTTGTAATTTTATATCAAATCTTATTTGATTAATAAAAGTAAATATATAATTAAGTTAGATAAAATAATTTTGACATATCTTATTGAACAAAATAAATGTACTGCATTAATGAACACATGTCATCGTACTAAAGTCATGATTGACTTATTGCAAGCAAGATCCCACATTTGATCATGACTGCGGGATAAAAATCCATTTGCTTGCGGTAAATCTGATCCCATGTGGACGACTGGGAAACCGACTAAGAATCAGCCTGCAGTGATCTTAAAAAAAAAGTAATTGAATTAAAGAATTTTAAATAAAAAATTTAAAATTGGGTTGGCAAGTTGTTCTGCCTCACGACACGAGATCTTGACTCGCGAAGCTTTGACTGCATGGCATGTCCACATTTAGAAGCTCGCAGAAACGATTCTTTTTCCTTGCTTGCAATGAATATTCATTAGTTTTAATTATTGTTTAATAAACGAGGAAAAATGGGCCTTCGTTTATGATGATTTATTTCCATATTTTTTCTGTCAGTTAAGATTAGAATCTTAGAGGTCATCTTATTTCGAAGCTTAATATTTCTTTTGAAATATTTAAACTTTGTATGAGGAAAATAAATGCTTGATTTACAGCTATTGGCATTTGTCCCCAATTTAGGGAGTCCTTTTCTTGTAATATTTAATCATGATTCTATCCATTGTTGCATGGTTCGTTCACCGAATCTCCATGACTTGACATAGTCTATTTATTTTATTTTATTTTATTTTTTTAGATAAATTCGTGACTAATAGAGTATGAGTTGTAAACAATTTCCTTCAAAAACTTTGTACTGGTAATTAGTCCAAGTCTTAATCATTGACGACTTAAATTGATTCCGACAAAAATATTTCGTTTCCAAGTATGTTTTAATTAATAATTGAACAGATGATGCGTGAAAATGTGAATGCAAACAGAACGCATGCAACAACTGATTCTAGAAGAAGAAAATTGAGTCCTGCTGTTGTTTATTCCTATTTCTTGAGGGATGTGAACGTGTGTGTGTGTGTCCACAGTTTTCATTTATTTCATGCATTTTCTAATTTTATTAAAATGTTTTCTTTTTCATCATTTTATGAATACTATAAAATTTATAATTAAAAATATCATTATTTCATTTATATACACAAGCGTAATGCGTTTCCGAATTTAATTTACTACTTTTTATTCAATTTTCTCAATCAAATTTGTTTTTGTTATATTTTGTTCTCTTTTTCCAACTCTATTTCTTTAATCTATTTCTTTAATCTTATTTTATAAATGGTACAAAATGTCATTAATTTAAATAACTAATTATTCACACGCATTGAGTGTTTGTCTTATTATCATACATCTATACTATATTATTAAGTTACACAATATAAAATAATATAGCTATTTTTATTTTAAATTCTTTTATATTTGAACCTCTCTCTCTCTCTCTCTCTCTCTAACTTAATATTTTTATTTATGCTGTTCATCAAATTTTCTCTCTTTTGAAATTTATTTGATATATTTCATATTATTGTTTTAAATATTTTTATACATTTCATCTATCTACATTATTAGTGAAACAAAACTTTTTTATTGTACATTTTAAAATTATAAAACTACCTTCATTTCAATTTATTTTATTTTCAACCTTTTTTCTCCCTTTTCATTTTAACTCATTATTTTTATTTGTATTTTCGTTCAATTTTTCTATCATTTAAATTCTTTTAAGGCTTTGTTTGTTACCGAGGTTTTCATTGTCTCACCATTCTATCAAATTTTACAAATATAAATGTACTTCTTAATAAAATTTTTGTTTAAATTTAAATTTAAATTTTTCTTCTTTTACATATATAACTAATTATAATTTAATAATTATACATACTTATAATCAAATTAATACTTAAATATATACACACATACACTTATGCTTTTATATATTTATCCCTAAAAATTAATATTATACATGACACAATTACATCGTCTAATTGTTATTATATTTTTATAAGTATGTAAATATATAAATTTAAATAAATTTACACACATAAGAAACTTTACAACCAAACATATTATTTATGTCAACACATATCCCTCAAAAGATCATGTTCCAACAAAATCACAAACATAATCTTTGATTTTTTTTTGTTTTTGTTTTCTTATTCGAAATATATTTTTATACTTTTAATCTATACTATATTAAGGAAATGAGATATTTTAATTACATAATATCAAATTTCACGGCTAATTTCATTTTAAAATTCATTTTATTTTTTTACCACCATCTCTCTCTCTCTCACTGGCATTTTTTTGTTTTTCTCAAATTTTCTCTCTTATTTAATTTCTTCTCTTTCCTTATTTGAGAGAAAATAAAATATGATAATTTTATGAAATTATTTATACAATATTTTTTTCTATGAATTAAAATGCAAATATATTATAATTTATAAATAAATTTGTATGCATAAAATGTGTTTCTTTTGCTTAAGTGCGGGTGCGTAGCCGTACATGCAACAGTAATTTCTTCTAGCAATGTGAAATGTCTAATTTAACCTTCAGTTGCTTTTTAATCCAACATCTCGGGTATATCAAATTGACCCCTACCCTTGTTAAATTAACATAATTACCAAAAAATCAAATATATAAATTAAGAAAACGCGTGTGCGTGATGCATGAATATGAATTAATAATTACCTTAAAAACAAATTATAACAATTATGGTAAGTACAGGCACTCCGCCACTGCCCATTTAATTTAATCGACCGTAGGAACCCATAATTAAAAGACGTAAATACCCTCTCTACTTCCAGAAAACTTAGTCCCTGTTTGTTTTCATTTCATCGCCTCAAAAACATATACTATAACCATTACAATTTTTTAAATTTTACATCTATTTCTCTTAATTTTCATACTTTTCAATTAAAATACACTAAAAAAATAATTAAAAAAATTGAAAGTAAAATGTATTTTGCACGTAAACCTCAGGATACTTTTCGTGCCAAGCAAAGCAAATTAAAGAAATCGAAAGCTGTGTGCAATGTGATCAATTCAAATCATATCAAATTTAATAATTTTGATAAGAATTCGTGGTCTCACGTAACAAATAGTAGTCAAAATAATCATAAGCAAGGTAAAGTCAATTGCCTAGATTCTTTTGAACATTTTAATATCTATAGATAGTTTGGAATTAAGCATATAATAAAAATTGATTGCATAGCTATCTTAATTTTCATTTTGAATTTTTCAACTTATGCTATTCCTCATTTAATTATTTAAAATTCATTGGACCTTTTCTCGAACCAAGAGGAAACTTGTGATATTGTAATTGATTTTTTTATTTTTATTTATTATATATTTTTTATACATATAATAAAAATAAGGACATGATTTTGATTGCATAATGTTAAATTATTATAATATATTTATTTAAATATTTTTAATCTTTCTTTCTCCATTTTCCTTGAATATAATTCCATATTTTTTCTGTTAAATTCTTTTGTAATCTTTCAATTTACTCTTTTTATTTTTTTATTGTTTTGATTTAAGTATATTTTAAACTTTAAATTAATTTTGTTTTTATATTTTTATAATAAATAAAAGACTATAATTTATATATAAAAAAATTGTACACACGTTAAGCGTGTCATTGATGTTTCTTTTAAATATGAAAATAATTACAATTATATAAATCCAGACTCCTTGAATTGTTTGGTAGTATTAAAAATAAAGAAGAAAAAGAATAGTGAAATTTTTTCAAGAAAAATGTAAAAAAGTAACTTTCAATGAAAAGTAATATAATGTCAATGAAGACAATAACTTTTTTTTTTTTTGTGTAGTCTATAAAATTTCTGAGAAATTTTGTACAATTAAAAATTTAATATAATATTTTATTAAGAATTTCTGTAGAATCAGTAGACCGTTTTTTTTTTTTTTTGAAAAGTCTTTTTAACCTCCATTTTTCAATAAACTCCAATCTTCTAAATCCACTTCTTAAGAATCTAATTTTATTTAAAGGATGAATAACATTTGGTGTCCCAAAATTCAATATTTCAGCACATAATTTTAGAACATAATTTACAAGCAATTAAATTCTAATTTACATTAATTGTTGTGACACCTTGTTGGAGAATATATTTTCAGGACAAATTTATATTATGAAACTCCAATATTTTCCTTAAAAAAAGATTATACATAAATATTTTTCTTTATTATCATTAACAGCAAAAGTGTGAAAAATAAATAATTATACTTACTCTAATTCGACTTAGAATATACATCTGTATGTTCTTTCAAATTTTAATAATTTTAAATTCTTTTAATCTTTTACCATTTCTTTATTTTAAATATCTTTATACATTGTAAAATCACATAGTTTCGTTATTTTTATTTTTTAATTTATTTTTAAGATTTTTATTTTTTATTTGCATTTTTTTTTTCCAAAATTTCTCTTTTTCTTTCAGATTAGTTTGATAATTCTTTATTGTAATATTTTAATATCCTTTATACTTTTTAATAGTAAGTAATTTTTATTTTTATTATTAAAAATACAATAATTTTATAATTTATAAATAAATTTTCACATGCATAGAGAGTACAAATTTTGTTAATACCATATTATTAAGTTAATAAGGCTTTTTGTTTACAAAAGGCCAGATTGCATGATTGTCTTTATTATTATTTTTTTTTAATTTCTATCCTTTTATTTTTTTTTTACTTTTCTTTTAACTTATTATTTTTATGTGTGTTCTATTTCAATTTTTTAATTTTTAATTTTCTTGTTTTAAATATTTCTTATATTTTTAATTTCAAATATTTTTAATTTTTTATTTAAAATAATATAATTTTATAATTTATAAATAAATTTGCATATACATAGAATATGTCATATTTATTGATAATTATAAAAGCTATATGAATTAAATATAATTAATAAAATATCAGACCATATAAATTAATGAGTTTAAGTTAGTAGAAGAAAGAAGTCCTGGATTAATAGTTGAATTGAAAGAAAAGTAGTTATAATTAGAAGTATACTTTAAAATTTTAATTGAAACATCAATTTTGGTCACCATGAGACCCTCCCACATTATATAATTGCACACATAACAAGTGGGCCTTTCAACAATATTTATCCCTAACATTATTTTTTATTTTTTGTTATTTTTAAAAGTGCTGATGAAGGCCACTAAATAATATCCGAAGTGTTACATTTAATTTTATTACCAGCATCATTTAAATTTTTTAAAGATTTTTCTAAACCTATCTTGGTTGTATGGTTTACATGAGCACCATATTTAAGAAGTTAATTCCTCCAAAGGAAATTGAAAATTACTATATTCTCAGTGCAAATTAAATGACCACCAACATCAATATTGCTTAATTTCTGTAAATGTAAAAATTAATATTTTGTTCATAGTATAATTATATCAAACTTAATAATTGTGCTTGACATTCCCTAGTATTCTAAATCAATAATTGTAATTAAAGGCCCGAGCAGCAAAATAATTGACGAAGAGGTTTTTAAGAAAATCTTCTTTAAAAATGGAATTATGAGACAACGCAACGCAACGCATCGCACGTAATTTCAGGGGCAGAGAGTCTTCATACCATTCTCAGGTGGTAAATATGCTATAATTGCAACAATTGAGGGAGCAAAGTGGTATTTTATCAAACCGACTGCCTTCCTCACAAATGGCAAAAATATACGGTGCACCGTAGCCCACCCGATCACGCCCTCCCCGTGCCGCGTTTGCTTTTTCTGCCCTTTTTCTCTGTTTCTCCGCAACTCACATCCAACCACGACTGTATAAAATCCACGCTTACGTATTCACATATGTAATGTGGATCTCCACGCTTTCTGCCCTTCGAACCAACTCTCTCAAGCACACGAGTTTATCGGCTTTTCCCACAATCTGGAAACATCAAATCTATTTCTTTTGAGAAATTTACCCAGCTGAAGGTGATTCTGCCGAGAATTTCAACCGTTTGTGTACTGAAGTGATGCAAGCGGGTTCGGTAATCTCGCTGTCGCCGAGCTTCAACCGCTGCTGCAGCAGCGAACTCGCGGAGATCGCTGCGCGGGTCGTCGAAGAGTTCGGTTCCGACGAGTACTACGAGGAGTTTTACTTCGAGAGGGAAGAAGATTCGGCCACCGCACGGACGGAAGAAGAAGAAGAAGAAGAAGACTCCGTAGACGTGGAAAGAGAGCGAGGAAGCAGCGATGTCGTCCAAGAAGACGACGCCGTTGAAGACGAAGAGTTCGAGTTTCCCTCCGTTATGAGAGACTCTGAAGTCTCTTCCCCGATTTCAGCCGATGAGATCTTCCACAACGGCCAGATCCGACCGGTTTACCCTCTTTTTAACCGGGAATTGTTCCTGGGGCGCATGGAATTTCACAACGAGCATGAAAAGGAAGACGGCGCCCGGAATTCGGTTTCCGGGAAGGACGCGGCGATTCGGCTTCCGCTGAGGAAACTGTTTATTGAGGAAAGGGAAACGACGATTACGATGAAAAAGACGTCGTCGAGCTCTTCGTCTGAGGGCGACGAACTGGAAGGAATTCCGGCGGAGACGTACTGCGTGTGGCGGCCGAAGGAGGCGGCGGAGAGGCGGTGCAAGAAGAGCAGCTCCGCCTCCAATTCGAAGAGATGGAAGCTCAGAGACCTGATGAATAGGAGCCACAGCGATGGGAGCAAGGGCGGTTTCATCGTTTTGAATTCCGCCAACAGCGGGAGAAGAAAGCAGAACGAAGAGAGAGTTAAGGCAGCGCCGTCGGGTGGTGGAAAAGCAAAGTCTGCGGCGGTGCCTCCACCTTCACCACCGCCAGCGCCGTACAATCGGGACGGTAGGGAGAAACGACGGTCGTACCTGCCGTATAGGCAGGATTTGGTGGGAATTTTCACAAATTTGCATGCATTGAGTAAAAACTGACAGCCCTTTAATTTTTTTTGTTTAATATGTTTTAAGTATAGTATTTAATTGCTTATTAGCGATGTTTGGATTAGTGGTGTGCTACAATATAAGAAAAATATATTATAGAGAAAATAATAATAATAAAAAAATTGTTTTGTATAATTTGTGTAAATGTATGCAGTGCAAAATTGTTTCTAATGTATATTAATCGCCTTTTATTTGAGAGTTTGTGGAAGAAATTAAAGTGAGCATAGAAACAAGTAATGCCAGAATTTTTCGATGATGTCCCAAACTCGATTCTATTGGAGTGTACTTAAATTCAGGCAATTAAAAATATGTCTAAATTGCTTAGAAATATTTAATTCAAATTAATCGGGACAAAGGTTTAGGAACGTATTTTAAATTTATGTGACCAAGTGCCCAATTAAGTGCGGGAAATTATTTGAAAAAAGAGAAGCTGCTTTTGCTAAAAATGGGAAATTTGTGGCGTGGTTCTAAAAACCATACCTGCATATTAGAAAAATGGATTTCTCGAATTTGGAAGAATAGTTAGAATAATTATCTAAATCAAACTTAATACCCATCCTAAAATAATTTATAGGTTATTTATGTTATCAAATAATGACATATTATATGCACTAAAATGTATATTATGGATTCAATTGTGTGCCATTACATCTTAATAAATATACAAAATTAATTGCAAAAATTTCTCCAATTTTTTTAAATTTTCGTGTTTTTTCTTTACTTATTTTTTTGATCTTATAAATTCTTGATAATTACATAGCTTAAAATTTAATAAAAAACTTTGTTCAATCATAAGATATTACTCAAATTACTAATTATATATTTTTTAAATAAATTTTTATAACTTAAATGAAAAAAGGCGCATAGCACGGGAATTAGGCTAGTAAGTAAATAAATAAATGGATCCTTCTTGTTTAAGAAATGATAATTTTGGGTTGTTCTAAAATGAAAATTCTTGTCTAAATAGCAAAGAATCGAATGTTTGCATCTTCGAAATGAGAATAGGAAAATTCTTGTGCGTGAAAGAACGGCGGAAACTAAAGGAATGTTCCAAATTTGGAAAACTTAAAATAGTGATTCAAATTCTTTCCAACTTGCAAATTCCTAGTCATTTATTTACCATTCAACCTGTTCACATTATGTTTGAACTGCGTTTGTCTGTCGACCTTCCAATTAATTTACATTTGGTTTTAATGAAAACCAAAATGACTGACGGATCTAAAATTTCCAAGTTATTAAGAAGACAAAGGGAAACCAAAAAAGGGTTGCTAACGTTTCACTATAATGTTTTATTAATCTTAAATTCGGTGACATGCATTTTATTTTCATTCTCTTCTCTTTAGAATTGAAATATTCAAATTTCAAAACTACACATATTGAAAGTACCATTTTAGAACAATATTAAAATAAGGCTGTCCATATTATATTAGAGTATGCATGCAGTCTTGCCTTTTCACACTCAATTACAAATGAACCTACCCCAAAAGATTTTCCCAGTTCCATTATTATTCATGTATTAAAATCTTGTGATTGCGAAAAAGTTTAACAAGATGCAATTAATTTGCATTCTTATTGCACCAATTTCTTGTGTTTAAGTATACCCACAATTTTATTGATTATAAATGGCATAGTTTTTCAATGAAGTGCTCGAAAGAAAATGGAGGGACACTATTTATTTAATTTGCTTGTAAAGCAACATTATCTGAAAGTGTAGGGCTCTTTTTATTTTCAACGACTCAATAAAGATTTGGAATGGGAATGTGACTCTTTGAACCACAAATGAAGGTTTCTTGTTGAAGTTAATGGGTTGTCAATTTCAAGTTTTGTCCTTTTTTTGTTTTTTTTTTTTTGGAAAAATTCATCCTTTCCAATTACTTATTGACAAGTAGCACATACTTGAGAGATCTCTTGAATTTGTGCATTCTATGAGACACTCAATGATGTGTGACGGTTAATTTTGTTTCAAAATAAAGCATAAAAGTCCAATAAACCTTTAATGTGATTTTGTTTTTTTTTTCTAATAAATTATGGACTTTTATTGATGGTGTATTTTCTTGGCAATTTCCTTATGATAGTCAATTCAAGATAGAGACAGCAGAAATATGACCCTCCACAATTATTAAACAAATCAAAAGGTAGAAATAAATGGGATACTAGCTAACAAGGGAAAATGTGCGACAAAATAAAAAAGAAGGAAAGAGGAGAATTAAAATAGGTCTTCTTAGTCTTGGTCTTGGTCTTCAATGTGTGTGTGTGTGAATCCCCACTGCAAAAGCTTTCAAAACAACTTGGAAAACGGGAAAAGGGGCATCCCTTGCCCCTTTTTCTTCAAAATACTATAAAGTGATAAGAAGACCGAAAGAACAAAGATGAGTTAAGAGTGGATAGTGCATAGCAGCAATTAGATGAGTTTGCACATATACAAGTTTTCACATATGTGTGTGTGTGGAAATTAGATGAGTTTTCACATACACATTTCTTTTTCTTTTTTGCTTCTTTAGTAGGGTGCAATCTACAAAGAGTATGTTCCCACACATATGCATTTGTCTATATCTCTAGAATTAGAACGCACACTCAAATTCCACGAAGGGACCTCAGCCCCTACACCTTGCTTCACTCTTTCCTTTTGTCGATGGTTATTTAATATTTTCTATTATTCTTAAGAATAAATATTGAGAGTTTTGGGGTCATATAATTACTTTAATTTTGACAATGGTTAATAGAAGTTTCCAGTGGAGTTTTGCTTTGGGAATATAAATTTGAGGGAGTTCAGACTTAGAGAAAAGTGTGTGTGTGTGTGTGTGTGTGTGTTTAAAAAAAACAAAAAAAAACAAGTTTGATACAAATGTCTCCAAGCGCAAGACTTAAAATGTGAGTCATCTTTGGATAAACAATTTTATATTTATGTATATTTTTATCACAACTTAGTCCATATGCTAGTTAGGGTAGCACTTGTTTTGAGCCATGTTTGGAAATTGGGTGTCGTATAAGTTGCATGAGACTTTAATTTTGCAGGAATGATTATTAAATTGTTGAATAAAAATAAACGAGTTAATAATTTTATACGCACATATATGCACATACTATATAGAGCCATTGAGTATAGAGCGCGTGATGGTTGAACAGTAACCACGTTCTGTTTTTTAAAATTGATTTACTAAAATGTCTTCCTTTTATTTATAATTATTTCCACTTTTTTATATTCTATTTTTAGTTTTTACTTATTATTTTGTTATCACCTCTTTTTATATATCTCTCACGTTTTATTCAAATTGTCTAATGTAATTTTCATTTTTGATAACATATTTTTATTATAAAAATTTTTAAAAATAAGAAATTGTGTTTGATTATCTTAATTTTAATTTCAATAATTCAATAAAATATTTAAAATATGATTAATTTGTACTTGATTATCATTTATAAAAAATTATGCAAGCATATAAAATTAATATTTTTTGTTAAATAATAAATTGTTAAATGACACATGTATATGTAATATATTTTGACATAATTAGATAATAAAATATAATTTTATTTTTGATAAAAATATTATATTGTGAATTAAAATGCACTCACATTTAGTGTGTAGTAAGGGGTGACAATTTTTTGATCTAGCCAAAAACTCGAATCGAAATTAGCAAGTTTCGAGTCAAATTTTTGTGAGTTTGACTTAAAATCGAGTCAGACATGTGAATTCAAAAAGATAAGCCGGTCAATTTTGATTTGATCAGTGGACTCACGAATCTGTGAATATATTTTAAATAATTTAATAAATATTTATGTAAATATTAAAAAATAGTTAAATAAAATTAAATTGTAACATTGTAAATATTTTAAATAATAAGCCTTATTTTTAATTAAATAAAAAATAATTTTTTTGTTTGCCTGTCAAATTTGGGTAATCCGTAAAATTGACGAGTTAAGTTTTGGTCAATGAATTACAAGTAAGACTCATGTTTTAACCCGACCTGTCAATTTGATCTGTTAACCCAAAATACATAAAATTGGCAAGTCAAATTTGAATTGATGAACTATAAGTAAGACTCATTTTTTAACCTAACCTGCCAATTTGACTTGATAACCCAACTTGTTGCCACCCCATTGCGGTTGTAGCTATAGTGTGAAATGTTTCACCTTAATTATTTGATCTAATTATATTGTTATTTATTAACTAATTCCACATACCTCATAGGCAAGTAATTCCCCAAATCACATTGAAATATTCTCACAAAATAAAGCAAATTTGATAGATTTGCAAAAACTTCCCAGTTGAAAATAAAGTCGCAAAGGGTCGATTCAAGTTGTGTTTGGCCCCATGGATAGACAAATGGTCCATCAATTAAATGAAAGTAAGTTTATCCATTTGATGGTGAAGGAAACCCACATGCCAAATAATTTATATACTGCAATAATTAGATAGTTGGTTGTCTATAGTGTATTTATTTAAATATCTTTCATTTTTATATTTTTTTTCACTCTCTTTCCTCTGTTTTTTCATTATTTCATTATCTTCACCCAATTTTAATTTATTCTATTTTTTCCCCAAAATTTTCCTTTACTTCATAAACAACATAAAATTTGTATTTAAAACATATTATTGCTTCATTTATACACACACACAAACTTACATGTGCTGTGCATTCGTAACTAGTATTTATTAGTGAGTTACCAATTGGAATTATGGTCTACATCCCACTAACCCCACCATCACATGACAAGCAACAATGTGGACCAGTTGGAATAGGTAATTGTCTGGTCCCAAACTTGACCTGCTTTAGGCCCAACCTTAGTCCACTTACCTAACACCAAGTTCAAAATTTGCAATTTGATTTGTAGTAATGAACAAAGCTACTATAGAAATAAGTAAAAGCCCACATTGTCCCCGTCATTTGAGTCCAAGATTTTAACCCAAGTTTGGTAATTTAGCATAATGACTTCAAACTGAGGCCATTTGTTTGGAGTTAGTGCTACATCAGGAAAATGGGAAACATCGAGATTATTTCATTTGCATTATATGCACCCCCACAAACACCATTACATCACTTTCCAGTAGACCCTCACGATGAAGGTTCAATTCTGTAAGCACAGATCTACATTTGAAAGACAATAGTGACACAAGATAATGTGATCACATGGCCTATTTTGATTTCATGTTGGATCATCAAAAATGCTTACAAGTTCCACCCTTTTCTCACTATGGTAAATGGCTTTATTCATTTCTCACATCCATCAGCCTCTGCTCATACAAGAGCAGGACTCAAACCGGCTGACGGCTGCAAACTGGCGGCATAATTCCGCGCCCACAAGTCATAGTGCACGATTTCCTCAAGTGAGGGCGACGACACCAGTTCTTGTCGATGTTTATCGCAAGTGAGCTCCACAACCTTAAATATGTCCAGATAACCAATTCTGCAACAGGGGAACAGCTCATCAGATGCACTTCAACAGCACCAACCAACAGACAAGATATCGCCATAATTTTATGAAGTCTTATGTGCATTATATTGGTTTACAAGAGTCTGGAATATCTGCATATCATCTTCATTTTAACTAAGATTTCGAAAATAAGTCATGGAAAGCACTCCAGCAGTCAGGCGAAGAAGGAAGAGTACTCACTGCTCGTTGATGAACATTTCTACAGCCTTTTCGTTGGCTGCACTTAGAACGCCAGTCATGGTTCCCCCGGCTCGCCCAGCAGCATAAGCTAATTCCATTGAGGGATATTTCACGTTGTCAGGAGCCTTGAACGTAAGGGAGCCAAGCCTGAAACAGGAAGCATGCAAGCATGAATTTTCCACAGTTGTTACTTCAAATTGAAAAGTAAATTAAGTACATATCAGCAGGCAGGGTAATTACTTGCAAAGATCGAGGCGAGGCCAAGTAACCTCAGAACAGTAAATTCTTTCCGGCCATGACATTGTATATAGAATAGGCAAACGCATGTCAGGCCATCCCAACTGTGCCAGCACAGACGAATCCTGAAAACATCCAGGAGAGGGAAAAAGAGTTGGTAAAGTCACATTCTGAATATACAAC
The DNA here is from genome assembly GCA_019155195.1 of Avicennia marina. Classification (NCBI taxonomy): domain Eukaryota; kingdom Viridiplantae; phylum Streptophyta; class Magnoliopsida; order Lamiales; family Acanthaceae; genus Avicennia; species Avicennia marina. The sequence continues at coordinate 1,210,814 of CM032779.1, forward strand.
TAGAACAGTACCAAAGCAGCTTAAGCCGCACGACTCAGTAATGCAGTTGGAGGTTAGAGAGTCATCAAAGCGACGAACATAGAGATTTACCTGTGTCTCAATCATTGAATGTATGATAGACTGGGGATGAATTACGATTTCAATGTTATCATATTCAGCACCAAACAGATAGTGAGCTTCTATAACTTCTAAACCCTGTCAAGAAGAAATGAATCACTCATGCAAGCAAAGGAGACCAACTGCCTGTTGATCTACAACTAGATCTACACTAGGTATTGAATCAAACAGCAGAGTAGAAACCATCAGAAATTACCTTATTGAAGAGTGTGGCTGAGTCCACTGTAATTTTTTTTCCCATATTCCAGTTAGGATGCTTTAAAGCATCTGCTACTTTCACGTCTTTTAATTTGTCAACCGGCAAATCCCTATCATTGAAGCATCACCATTTATACACCCTCATTAGCACAATTGAACTAGGGACCGAACATAACAGCAGAATTACAAGAATTTGTAGAAGCAATTAACAGACTAGTACACATGGAAAAAGTGTTCATTTATCTTACCTAATTATATCCAGGAAAACATACAAATTACAATTTTATGATAATCAATCTATCCAGTAGACGTAACCCTATATATATATAACCTCAGATTTGATTCTCAAAACCATCTTATTAGTTACTGTATCTCATGCTTAATTAACTAAACCTTGCTGTATCAAATATTTGGGAGGGTAATCTGACAAAGAGTGGAAGCATTGTAGAGTCAAATGTGCCTTCATCTTTTTACAATACAAAATAATAGCCGCAGCATATCTATGCTGGTAAACACGAGAATCTTTCACAGTCTTTTCCACATAACAAAATGCCACACCTGAAAGCACCCCCTGATGCAGTCAAAATTATGCGCCTCAGAGCACCTTCTGGCAAGCCTTGAATACACTGTAAGATAAACATCTCTTTTCTCAGACCATAAAATCAGGAAACGCCATAACTATACAAGTATCATGCACGGACAAGATAGAAACTTTTAGACAACCAGATATCTGTTAGTACAGAATCCTGCTACTAAAGAATATGGAATTTCAACCAACTGTCAACTGTATTTATGCACACCTGAAATATAGCAGAATGTTCGGAATCTGCAGGAAGAATCTTCACTTTATGCTTGTGTGCAAGAGGGAGGACAAAAGGACCTCCAGCAATTAGTGTCTCTTTATTAGCCAAAGCAATGTCTTTTCCAGCTTCTATGGCAGCCACCGTAGGCTAAAGAATCAAAATGCATTTTAGATTGCAAAAGGTTTACTATTGGGATAGAGTAACACTTGGTGCAAAAATGAACACTCTCTAAAATTCAATTATCTGCCCACCATTCCTCAGATAAATAGAAGTGAAAGAAAGCAGCTTTTGTGAACCAACAAGAAAGAGCGGAAACTTGTCCTTTCATAGAAGAAGTTTTGAAATCACATCCATATGCATAGAATCGAGGTTTGTTGATAAAGCTAAACATTCCCGTGTGGTGCAGCGTGTGTCGATGAATGAGCATCTCTTGCTTCAAATCTGACACCAGTTAGACACATAAAAGTAAATACTGTCGGGATTCCTCTTATTTGGCACTCTTATAAGAACAAGAAAGACAGCAGCCAGAAAGCAACTCAAACATTCGTGCAAAAATATCTTCAGACAAATTTATATATGCATTTGTGTCATAGAAAATGTAATTCTATAAAGTGTCAACACCGCATCTGCAAGTTCATAGGATGGCATAGCTAGGTACACTAACAGATATGGATTTTGATGTTAGGACATATCTTTTTATTGCAATAAAATGAGCACCGGTGCATGTGAGGATAAATATCAATTGTCTTGATACATTCTAGCAAAGTGAACCAAAGCGGTATGCACAAAAGCATTGAAAATTACCTTCAAACCTGCACAACCGACAATTCCAGTGACTACAGTAACAGCATCTGGATGGCGGGCAACCTGCAACAAAATATCATCAGCAAGGGGATAGGAAACAGATTGATATCTATCAGCATGGGCAAAATGTTAATGAAAGCATGAAAGCTAACCTCCATTATACCGTGCTCTCCAGGAATGATTTCAGGTTTGTCCTCCACGTCACCCAGAGCCTCTTTAAGCTCATCAACTAATGCCTCATCTCGAACAGAAACTAATTGAGGTTTAAATGTCTTCACCTGCAAGATTATGTATCTCAGTTACTGTACTAGTATGACATAGAGTAAGACATCTAAATATTGGTATTAAGATGGATTGACACTGACATATATGCTCTCTTCACCAAGAGTTATGCTAAGGTATCTCTTTCACAGCATGATTTCATGTTAAGATGGCTGTGAAACCATTTGAGACACATGGATGATAAGCCTTAAACATTTCCGAAATATATCCTGTATTAGAAGTTATGTAGTCACCTGGTCAGCAAGGAGAGTCACGTTTGAACCAGCTGCTAGCGCAACAATTCTAAACTTCTCTGGATTTTCAGCAACTATGTCCAATGTCTGCGGAAGACAAACTTAACTCATGAGAAACCAAAGAAATTTGATTTAGCAGACATGCCTGCCACTTGTCTAGAAAGCAAGGAGGGCCTTCGTCCACTGTTGATAACATGAACTTAAGAACAGCATAAATTCAATTTCCTGTGACCTTTTCTTTCTTTCAGAAAGTCAAGATTTAAAAGCAGACATCAATAATTGAAAATACAGCCATGATCATGCAGGAAATGTACACAAGGGCTTCAAAAAATTTTTGGTCAAAGTATTGATCTTTACATAATCTTCAGTGCAAGGTAACTTGTACAACATTTCACCTGGGTTCCAATAGAGCCAGTTGATCCAATAACTGAAATAGGTTTCGGACCCTCCCAACTTTTGCGACCAGGCTCAACTACAGCGCGACCGGGCCAAGCCGGGGGAAGCGGCTGTGCTGAACACTGGATTCTCTTTGCAGCAGTGCATCCATTTTCCTTCCTCTTGAAAGAAATCCCACCTGAAGAAAATGCAAAATATTTACACAGCACAAAATAATCCAGCATCTCAAACCAAAACAACAGGGACTGGAAAAAGCATCATAACAGGAGCGGATAACCCCCGGAGGGGGGGGGGTGGAGAAGAGAAAAGAAAGAATCTTTGGATGATACAAATCATGGCAGCGACAAAAACGTCAGCATTAATACAATTTTACCCAACCAATCTCCAAAAGCGGGAGAGTGAAAGAAAGAGAAGAAGACAACTAACCAAATCTTGGGTCACATATTAAAAGAAGATGGTTATTCATCAACACACACACACACACACACATGTCAAGATCGCCTACATGAACAAGAAATCCAACAATCAACTAAAACAATAACTTCTGCCAAAAAACCCCAATCATCACTTACAGGCAATTCCAATCTTTAAACACACAGCAACAATCTACCACCTCAAAAACCAAAGACAAAATTTAAAAAAACACATAAATTTAGAACCCAAGAGTCTCAAACCATAAAACAAAACACACGGATTTGAGTATGTAAAGAGCCCGTGTTTTTTACCTTGGAGCTTGAGAAGATTAAGGTTGTAATTCGATTTGGACGAATCCAAGAACGAAAGTGTCCTGATTTCAGTTGAAGGTAGCAAATTAAGAGCCATGGATTATCAGAACACCCACCACCACTGTCCAGAAAGCCGAAGAATTAAAAGGCCCTTCCCCTTTTCACTTGTCTTTTCAATCCAAGAACGAAAGGTAACTAATAAGACTGCGCCTTCGAGTTAATCTCAGAATTGCAAAATGTAGTGCCAGTTCAAGCAAGACAGAGAGAGAGTTGAACACTCTGTGGCTGCTGGCAAACATGTGGCGCCGGTCATAGGCGCCTGCTTCTTGTCTCTTATAGACAAAGTTCGGTGGCCAACTAAGACAATTCTGGTATTTTTCGGGTAGATTTAAATACAACCGTTACTCTACTATTTATTTCTAGAAAAAGAATAAATACATAGCACTGATGTCCACTCGCATTTACATACATATTTATACTCTAAAAATTAATTATTATTTTAATATTTCAAAAATAAATAAATAAATACATAACACTGATGTCCACTCACATTTACATCTTTATTTATACTCTAAAAATTAATTATTATTTTAATATAAAAATGTTATTCAACTGTAGTAATAGTGTATAAAAAAATATACATACATTTAATCAAATCAAAATTTTTATCTTTAACTAAAATTTTGGACTAAACGTAGCTTTATTTCACTCCCGTCAAAATAGGAGACCAAATTTAGCCTTTCATACAGAAAAGAATTGGGTAAATATCATTAACTTAATATTTTGATTTACAGATGTGAGTGGAATAAATATTAAATGTCATTGAAATCATTAGGATTTATTAGGGAAAAGGTTAGGTATATATAAAAGAAACAACGAATCTTTTTTTTTTTTTTTGGTTCATTATATGTGATTGTGAGATATCTAATAGAATTCATTTGAAAGCATAATACATTTGTCCGTCAGATTCTTCCTATTTTATCAACAAAAAAATGTATATATAAAGCTAAGTTTGAATATTTAAGTCATGGTATTAATCAGAATTTACATCATATTATTCAATATAACTAGTGTTTGGGCTGTACCATAAAATATATATTTACAAATAAATTATTTAAATGAAATATACTTTTTTATGTTGGTATATTTAATTATATTGATGGAAGCTTTTCATATAAAAATAAAAAATATAAATAGATCTAAGCTGTTAAAAATAAATTTAAAAAAAAAATATTTTTTTTATGAGTGAGAGTACACATGTTTACCAATAAAACTATTTATTTCCGTTAGTGAATAAAGGAAAGTGGTCATTATTGAAGTTATTAAATATGGTACATTGTGAAATCTATTAAATGTGGATAAGTAGTTATTATATATAATATATAATATAATTTTTTAATGAAGAGTGAGCATGTTTTTTCAATAAACACTCTATTTTATTTTATCTTATTTTTTAAGAATAATGAGAAATTTGTTATAATTAAACTTATTAAAGAAAATACTTGGATAAATCTATTGAAAAGGAGTCTCATCCATTCTAAATTGGGTAGATAACACTTTCTTAAACATTATTCACAATAATCCTGAAAAGTCACTGCGGCTTGTGCTTTTTGTATAAAGTTTTTATTATCTTTGTCAAAATAACAAGTGTGTATACTTGATTTGTTTATTATTTTTTATATAAATAACATAATAATATATAGAAATATTTATTAATTTTTAATATGCATGTGTACAAACACACGCATTTACATATATAAGAATCATGAACGAAAAGAGATAAAGATTGAATAATTATTAAAATTAACATTCTAACGGCACGTATATAAGATATAAAAATTTATTTTAAAAGTATTGCATATTCAATGTATATTTTTTTATAAAAATTTATAAAATAAAAACAAACTTCAATAATTTATTTCTTAATATTGAGATTATGTGGAGGATATATTTTTAATTGGTAAGAAGACAAGTGAAGATGTAGACGAAAGGAGAATCGAGGCTCAACTCGTGGACTGCGTGGGGGTATTCTTTTATCTCTATTGTCAGTATCCTTTTGTTCCCTTAATAAAATTGCCTTAATAATTTATGTAAATTTAATTAACTTAAATAACGATGTAAAAAATAACCCCTTTTTTTAAGTTGGGAGAATTCCTGGATTCAAATGTCATTCTGCTGTAGCAAAGTCCAAATCACAGCAAGACTTGCTTTTATTTTGTTTATTTATTTATTTTCCCAACAGTAGTCATGTTGAATATTTTAGACTATCTGTGGATATACCTTATCAGAATTTAAGGTCAGTTGTTGCCTTTCTTGACTAACATCACCTTTGATTGGTCAAACAAAAGACGCTGGGAAAGAAGAAGGATTTTTAAATGTTTAATGATCCATTACTTGTTATTACATTTCAATTTTGGAGGTTTTTCTTTTAGGACTTTGAAAACCCAATATTAGTAAATATTGGAAATTTTAAAATGTTTATTACGTAAATAATGAACGATTATCTTACTAACGTGAAAGGTCATTTCGTCTAACTGTGATCTCTATTCATTAACTTAGTTGATAATCTACGAAGTTAATTTTACGGTTTCGTCTTTCCGCGTAGAACTAAAAAAAAAAAAAAAAAAAAAAAAAAAAAAATAAAGAAGACATTATTTATCTATTTTAATAATTGAAATTTTATGAAATGCTATATAATAAATAAAAGAAGCGCATGAGCTCCTCATGCAAATTTCCATTTTAATTTCCCTTTTTTTGAATTTCCACGGCTATATTTGATTTCTTATTATTCTTATTTAAAATTAACTCAAAAATCTTATAAATCAATTATTTTACCTTATAAATTTTATTCGAATTCAAATTTAAAATTTTCTTTTCTTAATTTGTATAACTAATAACTAATCATTTTCCAATCATTATACTTATTTATAATTAAATTGAGTATAATTTTTCTACTAATATATTAATAAATTATGAACTTATATACTATCGCATTATCAAATCATTATTACATGTTAAATATATACACAATTTAAATTTTCCCTCTCTTTTTAACTCAATATAAAAATAAATTTTCTATCTATCCAAATCACAAAATTTTCCTACCTATCCTAATAACTATAGAATATATATATATATATATATATAAATTATAATGTCTCTTGCATTTTTACAATTATTATATAAAAAAATGTGCACGTGTAGCCATTTTCTACCATCATTTGCGGTATTTCGAGCGGGCATACATATCACTAATGTTAAAAAATTTTAAAAAAATAAAATTGCAAGTGAAGAGAAACGATACGTGATTCCATCAAATATTTCATTGATTTAAATTAGATATTATCCTCTTTTATAAATATATTAGTATTTCTTATAGGTGGGACACCAAGTGTCAGGACCAAGGCTACAACTTAATAAAATAAGACTAAACTTACACAAATAAGCTAAGGTGGCAATTTCTAATACTTAAAAATTCGATTCAAACATAACACACAATTATAAGGTTGGGTTGAGGTTCGTGGCTCAGGTGGAAATTGGTTTAGACTCCATGAACCAAAAATGAGTAAGAGTTCAGGTAGATATATTAACCCGTTAATCGTTTATATATTTAAAGTAATTTAATAAATTTTTTTATTAATATTATAATATATTTTATATAACTTATTTTTAATTAATTAATTGTTTTCTTTCTTTTTTATGTTCTTAAATTTGTTAATTTTATAAAAATAGTAAACTAAATAACTAAAACTAAATGTCCAATATATTTATATATATGTTCTGGAAAGTCAAGTCTGTCATACTGGAAGAGAAATTGAGTTTTCAAAAGACGACTAATTTCAACTTCGTAGCAAAAATTTCAAATGACTCCACTTATTATGTTGTTGGTTTCCTAGAATCATTATTTAAATAACTTTTTGAGTTTTTTGTATCGTCGTATTGAAATATCAAATTGATTTTTCTTAAATTTAGTGAAAAAAATTATAGAACATTAATATATCAACAAATACTAAAGATTAAATTATAACAAATAATCAACTATTTCAGATGGATTTTGAATACTAGAGTCACAGTTGTAAAATTGGAGGGCCGCCACTCTATTAATAAATGAAATAATTAACGAAAAACACTAGTTTGATATTGGCATATAGACCCTAATATTTTTAGTAAGAAGGGTATAATTTTAATATGTCAGTTAATTTCCTCTGTAAAGTACCTCGATAATTTTATTTTTCGTTTTTTCTTTATTCTTTTTTATTTTTGTTTGTGTTTTTTTTTTCTCATATCATACTTCCTTCGATTTCTTATCATCTTTTTTATTATTTTAACATCAAATAGTTATAGTTTATTTTTATTATTACAAATATAATAATTTTATAATTATTATAATCAATAAAATTTATATATTTTATAAATAAACTTGCACGCACTCAAGTGTGTGATTTTTACTAATTTGAAAAACTATCTACTCCCTCAACTTGTTCAAATTACAGCAAGCATTTCAACCTTAATTATCACTTAATTGTCACTTGGAAGGATCAGTCGTAATTAATGTATAATAGTCATTAATGGATGATGCGTGTCACGAAATTATTGAAATCTGTTGGCAGTGTTTACTTTCTGGTTTTCATCCCATTAAATTTTATTCAATCCACAACATATAATTAACAAAATTTTCATTTAATATTCAAATTAAAATGATTCTTTCTCACATATATACAAATATTTAAAATTCAATTATTATACATTCATAATCAAATCAACATATATTTACACATATACCTATATTAATATTTATTTATATTCAAAAAACTTATTTTTATATCTATATATACGAGTACACCATTCAACCTTATAAAAATTATAAAAAAAGTCAAGTAAATTTAAATATTTATTGTATCAAAATTTTATAACTATCCTCAATAAAATTACAAGTATTTTCTTCCACCTTACAACCACAAACCAAACGAAGCCTTGTTAGCAGCCCTAATATTATTTGGCAGTGGCAAATAGCTGAATTTGACATTAGCCCTACTAGAAAGCACAGAAAAATTATTTAATTAATTTTTCAGTCAGACAACTAGTATATATTTATTTAGAGCTGTTCTCTAAGTGCAAAAAAGTTGACCTGAAAATTTCCTGAAAATTTCAAGAAAAAAAAAGATAAAAATTGGTTGCCTATTCTAAACGCAACCATTAAAAAATTGTGATTTGTGCCGAATATGGACCATTAGTCTAACTTTATTTTATTTTATTATTAAAATGATATTATGCTGTTAGCGGAGCAATTGGATTGGAAGATGCATCATAATTTTATTGTAAATTAAATCTTTTTGATTTGAAAATGATCAAAACCTAGACAGTCAATTCATTGAGCAAGATGATAATGACACGTATTTCCAATATAATTTTGATTAATAGAAAGAAATAACACTAGTGTCTCCCATTTTTATGATTTTTTTTTTGGAAGTACTTTCAGTATTTTTTTTCCTTTTATTTTATCCATGTAAACTTAATTAAGTCTAATTCCCGAGTGCAAACTCATTAAACATGTTTAAAGTTCAAGTAGATATATAACCCCAGTGTTCGTACAAAATATAGAAATAAACTTTGAGATCAAATCTCTTTCATTCTTTCCTTAATTAGCCCCCCCCCCCCCCCCCCCCCCCCCCCAACACACACACACACACACACTATATATATATATATATATATATATAAGACTTCTTGATCGTACGATGTGAAATTTCAATAACACTATTATTTTAAACTTTTATTAATCTTTTTCTCCTTCTCTTATCTATTAACTTATTATTTTATTTGTATTCCCAATAAATTTTTTCTCTTTCTAAATTTTTTGAACTTTTATTATTTTCTTACTTTAAATATATTTGTACTTTTATCCTATATCTATTCTATATTATTAAAAAATAATAATTTTTGATAGCACAATGTGAAATTAAAAAAATACTCATATTTTAATTTTTTGATTTTTTGATTTTTTTGTCCTTCTCTTACTCTCTCAAATTTTTAACCATTATCCATTTTTTTATGTTAAATATTTTCAACTGAAAATGATTTTATTTGTATTATTTTAAATACCATAATTTTATAATGTAAGAATTAATTTTCACACGCAAAAAATGTGTTTTAAGTGTTATAATTGGGAGGATTAGTCTTACCATCATTATCGAGCGCGCCATGTACATACAATTTTATAGCGATACCCACACGTATCATCGTCCATTTGACTAGTTTCATGTGGAGTGGTGACTTAATTAAATCTCTCTCTCTCTCTCTCTCTCTCTCTCAAGTGAAAACACCACTTAATTATTTACACTCCCCAAATATCAGTTTTCTTAAATTTTCACATGCACGGTTCTGTCTCTCTCTGCTTCTTATGTAGTTTTAACGTACACGTGAAAAACTCCCGTCGGGCAAAGAAAGGCAAGTGGTCCTAGACAAGAAGGAACATACATGGTTGTACTTAGTAAGCCCACGTCAATCGCTTTTTTAATGCGAAGCAAGGGGCACGAGCTGCCCTTCACACAATAATTATATGATGAAGTATCTGAAATCAGACACGACACACCAGCCATTTCATGCCAAAGATGCTGTCGTTTGCTGCTTCTGATGTACCTGTTTGGTATTTAGGCAGACTTGCAACGCGAGAGCCAGGCACAGGACAGACACGGGTTCGAGTAAACGGATTTGACATAATAATATGATACATCGACGAGCATTACTCGATCAGATCACACGACAAATTTGCTGTAATATAAAGCCCGGAATCTTACGTGAACCATAGCAATAGTATACCGCAATATAAGTAAGCTTTACATGAGCCAATAATCTTGCCAGGACTCGACAATTCAAGATTTAAAGTTTGATTTTGCATACCAAACGGAGACCAAAATCAGCGAGACATCAGATTGATGGGTCCGCACAACCAACATATTCTCGCTTTCTGTTGTATGCTAACTCCATTTTGGCCAAGTAACGTCTTCCAATCAGGGCCCCTCTCAATTTGGTATCTCAGTGGAGTGAAGCCCAGAACTCCTCAACCCCTGCTTAGCTTCTCTGAACTACTTATTGTTTGTTATGCGCCAATTCGCCAAAGGAGGAATGTGGCACCTCTGGTTAAATGGTGGTAGAGTCAAGAAATTGAATGGAGGAAGGAAGAATCAGCGTTGGTGCTTCTCTTTTTTCCTAAACTGATACCTATTTATATAACCACGTAGAGTAAGCTAATCACCCTTTCTCTTAATCTGGCTAACATTAATTTATGCAGTGGCAGGAGAACCACACTCTAAAAGATAGCTTAAGAGGGAGAGTGAGTAGATTATCATTTTTTCTTGCTGACACCAATTTATACAACCCTGAGAAACACACCCCAAAAAGTGGCTGACAAGGTGGGAGAATTCGTGGCTATTTTAACCCCCAGAAGATGACTTATGATAGGGAGAATCTATGGCTGCATAAACCCCTAATAAATATTAATGTGGGATGTATCGTAACAATAAATCAGACTCAGCAGTCTCACGAGGTCCTCAGCCTAGCCTCAGGCTTAAACTACCATATCGATGTCGCATCATTGTAACGAGCTACAAGAGGGTCAATGGACTAGCTCTGATACATTTGGTACAAACTTTTTCCTCGACTCACCTCAAACCTCAATTTATACAATTACAGGAGAGCAGCATTCCAAAAGCTAACTTACACAACCCATGACTATGTAAACCCTACGTGAATATTTTATTTCACTAACGTGGTTTTTCAGAGACCAAGCATTCCAGAGGATTATGCATCGTCCCTGCCACCTTTGTGTGACATTGAAAGTGAATTACAACACTGTGAATCCAACCACAGATGCCGAAAGAGATAGATTATGGTCTTTGAATCTGTGTTTTTAAATGTATTTGTTATAACTTGTAGAAAAATAAGAAAGATAAATAAAATTTTAAAAAATATATTATTGTAGTGCCTCTAATGGAATAGTAACACATAGCAAAATTTATCTTAAATATCAATTAAAAATAAAATTCATTATTTATATTTTAAGAATTAAACAAAATAAAGTTTTTAGAAGTAAATAATAAAATAAATTAATATTTTATTATAAATATTATCAACTAATCAAATTGAGACAATCGTTAACACTGATCAATCAAATTATGATATTTATCAAAGCAAGCTAAACAAATAATGTCATGTGTCAAATTTTGCCAATTTGACAGTCAAATCAAATTTTAAAGTTATGGAAGAATAATGTTGATGTTTTGGTAGAATGAATCATAATCTTGCAATTAAAGAAAATTATGTCAAATTAAATATTTTCAATCAATTAGAATTTGCCACGTCATCCTATGAATGTAACATGAATGCCTTCTCCATTCCTATAAATAGGGTGTCATTCACAACTTCAAAACATAACAACAAAAAATGAGTCCAACTAGATCCTCTATGCAAGTTTCAAGATATTTTAAAGAGTTAATCATCAAATTTAAGGCGTTCTTCACAAAGATTCATCAAATTCTAATGTTTAATTCACATTTGTGGTGTTAAACTTATAAATTAACATTAATTGATATTTCAACTAACTTTGAAGAGGATTAAAACTCAAAAGCTACCTTCAAACATTAATTGAAATGTTCTTGTAACATTTAAAGTATTTTTTACAAAGTTTATTAAAATTCAAATTTTGATTTGAAATCACAATACTAAACCAAGAAATTAATGTTTTCTTAGAAGCTTAGAGACTTTAAGGAGGATCAAATGTAAAAGGAAATAGCAAAAATATTTAAGTTTTTTCAAGTTTAAGGAAAAATCAGATGAACAAGTTAGAGATTGTATTTGTATAAAATTATTGTTTATAGAAATTTAATTACAAGAGTTTTGCCCATAAGTTTTCTGGCACACCTAATGGGATTGTCTTTGCCTCTCAATTCTTCTTTAACTTAGTTTAAAAAATTTCAAATAGTTGAAGAAAAAGTAAAGTCATTAAAGGCTATTACTTCAAGTTTCGTATGATAAGAAAATTGTAAATCCTTGTAGATGAATTGTCAAATAATAAATTGATAATTCAGGAATTTAACTAAGGGAGCAAAGAGCCTTAGATATCATAAGGATGAAACTGTTGATACATGACAAAATTATGTGTCTTATTCCATGTGATGATGCAAAAAAGTCTTATAATGTACTCCTTGGACGACTATAGTTTTATGAAATGTTGGGTATTTCCACGGACCTTAAAATCATGGGCTTTTGAATTGGACAAGCCCAATAAAAATGAGTTAAAAAAAAAAAAGGAATAAGGAAAAAACCAAAGAAAAGAAAAAGGAAGGGAAAAGGAAAAGAACCTAATTAAAAGAAGTTTCGAGACTTATTCATTTTCAAATAAAAATTTTTATGAACAAGTTTCGAGGGGATGTTTATAGAAAGTTAAACATTGCCTCCAATGAAATAGTGACATGTGGCAAAATCTGTATCAATTATAAATTAAAAATAAAATTTATTATTTATATTTTGAGAATAAATTAAATACAATTCTTAGAATTAAATAATAAAATAAATTGATATTTTACTGTAAATACGGCTAACCAATTAAATTATGACAATTGTCAATATAGGCCAATCAAATTGTAACATGTGTCAGAATTGGCTAATTCAATCATGTCATATATCAAATCTTACCAATTTGGCAGCTACATCAATTTTTCTCAAATTATGAAAGCGAAATATTGATATTTTGGTAAGACGAATCATAATCTTGCAATTAAAAAAAAATGATATTATTAAAATATTCTCAACTAATCAAAATTTGCCACATCCTTCTACAAATATGAGAGATAACTTATTCACTTTTATAAACAGAGGCGATATTGACAACATCAAAATGCAACAAGAAGTTCAAGTCTTGAAGAAAGAAGTTCAAGAAAATCCTCACTACAAACTTTAAAAAATTCTAAGGAGTTTGTTAATAAATTAAAGTGTTCTTTATAGAGATTCATCAAATTTTAATATTTAATTTATATTTGTAGTATTAAACTTGTGAATTAACATTAATTGAAATTTCAACTAACTTCAGAGAGAATTAAAGTCCAAAAGTTACCTCAATCATATTTTTGATCTTCAAGAACCATCTAAAACATTTAAAGCGTTTTTAATAAAATTTATTAAATTTCAAAATTTAATTCAAAATCGTGGTATTAAATTAAAAAATTAATGTTTTTTGAAAGGTTGGTAAACTTCAAGAAAGATTAAATGCAAAAACACTTCAAAAAATAGCAAAAACATTTAAATATTTTTAAATTAAAAAGAAGAATTAGAAAATAAATTTAGAGATTGTATTTGTACAAATATTTTGGTTTTTTAAAAAATCAATTACAAAAATTTTATGCACGGTGACTATTTAGCGTAAAATTTAGAGCAAACATACATCTGAAGTCACTGGAGATTCATTCAATGGGTGAGGAATTCGACGGCTGATTGGAAGATTAATGCGCGGGAGGGAGGTTGATTGAATCAAATCCAAGGGCTGGTTTTTCTTTGACAAGGGGATACATTTGCATGAACATCAATATTAGTGTACTAATAAAAATTCATATATTAAAATTCACAAAATTTTCATTTTATTATTAGATGTTCACCGATTATGTAATTGTTGTGTGCAAGCATGGATTTGGTCAAACCTTGCCAAGGTAATATAATTTATTTTTTAATGATTGTCTGTTTTAAAAACTACTCAATTTTTTTTTGTCTTTTTGTACAATTATCATTAAGATACAAAAAAGAAAATACGCTTATTAAGAAAAAAAACGTGTGTTTAAAAAATCAAATATTAGCTATATTTGTATAATTTTAATTTACTTTTAGAAGTATCAAATTAATATTAACGGTATTCATAATATTCAGAAAGTAATAAAGCAAAGGATTCTGATTTCAAAAGCATAACCTAGAATTTCAATTTAAAATTCAAATTTCAATATTTTAGTTTTAAATTGAATACACATAATTTTTATATCAAATTCATAATATTTATTTTAATATTTTTATATAATATATCAGATATCATTTGTATATCTTTTATAATTTTAAATTAACTTTAATTATATTCATAACATTTAAAATGTGATAAAGCAAAACATAAAAAAAAAAAAGTTAGAATTATAAATTAGGAAAAAGTTGAAATCACAAATTAAAAAAAAATTAAATCCAATATATTAAAAAGTGAAAACCAAGGTCATGCCTGTTTTTAAATTTTGATGTTTTTATCTCAAGAATTATATAAAAATAGGAGAGAAAAAAAAATAAAATTTTAAAAATATAATAACTAAACCAGTGTTTTTAGGGTGAAAAACTACCAAACAAACCTAGCCCAAATTCCAAAGTAACATTTCCCAGTTGTTTGATTACACAAAAACACTAAAAAAAAAATATTATATTATTTATTAAGATACTAAAAATCATCTGAAGAAGAATATGCAATATGTACAATTATCTAAAAAAAGAAACAAGAACTATTCTCCTAACTACACTCTTGCAAGAAATATGAAGGCGAACAGACCATGAAAAATTATTCGCGTAACTTAAACCTCATTTACAAGTTATCAGCATAAAAATAACCCCATTTACAAACCTCCCCCAAATGCTAACAGCTACCAAAACATTCCTATTTTACCAATCACCCCATATGCAGAGCTTCCATATACATCCAGTTGCGATTGAACATTCGTGCAGTAAATTACTAGGAATAAAAAAAAAGGAAATCAGAGGTATTACGGCGTAGGCTGATGAGAGATCAAGCTGAATCTCGGTTGCAGAGGTTGTAACCAGACACGAGGGAGCTGAAGGCGAAGGAAACGAAACCCAGGAATGACATTGCAATAGAAGCACTGGCCATGGAAGTGAACTCATCTTTGCCCCAGTTGGAGATCCAGTCGGTCACCCTTGTAGCAGCTGACGATGATGCGGACAACAGAAAGTATGCAAGAATCTGAGAGACAGACCGAAAAATCTCGTGTTTCATAGGCTCTCTTGCAATAATAAGCTTGTATTTCTTGGTAAAGTCTTCAAATGTAAACAAGAAAATGTATGGCATTTTAACGAAGACCTCAAGGGCTAAAAATTTGAGACATGACATCACTCACGGGGAAGGGGTGGGGGTTCACCTAATCATGCAATGAATGAACTCAGGATTAGCGAGACACTAAAGGAATTGTAGTAGTCCCTTAAATGAACAAGAGCACTGTATTGATAGAGCAACATTGTTCATTTATTGGAAATAACTTATCACCAGTTACAAGGATGAAAAAGTTCCCACATCATCACAGCGGAGAACATGAGCTAATCCAACCATCTAATTCAACGTTATTGAATGGCTGTATATCTATAAATTTATCCAGCACAGAAACAACCCACATTGAGCTCAAAATAACTTGCCTGATCCATTGAGAAATCGAAATGGTAACGTAGATTGTGAGAGATCATTCGCTTTCCTGTGCCCAAATGGTATGCCAGATCATAGGCTTGAAAACTCGAATACACAAATCCAACAACATTCACTGCTACACAATATCTGCAAACCAAGATGAAAATGTAAAATGTTGCTCCATTAGTAAGATCCTCTTGTTAGCTCCTTACAGTTTATCCTTACAGTTAATTGTATAATTGCAAGTGTCACCAATAAAGGGATAACCGCAGATACAGTTACAAGTCTAGCCACAACTCAGCCAAATCTTGCATCTACTTCAAACATTCCACCCTCTAAATTCAGAAGTTCCATAATTAAGATAATAATTATTGAGACGAATTTAAGTATCAGGGGAATAACGAAAAAAAAAAAAAGCGAACTGTATGATCAACAAATGGAATAAAAATAGAATTGCAAATAAAAGGATCCCACAAAAACTATCACGGCTAATTGTAAATGGTGTTGAAAGTTTCAATTGCAAGTTAGGTCCTTTGAGCAAATGTTATTCTAAGAATATTATATTTGGAATTAAGTTTCTGCAAATTTTCTCGAACGTTGTGTTAGGTTTATATTAATTATTGTATCTACCTACCCTGATCTCGCTCTGTATATTGAGCTGGAGATTCTCATGTAATATTATCAAGACATAAAAATGTAGTCTTTAATATGTACATTCAAATTTTGTCCCAAAACGTACTTCCGCATAAATAGCAAACAACATGGCAGGCATCTCATTCTTGAAAAGTAAAATTCAACAAAGGTCAACACAAGTGATAATTGGATGAAATATAACAGCAAAAATTACTAAATTATTACACTCATCAACACAAACTAGTGCGACGCATGAGTTCCTCACCAAATATATCCATTTATTAAATACCGACAATTCAGGTATGGAAACAACAACTATACAATCTTCACACAGAAATATATCCACAAATAGGAACACGAAAGCATTTAATGATCATCAACACAAGAAACATCCAAGCACTTGATGATAACAACACAAAGAATTGTGATACCTGTATTCCTTGTATCGATCATACGAATCACCAGCCCACCCTCGAGTCTTATCAGCAACCATAACTGAAAACGAAATCAAACAGACGATCACCTCAGACGCTCTGAACATCAATGCCGCCCTCCTCACCGCCGCACTCCTCTCCGACCTCCTTAATATGCTGGCCACAGCTGCCCTGGATTGCCTCTCTCCGCCCACACCATCATCCCCTCCATCGCCATATCCCTCCTCCAATCCACCGCCAGCCGCCGGCTCCACCTTCTTGACTACCGATGAAGGCTCGTCCCTCACAAGCCTGTTAAGCCCCAAATCCACCGGCGAAGTCAAATCATGATCCTCCGAAACTTGCTTCTCCCTCCAACCAGCCTTCCTTCCTTTCGCCGTAGGACTCGGCGGAAAGTCAACGTTTCCCGAAGCGTGCTTCTCCGAGTGGGGCTGCTGTCTCCAATTCTTCGCTCCGGCGGCGGGAGAACTCGCCTGGACATTGGATTTTCCGGGTGACGGCGCTGGAGAGTACAACGTCTTATCAAACGAGACGAGTGCTTTGCTGTTTTTATTGCTCAATTTATCGTTTTCCTGTTGAAAATTGGGGTCTTCGGATTGGAGGGCCGACTCTGATCGGAGAGGGGAGTACCAGGATTCGGCCTGACTGGTGGTTGACTCGGCATCCGACATTGACATTTGACTGTTGCTGCTTCTATGCACAGTTCTCTTACTGCGATTACTGGGGTCTAGATTTTCCATTAAATTCCGGAAAGTAAAAACTTTTATGCTCGATTCTTGGAAAGCTGCTAGTTGAAACAAACGTCCAGAAAGAAAGGGAAGAAGAGAAAGAAAGAGTGGCGAAACGAATGAAAGGTGAAATATGAGGAAAGCTATTGAAGCGTCGCGGGGGTTTTTGTTAATTTATTTTTCTTGTTCTTCCCGGTAAATTAAATACAAAAATATATTACCAGGGCAGGATTTATTGCATGAGGAAATGACTACTATGATGTTTCGTGGGCTTGCAATCGTGCGGAAGAACGTGGAGGTTTTGAAATTGAATGATGACGTGGCAATTGATGATTTGGTTTTTGGATCCTACGAATGGAGCGTCTGTGTAGAGAAGCGATTTATGTCTGGATTCTGCGCGAATCCTTCGCGGCACTGAGATTCGTTACGTATGATGCCACATGAAACCTCGTCGTCTCTTGCCGCCGTTATTTAGAGTCCATTGGAACGTGCATGGTGCATTTATGCTTCGAGTTTAAAATTGTGATAAATTCTTATAATCTTTATTACTTAATATATTTACAATAGATGTATTATTTATTTTGTTGGTCTAATTTTGTTTGAGCTCCCATGTTTTAGTTTTAATAAACTAATAACATAATTCCAAGAATCATTGTTGATGGGATCTTAAGCGTGCAATCATAAACCACCTAATTTTTTCATGACCTTGCTTCTAATTTATAGGCCCCAAATTTGCCTTCAACTGTTGGTTATTTGTACCTTCTCGCAGACAACAAAAAAGCATTAGCTACCAAAAATTGTCAAAAACTAGGGATGGCAACGGTTTCATTCGTAGGTGAGTTAAAGATACGTGTATTACACACAATCTATTGCTACGAACTTGCCTGTTAATTTCGGAGTCATTGCTCCGTGATAATTGAATATTACCAAAATAAATTTTGTATATCAAAATTTTATTAATCAAAAGTTTCTAATTTTCATCACGGTAGATTATAAAAATATTATTAATCATTTTAAATTTATTTATTTTTAAATAATGTTTAATTATTAATAGTAAATATATTGTTTTTCCACCAAAGTCCAATACAAAATGGTATAAAGGTCGAAACTTGAAACTTTTTCATATCCAAAAATTAACCTATGATAATATTTATAATGTTGTTAACTTAAAAAGGAATATTAAAAGAAATAATCCAAAGAAAATCTTTCAACTACCTTAAAATGTGAATGCCTAAATGTGAGGGAATTACTTCTAATGCTGTAACAAAGAAGCAATTCAAACAAAAACTTTTCAAAATCCAACTTTCTTAAAATCGAGTATTGTGAAGTAAAGATTGAGGGTGTGGGGTGAATAAACGGAGTTGCATAGTACAGACATTGTCCTTATTTCAGAACAAAAAAATGTGTTTTTTAAATTTAATTTAACTAGCCTTAACCGGCTTAAATTTTTAAATATTTGTTACTTTACTATTTAATTTTATTTAATGAGTTTTATTTTTCTATTTACATAAATTTTAATTAAATTATTTTAAATATATTCACAAACTTACAGGTTGGTAAGTCCATTGATTGAGTAATTTGAAACTGAATCATTTTTTTAGTTTGCAAATTTGACCCAATTTTAACCTATGAAGATTGAACCCCAACTCTTTTAATTTTTTGTTAAGCTCGTAACGAGTTTTCGAGTGACCCTAGAAATGGCCATCCTTGTCAAACACGTGGAGACGTTACAGAAATTAACCCATTCCAATGTTTTCTTGGCCTCCCCGTAATTGAATATTTTCGTTTGCAATCGATAATTAGGTCAAAATAAGGAGTACCAAACAAACCAATATTTCTTTCTTTTGAAAAAGAACAAGCCACGTGGCCATGTCATAGTCACCTTCGTCACTAAGCTATGCTTGCAACCATGAAAATCTACTAGAAAATTAGACAAAGTTGATACTTTGCATTGGGAAATAGACAAGCCATGATTAACGTACACTTTACACTAATTGTTCTTTGTACATTCTTGCAAGTAATTACAGAATAATACTACCAAAAATTGTCAGAACCGCGGAGGTCATAGAAATTAACTCACTCCGACGTTTTCATGGTGAAGTAAAATTTGTCCCCATACTTGTATTTTTCCTTAGTCCATTTCCATTTTAATCAATAATTAGGTCAAAAACTCGAATAACTGGTGCCAAACAAACTAATCTTTCTTCCTTCTTTTTAAAAAGAACAAACGACGAGGAGATTTCATAAGGGTGACCTTCATTATTGAGATTTGGTTGGAACCATAAAAATCTAGAGAAAATTAGACAAAGTTGATACTTTGCATGGGAAAAAGACAAAAATAAACTCGCACTTCTGCCCCTCTTGACCAAGAAGAAAAGGGATGGAAGTTTCAACTTAAGTGTTAAGAAATACCTTTATTTCCGTTTTTGTCCTCCTCTACTCGACAGCACTTTAATTATAGTAGAAAGAAATAATGGCAATATAAAAATGATTTTTCTCCTTGAGCTTCAATCATAACATTGAAGCATAAGGGATGGTGAACTACATACAAAATCTGCCCTCTCAGCAAGAAAAAACTTAATAGAAATCACAAGAAATTTCTACGAACATATGTTGGCACTTCAGGGAGATTTTTTTTGGTTTTTGTAAATTTCGTAATGCTGTAATTCTGAACCCAACATTCCAAATCTACGTATCTTTTTGATTCTATAATGGAATGACAGAGTAAAAAGCAAAATATAGAAACCTAGCTTTAGCTTTAGGATAAGAATGATTGAAGTATTTAAATCCCATTCTTTTTCAGATGCACAAAAAGCAGTCTGCACATTCAAGCCTGCTTTTAATCACTTTCAGCCACGCTCAATAGTGTACTTAATGATGCACGTAACCCACTAACGAGTGTTTCCTTCTACCCGTTGCATATCAATTGCTCCCTCAAGAATTATCTTCACAATAATGGACAAATGTAGAGAACCCATTTTTCACAAGGCTAAAGGTGAATAAATATATGAAACACACAGAGAAATGAACAATGGTGAAAGTAGGCAAAAACGCCTTTTATTTTTCCAATAATGTGTTTCGGATAGCTCGACCAATTCCCCAACTTCTTTCCACTCCTTGGGACTTCTTTTGTTTGAATAGTAATTCAAACTCAACAACTATTTGAATTCAACTCAACTCAATTTTATAGAATTTAAAGTTAAGATCGAATTTAAGTCAAACAATGAAATTAAATTAAAAAATTTTAAAATTTGAGTTGAGTTCGTAATTGATTATATTCACATTTGGACAGAACTAGTCAATTAACAATCCATAATCATTGCTTTTCAAGCAAGATATTGATTCAACAACTAAAGTTCATACATTCCACTTCTTAATATTACCACACAAGTTCTTATTATTTCGAACTAGGAGTTAAGAGAACAGCACACAAGCCAGAATCAACCTAGAACAAAAGATCAGTAATTCCTCGAGCCAAACATCGAAGGAGCCAAGAATGACTAACAAATCCCAAGCACTTGCAAGTGTACTTTAAGCTTCCTCCACTCGTGGGGTCATAATGTTTTCCACTAGCTTTCTGCATCTCCAGAGATTTACTATCTCTGCTTCATCCTTTGAGGAAAAAGGAGTGCAGAAAGCTTCTAGTGCTTAAGAGAGGTGTCAAGAGATATGCTCTTCCACTTTCTCAACTCACATAAAACCCCTAATGATGGTCTTTGGCTTTAGAATCCTGCCTTTCATCTAGTCAGTTCACACCATTCTCAATTAAAGATCTACCACCTTCTCTACCAAGCAGTAATGCTCAACTGAAGATAAAAAGAACAAATTAGCCTCTCCTCTCGCTTCATGTCCCCATCCCCCATCGGCAAACAATAAGTTAGTATGCATGTGCATCTTCCTTGACTGCTTGTCACGAAAACCAGGATCCAATACAAGTGATCAAACACTACCTCAGTAAACAAATTGTTACAAAATTTTTGTTGGGGTGTTGGGGTAGGGGGGTATTCATGCATAGTAGTAGTGTCAAAATCCTTCTGGAACGGCAATAGAGTAAATAAATTAAAACAACATTCCAAGAATATCTCAAGGGTCGTGCTGCAAAACGAGTTTGCGGTTTTGCAGGCATGACTCACTCTGGTAGTTTCAAACAACTTTGTTTGAAGACAACATAGAGAAAACCAAGGTCTGCACCCTTGATATATGGCCCCAAATCCTGTGTTAGTCGACAAGTGTGGTTAATGGATGTCAAAATATGAAAGCTAAAATTGCGCAAGCAACCAGCAACTAGATCAAATGCATGTAGCTATAGCAGCTGTTCACATTACCTTGCTGTTTGGTTGAAGCAGCTCTCTGTCAACCCACTTAGGGCTTTGGAACCCTAATTCAGCAATCCTTTCTTGACCTCTGTAACTTGCAACCTGAAAGAAAGCAGCGTCACTCACAAGTCATTCCATTGCCATGATTATTTAGAGGAAAAAATTAACTCTTGCTTCCAGGGTGATTCATATTGGCGCTTGGGACACTAAGTGGAAAATTTTCAGCTTTATAAGGAGATAGACTCTCAGTCAAATTCCTGCTTTTTGAGCTATTCCAATATGTATCATTTTCTCATTTCATTAGTGCTACTTTCATCCCCATTTTTGATTTCTTCTGCATCCTTTAATATATTATGCTCTTTTGTTTCTTGTCTAGTAATCCTTTATGGTCATTTTCTTTGTTCAGTGTCCATGTATGAACTCATGTTGGAAGCTGTGTTAGTACAATATAAACTATTTTGATTTCTTATTTAGGAAAAATATTTGCATTCAACATGAAATTGTCTGTATCATTCACACATCAAAGATTTTTCACCATCCTGTATAGGTAATACCATATGTAATATACCCATCCAAAATTCATAAACGTTTACAGTATTAATTTCTTTTGCAATCTTTCAACAATGTACATCAGCTTCAATGGGAAACTCCATTTACCGGCTTAATTAACTGATGATGATCAATATCCTCAATACTAACACTGACAGTGCCATCAAGTCCTATACATAAATTATCCATATCCTATCCAGACAGCAGTCATATTTTATACCATACACAGTGATGCTTTCAGGGTGAGTTACAACGAAAATTCTAACTTCATCCATTTATGAATTGCTTAAAATCTATAGCATCTCAATTAAGTGTGCCATTAACTCTATTCATCTCAACTTTCCAGAGAGTTTGCCACACTTCTAAAAAATTTGTTGCAGCTGCTTAAATCCTCTTACCTAAACGGCAGTCTCTAAAGCAAAATATTAGGCAAAGCTTGATATTCCTTCGTGAGGAATGGTGTGATTTGAGAGAGAGAGAGAGAGGCACACACCACTCCTAGTTCATGTGTGCAAGCTCCATGGTTGGCAATATGATTACCCTTCCCTACTTTAGCATGAAGTGTTACCTGGATAGATGCAAGGCATACGATTAGTAGAAATTCAAAAGGAAAAAAAAAAAGGTCCAGAATCTACATACCTGGCCAGTGGGTATGTTTGACTCCCCTGTCAGCTTGACAGCCTCAACATACTCATAAAGAACTCCATGTCAGAAGATTTCTATTATTTGCATTCCATTTACCATATTTGCACTTTAATTGTACCACCTCTACCTTACTGCCGTGAGGGCCAGAAGCACCAACATATAGACCTGCACTGACAAGAATGCATCAGAAGTGAAGCATATGCAGTTTGTCCCCAATACATGTACAAGTGATTGGAGAGATGGGTACACTTACCGTCAAATGGATCTAAATTACCCTTGGAGGAACTAATTCTGCCAAAATTTGTGTATTCGGAAAATCTATTCCGCTTCTGTGCCTGACGGTCCATGAGCTTCGCAATTTCATGCACATCTCTAGAGACCTTTAAGCAATTAAAAAGGAAAATATACAAGGTCAGAAATACACATACTAAAGAGCTGAACAGTTATAAAGAAAGAGCAGCTGTGCACAATGACAGCTGTCTGAAAAGGACTTGTAATTCATTCATGATGGGAGACTCTAAAGTGAAAAGTGTCAAGTCGAGGGTTAATTTTAAAACTTGTAATCTAATAATGCTTGTCCAATTGAAGTATGGATTCCATGAAAAAGAACATAAGATTAATAAAATACCCAGAGCCTTTGCTCCAATCAACATCAGGATTTTAGGAAATTTAGATGCAATTCATCTCCCTGACGAGAATATCCACCTTTTTTGCTGGGCGGCAATGAATCAGAATGGAACAAGTGTTTCTACTTTAACAAACAGGAAAATCAAATGGCAGTCAGAACTTACTGATGTTTGCCATAATGGTACTTTTGCATGTATCCAATATTTTGACACCTCTCTCTTTTTGGGTAAAAAGAAGTCAACAGCACAAAAACTGTAGCTGGTTATTTCAACATCATTTCTTTATTCAGGAAAGGACATCAAATTTTTCTGTGATACACCTTAGGGGAAACTTGATCAGAACTCAAGAATGCCTCGGCAACATCAGGAGACATAAGCTCAGAAACACCCTGGGTGAAAATTGTAGCCACCTTGACTTTAGATGCAATATTTTCTTCAGTGTCATTATCTAGATATCTCTGAGGAATATGCAACATAAATGAATCCCTCTCCATATCTTCAAATACAAGCTGGGACACGTACAAACTCATCCTTGCTATGGGTGTCCTCTTTATTATGTAAAAAACCACCAATGTAAAGCTTCATGTCTGAATTGTTTTCATCTGCCGTTGTTCCACGATCCCCTTGAGCAGCAACTTGATCAGGATGATTGTTATATACATATCAGATAATCAGAAGCTTCCTCTTCCGAATCCTCTCTGGCTGTGGTCTCATTACCTTCTTCAATAACCGTATCCTCACTTATATCCTCATTAACATCAATTCTTATCATTTTAAACTTCAAATCTGGCATTTTTTCTTTAAGAAAATTTATAGCGCTTCTTATTCTTCTTCTGCAGCTCCTTCCAAATCAATGCTCTTTTTGTCGCCTTTTTCCACTTCACTTTCTTCTAGCTTAACATCAACTGAAGATGGATGATCAGTTTCAACTATTGGTAGCCCCTTGGTTAATTTATCAGACGAAATAGCTGAATTCGTTGAATTTCCTTTGTTTTGTTTGGGAAACACGACCTGTAATGGACATATATCAGAAAAACTTATGAGAAGATCATTCATCTTTAAAATCAGCAGACTAATGGCAACAGGCTCTCATGGGGCATAAGGATAGAGCCCAAATTAAGTACAAGAGCTTCAGAAAGTGAAATTTCAGAATCCATGTGAGAAAAACTATAAAATGAAAAGTGAAGCCAAATATAAATATGATATGATTATTAGAAATTTAGTCAATAAAGGAAATTACTGTTACCCAAAAAACAGACTGCACTCACCCTGCCGATTTGAAAAGGAATGGCCCTTTTTAATTGTTGCTACAGCAGAACAAGAAAAATAACTGTGTAAAACCACAAATCAAAGAGGTGAAAACTTTTTGGATGATCATGGCAAACAGAATCTGAAAAGTTTTCTGATCGAATGACTTAAACAAGTTAATAGCCTTTTATAACACAATTTGTACAGGAAAACATCAGAAACCATTTGTTGCAGCACACAAGGTCTAGATGAGGTTCATACATCAAACAAATTTTTTTCAAGTTTTCCTACTATATTATGGCCTCCTAGAAGGAAGTCAACATGTTAAAAACAGAAGTGACCAAGAGTGCATCCTTTTGCATCTGCATTAGCTAATTCAATACTGATTCAATCCCTTGAAGAGTTACAAAGCATTGGCAGTCTGGCAGTCAATAAAAACATAACAAATTTAATGTCATGCTTATGCTAGTTAATTGGAATGCATCCTAAGCTAGTTAAGCTTTATAATGTCAAGAAGAAATTTACTCCACTTTAGTTTCAAAACACCTTAAAAAGCAAATAAGAAAGCATTCAGATAGAAAACTATGGCTAGTTGTAACAGTAAAATAATGATTCCAAGAAAAGTTTGCAGCACCTGCATGTTATATGTCTCATCAGCATCTTTAACCACATATATTTCAAATAACAGAGTTCCAGGAGACAACTTAACCAACTGCCTGCAATAATTACCCATGGCTATAAACTTTGTGCTAGTATAACAATGAACATTAAGAACAGGTCTCTTTTTGATTTTACAATATCACCTTGGACTATAGCTTCTGCCAATAAATCTGCCTGCTCCTGGAGTAATCTTAATTAATCCCCCAAAAGGATCATTTGAATCCTAGAATAGCCAACCCACCAACCAACGTGCAAGGCACGGTTTGAATTATAAGCAAAAAGATATCTTACTTTTGAGCAAGAAAATATAATGACGGTATGGAAGAAAAAGTAAACCATGGAACAGCTTCCACATTGGCCTCACACATCTGTTCCATTATGATGAAATGGCATCTAGTTTTCTCTAGCTCAGTTTGGGAACTATTCTCACTTAAACTCCGTAAACATGTCTACTTAAAACTGAGACACAGGGTTTCATCAGAAGGTGAAATCATACTCTATTCTCAGAGAACAAAAATGAAGTTGATATGTCTTCTGATATCCAGGAGAAAACAATAAATGATAGCCATCACTAAATAATAAATTGATTTGGTGTCAGAAGAACTATGTCAAACAAATAATGAAGAACTCTATCATCTATTAACCATGCTGATTAATTAGTCTTACAGCTCAACATAATTGATAGAAAGGAAGATACTAGAATCAGATACCAAACAAGATGAAAAACTTTGAAAAACAAAAATCAGGAAGATACACAGTAGTTGCTACCAAAAAATTTACCAGCCCACTTCCTGTACTATGACATAATCTGTAAGCATCAAACTAGCGCTCTTCATCAATTAAATCCTAATGGAAACAGCGAAAGATTAATCTTTGAAATATTTACAGGCGCTACACCACTCACAAAAAACACTATTTTACCTTCAACTGCGACTTAATGTCAACAATACTGTCCTTCAATGCAGCCTCAGCAATTGCTACTTTCAAATTAGCAGCTTCCTCGAAGTCAACCGTCTCTATTGCATCTTCTAGTTGAAACTATGAATCACAACAACTCATGATCCCAGAATAGATATAGATATCAGCTGTCTAGACTTTGCTTACTACTTGTGAGGATAATTTATCTGCTATTGCTGTTATTTCAGATATCATCTTATTAAATTATGAGAAAATAACAATTAAGTTTCACTGATTCAATTCTCAAATTAGTTCACAATTTTGAATCCTCCAGGCAATTCAGTTGACTACAATAAGGACAGGACAAATTGAACCACACTAAACTACGTACTCTTTTATTGTCATTTCCTTACATTTCTGTATCATTATTAGTTCACCACACCCTTCATGGATAGTTTTCTAGTACTTGGGCCAACAAATGGTATTCTCCCACATTAGTGGTGTACGCATATTGCAATTGATCACTCAATATTCAGAGCTTCGATTTGAAGCACAATAAATCAGCCACAACCTTTCTTGAACCTTTTCTTGAAATGCAACCATAGCAACGCTGACCAAAACCCTTACTAAATAGATGAATGCACGTTGCTGTGATGCAACTTTCACAAAAACAAATTGGACAGAAACCACGGCCAAAGAACAATTCTATAAGAAAAAATGAGTAAGCGCACGTACAAAATTGAACCTTTAGAAATTAGAACAGTATTAGCCATTAAGAACAGTACCCAAATCCCCCTTTTTTCCAAATAGAAAAACCTATCATATTAATAAACACCTGGAGGAGCATATGCATGCAAATTTCGAACCTTGAGAACAGACACATAGCTCTCGGCCTGCTCAATCTCAGCAAAATGGCGGGTCCACCTATTCTAGTCCCAATCCGCAGATGACGATGACGATGAACAAGTCGAGGAAGAACGGGTATTATTACTGCCACGGTCAGCACAATCCTTACTATTTTCCAGATTACTTCTGCAGCGGCAACATGGCATCGAGTTTTTACTTGTTCTAATAAGAAATTTATCGGCCATATTAACTGTGAATTTTTTTCCTGAGAACATGGTTCGGATTTTCAGATGAAGAGGAGGAGGGGCGGAGCTGCGGCGGCGGGACGGCGGAATGCCCAGTGGTCCAAGCGCTGGCCACCGCCATCTTTACTCTCTGTGAGTGGACAAATTTGCAGAAAAGGAAAGAAAGTGCGGCACTGAAGAAATGGATGGGCTCTCAGAGAAGATGATTGTTTGTTTGATTTTGTCTGCAGGACTGACAAATGATCCGACGAGACCAGTGGGCCCCTTTTTGTTGTATTTCTTAATTGATTTTTTTAAATAAATGCACTTAGTGAAATAAAATTTTAATTAAGTATTCTTTTAAAATTTATTTCATTTATATTTACTTCAATTTTGTACCTTTTTTTCTTTTGTGTAAAACATTATAAGAAGAATTAGGCCATATTTGTTTCCTAACTAGGATGGGGATTAAAATTTAGGTGATTTGAATGGGGATGAAAATGATGTTTGGTATTAAGATGTAAATATAGAGAAATTTTTAAATTATACATATTTTATATGTAATAAATTTATACTAATTAGATAATGTGATAGTATATAAGTTTATAGAATATTAGAATATATGAATGTAAGTATTAAAATTATAGAGATAAGTATTGATTTGATTGTAAATAAATATAATAATTAAATATTTATTAATTAATTATATAAAAGAAAAAATTTTTAAATTTGAATTCGAATAAAATTTATTAAATAAGAACTTTGGTTTGTAAATTTTGTGAGGATGGGTAGTGATTAAATTGGAAAAAAAAAAAAAACTCTTGGGGTTTAGGCACAATGTATGTGGTTGGATTAGAAAGAGGTCTTGTGACAGATTGTTCCAGACAATAATTCAATTAATATTATTCTTTTTCAATCATTTTCATGAATTATTATATAATTTATTTGCCTCCAAGGATTTTTGTAAATAACTTCAGTGGTTTACAGACTCATTAAAAAATTGTAAGGAGCTTTTGAAAGATCCCAAACATTGTATAGCCAAGTAATACAAGTTGCCATCATTCCCATCAAATTATTAGGTAGTAACCTTAACTGGAAATTGAAGAAGTCCAAAAATAGTTCTGTCAACATCATACAGTAACGACAATAGGTCAACATCATACAGTAACGACAATAGGTTTACATTATCCAAGGCTTCTTTCAATTGTTCTGTTTGTCGACGAACTTTTAACTATAAAACTTCTCAAACTTCACCCTCGTATATATAATTAAATAAATATTTGTTAATTTTTATAAATATTTATAATTAAATTAATACCTATATATATTATATATATACTTTTATTTATATTTATTTATATTCTATAATATAATTATTATTTTTATAAACTATCGTATTACTCTATCATTATTTTATATTATATATATATAATTAAATAAATTATATTACTTATTTTATTTAAATATTCTTTCTAAATATACTACTCATCTCAAAATAATTTTTACTGAATAACTATCTCATTTAAACATTCTTTTTAAATATATTATTCATCTCAACACAACTATCAAATAAAACCCTCTCTCCCAAACATAGCTAATATTACCTTTTCCACAATCATTTGTCGTGTGATTAAAAATTTCTCTGATTTCCCCTTCAATGGCAAATTAGAAAGGAAAGAAAAGTGCCCGAGTCCATGTTAACAAAAATCCACCTGTTGAAGGCAACATCACAAAACCAAATTTCAGTAGATTTTCTGTTTTTATCCAGTAATGAGGATTGCCAACAGTGAATTCAAGAGCAGAAAGTTCCAAAGTAGACGGCCAAAAAGGAGAGAACAGAGTAACAGTTTCAAGGATTGCAATTTTGCTTGCGTAATGCTGAACAAACTCACAAGTTCAGTTCTTTTTTATCACTATTAGAGCAACAAAAGTATACGACTGTCGTGGTTGGGGTTCCAATTTAGGTTCTTCTATTACAGGTTGTGTTAGGGCATTTGTAACAGGTTAGAAACCGCGAAAACAACAGTTCAAGGCCGAGGTGGAGCAGATTCTTCGACCACCACTTGTACAGGCTCTGAATTTTCGGGGCTATGAGTTGCAGCTGGCAGGCCTCGGTTTGCAGGTGTTACCGTGCTATCCACCTCACTGCCAGATCCGGCATTCTCTGCACGAACTGGGCGGAGCAACCCCTGCAATCTCAGCATATAGCTCTGACTAGGAGGCTGGTTTCTCACATACTGAGCTGCTGTCACATTGGTTGAGGGCCTCTCGGAATCTGTGCGGATATTTGATAGTGCACTTAGGTCAAGGTTTGGAAACACAGAACATCGGCATCTGGGACACTTCACATTCAATCGAAGCCACTCATCGATGCACTCCACGTGAAAGTTGTGCGCACAAGGAAGACCTCGAACCTGTAACGTTTCTAGTGAGAAAAGTTGCACAAGAACCCTAGAGACAGTAGTATTATCATGCTCATAGACTAAACAGGAACTGAGGAACATTTGCTCGTTTAAATGTACTTAATTCCACGACATCAAAAACTTAGACTTCCTATACTTAGAAAGCGTGCATTTTGATCTACAACACAAAGCAGCCAATTATTGAGAATAATCTGAATTGAGATGGAGGATCACAACGGTGGTTCTGTACAACTAATACAAAACTTCAATCACTATACATGAATCAGTGAGAATTAAAAAAGAATGAGGGAGTTAATTACCGAACTGCAGAATCATGTGAATATTTCCTAAGAGACATCCACATTATATACAGAATCTCACAAGTACTTCCAAAATGAGACTTCAATTCAGCCTAATTTATTATATCTTGCAATCTGTGTTTGGGTAGGATAAGGTAGCATTTTCCCTTGATTTCAGATTTTTTTACTCAAAATATTACTTTGGTAGGACCACAACATGCTTACCTCATTCCCAACATGAAATTCTTCCAGACAGATAGGACACTCACTGCAATCAGTAGGAACTGCCTTCATCCTGAACTTTGGAAGTTCTTGAATAAGTGCCTCCACTGCTTCTCTCTGCAGGTCAAAATAAAAATCTGAAAAATTTTTGAAATACGAATGGAAGCTAAAACAGGCAGCACTGAGAAGTACTTCTGTAATGAAAGGATCGGTGAGTACGGTGGACGGCAGGAGGATTGGAAAAACAAATGCTTTGTACTAGAAGAATTTTAATCAAGTTAAGAAGTTTTCTAAAAATATAATAAATATTTGTGTGTGTAATTCAACTTCAATAATGGGATAATTAATATGGATGAGAATGATCTGAGCTACAGATGACTACCACAGTTGGTAAGAGAAGTATATCAGAAGTGGGTTGGTTGTTACCTGAGCTGGGGTTAAGAAAAGTCCTGGGTGGTATGTGGCTGCATCTTGGCCCATCCCTCTCATCTCTTGGCCAGCAGCTTCAATAGCCCAATCTGGCACTCTAACCATGTCAACCAGAACCTGAAGTATAAAGAGCTCCATCATGTCAACTAAGGGGGAAAAATATAGTGAACACATTACAACAAGTATTTCAAAAGCAGATGCAATGCCTCAATTTATGTAAAGACTATACTGAGCCTTGAGGAACACTGGAGCAACATCAAAAATAAAATTATAACATTATCTCTGAGAATCAAGGTCTGACATGATTCTACATGTCTCTTATCTATTTAAAAGATTATTTCCAACCACAACCACCTTGATCATGTGCATTTTGCCACAAAACAGGACCATTAGCAATACATCTTGATATTTACCGAATTGCCTGGTAAATTTAAGGAATATCATTCCAATAAAGTAGAAGTTCCTTTTCATAAAACATCTCAAGTATCACACAATCATGCATGTTAACATATGACCATTGAATGCACTATTCATTCATACGCACTCCATATTCTGAAACAGGAATCCCTTGTTGTGCACGCAATAGGTATGCCTGCCTTCTCGTTAACCACTGCAATAAAAGGAGAAATTTTAAGGATCAGTAGAGCAATTTTTACTAACATAAAATGCATATGACAACTTGATTGATGTTAGAGCCACATCCCCATGGAAAGAAGCATGCACAAGCGTGGATGAAGTTCCTGAAATTTTCTCCCTCTTTTTCATTTTTTCCCATTCTCTCTTTTTTCCCTTTATTTTCCCCTTGGGGGTTCAATTCACAAAAGTGAGAATAAGAAGAAATACAACCGTAATTAAATCCCATGCAGTGAGAATTGAGTAAAACCACCACTACCTTTCCCATACAGATGCTAGCAATGCACACAAGTCCACAATAGCTGAAAAGCAGCCAAATCAGGAAGCCCCACTTCTGACCATCTTCAGGCAACTGAAATGATTTTATATGTTATATATACTCCACACTTGCAGCATAAAAGAACTAACTCATACAAGAAGAGCAAAGGAAAAGAAACTTACACAATTTTTAGCATGAGTGAACCACATGGTACCAATGACAGTCCAAGCAAAAAGGAATGGATAGAGTAACACAACAAGAACAGATAGTACAACAACCCTCCCACAAAAACGAGCATGTCTCTGCTGTGAACCAATATCCCTGAGGCCATGTCAAAACAAGTAAGATAAAGCCGGAAAGAGGCAAAAAAACCACAGAGAAAAAGACATCAGATAACTCATAAATTGAAAATTTCAGGAGAACAAGTAAACTAGATTCATACTTACAATGTCAATAAAATGCTTATAAACCACATGTTATTCAATAGTGTAGAATTACAATATTTCACGGGCCAGTAAAATGCTGGCAGAATTAACACATACAGAGTGCGCATCTTTAAAATAGATACCGACAATACTGAATAGCACCACACGTATTAGAAATTCTACTATATTAAACAAACATAACCTCAAGATTTTAAGAAGTAGAGGAGTCCTTACAATCCCATTCCAGAAGCCAACCCATTATCCACAAACATCAAGAGCCGGAAAATAAACACGGTGGTATAGTCAACCTACCAATTGAACGAGGAGAACATATTGTGACTATTTGCAACCTCAAGATCCGCAAAACAAATATAAACAAACAAACAAAACAAAACAAATTAAAACTTGAAGGTTACTTACCACAATCCATATGTGCAACGGATAAGTACACAAATGGTATCTCTTCCAATTAATTGCGACAATTATTCTAATGAAACAGTTAAGAAATTATCCGAAACCCATTAAAGTAATAAGGATTAGTTATGATAGCTTTAACTAACATTCCAGTGTTGAAACTAAAAGCATAAAAAAGTAATAAAACCCAAAACACCCAAAGAAGATGTCTTCATCCAGAAATGAAACCTAAGCATCAATTCATTTCAAGAACTAAGTCCTGAGGAGTCGTTAGAAGGATACATACTTGTCGCAAGCATAGACAAGAAGAACCCATCATACCTGCGAGAAACCCGCATTCAAAATCAAAATTTCATGCCGGAAAACAAAAGCCCTTTTAGCAAAAGCACCCAAACTTCAAGATATTGTACATCACTTTAGTTTCTTTATTTCTTGAGATGAAACTTTGAAGGTATTTTCAATAGCTTACCACTTAAAATCGACTCCTTTGATCGCCATTCGGAATCTTAACTCTCAATCCAAGGTTTGATTCTCATTTCATCGACCTAGAACTCGAAGGACACGAGTCCCCTACCCAAGAATGACCCCAGATACCACCTTCAAAAAGAATCACAAAGCAAGAACAGTGCAGTACTGTGCGCGAAGAATTGAAAAATTAGAGTATTCTACAAAGGAAAAATAGTAGACATTTTCTGGAGGAATAATTCAGGATTTGCAGAGAGAAGGCAAATGAGAGAAGCAGTCCCATTTTTCACTCTGGCTTCTGTAAGGGCGGACAGAGCGGTGCGTTTGGCTCTTTGTAAAAATGGAAAATAAACAAATAAAATAGTTGTGGTTTTGTTTGGATGCGTGTTTTGATGGTAAGGAAAATTAGTGCAAAAATTTACAAATATTATAAAAGTACAAAAATTAAAAGAGTTAAAACATGTTAGTTTGATTAATAATATGTTCAGATAAAATTTTACAAATTTTATATGCAAACATAACATATATATCTGTATATCTTTGTATATTTAATTTATGTAATTTGTATTCAAATCTTTGTAAAAATAATAATAATATTATGCCCAAGGACCTTTTTTTTTTTTTTTTGGGTTGCACAATGAATATTTTCCAAAATATTCTTATTGGAACAATTCAAAGTTATATTAACAAGTTAAAATACGGGTAAAATGATAATTTCATATTAACAATTAAATTTCTCCCTCAATAGCTTCACTTTTGTTATTGCATTTTTATTTCTCCCATAATCTCGTATTGGAACAATTTGGTTTGATCGGAAATAGGATTCATCATAATTTTATCAATTATATTCTATCCATTTTGTTTTGTAAAATTTAATTATATGTAATTACTATTTTATTTTGCTGCTAAAGTTTTTATGTGTCTTTTATTTTTTTTTTCAGACACATCGGCTTGCTAGTTACGTGCTAACCATGGGGGTGTACAGTAACTACTTTATTCTTCAAATTTAAAGACAAAAATGCCTGTAATATATATTTAATTTTTATTTTCGTTTTTATGTTCTTCGCCTTAAACATTAATTTATTATATCACAATCTTATATATATATATATATATATATATATTCTCGTTGCTTTTCTCAGACTTTGATTTATTATAATTTCTTTCTCGACACTTTCTTCCATCAATTTTAATTTATTATATTTAATTATTTCAATATTATTGTTTTTATTCTAATTTTATATATTTTCAATTTATTTTAATGTATTTTTTACATTTTATTTATTTATCTTCTGTATTTTAATTTTTTATTAATTATTAATCGTGACTTCTCTCTATCTTTTCAAAATTTTCATACAATTTTAATTTTAAATAATTTTATTTTATATTAAAAACATTTTGCATATATTATAAATTATTATTTTTTTCAAAATTTGATGCAAAATTTTTTTAAAAAACCATATTAATTGATATATAATATAATTTAATTATATAATTTTATAATGAATAATTATTTTAATTGTTCATGCAACCATATGCTGAAATGTCAGTACGTAAAATTGATTTATACATAATTTTGAGATAATAAATTATAAATAATAACATTCATACCTTATGCACATGTTTGTTAAAGGGATAATTATTTTTTATATTTTATTATATTCAATTTGAAGTACTGTTACTTGGTAATTAATTGTGTTGAGGGACCATTTGAATTTCTCATTGATGAAGAGGTGGTTTCGTTCGAATTTCGATGACTTTTCCCAAGTTTGACCATACAAGATTTTCATATATTTAGCATAATTGTATGTTCATTAATGTTAAAAGTAATTGCAACATTTAACAGGGATATTCTATGTAAAATACCATTTCATGAAATTCAACAGCACAGAAAAACACCATTTTAATGCTAATTGTTTAAAATTTAATAGCAAAGATAGGTGCATATATCAATGAAAATTTTCAAACAAAAACATAAAAATTATTTCCAAACTAGAGTCACACACATCCTGTGATCCTGACATAGACATAAATAATAAATAAATTGTAGCAGTGAGCATTTCTAATTACCTTCGAAAACAAAAATATTTTACTTAATCACTCCCAAACAAGGTTGTTGTCTCTTCGTGACAGGAAAGCAAGTCGGGCAAGCATAAAGATGCTTCGAATATGTCCTTAAAATTCCAAGAACTTAATGCCCACCACTTATTCGTTGCATAAGCATCATAGATAAATTAACACACACACACACACACACACACATATATGTATGTATGTATGTATGTATTCATGTATTCATGTATAAAGATACAGTCAAACGCATAGCTATAAATAAATTATTAATGATCATTTTGCATGGCTAATAATATAGTACTGGCAATTAAGCACTCTCGTTGCGTGCAAAATAAATAAATAAATATATATATATATATATATATGTATGTATGTATTTATGTGTATAAATTTACATAATGTATGCAATAACAAAAAATAATTGAATATACGTATTTTAAAATGAAAGGATTTTACGGTACAATGAAATTTCCACAAAGTGCCATAAAAACATAGTTTGAGTGTACCCTAAAAACAATATTAATTATTACACAAAGATTAAAACCCTGAGTTAAAATCCAAACAAAGAGGAAATAAAATAATGATTTAAGACTTACAGTTTTCCCAGCCAATGATGCTTTCTTTTTGCAACTTCCAAATACAATTCTTGTTACTTTTGAAAGGGAGATATTGCCAGTTTTTCTCCCTTTGTCAATTTACAAAAGTAACAATTTATTGGCGAAAAAGAATGTAAATGTGAGATTAAAGAAGCCATATTTGTAGTTACACTTTATGACATAACAGTTACGCGTGCAAGAAAGTAACGGTTTACCATTTAATTCTTGTTGCTTCATTTTTGCGCAATTGAAAGGAAGATATTGTCAGTTTTTCGCCCTTTTGTCAGTTTACAAAAGCAACAATTCATTAACGGAAAAAGAATGTAAATGCGAGATTTAAAAAAACCATATTTGCAGTTACACTTAATGGGCTAGCAGTTTTGCATGTGGATAAAGAATTTTACTTTTTTGTCCTTATTAATTTTGTCTGTTCTTTTTAATTGAAGGATATTATAGTAATTATACATTATGCACTCCGACACGGTTAGTACAAGGCTCTTAGCCTTAATTAAAGAGTATAGATAGATTAACAAACAACTTGGATACGAGTGCAGAATTTTTTGGGACATAGATCTCACGTAATTTGGCTTGGAGTTCAAACCTAAGGTTGGGAGAGAGGGTTGATTAGGGTTAGAATGTATTGTGTTTTATTGTATAAATTTTTGAATAATATGCATGCGTAATTTATTTTGTAATATATCATCTACTTTAAATATAATGAAATGATAAAGGTTTATTATTAAAATGGAAGAAAAAAAAGTTTAAGAGAACTAAATAAATAAGAAGAAATAAATTAAATAAAATTTAATTAGACAGGGTAGAAAGAGAAAATATAAAAATGGAAGAGAAAAGTAAAAAATAAATACCTCATATAAAATATAACATTTACTGACATTAAAAGTCCATGTATAGATTCCATATCCAGTGTATAGTAAAATTTAAAATGACAAGTGACATTCAATGACCACAGAAGCCAAATCGCCACGTGTGGCACCACGTGGACAACTCCAAACATTTAATGACAATAGTAATTAAATTTTTTATTAATAATAAATTTGTATAATTGTAATTTGAATCAAATGAAATTTTGTTGGTATAATTTCTAACTGAATCATTTTATTCTTTTTTCAACATAACTTGAAATTTGAATAATTTTCTAGAAAATGGCTTGTGTTTAACATTTTTTGAGGGTTGTTCTATACTCAATAACATTGATCTTTGGACTTGACACTATAATTTTGGATTAAATGTTGGATTCAGGGACTTTGACGAATAACGTTTTGAATTTAATGACCTAAACCCTAAACTCTTTCGAACTTCTTGAAGTTGGTGGAGATGACTCAAAATCCTAGAATGCTTCTTCATTTGAAGTCTTCTTGTTGCTTTTTCAGTTATTGTTTTGTATTGTCTGTTGAACCATCAAAAACTACTGATATTTATAGGGGTAGGGAAGCTTTGCTGCCATATTTGGCGAGCAATGTGGTGCAATCAAATTGGTTGGAAATATTGACATTACTTTCTTTAATTGGATAATTACGAATTAATTACCGAATAAATAATATTCTCCTTCCAAACTTACAGGACTTACACGATTTGATTGACCAATCTTGACACATGTCGCAGTTTGATTTGTCAATTAATTTTGTAGTACAATATTAATTATTTTATTATTTAATTTTAAAAATTTTATTTAATTCAACTGCTAAAATATAAACAATTAACAATTGATATTTAATTAAAAAAAATACCACATGGGGGTATTTGATTGGGCAAATTTATTTCCCTCTTTTTTTTTTTTTTTTTAATCTGTCTACACTTGCATAGCTGTTTGTCCATGGAAATACACACCAATCCAGCCGTATTTCCAACCAAATACTGGTAGAAATCTGGGGCTACGTCTATGGCTCTTCTAGAAGCTGTACTGAATTTATTGTATATTAATACATAGGTATTCTTGACTATTACTGCACTTGTACTCAATACGCAATGCACTTGGGCCAACCATGCCTCCCAGACAATGGGCCTCCCGAATGAAAGGAGTCAGAACTTTCGTGTCCAACAACGAGGGGCATTGTGGAGAATTTGAGAGAACAGGTGAACTTCAAAGCACTAGAATCATACAGACAAAAAGAGAAAAAAAAAAATAATAATTTTGTTTCCAAAGGGGGGTTGAATAAAAATATTATATTTCAAGTTTGATAGTGCTAAAAATTAACATTAGATTGAATGTCCCAGTGAGAATAGAAAGAATGGACAGTTTAAGAATTAATGATAGTCCTTATTGTTTAAGCAATTGAGTCAATCAATAGTGCAGTGTATATGTCTCTAAAATGAAATATAAAAGAGTTTTCTAGCCTATAACCTCATGGCTAGATTGACCAGGCTGGGTGACCACTGATTTGTTTATTTATTTATTATATTTATTTATTTATTTATTTATTTTTGGTGAAGAAGTAGAAAGAAAAAATAGGAGGTAAAAGAAGTTATTGTTCAATAGATTGAACAAT
The DNA here is from genome assembly GCA_019155195.1 of Avicennia marina. NCBI lineage: Eukaryota > Viridiplantae > Streptophyta > Magnoliopsida > Lamiales > Acanthaceae > Avicennia > Avicennia marina. The sequence goes on from CM032779.1 coordinate 1,249,332, forward strand.
ATAAAAAAAAGACAAAAATAAAGAAAGAACGAAAATGGGTAATAGGAAAAATATCATTTCATTATAATAGTGCGAACAAATATTTTCTTTTTTTTTCTTTTTATTAAATTATATATTTAATTATACACTTTGAATAAGTTATGGACAATTTATAAATTAATTATTATACTTGAAATATTTGATTATAATTGTTTCGCTCAAATAATGATTTTATATTAAATTATATTCAAATTAGTTATGCAATTTTAAGTTATCGTCAATATATTTTTCTATTTTTTTTTATTAAAATGACACACACACACACACTATAAATAGAATTAATTAATCGATTATTAAAATTCAGTTGAGCCAGTTACACTGGTTAAACTAGTATACTGTGCCATTCCATTGCCCATTCTGAAACATTGATTTAGAGGATGGGATAGGACTTTTTTGACATGGAAGAAAATCACCATTATCCATCCCTTCCGAGAGATTCCTTACAGATCGATTGTAATTATTAGTCTGTTGTTGCATGTCTCCGTCAACAGAAGCATGCACCAATAGCCAATTCAACCCTATTTTCCAACCAAATACTAGTAGAAATCTGGTGCAACGTCTTTGGCTCTGCCAGAAGTCGTAACTTGATTTATTGTATCTCGATACACATAGGTGTGTGAGATGAAAAGAGTGCTAAGTACATAATCCGCGTTGTGCATCTCCAAATAGTACCATGCCTCCAAGAAAATGAGGCTTTCAAATGACATGATTTATTGAGCAATTAGAACCTGCAAATGTGTAAAACAAAACCGTGATAGTAATTTTGGAGAATTGATTGAATAGGGAATTTTATGGGCTTTGTTTGGATGGAAGTTGTGTTGAGATGAATAATATGTTGGATTGTAAGTTTTTAATATTTTGAAGTTTTTGATTTATTTGAATATATAAAAAATATATAACAATGATTAAATAATATGATATTATATAAAGATAATTGTTAATTTTTAAGGTGTAAATATATAAATGCACATGTATGTGTATATATAGGTATTAGTTCTTTTGTGACTCGGTTTAATGATTGAAAAATAAATAATTAATTATATGTATAATAGATGAAAATTTTAAATTTGAATTTGAAATAACATTTTGTAACAAAATAATATATTTGTTGGTGCAAAGTTTGATGGATTGTGTAAAGATAAAATAAAATTGGGTTCTAAACATAACCATAAGACTTAGAGATTAAAAAAACAAAAAAAACTAATTTTGCTTCTAAGGGAGGTTGGATAAGAATATTTATGTTTCAAGGGCGAAGTTATCCGATATAGCCCCAGGCCCAAGCATGATTGCACAATTGTTGAATAATGCAATGGGGTGCAGTCTTGCATTTGTTGCTAATGTTGGGATTAGGAGTGCAATGGAGTCGAGCTCATGTTTGAGTCTAGGGTGGTTAGGGTGTTGAAACAAGTCAGAAACTTCAAGAAAAGTTCCAAGACTATGGTAGAGCAGACTCTTCAACCACCACTTACACAGGCTGCACAATTTCCAAGCAATGAGTTGCAGCCAGAAGCCCTCTTCTTGCAGATGTTTCTGCGCTATCCAACTCACTGTCAGCCCCAGTATTCTCTGCGCCGATTGGGCAGATCAACCCCTGTAGTCTCAACAGATAGCTATGGTTGGGAGACTGATTGCTCACATGCTGACTTGCCATAACCACACTGGTTGAGGCCCACCCTGAATCTGTGTGGATATTTGATGATGCACTTAAGTCAAGGTTGGGGAGCACAAAGCATCGACATCTGGGGCACTTTGTATTCAACCGAAGCCACTCCTCTATGCATGCCACGTGAAAACTGTGAACACAAGGCAGGACGCGAACCTGCACCGTGTCTAGTGAGAAAAAAGTAGCCCAAGATATTACTTTGGTTGAACAACAATATGTGCTTTGGAGGGATGTGGTTGCATTTTCTCTTGATTTCAGCTTTGTTTGCTCAAAATACTACTTTGGTAGGACCACGATGTGCTTACCTCGTTCCCAACATGAAACTCTTCCAAGCAGTTAGGACACTCGCTGCAGTCAGTAGGAACTGCCTTCAGCCTGAACTTTGGAAGTTCTTGAATGAGTGCCTCCACTGCTTCCCTCTGCATGACGAAGTACAACTTAGAGATTCTTTAAATACTAAATGCTTCGGTCACGGGGTAATTAAGTGGAGGAGTATGAGCTGAGCCACAGAAGACGATTATCGTTGGTAAGAAAATTAAATCGGTAATCAGCTGAAACATATCTCTAGATATCTCCGGAAGTCAGTTGTTACCTGAGCTGGTGTTAAGTAAAATCCAGGGTGGTATGCAGCTGCATTTTGGCCCATCCCCCTGATATCTTGGCCATCAGCTTCAATAGCCAAATCTGGCAGTCCAACCATGTCAAGCAGAACCTGAAGTAGAAACAAATCCCGCTCAGAAATGAGAGGGGAAAAAGGGTAGTGAACTCACCAGGAGGAGCATGTCGCAGGTAGATGCAATGCCTCAATTTTATGCAGGACCATACTGCACTTTGAGGAACACTAAATCAGTATTAAAATCCAATTGGAACACTGTCTCTGAGACTCATAAGAGTTTGACATGATTTTCATTGCCTTCCAATGAAGTACGATTTTTTCTCTTGGATGACTGATGTGGGGTTATTATCATGAACTGCAGAATATCCTAGCTAGACATTTTCTGAACACACCTTCTGCCAAATATTACAGAATCATGTGTGTTAACGTAAAGATAGTGAATGTGCAATCAGTTCATAGAGCTTACTCCATGTTCTGAAACAGGAAAAACTCTTTGTGCATGCAATAGATGTGCCCACCTTCTGGTTGACCACTGCAATAAGGAGTAGAAAATCTTAATGACATGGCAAGAAAAAACTATAACAATTGAAGTCACGTTAGAGCCATGTTCCCATGCTAAAAGAAGACGAGAGGAAAGTGGAAAGAATCAAGCACGAGCATGGAGAAAGTTCCCCACATTTTTCCTCCCATTATAAAGAAGAAAGCAAAACCTTAATTAGATCCTCTGGAGTTTGAATTGAGCTAAACCACCCCTAACCTTTCTCAGACAGATGCAAGCAATGGACACAAGGCCACAATAGCTGAAAAGCAGGCACACTAGGAAGCCCCACCTCTGGCCATATTCGGGCAACTGAAATGATTTTAGATGTCATCATCTACTCCAAGTTTGCAGCATAGAAGAACTAGCTTATGTAAGAAGGGAGAAGGAAGAGAATCTTACACAATTTTTGGCACGAACGAACCATACGGTTCCAATGATAGTCGATGCGAAAAGGAAGGGATAGAGAAGCAAAACAAGAATGGATAGTACAGCAATCCTTCCACACGAACGTGCGTGTATCTGCTGCCATCCAAGATCCCTAAGGCCATATCAAAGCAAGATAAGACTGGAAAGAAGTGATAAACAACAGAGTAAAAGACATCATGCAACTCAGAACTTGAACAGAACTTTGGGCTAATCATTATAGATGTTACTTTTAATTCACCTAAGAGCGCCAACTCATTAGATTCATAGCTTTATACTGTCAAGAAAATGCATACAACACAGATGTAATTCAGATTGTGTGAAGTTATAACACCTCACTTGCTAGCAAAATGCTGGCAGAGTTATCGGATAAAGAGTACCGATTTAACACATGCTGTCTACCACCAAAAGGAATGAGATGAGAAATTCTACTATATTAAACAAGAAGAACCTCGAGGTATGAAGGGAGAGAATCCTTACAATCCCATTCCTCCAGCCAACTTATTGTCCACAAACATCAACATCCGGAAAATAATCACTGTAGTAGAGTCAACCTACCAATTGAAAGATGTGAATACATTGTAATTATTTGCAACTCCAAAGGAAAAGGAAATCACTTACCACTATCCATACGTGCAATGGAGACGTACATGAATGGTATCTTTTCCGATTAATTGCAACGATGATTCTAAAGGAATAGCTAAGAAATTATCCAAAAACCCATTGAAGCAATAGGGATTAGATATTGATTGCTTTAACTAACATTCCACTGTGGAAACTAACACTATGTTTGGTTTTAAGATAATAGAAAAGAAAAGAAAATATTAGAGAAAAGGAAAAGAAAATCAAAGAAATTCAAAATTCCATGAGTTGTTTGGTAGAATGATTTTCATGAAGAAAAAAAAAAGATTAAAAATAGAAAAAAGAAGATAAAATTCAAATTTTATAATTGTTTTTGATTATTTAAGGCAAATAATTTGATAATAGATGAGAAAAATAAAAATAATGAAATTTTTAGAAGAAGAAGTAGAGATAGTTAAAATAAATTTACTCTCATTTTCCTCACTATTTTGTGAGAAAATTGATTTTTTTTTACTCTGACTACATTTTCTTTCAACGTTTCTTTTCCTTCTCATTTTCAATATTAACCCAAAAACTAAAATTATTTTTTCTACCATTTTCTTTTCTTTTTCCTCCCAAAATCCTTGAACCAAACATAGTGTAAGAGCATAAAAATGAGAAATCTAAACATTCAAATAAAATAGCTTATTCAAGACATAGAAACCCACACACCATTCATTACAAGAAAAATTAACTTGAGCAGCCATTAAAAGGATACATGCTTGTAGCAAGCATAGAGAAGAGGAACACATCATACCTGCAAGAAACCCATATTCAAAGTCCATACTGTATCAGATGAAATAAAATCCCTTTAAGCATAAAGTCACAGACATTATATTGCAAATACTTATTAGGGATTCTTTTCCCATTTGAAGTACTGCAAATTTTCAGTTTTCTTTATTTCTTGATACGAAACTTGTAAGGTACTTTCAAAAACTTACCACTTGAAATTGACGCCTTTGATTGCCATTCGAAATCTTAACTCTGAATCCAAGACTTGATTCTCATTAGTGTCCAATCTACCAAAGGTGGTACTGAATGGAAAAAGAAAGGAAAGAAGAAAGGAAAGAAGGCAAAGAAAAAGAAAAAGGAGAATTCAGGAAGAAGAATTCAATTCACTACCGAAAGATGAGCCTCAAAACTGCTTTTCACTAATACAGTTAAATCGAGCATTGGAGCCTAACTAACTATTAATTAACTGCCTTAGCTTTCTAGTTTATTCTTCTTTGTGGCATTGCTCCCTCTTTAAGAAAGCTATGCGCTCAAGGGCTTGAGATATTTTGTTGTAATGGAAACATATTAATCCTCTCTTGTAGCTTCAACTTCGGAAAGTGTGACCAATGTATAATAATAAAATAGGTATTTATGAATTCTTGCGTTTGCCTAAATGGTAAGCCACGATGCAAAACTTTTCCTTCTTCATCAAAAGGTAGTGGATTTTAGAGTAAACTTGTCAGTGGAGTCGATGTGTTTTTTGAACAACGGCACATAGAAAGCGGGATGGATAAATTCTTCATAGGTCACCCGGGCTTGTAGCCATCTTTTCTATTACCTGAAAATGTCCATCAAAGTTGCGATTAAGCTTCCAAATTCTGATCTTGGAGAGGGAGAGTAGCCTCTACGGTTTTAACAACCACTCAGTTGAAAATGCTGTCCACTTTTGTGCTTGTCTGCAAGCTGTTTCGTGAAGTGCCGAGCTTCACAGAAATAAGTTTTGAAGCGGTGCTCGAAATGCTGCCCTTCATGCAACATTGTTTCACTCCTATGACTGTGGATGATAGAAAGAATACATTGGCATATGTGAGCAGGTTGATATACATGAAACGCCTCAAGTGGTGTCCTGGCAATAGTACTATGATGGTTGGTGCTGTATCACCCCTTTGCAATTGCTAACCATCCAATCCTTTGTCTGGGAAACGTTTCACGCATGCAGACGTTGCTGGTTTTTTTTAATATTGAAGACATTCGTTCATCCCAGTCACTTTTGCCACAATTGTGCGTTCACTTCGTCCATCTGTCTATGAGTGGTAAACTACGCTGACATGTTATTCAACTCCCAACATGTAAGAAACTCTAGGAGAAAAAAAATTGCCTGTCTCCAGTGATGCTGGAAGGAAGTCTGTGGAGCTTACAAACCAACTCAAAAGAAGTGTGTGTAAGAACGCAAAAGGGTGAGATTATGATGAGGCAAACAGGGGGCATTTGGCAGAGGCCATGGGCCTCGGAGACGGGCGAAGACAGTCTGCATAGCATGTTTGGTTGTTAATTTGAGTAGACGCCAGAAATGGGGTTAGAATGATGGGAAAGTGAAGCGAGAGGGCTCCAGTGATTGATGGATACAAGATGAGGTTTTCACTTGTCTCCAAATTTCGTGAACATGGATAAATGGATAATATACTTTTGTGGGTTGGAAATGGATTAGTAGGATTAGAGCTTGAGGCCACTAACGTTGTCGTGGAAAGCATGTCCGTTGCATTTCGTAAACGGTTACGTTTTGGACTCCACGCGACGATCAGTTAAATTTTTCGTCTTGTGAACTGTGAATTTAGCAGCTGTTCAGCAAATTTTTGCTTGGTTACTTGTAACTTGCTTCAGATCCATTAGTGCCTATGTGAATACACAGCACGTCCCCTGAATTCTGTGGTCTCGTGTATTTGAAACATTGCTCTCAATCCATCTCTTGGTTTATAAAAGCTCGCATTTCTAGAGCTGCTAAAATAACTGTCTGAGTATGACTCTGTCGAGCAAAACATCAATCTTTCTGACAACCCACCTTGCAACATTAATTATGAGGCTCATATTTTTGTCCTGAAGTAGCTACCCTGTTGACGATTACAGAAGTATAGATCCTTGGTTTATTTTGTCCCTTTCTACCCCCAATTTTTCTTTCTTCAACATCACCGTTGTTTAAACTTGGTGCTTGTTGAAAATTAAATATGACAAATGTAATGCAGGCCACAAGGTCAGAGGCTGGACTTGAGCCCTTCTCTCTAGCATTGGGTCTTGCGACTTGGGCAGTGTTCGACAAGTTCACTGTCTAGGAACTTTAAAAAAAATATGAACAAGGGATCAAAACTTGAGAATGTCTGAGATTTATCTTAGAATTGTAGCTGTAAACTAGCTATATACTAAAAGACAAGAATCGCCCATGAATTTCTCCTTGTGCTTTGTCTTTTGGTTTTTGTGCTACTAATTGAAATATATTCTTTGGCCTTGTGGATGATACTGCGCTTGGTGCATTTGTGGTGTATTTATATCATATGATGAAATTGCGATAAATGTCACAATATTAATATTCAATAAAATTTTATAGTTTTTAATATAAAATTATAATATTTATCACAATATGAGGCATTCGATGTAAATGTAGGTAGATCATATTCTTTAGTGACACGTTGATTGGTCTTGTTTTCCATAAATCACTGAGACAAGGTTGTGGTGTAGCTTTTTTGAAAGATAAATTGAATAAGAAAAAGTATTTCTGTCAAGTCTTCCCACTCAAGCAAGAAGTAAAATTTTATGCAGTGAGATTAACAGTGAATGTCAATTTCTTTACCAAAGTTTCCAAGATTATTGACTTAATTCAAAACTCTGCATGTGTAAAACAAATGATACGAAAGAAAAGACTGGAGTATTTTACTACTGTTAAGCATGATTTAGATCTCACTACACAGACATCTGCCTACCTTATTTCCTCGTGTCCTGATCAAGACAACATGACCCTTAGACAAAAGTCATGGAAACCGTTGAGAATCTCTGCCACTTGCTTTAGTACGATGGATCTGCTCAAATCTTTTTCTTTATTTATTTATCTTTAAACAAAAACTTTGACAAAAGTCTGACAAAAAAATAAAATTAAAACGAAGTGACTACCCTATAATAATGCCCTTGCTCTTCACCATAGAAACTATCTCCCTTTGTCCCTCTCGCCCAAGACTGCAAATGGACAAAACAAGATTCAATCTCAACACTGCTGTTCTGTCCACCTTCTTGTTCTTGTTAGTACTCTCATGCTTGGAATCTGTAAGTTCATAATCCTCGCCAGTCTTCTTCTGCTTTATTTTTTGCCACATTCTTCTTCTGTTGTTACTGTCTCTTGTCTTTGTCGACTTTATACAGTCTCATGCGCTCTGTATTCTTGCAGGTGCACGCATTGGACGAACCAAATGCCAGTCCAAAACAGTCGATCTCTTCCATCAAAGAAAATCCATTCGCAGCCAAAGCTTCAGTGATTCGGTATTGGAGCAAACAAATCTCCAACAACCTCCCCAAATCCTCATTTCTACTCTCCAAAGCTTCGCCGTTGTCTGCCACAGAATCCGCATTCTTTGCCAAACTCGCCTCTCAGAAGTCCCTCTCTTCCCACCTCTCCGCCTTCTGCTCCGCCGCCAACTTGTTCTGCTTCCTCGACTCGAAGCCCGCCCTCGAAAGGCACAAGGGGGACGCGAACTTTGCCGTCTACACCAACAAGCAGTTCGCCGACTACGGAAACGCACGCCTCGGAGGGGTTGACCAGTTCAAGAACTACTCCGACGGCGTCAACTTCCCTACCGGCTCCTTCGCCAGGTACAGCCGGAGCTCCACCGGCCGCCGCGAGGACTTCACAGGCTACGCAGACGACGGCAATGTGGCGAGCTCTAACTTCACTTCTTACGGCACCAGCGCCACCGGCGGCTCTGGAGATTTCAACAACTACATGGCGCGGGTCAACGCTCCCGACCTCCGTTTCACGTCTTACGACTCCGACGGTAACGGCCACAAGCTGTCCTTTGGGAGCTATTCAGATGACACGAATTCCGGGAACCAAGGCTTCACGAGCTACGGCAAGCACGGCAATGCAGTGCCTGTTGAGTTTACCAGCTACGGTGACATGTCAAACGTCGTCGGGTCAACGTTCAAAGGGTATGGCGAGTCGGGTAACGCTGCTAACGATTCGTTCAAGAGTTACACCACTAACGCCAACAATCCCAGCAACAATTTCAACAGCTATGGGAGCGGTGGCAGTGGAGGGACTGACACTTTCACTAGTTACAGAGATTCAGCTAATGCGGGGACTGATACATTTCAATCATACGGGAAGAATTCCAACTCAGGCAAAGCAAACTTTGTGAACTATGGGAAGTCATTCAATGTTGGATTTGATACCTTCAAAGAGTATGGAAAGGGGGGAATGCATCAGTCAGTTGGATTCAAGATCTATGGTGTGAACAACACCTTCAAAGATTATGCCAAAAAGGGTGTCACATTTGCCCAGTATACCAAGCCAGGAACCAGCCAAGTTGAATCAACAAAGGTCAGGGACAAGGCCATGAGTAAGGGCGTGGAAGAGGGTAAATTCTTTAGGGAAAGCACGTTGAAAGAAGGGACAGTAATGAGAATGCCTAACATCCAAGATTGGATGCCCAAAAGATCATTTTTGCCCCGGACTATTGCATCCAAGTTACCATTTTCGAGCAATGAGCTAATCGAGCTCAAACGAACTTTCCAAGTAGAGGACAACTCGAGTATGGAGCACGTGCTGATGAACGCCCTGGCGGAGTGTGAGCGTGCCCCGAGCCCCGGTGAGACCAAGCGGTGCGTAGGGTCCGTGGAGGACATGATTGATTTCGCAATATTGGTTTTGGGTGGCAATGTGGTGGTCAGGACCACAGAGAATGTGAAGGGATCTAGCCAAGATGTGATGATAGGGAATGTCAAGGGAATAAACGGTGGAGGGGTGACAAAATCGGTGTCTTGCCATCAGAGCTTGTACCCCTACCTGCTGTACTACTGCCACTCAGTACCAAAAGTTAGAGTTTATGAAGCAGCCATTCTTGAATTAGAGACCAAGGTCAAGATCAATTATGGAGTGGCCATATGTCATCTGGACACGTCAGCCTGGAGTCCAGGTCATGGTGCTTTTTTGGCACTGGGGTCTGGCCCTGGCCTCATTGAGGTTTGCCATTGGATTTTTGAGAATGACATGACCTGGACCACAGCTGATTGATGCACAGACAATTAGTTTGAGATGGTGCTCTCTGGTTGCATGTTTAGAAAAATAATTGTATTTCGGCCTCTTGATAACCACCTGTCAAGCCTATGGCTTAACTGGTTTTTTATATCATACTACTTATTGCTAGCTCTTGATGAAGTCTCCTGGATTGAAGTCTCATAGATTGCTTTCATAAAGTATCTAATGATCTTAACATAGAAGGTATATTTGATGAAGAAATTGGAATTTGAAAGATGTGAAATGAGGTTACTTTATCTGCCTTACAATCTGGTCCATGCACACACTTACATATGATATTTCATTCTCATTATGCTCCAATGCGCATGCTGTTCTGTTGACCAATCTGCAGCAAAAGATGAAAGAAGAAAAAGCAGACATTATGTCCAAAAAAAAAACAATTATTCTCCAACTTTGAGTACTGCTAAAGAAAAGAAGCCCAACAAAAATGTTCCCTGCAAAGTTCATTCATACAGCAGCAGCATTGAGTCTCTTGCATGCGAGCAAGTGGAGTTTTCCCTTTGTAGGTGACAAAAAATGGAGGGACCATTTTTCATCTTTGGTCATCATCCAACTGATTTATGCCTTAAGGTTCTCATTTCCTTCAACGAATTTATTTACTTTTTGTGTTGATAAAATATTTGATATTATCACATCAAGATTTATTAGTCAATAATTAAGAGCTACATTCATCAATAATCAACAAAATATATTAACTATGAGATGATAAACTAATTTACATAAATGAGATTATCCAAACCTACACGTTTGATGGTAATTCAATTTTTATATGTTTATTATAGATTCTGGCTAGGCAAATCTTAATTTCTTTTATTTTTACTTTTTTTTCTTTTTCCTTTATTGAGCAAAGTGATTATAACTGTAACAAGAATTAATTAATCTTTTGAACATTACACCGTGTGTCAAAAAAATGAGTTATTCAAGTAGATGAATAAGATTACATAATAAAATTTCTAAAAATGTTAATAACGACGATATGTAAGTAATTAATATTGAAGAAGTTTGTTAACGTATTTTAAGGTAAAATAAGATGTTTCTTTGACTATATAAACATTTATATCAGACAGTATTTTATCTTATTGTTTTACAAAATATGTTCTCAAAAATATTTTATAAATTTTCTCAATATCACACCCCCCTGGAATATAGGCATTCATATAATTAAAATAAATCCTGTTTTGCCAAGTAGCAAGAGCTTTCTGAATTATAATATTAAAAAATGCGGTGTACTCATAAGTAATGATTTTTTCGTGAGTTCATGAAAAACTTTTTTATATATATTTGGACATATATTTATTTTTATAGATATTATACAAAAATGTACAATGAAGTCAATTGTTATTTTTACTTTCTATGAACAATTCAAGATTTCCTTTGGAGTCATCATCCGGAGTACATACAAAAAACATTTGATAAATAAATGATTATTTATTTGATAATTAAATGATTATTAATGTAAAATATAAATTTTATACCATTGATAAGTAAGTATGAGCGAGAACAAAATTCAAAAAAATAATAAATTAAAAAATAACCGAAAATAATAAAATAAATATTAGGGGTTGAATACACACACACACATAGTTAAGGAAATTTTAGAAAGTATACATTTAGTAAAAAAGAAAAAAAATAGGCTATTAATTTTATTTAAAAAGAAGGGATTGATTATTACTGTCTATGATCTGCAAAGTTGAATATGTTATGCTATTTAAGTTAATTAAATATTATTTTGAAGAATAAAATTTAATAAAGGCACAATGTAAGATTATAAAAATTATAGATAATAATATTATAAAGAGTCGTAATATAAAACAATTTAGGCATGGGTACTATTTTTTATATTCTTGAAAAGACCATGTCATCCGTTTACTGCTCAGTGAACCATTTAAACACCAGGACTATAATGATAAAAAATATTTAAATAATCATGCCTATTAAATATAATCATCAAAGATTAATTAATTGATATAATATTTTTATCTTTTTAAAATAATTATATAAACTAGTAATTTTGGTATACTAGTGCACTTAAGTTGATATGTTATAAAAAAATAATTACTTAATTTATTTTATTTGTAGTATAAATTAATTTATTTAAATATTTATTTTATACTTATGTTAAAAAAAGATTATACTTAAAATAATAATAAAAAGGTAATTTTTTCATCATTAAGTTGATGATAAGAGACATATTTGTAAACTTATTTACTGTAATCATGTTAAAACTAAACTCTTAATAGTATAAATATAGATATAACATAAATTAATTTGAAAAAAATGGTATATGTGCAAATTTATTTGGTGCAGCTCAAGTAGCCTCAAACTTTTAATAATATAGTATAAATTATAATCTCATTCAAGAAACTCAACATAGTTTTATTGATAAAATTTTATGTGTGTGTATGTATATGTATATGTATATATACACGTCTCATTGACCTTTGGATTCATTTTGCAATAAGATGAGTCAATTTTTCAACTCTTTTGACTAATTTATTACCGTTTCTTTGTTTATTTTTATTTTACTATTTTTTTAGATCTTATTATCTATTATAATAATTCATCTGCTTAATTAAATTTTCATAAAATTTCTAAGTCATTAGCTATCACAATAAAAAAATAATTAAATAGGATGATCAATAGTGACAATCGTTTTCTTTAAGCTGTCGTATATATATGGACTATATCTATATTATCTATATTTATATTATGTTATTATTTTAATAAGGCTTTTGGTTACTCAAAATAAAATTACATAAACACCCTTTTTAAAAAAATTTCTTTCTTTCTTATCCTTTCTTATTTCTTTTTTCCACTAACTAATTTCCTTTATTTTTTTTGTACAATGAAAATTTCCCACTTTCTATTTTTTTTATCTTTCTTTACTTTATTATTTTTCTACTTTTTAAAAATATTTATACTATATTATTAAAAAATACAATTTTCAGAATATAAAATGCGAAATTGCATAGTTATCTTTATTTAAATCCTTTTTTTCCCATCATTTTTTTAACATATTATTTTTATTTATATTTTTATCTCAAATTTTAATTCTTTTGATTATTTTAATTTTTAGTTAGAAAAATTAATATAATTTTTAAAAGCTAATATATTATTTAAAATACAATAATTTTATAATTTATGTATGGATTCGTATGCTCATGTAGTGTGCAATTTTTATTAATGTATTAAATATTTGAATCCACCTTTATTGCACGTTGTAAAATGACACATTTATCTTATTTAGTTATACAATATGGAATTATACATCTACTCTAGTTAATTTAGCATCCTTTGTTATTTTCTCTCCTTCACTTCTCTATTTTCTTCTAATTTTTCAGTATTGGTGTTTTCTTTCAATTTCTTTTCATCTGTATTTTTAAATTTTCTTACTTTAATTATTTTTGTATTTTAAATTTTGAATGCTATTTTTTAGTATTTAAAATATAATAACTTTACAATCTATAAATAATTTTACTCACACCTAGGGAGTGTGCTAATTTACTTGTTATTATTGGTTGATAAGGTGTTTTGGTTGCATAATATAAAGTTACAATTATCCTAATTTTAATATTTCTTAATTTTTCTATCAATTTTCTTTTAACTTATTGTTTTTATCTGTATTTGTTTTCAAATTTATCTGTTAATTCTTTAGCTTTTTCTCATTTTCTTATTTTAAATATTTTTACTTTCAATTTTAATATTTTATTTCTATTGTTTAATACATAATTTTATAATTTATAAATCAATAATACACATAAAATTTACAACTTCCTTTTTTTCTAGATTTAATTATTTGTCTTGTTGGTATGACAGAACCCTAACCCGATAAAGACCAAAGGAGTCCCCTGTTGACTTAAACTCAAGAGATGATGATAAGATTTAAGATTGTGACAGACTAAACAATACAAGCCACCTTATATTTAATCCATCACCCAAAATTTCCTATTTTTATTTTTCTTGTTTTTGGATGGACAACACCCACAAATCCAATGGCAACTCAAAAAATCTCACCTCCATGTAATAAACACCACGGGTTAATTGCCAAATCACAATAACAATAAAAGAAATTTGGTGCATGCCGACTTCAAATGGTTGAGTCGGATAAATTAATTATTTAATAAGAGTAATTATATGTTCATCATGATCGATAAAAAGTTAGTAATAAAACACAAATCTTGTATAAAATAAATAAAATAATGAAAAACTAATCCCACGTAACAAAAATAATAAAAAAATCTTTTAAAATAATAAGAATGAGTTTTTATATTATCATTCTAATTGATCACGGAGGAATTTTCGTATACAGATCGAATTTGGTATTCGTTTCAGAATCAATGAATAAATAGATGGTTTCTATGATGTGATGTATCAGAGAAAAAGAAAAGAAAAGACAATTACACCATCAATGATTCCATTGAGTTTTTTCTTATTTCCTTTTTTCAAGATGTGATTAGGATTCTCACAATAATTTATAATTGATTGCAAAACCCAATTTAAAACTATTTGAAAATTTTCTTGAAAAAAAGACTATTTAAAAATTCATACTAGTCTCAATTTTTCGTAGTGTTTTCCTGAAAATTATTTTTTTCCCGATATCCGACACGTATTTGTTTAGCATTTAAGTCTCAATTCCCCCCGTTGATACCTTTCTAATAAGGTTTCTCTTTTTCATATTTTAATATCACCCATTTTTTCCCCCTTCCAATGGATAATTAATCTAAAAACCATCCTGGATGGAAAGAAGTCTGCATAGTATTGCTGCAATTTGTCTTCAATTATTTGTTATTTTTTTCTTATCTGATATGATTATAGCATAGAAAATAAACTTGTCACCATTTTTATCGTTTTAATTATGAGCATCAAATATTTGTTGTCATCCAAAGCTAATGAATTGCAAGAGCGTGGATAGAAATAGTAAAACCATCTTATAATATTTTATTAAAATTTATAATTATAATTTATTAAAGTTATCTTGATATAATAAATTTAAGAAATAAGTCAAATATTATTAATAAAATATAATTTATAAATACTTGTATCCTTTTTAATATATAAAACAAATTAATTTATAAAAAAATTGAAAATAAGTTAGAAATGACTAACTTATTTTCAAAAAATTATATGTTTCAAATATCTTATTTTCATAGTTTATAAGTTCTTTTAAAAAAAATCAAACACTTATAAAAAGGTTTATATGCTTTAAAATATTTTATAATATATTTTAAAAAATTCATAAACTTACTCAAATACCATTCTTGCCAGTTTGGGATATCAATATGTAGTCCTTCACTTCTGACAATTTGTATAATAAGGATCTTTTGCAGCCATATTTGAACTTCTATTGTAAGATTAGTCATAAAATTAAATTACTAAAACAATCGTACTTGATTTCATGTTTTCTTCTATTATTATTATTTTTAATTGCTTTCTTTTTATCATTTTATTTCTTTTTCTTTTATGTTTGTGAATTTTTAATATGTTTTTAAATTTTAAATAACAACAACATAACAAACAAAAACAGCAACAACAGAAATAACTCGAAAACATATACCAATGTTATATTTTTTTATTGTACTCTTATTCGATTTTTTTTATATTATTTTGTGCCGTTTATCTCTCCTATCTATATTGATATAATTTTGTTCTTCATTACATCAATAAAAATATAATATTTTATAGATATATTATATTTGCAAAAGTGTGTTATTTTGTTCGATTATAAATTATAGAAAGAAAATACATATACAAAATATTTATTCAATAAAAATAAAAATGTAATTGTGACAATACTTTATATTTAAAAGTTTAAATACGCACATCAAGCTTACGAATATTGCTAGGATATAAACTATACGAACACACACATGAATATAATTATATCATTTATGTCGAGTTAATTTATCCTATTGCATGATATTGAAACATCAAATTTTAAGAAAATTTCTCCTAGTCGTACTTGTTGAAATATATTTCAATTTTAATATTGAGAATCCATATAAAATATTGTTAGTACACAAACATCAATCAAACGGAGCCATGTATAACAAAGACTGAAAATATCTTATCCTATCAAAGCTAAAATATTTCTAGACGAAAAAAATTGATTAGCATGTCGCGTGAATCCAATCATGCATCTTCAAATGTCTCTTAAGGTTTTGGAACTTATGTTTCAATTTACAACATTTTATCCAACTACACTTCCAAATATATAATTTAATTTTTTTTTTCAAATTTTCATTCAAAATTTCTTTTTTTTACATTTATAATAAATTAATTATTTTTCAATTGTTATACATGTTTACAATCAAATCAATATTTATACTTATATATATACACACATATTTATATTTATACCCTAAAAACTAATAATTGTCCTAATATACTAGCTATCACATCATTTTATGGGTATAAAATATTTTATACATATATTTAAATAAATTAAATTTTTTAAATATTAAAAACTTACAACTAAACATATTATTGCTCCTCTGAATATAATTCCGGCCGACCATTATCTCCCACCAAACCCCCATTCCAAATATAACCTAATCATATTGACTTAGGCAAGAAACTGAGTGACATAATTGTGAAGCAAGGGTTACGTTCGTGCTTGGTGCCAACAAAATTCAATGCACCTTTTCAAAGCATGCATTTTAGATAAGATCAATAATACTACGATATATCATTGTGGGGGACAAACTTATCCTTGCATGATGAGTCTTTTAATCAAATTTCTACTAATAAGTCTGAAACGAGATTCATGTCACACTGTCCAAGTGAGTGAATATTTAATCGAATTAGTTGTTGTCAAAACCTTATTAGTATATCATTTAATTACGTTATATCATATTCTCGTTTAAGCGACTTAGCTGCAATCAAATTAATTATTTATTACAAACACAAGTTGGGTAAATTTTATTTTGACAATTTAATTAAAAATGCTTGACCTCAACGACTCCTAAGATCTGTAGCTGTAAAATAATATTGAGAACAGGATTGGTTTGACCTTTCCACACCTGAGAAATTGGACTGTCACTCACTTTGTCTTGATTAATCAATTGATGCATTTATTTCGTTTTGCAAGCGCGTGCTCTTGCACTCTCTCTCTCTCTCTACACTTGACACTTGACATTGGAGGGACACTTTTGTCGATAATTATTCAAATTAATTAACAATATCCTTTTGTGTATAAATTTTATATTATTTGAAATAAAGAAATTTGAAAAATAAAAAAAAAAAGAAAAAAAATATAACAAATATAAATTGAAAGGAAAAGGTGAAAGAAGAAAATATAATAAACTAAAATTAGGAAAAGGGAGTGAAATAAAAAAGATATAATAAATTAAAATTGAGAGAGTAAAGTGAAAAAATATTAAAATTAAAGGGTGTTTTAGTCTTCTTACGTTGTGGCAGTCAAAGATGGACTTAACCATAAGCAGCTTTTATACACTCATTGCATTGCATGTGTAATAAAAAAATATTTTATATATAAATTATTTAAATAAAATATATTTTTACGTTATTGATATAATATAATTATATTGATGGAAACTATATGAAAAAATGTAAAAAATAAAATAGGGCTATACTATTAAATACCAATTTAAAATAATTATTTTTTAATGAAACAGATGGTATATTTTTAGTAATAAACTCTTTATTTTATTTTTATTACACTGAAAAGAGAGAGAGAGAGGTTGTTATGATTGAATTTGTGAAAAAGTGTAATTTAGAAAATCTATTAAATGCCCTAAAGTAGCTATTATGTATAATATAATTCTTTGTAATGAAAGCTAGATGTTATGTTTTTACCATTAAAATCTCTATCTTGTTAGTTTTTTTTAACATTAAAGAATAGTAGAAAGTGGCTATTATTGTATTTAATAAAAAAATTTAACTTTAAATAATTTATTAAAAGATAAAAAAAAGAATGTAATGTTTTCTAAATAGCATACACACATATATGTATATGTAATATAATTTAAAAAACAAGAAAGAAATGCCACGCGTTAATTTTTTTTATTATCTATCATCCCATGAAAATAGTGTTGAGATCCTTCGGCACATTTGGAAGACTGTAAATAAAGTCGAAATCCCAGTTACAAAAATGTTATTTTACAGTGATTGACTACGTTCAACTTAAAAATATTGGGCTGAATAAATTCTTTTATGCGAGTTAATTACAATTTCTCAGTAATGTTCTCCGAATCATAAAATGAAAATATTTTTTTCAAGATTGCATATAGATTATTTTTAATATTTAATAAAAAACCCCAACTCCAATTTTAAAAACCCTCATCTATGTTTAGATGCTAATAGACTTTTGTTGAATCAAATACACACTTTCAAACACAGTATGTCACAATAACACTTTTTTTTTCAATCTAAATTTCATGCTATTCTTAAATTTTCACACTAATTTTCCTTCCAACAAAATCTGCGTCCAAACAATCATAGCTCGGCTTGTACATTTTTCTTCAGACATGCTTTAATTATTACACATTACTTTTTTGCTCTTGTATTATAAAATTATAAAGAACACACCCAAAATCCAAAACTAACGTAATCAAGAAAAAGTCAAATGTCTGGATAAATATAGGATTAGTGTTGGGAGATGAATTTGTTGAATGAGTAGGAAAGGAAATAGTGGGTCAACAAGCAAGTTGGCCTCAGGCAATTCCATGTGCCCACATGGCGCTGCTCGCTCGTAATACACCACTATTATTCACACACACGCTTCTCGCCCTCTCTCCGTTGTCTTATCATTTTCCCTCTCCATTAATCCTCTCTTTGACATAGCAGAAGTACGAAGAAGAAAAGGCCAAGAAAATCCTAGCACAGATTTATGCATATGTATGTCTATGAGTAAATAAGCAACATCATTAAAGAGGGCATCGGTGCGAGAAATTCTGAGAAATGGAGAAAGGCAGTAATGGGTTTGTGAGGGCAGATCAGATAGATTTGAAAAGCTTGGATGAGCAGCTTGAGAGGCACCTAAGCAGGGCGTGGACTGTGGAGAAGAACAAGAAGAAGACTCAAGATGATTTGTCCATCCCTAGCACCGCCTTCGGTGCCGTCTCCGTCGCCCCCGCCCCAGTCCCCGCCGCCGCCGCCACCACCACGGCCAGGAGGCAGAGGCAGGAGTGGGAGATCGACCCCTCTAAGTTGATTATTAAAGGCGTCCTTGCACGTGGCACCTTTGGGACTGTACACCGTGGCGTCTACGACGGTCAGGATGTTGCCGGTCAGTCACCGCCTTGTCTCTCTTGCACCCTCCCCTTTCAGTTAAAATTTTCAGCTTTTTTTAAATTTCCGACTTTTCTTTTTTAAAATTTCTTTCTCTTCTTTTCTTGGCTTACCTTGTTGTCATTTTCTGTTATTGTTATTATTACCAAGGTATGATTGTCCTCTGTTATGTTATTATAGTTGATAGTGCAGAAGTTCTAATCTGATTATTTGTTGGAATAATTTATTGTTGACCGACTAAATATATAACCTGGATTAGAATAGTATCAAAGTGAGTGTATCGGTCCAGTATTAATTTAGTGGGCCTTTTTGATAAGTCAACTTTCAGGGTTGCATCCCTCGGTGCAGGTAGTGGCAAAAACTGTTGCCTTTTTTGGTTTCCTTTATATCTTTTCTTTCCTTCCATTGTGTGCCCTGTGTTTGGGGATGGACTTGCACAATGAATGCTTTGGTATGGAATCCGTGACTTGTGGCACGGGTTTGGATTGGATTTGGAGGTGTCTGCATAACTTGGGCTCGTATTTCTCAGCTTTCATGTGATTCAACCAGTGCTTTTAGGTTTTACTTTTTTATCTCAACAGAGAAATAGAAAACAGTTGTTTAGTTGGGAAACATAACAGGTCTATTCTTTTAACTGAAGCAATAAGTTGAAGTCACATTAGTTGGAGAAACTTGTGCCTATGATATAGCAATAAGTTGAAGTCATATTAGTTTAAGAAACTTCTGGCTATGATATGGGATCTTGACTTCCAGCCTAAATACAGTTTTCCAGGGGTTTAGTGATATTAAATTCAATAAAGTCGTAAAATCTTCTATGTTTATTTTTAAATTTTGGTATGTGTTTTTAAATGTTTTTATTTCGAGAATTGTGTAAAGGTAAAAGAAAGAAAAAAATGAAATTTAGAATGTGTAATAATTGAGTGTGTTTTTGGAATCCAACATTTGAAAACGAATATAGCCCTCGTGATTATGAGGCCCCAAGTTAAGTTTTAATCTTCAGGGAAAGATTGGCTTTAGTTCTTGTTTTAGGGTTTATAAGTGTTCTTTCAGCCATTTAGTCATCCTATGTAGTGTTGGTTAACTGACTATATGATCATTGATTTGCTCAAACGAGAGAAAATTCTTTCTTTAAAAGGCGAAACTTTTGATTTGGTGAATGAAGTCATTTCCTGATAAAGAGTTCTGAATAATATATGCTGTATTGACTATGAAAATGTGCTTGCACAAAAAAGAAAAAATGCCATGGAGCGAGTGGAAACGTCGAGCAACCGAAAAGCACAACATTCAATCGTTCATGAATGGATAAATTGTTATTAGTGATTGGATCTCACCAATTTTCTAAGTATCATTGATCGTCTGATTTGTGCTTAAGCTAATACTCGATAATTGCAATTAAAAAATAAAAATTAAAGAAAAGAAAAAGTTGAATATTATATATCTTTTATGTTTAACATGTTATAAGAATGGCCAAAGATCAATTCTCATCAAGAAGAATAGATTCCCCCAAGTATTATGAGATTTGCATTGGTTCCATTCTGTGGATTAATGAATGGTTCGAATTGCAGAGAGCTCAGGGGAGAAGTAATGTCTTCATATCCCCTCCTTTTCAGAGTTAATTTAGTAGTCAACCATGTGAAGGGAGGAGACTGTAAAGAAACTAAAGGTACACTTCTGAAGGATCCATGAAATAGAAGTAAGATAAAAATGAGATTTACTGCCGTATTAAATATGATGCTTAAAATCTAGCATGATGGGAATGCAGGGCCATATGGTTGTGGAACTTTGACCTTTGCCACTTTAGTTAAACTTGGTATTCATTGCTGTTAGAATTCCTGGGAATAATTTAGTTCATTAACATTTAAGGACTACACAAGTCAATAATGTTCTAAATAAAGGATGGCTAATGTTCATTTGGTAAAACATGGTTGTTTATTTACTTTTAGCTATATCTCTAGATATTTAGTATTTTTGATTCACATACCTCTGGCGCACATTGGGCTCAAATGTATATGTGGGGAGTAATACACAATTCTTTCGCTGTCCGGATTTTTTGGTTGATCATTCCTGTTACTGGATATTGCTGTTGCCAATGTTCCCTGTTTCTCTATGTAATTGTCACCATTTGTTGTTGTCATTATTAACAGTTTGGTACCTTCCTATGATCCTCAGTTAAACTGCTGGACTGGGGGGAAGAGGGCCACAGGACAGAAGCTGAAATAGCTTCCTTGAGAGCAGCTTTTACACAAGAAGTTGCAGTGTGGCATAAACTTGATCATCCTAATGTAACGAAGGTGATATCTGTTTCTAAGTCCTTGCGCTTATCTTTGAAATTATCCCAAGAAATGCACCACATTAGGTGTCTCTCAGCTCCACGTTTTCCTGGTTACATCTGATAAAGATCACGGTAGTGAAGTTATTAAGGAATGGATAGCTTAACTAAGGATGCAACACCACTCTTCTTTGATTTACTGAGTTTGTTTGTCCAAATTATTTGGGGTTAGGAACCAAGAAAGCATGCTGGGAGTGACCATAAATACCTTGATGTTGTCACTCTATAGGTTTAAGTCTACTTGTTTGTTATTGGAGCAAAATGAATCAATTTCATGCTTGCCTAACTTGTTACACAAAAGATCTGTTTTTGAGCTTGATACTGTGTTCCTTGAGCTATTTACTGATTTGAAAGAGACCAAATCTTCCTATTATTTGTCTAATGTTTTTCTTAATTTGCAGTTTATTGGTGCAACAATGGGCTCTTCAGAACTTAGCATTCAAGCAGAGAATGGTCCCATTAGCATGCCTAGTAATATATGTTGTGTTGTTGTGGAGTATCTGCCCGGAGGAGCCTTGAAATCTTACCTCATAAAGAACAGGAGAAAGAAGCTAGCATTTAAAGTAGTTGTGCAGATGGCTCTTGATCTTGCTAGAGGGTAACTTGCATCTAACCCTTTTCTACAAAAAAATTTTTCTGTGATTAGTTTTGTTGATTATTCCCTATTAATATAGAGAGGTGCGTTTTCACAGGAATTAAAGTTTACTTTTTTCCACTTTGTAGGCTAAGTTACCTTCACTCTCAGAAGATCGTTCATAGAGACGTCAAGACAGAAAATATGTTGTTGGACAAGAGTCGGACAGTCAAAATAGCTGATTTCGGGGTTGCTCGTGTTGAAGCCTCAAATCCAAACGACATGACAGGGGAGACTGGAACCCTTGGTTACATGGCTCCAGAGGTATATATATGATAGCAATTCATCATGTAATTTTGTCAATTTGGCTCATTCCTGGAGTACTTAACATATAATGATTTCATCACCTGTTCAAGTCCATTGCTTTAGTTTCCATTTTCAAAAAGAGAAGAAAAGAAAAGCCACCGGTTTTATTAAAGAAGCCGTGTCTGCAAACAATGAACTGCAGGTTCTCAATGGCAACCCCTACAACAGGAAATGTGACGTGTACAGCTTTGGCATCTGTTTATGGGAGATATATTGTTGCGACATGCCATATCCTGATCTCAGTTTCTCTGAGATCACATCAGCAGTTGTCCGACAGGTAACATTTCCACATCTCCTCTTCTTCCAGAAGCTTATTAGGCTTCCTTTTGCTTTGCCTTGTTCATCACTCTGGTTGACATACTGCCCACAGAATTTGAGGCCCGAAATACCTAGATGCTGCCCGAGCTCCCTCGCCAACATCATGAAGCGATGCTGGGACGCCAACCCCGACAGGAGGCCTGAAATGGACGAGGTGGTTTCCATGTTGGAGGCCATTGACACATCCAAAGGTGGTGGGATGATCCCCATCGACCAGCAGCAAGGCTGCCTCTGTTTCCTCAAGTATCGCGGCCCTTGAGAAAATCGGACATGTACAACAACTAGATACCGTATATAAGAAATGATATCTCAATTTCTGCACTGAGAAAACTGGAATTCCTGAAGCAGAATGAATATATGTTTGATATAGTGGTGGATATATATAGAGGCCTGTTTTCATCAACATTCTGTCATTATTATTAATACAGTTTATACTCTTCTGAATGAGTTCTCCAGCTGTCTTATATCTGGTGGATTTGGTCGCCCAAACTTCCCCCTGACATTAACTAATATATCATATCCATAGCAAAATTGGAAAATTAAATCATGTTATATACACTCATGATCTATAACCGGAGCCCTAATATCTTGAGCTTAACTACTAGACTACACAAATGTCATTTCTGCACCCCAACTGAATTATGACGGAAAAAACCAGATTCAATATGAATATATGTACATGCAAATCTATCTGTAAGTACATTTTACACAAGCTTTAGTACAATGAATGAAGAACTAGACAGGAAATATTTGGTGCCTGGTGGTTGGTTGATTAGGGCTGGAGCTCAACCCCTGATTGGTTGCTGGCACTCTCCTCTTCGTTGCATTTGGTGGTCTTGTAGTAGGTTGCGTATAGGATTAATTGTACTAGTCCAGAGATGGTGCCCAAACTATTTGGAACCTAGGAAAACCAGAATGTGTTTTTCTTTAATTTATGTAATAAAATAGTTTCTTGCGTAATTTCAGTCAGAAATAAAAGAAAAAAGGGAGAAAGACTGCATCCAGTAATGTGTATGTCGTTACCAAGACGAAGGGATCAATCTTGATGATTGCGTAGATTGACCAAACTATCCCATTCGCAAAGTTGGCCAGTGATAGATAAAATGGCATGTATTTGACACTCTTTGTCTTTAAAACCCGTTTCTGTAGAATTTGAACATTAATCACTAATGAAGGTAATTTTTCGAATCAAAGAATAAAATTAAAAATAAATGGCCAAGTATGGAAAAAAGAAAAAAAATTGATCATCGTACCATGACAGTAAGGGGCGATGCGTACATCATAATGTTCAAAATAATGCACACTATTCCGACCAGCAAAGACCTGCTGTCGGTGCCGTGCAGACACAGCATGGTTATGAGCGCCACCGCCGCCACGAACACGGCCTCCACCAGCAGTGTAATCAGAATCTTGCTCTGAAAATTTCCGATTAAATTTTCAGATAATCAATTACAAAAGGGAAAATGGAAACAGGAGTGATGAGAAACGGATCGGCAGCAGTTACTAACACGCTTTGGCCAATCAGAGTAGGTGAGGAAGAGGGCGAGATAGAAAAGCTCGATGACGCAACCAGCGCCGTTGATGGTGATGACCAGAAGGCTGTCGGGATGAACGAAGGGCATCCCGTACAGCACCCACATTGCACAGTTGAGCACCGTTGCGATGTACGGATCGGGTTTGAATGACATCACTGACTTTTCCTTCCATATGGTGTAAAATGTTGGACTGCGCCACACACACACTCTATCATCCACACAGTTATACGGACAAATCTTCATATGTATGCATGCGTGTGTGTGGAATTTTCATTGCATGGAGTGTGTGCATTTGTGATTCCATTTATAAACAAAATATGCAACTAATAAAATTGGCACAGACAATCTGTGTTTAAGTTACTTATAAATTATAAAATAATTGTTTTTTGATTAATAGAAATTATATCATTTAAAATATAAAAAAATTTAAAACTAAGAATATGAAAAGATGAAAAGAAATTAAACGTTAAAAATTTGAGAGGGACAGAGAAACTAAAACAGAAAGGAAATCACAAGGGATAGAAAAGAAATGGAATAAAAATAAAGATAAACGTGTGATTTTATCTTATGCAATTGAAAAGGGAAAATATGTAATTTTATTTAACGTAGTGACGTAGTGAAGGGTCAAACACACTAATACAGTAGAGATAAAGGAGAGGAAATTACAGAGGGGAAAGGAAGAGGAAGAAGGAGATGACATTTCCTGCACGTACAGACAGAATTCAAGTGTCAACACAACCAAATCTAGGTACGTATATTTGTACATAAGTAGACAGGGAAACAAGATTTACGAACCTAAGATCCCGACAATAGTCCTGGCTGTCTCGGCGCCCGCCATTTTTCAACCTCGAGAGAAGAAAGAAGAAGGTGGAGAAGAAGCCAACGATGCCCGTGGATACGACGCCGTGTGGGACCAGAAAACCGGGTGCCTCGGTGGTTGGGTGTGTCTGAACGGCATCCACGTCTGCATGCAGAAATGGGGCTTCGTCCAAGCTTTTACCACACTTATTGTCTTTATCGATTCGCCCAAGACAACAACGTGTGTGCGCGCGCGCGTTTGTGAGTGTGAGTTTGCCACTGCGATTGCCTTTCATGTTATGGAAAGGAAAGGAGGAGCTGTGTTTACATATATAAGTAAGGCAATGATCCTGAGATTACCATTGTTTCAGTTGATGGTGTTTGGAGTGCATTCAATGGATCAATAGCCATGAAAGTTTCGGAGAAATTTGGGGTTGTGGAGTGGCTGCCCTCCAAATTAGTGCTCCATCTCCTATTCTAATGCTCTTCGAGTAGAAGGTTTTATGTGATAATATGTGTCATCATTTTGTTATTACACGGTAAAAGATAATTGATTATTTTTATAAGATGATGACACATGTCATCGTATTAAGTTGTATCGTAATCTCAGGTATCAGATATAAATACTAATAAGAGCATGGAAAGTGGTGATTATGCCGGGATGTAATCTTGTGATCGAGTAATAATAGAGCATTTTTTATATGAAATTTTATAAATAAGATAAAATATGAGAGTGTATATTTGATTCAAATGTTCTTTTGTGTTTTCTCTTTTTTTTGTTTTTTTTTTTTTTGAGTGCGTGAATGTGATGGTATATATACATATAAATACATATAAATGTTGATATAATCGTATGAATATAATAATTATTTAATTTTAAATAGAGTTAATAAGTGAATTTTCAATATCCCTTAATTTATAAGAACGAATGCCGTTCATGCAAAATTTGCTTCCAAATTTCAGATAAAATTAGAATTTTAGGAAAATGAAAGGGGAAAACAAAAGCCAATCTCCATGGATAATTGGATTTACGCTGGTTCAAAAGGAGGGTTTGTTCTCTGATAAAGATAATCTATTATATCACGTGTATATGATACACGAAGATGCAAAATATTGATTAAACATATGCCAAAATAATGATTTTAGGTCGAGTGAGTGAGTGTGTGTATTCAACTCAGTGGATTTGAACCTTCAACTTTCCCCCTGAAGTTTAGGAATTCAAATCATTAGGCCACACACACACCCATACTATTTGTTAAGTTTAAAAAACAAAATTTTTGTTTCATAATATTAAATTATAATAGCATCTTTGTTTAAATATTTTTATTTTCTTTTCTTCACTGTTTTCATTTGATAGTTTTTTATATTTCCCTTAGATTTTTTCTATCATTCAGTTTTGTGCTTCTTTCTTTTTAATATTCTCATGTACTTCTGAATTTAAATTAATCTTATTTTATTATAATTTTTTATAATAGATAAATTATTGTAACTTAGCACGCATATTGAGCGTACTACAATTACTAGTATATGTATGCCAACACATATTAAC
The DNA here is from genome assembly GCA_019155195.1 of Avicennia marina. NCBI lineage: Eukaryota > Viridiplantae > Streptophyta > Magnoliopsida > Lamiales > Acanthaceae > Avicennia > Avicennia marina. The sequence continues at coordinate 1,275,963 of CM032779.1, forward strand.
TAATTAGACATGGATGGGCCACTTCACTTGTGTGCTTGAATCCCAATACAGATGTGATTATAGTTTTAGTGGGCTATTTATCAGCACTTGTGCAAGTGGCTCATGATTTTAAAGGCAATGCCTTATCGCCAAGGGAGCCGAAGCCATCTAAACTTTAAAGAAAACCACACACACACACACACACATAGATATTAAATTATCACTGAAGGTTATGACTAAAAGCTTCAACACCATGTGTTGAATATGCCTTGTTATGTTGGATTACCAAGTAACAAAAATAAAAGCAAATAACTTGGACATGCGAATTTGTTAACATAATTTGAAGATTTTCTTTTACGTTTGTGGGATAATAGTTTAGGAAAAAAATTTCATCATATCAAAATAACAAAGAATACAACAAGTTATAATAGTTAATTGTCATTGACCCCAATCTCTCAAACAGTTCACGTGAATCCACACATGCTTAAAAGCACACTTAACTAATTCCACTAATCCTATTTAGATTGAAATAGAAGAGTTTAACTCTTCCCCTTCTCATTTACTCTTTTTTCACTCAATTTGGCATAGGATCTATTCCAAACCACAAGAAAACAATATTTTCACTCCATCACACTCAATTCATGAAGTCTGTAAAGTCCAAGTTTCATGTTGAAGTCTCCAAACTTTATAATTTTCATAGTTAATGAATCTCTTGAGTCTTAGAAACCACATCATTGGAAATTCGCGCCAAAATTCAAACTACAACTCTTCCTACCCAAACTATGCATCATACGTTCCAACACTATTCAAATTTTCCATCTGAGTGGAATTTTTTCTACATGTACAAAGTTTTTTACAGCCAAATTTCATATGGATGAAATCTTTTGACCATATTTGATATTCCAAGTTAACAAACCTAATTTCTTTTCATATGTGGACACTTAAAAAAACTAACAACCATGTTTACAAAATAAGATATCAATATTATGCATAATCTTTCTTAAATGGCATGTATATCTACACAATATTTTTTTTGAAAATCTTTTCGTGATACAGTACTATCAACTCACGTGCTACATTGATGCCTCGTCACAACCACATTTGCTGCCACATCAACGCCCTATCATCTACCACATCAGCACCACAACAACAATTACTCTTTAAGTATGTGTGTGAGGTGGTATGTTAACGTACATTATCATTTTATTTCACTAAAAAAGAAAGCTATTTATTAACTAATTGTAGTCAATTTGCCAAACATATTTTTGCATGGTTTATAATTTTGATTAGAGTGACATCATGGACACTGCAATAAATAGTTTTAAGCACTGGATATGGTATAATTTTGAAACTCAAAGTATTACATAAAATAATTAGGCTGAATACTGAATATTGGCATGAATTTTGACTTTGGATGATACCAAGCAAATAATGGCTTGAATTAAACAAGAAAAATAAATAAATAGATAATGTTAAAGAAATATTTGTGTATTTTGCATACAGTGAGATTCATATCCCTTCTTTTTTTTTTGAAAACTTGGAGCTAATATACAACTATAGATTCGTTTCAATGCATACTCATATAAACACATTTCATTAATTTATACTATATGTTAAATTTTGAGAATTATTTACAATTGTGATCATATGGTTATATTATATCTATACTATTATGTTATTGCTAAGCCATCCATTGGTCTTTGAATAATTTTTCTAAAATACCCTTCACAACTACACCTATAATAACTGCGTTTAGTCTTTTAATATTTTAGCAATTACATCCTTATTATCTAAGTTAATTAACTAACACCAATAACTAATAATATTTTCTTTTTAAATTTGAATTGAGAGCCAATAACTTCAATTTTTGTAATATCATGCTACTTCATCTTGTTAACCTTGTTGTTGTTGGCACATGGGTTGGCAATATTATAATTGTTGTGTTGATAGACATTACGATGATAAAGTCTTATGATGATTGTGATGAATTTTTGATGTCCAAACTCTTAGTAGAAGGTTTAAATTCAAATGAGACTTCTATAAGAGATATCCTTGGATGATAGAAAATGCGAAGAGTTTGAAGAACTTGGCAAGAGTTTGAAGAAGTTTGAATCAATGAAGCACATTTATTAGATAAGCAATGAAAAGTTTGAATTTATCTTAAAATGTTACAACAGTTCCTACAACATAAGTTAAAGCAATTTAGAGCCGATTTTCCAAAAGTGACAAGTAGTTTTGTTATGGACTTCCGGCAGAATGTTTTTGAAATTTCACAATTATAAATGTCAAAGAATTAGCCAAGGTAGATAGAGCATGAATTTTCTAGAGAATTAGACATGTGAATGCTGAGAGTTTTTGCAAGTCTGATAGTATTATCTATAAACCTAATTGTGACCAACTGAGTGAGAATCAACTATTGAGTGATACAAACCTTTCAAGAGGTATGAGTTAGGTCTAAAGAGTAACTTAGGTTAAGAACAAAATAGTGTAAAAGGTTTTAGGGCATCCAACCATTCAGGTACTTTGGTTAGGTATTTGATTTTTTCGAGTATAAAAGTTGATTAACTTGTCTCACTACTTCATTTCAAGTTAGTGGAAGATTCTTTGCCTGAAAAAGTGCGACGTAGGAATGCATCTCTAGATTGAATTACCACATTGGTGTTCAACTTTTAAATTTCTATTGGTGTGTGTGAGATTGTATTCTAGTGTTCTTAGCATTCTGTCGATCCATTGTTACAACCATTGCTTCAACATCATCCCTCCGTTTTACACATAATATCAGAGCCAAGTTTCCTATAGCTCTTGGTTTGAAGTAGTGTGATCTTGGTGATTTTTAAGATGGACAACATGAGTGTGAAAGGAAGAGTGTCCACAACACTCTATCAACTTCTCCACAGTACCAATTATCTATATTGGAAGGCACGAATACGTGTGTTCATCAAATATCAAGATGAAAAAGCTTGGAATGTAATTGAGATTGGATGAAAACTACCAACCGAGAAGAACACAAGTGTGGAAGCCCTTAAGGATGTAAAATCATGGAGTATTGATGAAAGATGTACTGCACTAGGAAAATTAAAAGCCATCAATACAATCTTCATGGGGCTGGACGAAGAGCAATTTATGTTGATTTCCACATGAGAATATGCAAAGAATGCTTAGGATATTTTGCAAAATATACATAAAGGAACAAGTGTGGTAAGAAACTCCAAGCCCAAATGTTGGCTTTCGAATTTGATAATTTAAGGATTGGAGAAAATGATACTATTACTGTGTTTGATGGTAAATTATGTCACATTGAAAATCAAGCCTTTCAACTAAGCAAGAAGTATTCTGAAGCCAAATTGGTGAGAAAAATTTTACATTCATTACTTGAAAGGTTTGCTCCCAAATTAGCTGCTATAGAAGAAGTAATGGATATGGATAATCCACGACTTAATGAGCTCATTGGGTCTTTACAAACTTATAAAATGAATTTGAATCATGCCATGAAGGAGATTCTTGCAATTAGAATCCTAATCTTGCCTAGTATCCATAGAAGAACATGGTGAAAACCTTTCACCGTTGTAGAAAAGGTGTTTCTCCAACATGAACAATGTTACCAAAAAACTCACTTAAACTACAATGGGAACTAGGAGTCATTCTTGTGGTGGAAAAACCTAAGCCAGCTATTGATGCTAGTCTATCCCAAACATTCAGGTCAAGAAATAGAGTCTAAAGATGTGGGTGCGAATCCGAAACCACCACTCATATGAACCAGTAAGTAGATGCACATGAAGGCATGGTCCTGTTAGAATCGGAGCAAGGTCTTCAGGTAAGAAGAATGGAAACCCTAAAAAGCATTGAATGAGAGAATTTCTAACACCACCTCTAACAGAATAAGGCATTCTAGGGGAACAGGAACATACCTCATTTCTAAGATCCTAAAGGCGAAACGAAAGGCTTCAAAAGAGACCTCTAGAAAGCAACTAACCAAAAAATCCAAGAAGCCAGAGCTAGTCAAAGGGAAGACCAAAATGAATGAGGCGAGAGGGAAAGAAAAATTGAGTAAAGAACCATCTGTCTTACAAGAAAGTTTGAAAAAGTTAAAAACTTTGAAACTGCCAAAGCTAGTGTGACACAAATTTCACTTGAAAAAGAACAAAATACATTAGGGATACATTCCCTCCCACTCCTTTATTCTTGAGAATTACATTCAGCAAGGAAAATTTACAAAGATGGAGTTTTTTGCATTTCTAAAATATATCGATATGTTTGAGGCTGTTATATATTATAACTATTATATTACCCCTTTAGTGCACGAGTTTTATGTTAATGTCACTAGGAAAGTGGGTGATCTAAATTCTCCCTGGAATCACCATATATATTTAAGAGGTGGAATGATAAGATTTTTCTCAGATGTGATTAATTCAACACTTGGCCATCCATTTTCTACTCTTGAAACCACTTATTTCCCTAAGCATTGTACTGTTTTTGACAAGATTGTGAAGGTGCACACTAGTGGGAAACTGATAAAATAGCCATCATCAAATAACCTTCAATCCTCATTGTTTACATTGAAATACTTCATGTTGCATAAGGTTGGCACTTCAAATAGGTTGCCAATAACAAATGTTACCCTAGTGAAAAAGGAGATGATATCTTTGTTGTATAGCCTTGTTAATGAGCTACAAACTTTGCACCATTTGATTTTACATTTCATTATTCATTTCGCTAGCATAGAAAGTGTGCTTACTATCTTCCCTATCCTAGTTTGATCATTCAGATTCTTATTAATCTAAAACATAAAGTTAAATTGGAGAAAAGTGATGTCAATAGGATTTAGAGATGTTAAAGTGGAGACTAAAACTTAAGATGACAGGTAAAATTGATGATCTTATTGTTTATGGATCAATCAAGGAAGCACCTATTCTTACATCATCAAAACAACACATTTAAGATGTTATGAATTCATTGCCAGCTGTTAAAGGAGTGCTGATCAACTAGATAAATCATTTGCAAGTTGAGATACAAAACATAGACAATAATGTTGCAATGCTACGTGCAACATTGGCATTTTTAGGTGAGCCAATGCCAACTAATGATGAGCAATCAGAGTCCAAGCTAGCTGATCTAGTGTCCAAATACTTTGCTTAAGTCCACAATGATCATATTGCTAATTTTGCTGCACATGATAAGCCGAATGTTACTGATACCATTGCTATTGATGAGCTGGAAAATTGTGTTGATGCTAGTGAGCATAAAGATGTTGAGCCAAATTGGTATGATGGTCTAGAAACATAGATAGATGTTAAAGAAACTTCTGCTACACCAAACACTACACTAGTCAAATCAACTGCCTCACCAACTCTAAAGGCTGGACTTTCACAAATCTAAAGATAAGTGTGCCCTGCCTATTTACTTATCCTTCGAAAAATACATAGCACCTAGGAGAAGGGAGGGGAATCATGAAGGGGCCTTGAGGTAGCATGAAGGTTTGCAGTTAAGGAGCAAAAGTTTCTAATTTTTTTTCACTTGTAATAGATTAAGATGTTATGATTGCTATTGAAACAATGCCCAGGGACTATAATGAATGCTCATTGTGTTTGTTTTGTTTTTGTTATTTGACTTATCTTTGTTATGATTAGTTGTTGGAGACGTAATCCAAAACTGTGTATGCTTGTAAGGGTTATATCAATTTGACTTGCTTACTTTGGCATTACTTTTGGGGTACCTGGTTTGTTTGTGCCATAAATATGTCAAAAGGGAGATTGTTAACTTTGTTATTTTTGACACATTTGTTCGTAATAATATAATTATTGTGTTGGTAGACATTACAATAATAAGGTCCTAAATTGTCTAGAAATTTATGTGATTATGATAAATTTTTTATGTTCAAACTTTAAGTTAAATTCAGATGAGACTTATACAAAGGATACCATCAAAGCACATAAGACATGAAGAATTTAAAAAAACTTGGCCAAAGCCTTAAAAAAGTTTGAATCAAGGAAGTCCATTTATTGGATAAGCACTAAAATGTTTGCAAAATGATAGAATGTGCATTGTGTCATAATTAATCAGTCATGTTTATTGACATACTTCACAATTAAGTATAGACACGTTGTGCCACTGGAGATGTCTTTATCTATCATTAAAAGACCAGTTTGTTCATATTTTATTGTTGATCAACAAACACTACTTAATATGCATTTGCGATTGAATTTATTTCAATCTCGACTTCGTCCCAATTATCCCGAATTGGCCCAAACTTAAATGCCTATATTATTTATGTATTGTCATTTCAAGGATAAATTATTGTTGAAGATTAATTACCCATTGATTTTCATACTATTTGTCAGGGGATTATTTTTTACAACAAAATTAATTTTTTTGATTATTTACTTATTTGTTTTCTGTTTTAGTAAATAAATTCCGAAAATTCGGTGGTGCAAATACATTTAAGAATAATTATTATATTTCCAAATATTAAAGAGTAGATTAATTTAGTTTTTTTTTTTTTAAAAAAAAAAAAAGAGTTGAATCTGTTAGTGGGGACAGAACCCACATACCTGACTCGCTTTGAGTTTGAAATGGACATCTGATCAGTTCTGACGATGACATAATTAATTTATGCCGTATTTTCTAGACAACAACAATATCCTTCGTCAATTGTATTGGCGTAAAATGATAAATAATATATCCACAGCTGCACATCTTTGACTTCATATGACAGACAAAATTTATGAATGAAAAATTAAAATTTATATGATGCGAAAATGGTTTTAAATAAAGCCACCATTAGTTGTCAAAGGAAAAATAAATTTAAAATGCTCCTGCCGCTGGTTTTATCATTTGCGATGAAAATGCAATAATTGTTGGAAAATGGCAGTGAGACATTATTTTTAAGAAAATTATGTATTCCAAAAAATGTCATGTACTATTTTATTTATTATAAACTCGACTAATCAAATCGTTTATGTGGTTAAAAAAAATTAATAATATAATAATTTATATTGTTCTGATATCCCATAAATACGGCACATGTCTTTGAAATGAAGACGAAAAGGAGATTATAATATTATTAAAGTAATTGCGATTCCTTACGGTTCTCCTCACATAGCCACGGGGGTCTATTTTGTCAAATCAGTGGTTGATTGGATCTTGAAATCATTTGTCTTTCCTTCCTAAAATATATTCTATTTATTTATATATGGCCAACCAATGAGATTTGAACCTTCCATTGTTATTTATATATGGCCAACCAATGAGATTTGAACCTTCCATTGTTTTCTTGATTCTTGAATTTTATTATTTACTTTTTCCCTCCTAACATGCTTTTTTTTGCATTGACGGCGGTTATAGAGACCAAAAGCCATTTCTTTTTCAATTTTTAATAGGTGGAGCAACGCGTTTTAGAAATTGCAGTTATGGTTTCTTAATATTTATCTTTTTCTTCTTTGGACATTACGATAATAAATCAACTTCCTGTTGTCCTGTCAGCAATTTAATTAATAAAACACTCTCTAGTTGAGGTCACCTTCAATTACCTAACAGGGTTTTTTTTTTCTTCTCCCTTTTTGATAAATTATTTTAAATATTCTTTTTTTTCCTGTCTAATAGTTTTAGTTAACTTGGATGTAAACTAATTCCTTTTTAGCTTAACTCTTATTTTTTGATTCCTATCCACACTTTGAGCTTGCCAATCACTTAACCAGGGTAGTCATTAATGTCTTAATCATTGCTGAATCATGTAGTTCTGCTACAAGAGACTGTAATTAACAAGTCGTTTATTAAATTCTAGAAAATAATGTCCTAAATAACACTTGTTTATAAATTTCATTTTTATGACACTAGCAATGGCGTCAGCCTGCCATAACTCATGATGCTTTCACAATTTTATTAAATCTCACAAGAGAACAAACTTCAGGCTACTTTAGGTCAAATCACAAATGCCAATTTCACTTGATATTTACCCACCACAGCTCTCACTTCACCACACCACCCCTTCACCAAGAATTCCTTCTCCCATAAATTGTTTCAATCCTACGCCAGAATTAAATGAAACCTGCCTTATTTTCAATGAAAGTAAATGCCACCAAGTGCAGAGCTTATCTTATCTGTGCGTAAAATTTCAGCCCATTGAATCGGGGTCATTGAAGGGGTTGTGCAAAATCAACCTGCAGCATCTTGTACTAGTGTAGTTCTCTTGTGTTTGGCAACTGGGATATGGGAATTCTTGATCTTGATCAGAAGGTGGGATTTCTTGCTCTCTAGCTGAAATCAGGCCATGGTCCTGGAAATGATCATATCTGTGATCTTACTATTTGGTGGGATAGCTGTTTTGATCATTATCCATATATGTGTGGTGGGGAGGGCTTTCAGGGATGATCCCATCAATGGGAGGAGGAACTCTTTCCCGGCACCGGCCGAAAGGATCCCAGCCATGAATCCAGAGGACATCAAGGGACTGCCATGCCTTGAATACAATGCGAATGGAAACACGGAATGTGCAGTTTGCCTGGAAATTTTCGGGGCAGGTGACAAGTGCAGAATCCTGCCAAAGTGCAACCACACTTTCCATGCTGAATGCATTGATTCTTGGCTTCTCAACACTGCTGCCTGTCCAATATGCAGAACTGGTGCCAAGTCACCGCAGACTGGACAGAGCACCAGTAGCTGTTCAGGTGAAGTTTGAGTAGAATTTAGTGATAAGAGTCTTTCTGGCTTCTAAAAATGGTGCCCCAAGATTTTTGTTCACATGGAAGACTCAGAATCTGCGGTTTCTTGGTGACTGCCGCGGCATCAGGTGATCCATTTCATGTTTTCTTGTGGATTTGTTCCTTGTATAATTTTTCAATTAAGAACAAGAATTAGATTAAGTTCATAGGAATCATCATATGGATTGTGGGATTGATTGAGTGGAATCTAAGCAAAGGTAATACCCTAAGCTTAATGGCTAGGATTTGATCTTACATCTTACCAAATTGTTGTGGTTGTATTCATCTCTTGATGTAACAATTTATTCCATTTTGTTTCTGTTATAAGAAACTTAAGCTCATTATGGAAGTGGACATTTCCCACTTGCCATAGATTGCAAATGGTCCATAGAGATTGAGAGGAAGAGGAATATGCTCTCATGCTTAATTTGCAAGAAATATTTCTTATTTGGGATATGCATAATCGCGTAGCAGAATTTTGTGACTTGGAACCAATTTGGATGGTAAACCCTCTCTATGTTATATCCAATATGGACATGTGTGGGAATATATACATTTATTACATTGCAATAATTGGAGAAAAAAAATGGCCACAGATACTGATAAACATTAGAAAATGGAAGCCTGTAATTAAAACTACGTCGAGAAAATTAGTTCAGTAATACCCAAGAATTTTGGGGTATTAGAATATATAGAAACTTTGTCTCAAATTTTATGAGCAATCAATATATTACATGATTGTTTATTAATTTTCGGGTACAACATGTTATGGTGGAGATAAACAAGTATGGGAGGCAATATGAGCACATCTTAGCCATCAAATTTTCCCACATATCTGTGCATTATGAGGTGAGAGAAAAATTGTTTTGTCAGCTTAAGAAGAGTAGGTCGTTCAGAACGTGAACAGTGGGAGAAGGGAGCCTTTTTGCACACCAAACATGGTAGTTAAGTTAAAATTCTTAGTCGAATTCTCAGTTCTTGATGCAACCACTTGGAAAACCCTCTTGCGCAGGTTATAGGTACACAAAAACATGGATTTGGGTAGGTCTTAGCTAAATTCGTGATTCATTTGTAAAAAATTTATAAAAAGTGTGTTTTGACACGGTACATAATTTCTAAAACTTATCGGCAACTATTTAAAAATTCTAGAAATATGATTGATTAGATTTATCGTGGTTAAGACTCTAGAAATTATGCCTAGAACATTCAAGATCATTGTAGCGATGAGTTTTGGTAGTTGAAAGTATGTAGGATAACAAAATTGGACCAAACAGTGCCTTACGTAGATGCAAACATCACATCTCGACCACTGCTACGCTCGTGGAACATTGTGGCACGAGTGCAAAAGGACAACCCATAGTTGTGAAGTGGAAGCACGACAGGTAGAACCTCGTGCGATGGTTTGTCGCAGTCGCGAGATTACTCCTTGCGGGTGCGATGCAAGGCTCTGCAGTCACAAGTCCTAAGCATGGCACCAAGCACAATGTGTCACAGTTCTTGGCACAGCCGCATATGTGTACCTCATGGGCACGATCCTCCTGTATACAGTAGCACGATCCTCCTGTTTACAGTTGCGAGGGTGGATTATGGAGCGAGACAAAATACTTTGCAGTTCGTTTCGTAGGTATGGAGTTAATTTTTTTTCGTCATGAGACTTGTTTTCCCCTAGGGTAGGACAGAAAAAGCAATAGAATATTATTTTTATATAATTAAGCATTAATTTTCTAAATTTAAGACTAAAATAGGCAAATATATTGTTTTAGACTTAACAGGCAATAAAGAATATTAATTGAATGAATCCCGAACAAAAAAACTTATTCAATAGGTAATCGAAAATTTTAAATGACAATGGGATGGAACATATGGGATATACATGAAAATATTAAAAAGAATAGAATTCAATTGAAGTGGGAATTAAAAGGACAATTATTTAATTGAATAAGGAATCAAAAGTTGGTACTCGATGAACTTAAAAAACTAATGTCAAGTAAGTGGTTACTCTTTGTTAGCTTTTATAAATACTTTAAAGACTATTTTTTTTATTCCAACTGAATTTTGCTACGAGTTTAAATTAATGTTGAACACTATCCTTGTTTATAAAAGCATATTTTGACATGTGAATTTTTTTGCACAATTTGGTACTTTTCCTAAAAATCTAGATGTGAGTACTTGTATAATAAAGTGTTTAAAACTAAATATTTCAAAATCAAAATACATACAATAAATGTAAAACACCTCTTATGTGATACCGATGATAGTGTGGAATGAATTCTACTCTACTCAATGAATAATAAATTGAGACATACCTAATCGGGATAAAAGTATTAGGGCCACAACAAGTGAAGTTAATACGTAACCCTGCCCATTGAAAGTATAGATGGAGATACTGTCCAGTCATGTGTTGAAATATTGAGGTTCACAATGCATGTAACCAATATTCACATGATCCTCCGTAGTTGAAAATGTAGACTAAAACCTTAATGAATGAAAATAGTATGCGAAGTATGTATCACCATAAACAGGGTGAGAAATAAAGACATGTGAAGTATGCAAACGATGAAATGACTTGGAATTGATAGGAAATGTTATGATTTTTATAAACTGATAATTGCAAGCTGTATTATTTCTTTTCAAAATATGTTTTTGCAAACCATTTTATTATTTCTCTGCTTACATCCCTTGAAAAACAAAAAAATAGGAGGTACTATATATTAGGCGACTTGTTCCTCACGTTTTTCAGATGATGTTCTTGCTGAGGAACCAGATGAGGGTGAACTAACTTGGAGATGGTAGCCTTAGGTGGATGGAGATTGCTATTTTAGTTTATTTCATTTACATTAACAAATAAGATTTGACTGATACAATAGTTAACACGATTCTCTTTCTGTTAGAAAAATAATGATATAATTATTGCTTTAGATGCTACATTATATCTTTTGGATATTATATAATATTTCAATAGATTAATTGCTATGATATTTGTGACTTTGATATCTGTTGAGATCATTTGTGGGTGCCGCCGTGTCATGTCTCGAATTCGATAGCGTGACAAATTCTATAAAGATAAAGAGGTTACTAATTTTTAAACTATTCTAACCCATCTAAATTTTTATCAACCAAATACCTTACCACACAAGTTTTCAAATTCTAATTTAAATTTACTCTTATATATATAAATAATTAATTATTTTATTTATTTATAAACAGATCAACATCTATATATTGTGTTGTTCAACTCGGATCCAATCACCTAGTCTAACGGCTAGGTCTAGTCCGAGTGGCCACTAATTTGGTTTGTTTTTTATTTTATTTTATTGTTTTTGTTTGGAAGAGAATATGGAGAATAAGAAGGAAAAAGAGAAGGAGGTGGAAGAAGAAGGGATGGAGAAAAAAAAATGAAAATATTATAGGAAGAAAGAAAAACGAAAATGGATCATAAACTAGTAAATACCAAAAAACGTAAAGCCAGTAAAGAAAGTACAAAAATGTATAAAAGGAAAATATTTCATTGTATTATACTTGATTTAAAAATTATTTATTATTTTTTGTGATTAAATAATTAGTCCAATCATAATGAACAAATTATTTTGAAATTAATAAATTAATTACTATATATTTGATTTATTTTATTTTAAAAAGTAAGCAATTAATTGTGTATATTCTTTTACTCGCAATTAATTATGTATATTCTTTTACTCAAATAATAGTATTACACTAATTTTTAAAAAAATTAGGTATGTAATATTAAAATATTGTTAATATTTTTTCTAAGTCATTTCTTAAAATAACATGAACGTGTGTGTGTGTATTATAAATTAGGTTAACTGATTTTTTAATTTGGTTGGACCAATTAACCTAGTGAATCAATATGCTATCCAATTTTATTACTTAATCAATTTTGAAAATATTGCCTATATATATGCACGCACACACACAATATATAAACTCACACCCATATATGTATTTGTATTATATAAATATATATACTATCATATCATCTATTGTTATTATATATTAAATATATATAAAAATACTTAAATTTAAATTATTTTAAAATTTTTCTCTCTTCCACCGATACAGTTTACTTATCAAAACTTTATTTGCACTCAAATTAAAAAACAAACATACCCAATATTTAAAAAGAAAGTAGGTGTAAGCCCTCTTCATGTTTTGAGCTTTTTTTTTCAAATTTTAGTGATGTTAAAGTTGTCAAATTTCAGATTCATTTAATGCTTATTTCAGGTTCTGAATCCAACCCAAGCCCAGATCAAAACCTCTGAAAAGATACACTTATATTCTTTTCTTCAACAAATAATAATACAGGCCATCAACTTTTTCATTTTTCACTAAGAAATTGTCTGTCAAAATTTAATTTTGCTAAATAACCAAAAAAAAGTTCTAATTTTCGTTCTGTTTTGTTATTAGAATAAATTCATAATGAGAGGACAGAAAACAGAGTTGATAAGAGGAGAAATAATAGGTTAAATTGGCTGAGATAATTATTAACACAATAAAATAGTTCTTGAATAATGGACACTACATTAGATCATCGTTGAATTAACCTCTTTCATATTTAAATGCTTTTTCTAAGATAAAATACAATATAGTTTAAAATAATATATTATTTTAATTATATTATGATATTCAAAATTTAAATATTATATGAATAGTTTTGTTTTCAAAAGTATAAAGTGTGCCTAGTATGTAGTTTAATAGAGGAAATTTATTGTAATTATAAAAATGAAATTAATACAAATGGGTGATAAACTGTTAAAGGGTGTTTTCCGAACTCTTTGTCCTTTTCCCATTAAAAAAATTAATGATAAGTACAAATAAAAAGATGTCTAGAAAAGAACTGACAATTTGACGACAATAACTAAAGGTAAAGAGTAGCATTAACCACTTTCCATAGGCATTACAAAATTAACTTGGAGGAAGCAGTTAATATGAAGCCTGTTATTAATGCAGGAGCCGAATATTAAGCAAAAGCCTAATATTGAGATGAAATGAGTTAAGGCTACATATATATATATATATATATATATATTCATAATTTTGCTTTATTGCAAACTAACTAGATTCACTATAAGAAATTCATTTATTAAAAAAGAATTTTCTTAAGAAAAATATATTTGTTGCTAATTAGAAAAGAAAATAGGAAGGAAAAACGGATTTGAATCTATTCACTTACGAAATGCAATATTAGCAATGAATATATTTGATGCTAATTAGAAAAGAAAATAGGAAGGAAAAACGGATTTGAATCTATTCACTTACAAAATGCAAATTAGAATTGAAATAATTCGTTGCTAATTTTATAAACAAAATTAAGCAACGAAAAAATTTGGTACAAAATGCACATATATTGTACTTTTTGTAAATACTTTTTTAAAATATAAATATAATATTAAAATTCTTTATAAAAATTCTAATTTCTTGTTTTAAAATATTTTAAAATACTTCTTTTCTAGCTTGTCATATAATCCTAATTAGATTAATTGTGATATTCCATTATTAAAATCTAACTATAACTTCATTTATGCTTAATTAATTTATATTTTTAAATTTTTTCCAGAATCTAACTAAGGGTATACTACAAAAATGTTTATATTTATGGCCAAATTATCGTAAAAAAATTTTATTTTGTCACATTAACCAAAATAATTGATGAAATATTCAGGTCACGTTATTATTTATATAATATGAAAAAATAATTTTCCTCACGTTATTACTTATATATTGTGTTGATTATTATTTTTCTTATAATAGTACATATCAATTGTCAATAAAAAAATTATTTATTATTTTAATGTATTATTATTAATATTATTGTTAAATTGTTTTTAATAAATTAATCAAAAACAATAACTTAATTTAATTCAAAGTGGCTTTCAAATATTTAAAATATTTATGAGAAATAAAGTAAAAAAAAAATCATTGTTATTAATTTCATGAATTTAAAATATATAAATTGTTAAACAAAATAACATGTAGGCATATAGTTTAACATTAACCTCTCATACTTTCAAAGGTAAGGCCTATAAAGTCTTAAATTTAGAGATTGAAAGAAAGAGCAAGCAGCAAGAATATATTATTTTAAATAATTTATTCTTTGCAACAAATTATTCCTAACAAATAAGGATGAAAAAATTTGTTTCTAAACTTCCTTGCTAAATTCAGCAAGGAAATTTTTTTCTTGGTGAATTTATCAATGGGCAAATCACTTAGGAAAAGAATTTATTGCTAAATTCCTTGCTGATTGAAATCAGCAACAAATTTCCTCATTTTGCAAAGAATTTCAATCCTTACTAAATATTGAATTTTTTTGCAGTGATTTATCAATGAACAAAAATCGCTTACCTTGATATTTTATGTACAAACTTTTTTTCAACTTCTCTTTTGTTCAGTGAATATATGTCAACATTACTACACCATAAACAATTTTAACCTATACTTACTGCTAACATCACTCGATTTCATCTTTCTTTTTCTCTCCTTCTCTTTTTCTCTTTCTTAATCCTTATATCATTTCTTATTATTTTCCCCATTTCAAGGAAAATGGTAATTTATACAATGTATGTTTGTACGATTAGACATATCCCACAAATTTCGAGTCGCCATACCTCTATATGCTAGGTTGTACTAATAAATTCCAAGACATCATTTCTCGAGAAATTTGATTGTATCTTTTTCTTCCTTGAGCAAGTTCATAAAAATAGTATAGGTAGCTACACTACTTCCCCCTCTTTTGGCAAGCCACCTTTTTTTTGGTCTTGACATGCAACTCTAGCTTTAATAAAAGGGGGTGGATTATTTATTTCACCAAACTACTTTTCTAGCTTTTAGAAAATGCTGAATATTCCATCATCCAATGGCGGTCCTCATTCTTGGTTACATTATAATTTGGTAGAGGAATTGTTAGCCTCCGTCTCAATCCATTCTGAATATGTATCTCGAGTGGTAGAGGCCTTACGCAAATCCAACTACCTTTTCTTATATGAAAAACCTTCAAATGCTCCGCTATTTTTGACCAAGTGAGTCAACTTCAACATGATATCTATGAAGCTCGCCAAGAACTTGACAAGTGTCTCCAGAAGTGCCATGAGCTAGAGCAGTTGCAAGAGGATCTATTTTGAGAGTATAATCGCTTGTAAGACAAGTTCTATTCTCATCAGAATGCACAGAGTCACCTTTTTCATGAATGTCTTTGTAATTTTAGTGGCCAATCCTTCCTAAATGAATGTTTGCTGGAGTACTAATTTTCTCCTCAATTTACTGACCTACTGATTCATCAAGCATAGAAAAGATATAGGTAGGGCCATTCTAGCTGTCTGGACTAGCTCATTTCCTGAGGTCTCCTTAGTTTGGGTATCGATTAGAATGGGCTAGACTGGTTGGTTGGCTAGGCAACTCTTTTGGAAGATTTTAGTTTGGGTTGATTTAGAAGTAGTACGTTGGCCAGCAATGCTGCTAATGTAGATCCATGATTGCCTTGATATAGTGCCCTGTGCTACTTTATGGCATTCTCGTCTGTTTCTTTTACTTGTCTCGTGAATGGAATCAAGGCTTCATATCGTAGGCTAAGTGTTTTTGACTTTATTTTTTAAGTTACTGGGTTCCAAGATCGAGGTGTAACTTCGTTCCTTTCTTACCTCGAGGTCATAGCTTAGGGTATCATTAGTTCGAGAGTGGCCTCCCCTAAGAACTCCTTTTGTAATAGTTACTTTAGGCTTTTGCTTTCAATCTAGAAATTTTTGTATTAACTGTTCAGGCCTTTCTTTCAAGAATAAAGTATTTACTATTTTGCCCCTGGCTTGCTTTTACGTTTCCTTATGCCATCATTATGGCTGTCCTTTCGCCTTCTTCATATTTAATGTCTAATACATTATCGTTTGATTTTCCAATATGTATTCGGGTTGTACACATGGCTTGATCCTCATGCTCTCATTTTCTAGTATATCCTTATTGTCCACTTGTACGATTCCAATCTATTCGTACTCTCCTTTTCGCTTCCTTAATCTTACTAGAGCCTTAACACCATCTTACCTCTTCAACCCTTTCCTTTTTTAAGTAATACATTCTTCTTTTAATCATGACAATAACTCTATTATTTTTCTATTAAAAACAATTGTAGTGTTGGTTTTGTTGTCCAACTATACCATACTTATGGGATTCCTTCGTCCTTTCATGTAATCATAACCATTTCCTCATATCGTCCTCATCATCTCTCTCTCAGAATTGCATTCCTATTTTTGTTGCTTTGTCAAGATCTGGGTTTGTTTTTCCTATCTCCCTTATCTATTCCCAAATAGCTGACCACTTGAAACTCCTCCTCACCCAACTCACACCTAATGCCTTCCATATGATGGTGGGGTATATTATCTTGTGCAGCGAAATCCAAATTCAACCCTTTGCAGACTTGTTTGGGTTTCTCTATGTTGTTGAATCATCTGAGCCCAAAGAATTTCACTTTAGTCCCCGAATTAGTATCAAATGTCCTAATTTAATATCTCAAGTTGAATCCACCTTAGCGGTGGTTGCTAGCCAGGCTAACCCTTTAGTTTTGCTATTCCTTTCCGTCGATGTCTTGTGTAGTTGGAACTTGATCATTGCCACAATCAATTGTCAGACCTTTTCCAAGTACGCTTTCATACCTTCCTTTTTTACCTTGAACTTCCCTAAGCATTACTTGATCTCCAATTAAAAATTAGAATAAGTTTGTGCTCGTTTTACTAATAGATCCTCTCCTAACTTTAACCCCCAAAATTAATGTCTCATATTTTAATTCATTATTTGAAGCCTTGGACTCTAACTATAGAGCATACTCTAATTCATCCCCTTTCAAGCTAATAAGTACCACACCTACCCCATTGTCGGCTAGTGTAGTCGATCCATTTGCATATATAGTCCAAATTAGTGGGTCTTTCTACTCTTGTAATTCTACTATAAAGTCAGCTATGGTCTATCCTTTAATTGATCTTCTTAGTTCTTAAGATATTTCAAACTCTCCCAATTCTACTACCCTCCTTAACACTTCATTCTTCTACATTATCTGTTTGAGTAGGTGTTGTGTAAGAACAATGATGAGGTATTCAAGAAAGTATGCACGCAACCTTCGTGCAACATTTACAAGGTTTAGGATAAGCTTTTCAATTTTTGGGTACCTTAGCTCCAGTTCTTGCAATACCCTACTAACATAATAAACTAGCAATTGAATTCCTTACATTTCCTTCACCAGCACATAATTTATAGCTACCTTAGACACTACTAGATATACTTATAATCTTCGTGTTACTTGGCTTGATTAACAATGGTAGCCTAGTAAGATACTTTTTAAGTTGTTGGAAAGATTCTTCACGTTGGTTCGTCCATTCAAATATTTTTGACCTCGTTAGTAATTGTGGGAAAGGTAAGCCATTGCTTCCTATGCTAGAAAAAAAGTGATTGAGGAACACTAGGCATCTAACTAACTTCTAAATTTACTTTATATTTTTGGATGAGAACATGTTTTGAATTGCTTTTACTTTCTTTAGATTCACTTTTATCCCTTTTTGTGTGACAATATACCTTAGAGATTTACCCCCACTTATTCCAAATGTATATTTAGAAGGATTAAGCTTTAATTCAAACTTTCTCACGGTCTAAAAGGTTTCTTGCAAATCTTGGATATGATATTCCTTACGAATGTACCCTTAATAGCATATCATCCAAGTTTTTTTCTATTTGTCCTTTGAAAACTTTATTTGCCAACCTTTGATATGTTGTTCTAGCATTTTTTAGATCAAAAAGTATTACTTTATAACAGTATGTCTGAAAATAGGTTATGAAATTTAACTTATTCTAGTACTCCCTTACCAACAGTATCTGGTAACATTCGTAATAATCATCTATCATATTAAGCAATTTTGATCTTGCTGTAGCATCTACCAGCTAGTCAATTTGGGTAAAGGATAACAGTCTTTAGAACATGCTTTAATTGTTTAAGTCCCTGAAATGTATACATACATACATATATATATATATGCTAATTTTGTTGCTCTGAAAGAAGATTATATTAGCGGATTTATGATGCAAATTTCAGTTAGAACACTAATTTCCGGAGAATCGTTATATATCCACAGAAACATTCAAAGTTGAAGGCAACTCGGTCAAGAACTAAAAAGCTCATTTGGGCAAATTCTTGTCTGTGTATTTATTTGGGGTCAATGGTCAAGTCACAAAATTCAAATTATTGTTGTCCGTGTAAATGAAATTTCTTAACTTTGCAATTCAAATGGACTTTGCCCCAGTCAAGAAGGCTGTCACAGCTTCTTGTTATTTTAACGTTCCCTGTGAGTGCATCCTACAATTAATTACTATTTGACTAGGCCTGACTACTCATTTGGGCCTTCCAAGAATTGGGCCCAGATACTATTTATGTATGGGCCCATGCTGAGGAACACATGGACCGCCTTTTCTTGGCTTTGTGGGTACTGAGTCTTCGACGATATCTATTTTCGTTTTTTTTTTTTTTTTTTTGGGTATTTTTCATATGTTTATCTTTTTGAGTCAGCAAAAGTAAGGTAGAGATTTAAAAATGCCACAATTATAAGGTATGCTTATATTTTGAACATTGAAACAACCAAAGCCTTCAATTTTTCTTCAAATTGACACAATGATAAAATAAAGCTCCAATTTATTAGATTTTATGTCTTTTTTTTATAATTTTATATTTTTATGCTTAATTTGTTTTAGTTTTTGGACTGCGTACAAATTTTTACTTGAAC
The DNA here is from genome assembly GCA_019155195.1 of Avicennia marina. NCBI lineage: Eukaryota > Viridiplantae > Streptophyta > Magnoliopsida > Lamiales > Acanthaceae > Avicennia > Avicennia marina. Next base: position 1,295,404 of record CM032779.1, read on the forward strand.
GATCTTTACAAGTGATATAACTAATCACTTTTTTTATTATAAACTAATATTATGACAACATTATTAGCGGATGTAAGTACTCAGTTGAGGACCCTATTTTCCATGAAGGTGGATTCAAAAAAATAAAGTTTATAAATTAATGTCAACTACAAATTATTATTCACCCAAATAGTTTCAAAGCTATGCGAAATTGTATTGCAGCAAGTATTTATATACATGTTTGTCGATTATAACAAGAGTTTGGTAGTTGTTATAATATCATATTATTAGTATTTCGTCAAGATTTTGATGACATGCATAGAAGATTTTCAACGAATGTTATGACTCCACATGATATTATATAGTATAGTACGATAAAATTTATACCGGCTACAAAAAATAATATTAGTTTTAAGGAAAATTCTCTTGGCATTAGATCCAAATTTCCTCATATTAACTTAACGTGAGGAAAAAATTCACCGAAAGCTACTCACAAATAGGCCCTTGTACATGTGACAAATTTGATTTCTTGACAAATAAATACTACGCGACGAAAATTTTCTCATATCAAATTATTACATATGTCACATTAATGTCTTTACTCACGAAAGAAAAATTGGAAGTGGCTACCAATTTGTCACACTAAAATAATTTTTCTTACAAATCATTTTCTCCACATGCAACAACTATTTCCTCACATTAGACTAATCGAGGTTAAAAAAATAAAAATTTATTTGTGAGGAAATTTCCTCACAAAACTATTATGTTTAATTTTTAGTACAAAAAACTTCCATAGATGAGATATTTAACATCATGTGGCGACGAATTAAAATTATAAAAAGATCATAAGCATGGCATCTTCTACACGAATCACTAATTACAAAAATAATAAAAAATTTATATATTAGTAAATCTCTTGAGAAGACTTTGAATGCAATTAACATGCTCAAATGTATAACAAGCATTAAAACTCTATATCTAACAAATAAAGTTGATTAAATTTCATCAATAACTATCAATTTTCATCAAACAGTACCTTCAAACCATACTATTGTTGCCTTCGTCGCAAAGCACCAATTCTAACATGTAATCTTTAAAGAGAATGATCTTCCATGTAATACTAACTCAATATTTGACGTGATAATTTTTAAATCAATTTTCAGTTAGATTTTGTGTAGCTGAATGTTATTTTTACTTTTAAATATTTTTGATGTGATAATTTTTAAATCAATTTTCACTTAGGTTTTGTGTATTACGTCAAATTGAATACTGAATTTTATTTTTACTTTTAAATATTTATCATATTTTTACTTTTCTCTTAAATTATTATAGATATATGATTTATTTTTTAAAAAAATCACTTATATTTTTTAAAGAAAAATATTGTATTATGGTAGATTTATTTTTATCTTTTAAAAAATTGAATTAAAATAATGAAATATTAAAAAATATTCAATTTTATTTATAAGTTATATTATTAAAATTTATAATTGAAATATAAAATTATTTATTTTTATTATTTTGTTAAGTTTTAAAATTAAAATTATCAAACCTAGTTTATTGAAAATTTTGATAAATTATTGAACCAAATTGAAACCCTCAGTTCAATATTCGATACATAAATTTAACATACTAAAATCTTAATGCATCAAAAATTTAAATTTATTTTATTTTATTGAATGCACACCACTGTTTTTCTTACAGTGGTTATCCACGTTCGCGTCCCCGTAGAAAACGCTATTGTGTCTAAGACTATTGTTCATTACTATGGCAAAGAAAATGGAGAAATATTTTTTATATGGGAGTTAACAAGATAAAAATGAAGAGAAAAAGAAAAAAAAATAGAGAATTAAAAAATAATTATAATCATTTTATAATTTTATAACGTAGAACTAAAAGATCATACTTTCACAATAATACAAATATAATTAAATAATATAGAGAAGAGGTCCTGGTGGCCTTGTAACAATATAGTATTAAATTCATAGCATACAAACAAGTTAGGCCAAAACTTTTAATAGTGTGGTTGCAATTAATAAAAAATTATTATCTTGAACTAATAAAAAATCTGTAACTAAAATTTTTAAATTCAATTAAATGAAATTAGATGCAAAATCTATTCAATATGTGAAGAATAATGAATCAAATGAAGCTCACTGATAAGCAGCCGGCGCAGGTACCTCACTTGCCTTACTTGACTTGACTACTTATTTTTGGGCCTCGGGAATTGGGCCCAGACACCATTTACTGCGTGGGCCCATGCGTGAGGGATGCCAGAGCCACGTTTTCTCCGCGTTGTCAGAGTCTTCGAGGATGTGTGTGTTTTGTTGTTTACGGTTTTTTACTGCCGTTATAAAAATGTGTAAAAATAAAAAAGAAATAGAAAAAATTCAAAATTTAATAACTTTAGTATGTTTTTATTTTTAAAATTGGAAGACAAACAAAGCTTTCTTTTTTACTTAAAATTAAAACATGGATAGACCAAACTCTAATTTAAATGCGATTTCGGTTTAAAACTTTTATATTTTTATATTTAATTTTTTTTAATGCATGTAAATTTTTATTTAAACGAACTTTTAAGTGTAATACAATTGACCATTATTGCACGATAAACAAATACTATGACAACATTATTGTCGCATTTAAATACTCAGTTGAGCAGCCAATTTTCCACGAAGGAGGACCCAAAAAATAAAATTTATAAATAAATGTGAACGAAAATTGTTTACCTAAAATAAATTCAAAATCACGTGAACTTTTATTTCCCCAAATCCGTACTGTAATATGGTAGGAGTAATTACCGTGGAACATGGAGTCCCTCGTGACATGACATCTTTATTATTTATGTGCGTATTCAAATTCATTTATAATAATCTACGTTTTATAGTAATCGAGCGTGTTAGACGGACACAATAACTGCACTTAGATATTACTAAATGTAGGTTATTTACCTATTAATTCTGTAATTAGTTATTTTACATTTATGTGACCAAAAGTCATTATGTTATTTTTAAATCCTCCTAATTAATAACCGCAATTTGGCTATCTAGATTGTGTCTCGAAATATTAATAAACTTCTACGGTAAAATTATAAAATAATGATAGAAAAACTATTCTATTATCTTAAATTACTAAAATTTCTCTAATTAAAAAGAAATAAATTAGATACAAGATATATTATATACAAAGGTTATGTTTGGAACCAGTCTTTCAATTCTAACATATCCTTTCAAACTTTACATTTATATCATTTAATAATATTTTTATTTAAATTTAAATTTAAATTTTTTAACTTTAGTATATATAATTAACTAATTATTTTTCAATCATTATATATCTTCACAATCAAATCAATACTTATAAATATCACATATATACTTATTTTTATTTATAATCTAAAATATAATTATTTTTTTATAAATTATTATTTCATATAATTATTATTATTATATGTTTTATAAATATATTAAAACTAATTATACTATTTATTTTATTAAAAAACTCTATCTTGAACATATCATTCATGCTAAGCATATCTTCGGCAAAACATAATCTTCAACAAAAATCTCTCTCCCAAACGCAACCAAAAAGAATACTGAAGGAATTGAAGCCCACTGGCGGCGACCGGCGCAGGTACGCTGTCTGCATCACCTGACCTGACAACCTTTTTTCGGCTTCACAGGAATCGGGTCCAGAAAACATTTATGGTGTGGCCCCATGCGTGAGGCACGCGATACCCAGTATTTATTGGCGTCGTCACGGTCTTGGACCACGTTTATTTTTGTCTTTAGTGGATCATGTTCGCGTTGTGGATTGATTATAATTCAAAAGATATTTTGAAGAATAAAAATTTTTTACAAAAATTAATTAATCATTCGTAATTATATTTGTTAAGTTAACCTATTTAATGTAATTTGATGATGTAAGGTCAAAAGAATTATGAAACTCTAATTATATTATCATAGCTTTGAAGTAGGACTTTTAATCCTATAATTTTGTAATTTTATATGAGGTCATTAATTTATCAAGAGTTTTAATCAAAGAGAATATCCGGATTAATTTAGATAAAATAATTTATTCTACATAATTATTAATAATGTATTATTTGATATGTTTTTTTAATTTTGTGAAAATAAGAGAAAAAAAAGTTTACTTAAAATTAAAATATGGATAAAGTGAAAATCAAATTTATTAATATTTTTGTGTTTATATATATACATATATATATTTAATGCATGCAATTTTTTTCTAAACAAGCTTGAAGTGTAATACAATTAACAATTTTTATATCTATGCTTATATATCAAAGCTAAAGGCTAAATTTTGTTGCACATTATTAAATTAACATTGCACTCTTATTTTAATATTTTATAATTTTCTTCTTTTTCCATTATATTGTATTATAGTTATATACTTTCTTCTTTCAAGTTTACTATACGTCTTTCAGTTCAATCTTTATACACACACATATTTTCTTACACCTTTAATTCTAAAATAATTTTACTTTTGTTGTCATAATCTATCGTAATGAATAAAATTTTTTAAGTTATGAAAATTTCCGAGTGTACAATTACTATTAATAAAAAATAAATATCATGACGACAAAAAGATTTAAATATTCAGTGGACGAGCCTATGTCCCGTGACCGTGGACCCAAAAATAAGGTTTATAAAATTACTGCCAACGACATAAAGAATTTCATTATTAAGACACATCCTTCTCATGTTTAAATAAAATTTTAAGTCAAACATAATTAATGTCGCCATTCCTCCTTGTTGTGATCACACGGGTACGTGTATGTCGTAGAAATATGGTGACTTGGAAGCAAAGTACCTTAACATTGTTTCGGTATTATAATATCTTAATATAATGTGAACATGATAAATAATTTTTTGTTAAATATAAATTTATATTCTTATAAACTACTTTCATTTATATGCTAAATGTGTTCACTATCTCCAATTTCTTTCATCTCTTAATTTCTCTTTATTGAATTCCATGATTTCCCAAATTATTAATTTTAATGAGGCAAATTTTCTACTCTGAGTTAAAATAAAATATACACATTTTATTTTGACTTTTTTTAATTTTTTTTTGTCAAGTTCCTTGAGCTCCTAATTGATTAATTTTTAACTATGCAAAATTAAACAAAATTAAATATGTAATAATTTAATTTAATTTCTACTTGTGCAATCTCTTTTAACCAGAAATTTGTGATTTTATAAATTAGTGATTCTGATTATAAATTTATTGTGGTGGACTAAATTTCAAACCTTATTCTTTTTCCTTTTTTATTCTGTAGCTGATAATGTATATTTAAATATGAAAATTTTAATATGTAATATTTAAGTTTTAATTTCCTAGTTTTTTTCCATTCACCCACCTAATAGCCTAGTTTTAATTTCCTTCTTTGCGTTGAATGGCACAAATTAATGATTTTAATTAGGAAAAGGGATGTTCTGAATTAAATTTAGAATCATATGTTTTGTTTATTATATTTAATTTATTTTTTTCAAGTTATACAATTTGTCAATTTATGACGTTGAATAACAACTAAAATTAATGAATATAAACAAGCATTTTAATTTGCTAAATTTAATATGCATAAAAATAAAAATATCAGTATTAGTAGAAATGATTAAATATATGACATTTTGTTTAATTTTATATTTTATTTTTTTATATCTTTCACCTTTAATTTGGTAAATGGGAATTTATCATCCTAAATTAAATGCAGAATCATGTACTTTTATTAACCATCTTGTAATTTTTCTCTGTCATGTTTTACAATTTCTTTATGGTGTTTAACTACAATTTAATGGATATAATAAAGCAGTAAATACTATTTAGATAAAATATTTTATCTATCTTAGCAATATAGCATTAGATGCCAAAATAACATTTAATGCTATTGCTAAGCTGGTCCCTATATTTATCTCTCTTAAATTCTAAAATGATAGTAATCATAATTTTTTGCTCTAAAAATTAACATGTACAAATACATATCTAATATTAACTTTTATTTCTCTAATTTTTTTTTCTTTTTATAAAATATATAGATAACGATTTAATATATGAATGCACACCTACTTTTTTAGGATTTATGAACAATTTTCATGCATTGTTATGTTCTCAATTTCTAAACTTGTGTCTCAATTTAATTAAAAATCATATATTTAAAAAAATAAAAAGGCCCACGACAAACATGGATCATTAAGCTGGTGCTACTGTGTCATTTGCACCCATTGCTCCCGAGCTTGTTCAAATTTCAAAGGAAGTGTGCAGATTCATCGCATATAAACACTATTATGCATAACTTAATAGCAATATCTAGTGAGTTTATCATAATGCCTAATAAATATTTAAATCATAAATCAAGTACATCCCAGAAAGTGAACGAAGGTAAGATTAAAGTTTAAAAAAAAAAAGGTTTTTTTTTTCTTTTTTCGTTTCTATTTGTAGAATTCCTTTGCTTTCTTTTTATGTATAATTAAGCCAATAATTATATATGATAAAGTTTGATTTCTTAAATTAATGAAATAAACCTTTTTTATTGGTAGAAATACATATAAAATCCTGTAAAATCAACCTAATTAACTTTTTTTATAATTGAAATCTCAAAATTATGAAAATTTAGAATTCCATCACAATTAGGATTTGGGAGTGAACGAATCGCCTTACCATTATATGTTATGTAGGATGTATAAATCGAGATCGATACAATATATGACACACACACATACACATAGAGACGTGATTACCCAAATTAATAACTATATAATACGTTTACATAAAATAAATTAAAATGTATCCAATTTATTCAAAAATTTAAGAAGAATGGTCTACAGACCTTTAAAGGAATAATTATTCAGCATTAAAAAATATTGATAAATTCTATTATTTCCATGGTGAAAATTTAAGGATAGCATTACAAATAATTTAAAAAGTATAATTATAATGGTTAAATGAAAATGTAATCAAATTAATTTACATTTCTATATGGATATGGGAGGGACCTTAACAAAGTAACTGGAGTAATGGGGAAACTAACTAAATGATTGATAATGATTGATTACATCTATTTTTTTTAACATTTAAGAAGGAAAATTGTTCAAATTCATTATTATATAACATACATACTTAAAATAAAATATTGATAACTAACAAAATAACTTTTCAAAAATAAAAATAAAAATAAAAATCAAAAAGTTTAAAAATTCAGAATTCAATCAAATTTGAAAATTGATGATCAAAGCACATTGTGCAGTTGTATATTATACATGATATCTGATATGGTATATATCAAAAATCGGACCAAGATTTACAAGTTAACTACAGAGAACCCCAGAGCATTTGCAATGATTTTTTATTCTATTCCATTTACTTTTCTTTATTAGCCTTTTTTGCTAAACGGAATTAAAGTTTAAGTGTGTGTTTATGTATTTGATTTTAATAGTTTGTGACTAGTTAATTACTCTACCTTAAGTTTAAGCTCATGATATTAACAATAGGAAATTTATGAAATACAAAAATTAATTACGACCCAGAAAGAGAAGAAAGTTGTCAAAAATTGCACCAAAAATTTCCTCACGCTGTAGCCGTGGAAGGTTGTTGCTACACGCTTTTTGAAAGCGCACACGGAGAAAAGGTCCCCTCAATATAATATTTAATATAGTCGACTAAAAGTTCTCTGATCAACAAACACAGTGAACAATTTTATATTTTAGGCTAAATTACACTTATATATTATTATGAAGGATTGAGGTTAGTCTGATGTGATTTTAGAGATGCAAGGTTTGACTTTGAGATTTCAAAATTATTGTGCAATAATAATATTTGTTAATTAACCATATGGTGATATTAGTTTTGTTTATTTATTTGATAAGATCAGTTGCTAGTTGCTCAATATAATTGACCTACGATATGCATTAATATTTAAGCTAAATTTAATAACGTATATTTTATTACGGCTACTTCCTAAACCAAAATTACGAAAAGAAAAAAATAAGAAAATGGTGATGGTTTGGAGTTGATATATATCTGTGTATATGTATATCAACATTCTTAAAACAATTATTGTATTAATATTAAACCATATAATATTGAGAAGAAGCCATGATATACTGAGAATAATATAGTATTAAATTCATAATGTACAAATAAATTAGCCAAAAACTTTTAATTATACAATATAGATTAATTAAAAAAATTATTATCTTAAATGAATAAAAAAATTTTAATTAAAATTTTAAATTGGATTAAGTGAAATAATTTCTGAAACCTATTAAATATGAAAAGAATAATGAATCAAATGAGGCTCCCTGAAAGGTAGCCGGTGCAGGTACTCCGTCTGCGTTACTTGACTTTACTACTTATTTCTGGGTATCTTGGGTGCGTGGGCCCATGTGTGAGGCCCGCAAGAACCACCTATTTTAAGTGTCTTTAAAAAAAGAAAATCTTAAAATTTAATAATTTTAGTGTGTGTTTATTTTTAAAATTGAAAGACTAACAAAGATTTAATTTTGACTTAAAATTAAAAGGTGGATAAACCAAACTCTAATTTAATACAATTTCAGGTTTTAATATTTAATTTTTTCTTGATTGCGTGCAAATTTTTATTGAAACGAGCTTTTAAAACCACTATTTACACTATAAACAAATACTATGACAACTTCATTGGTGGATTTAAATACTCAGTTGGGCAGCCTATTTTCCACAAAGGTGGACCCAAAAAATAAAGTTTATAAATTAATGTGAACGAAAATTATTTACATAAAATAAATTCAAAATCACGTGAACTTTTATTTCCCCAAATACGTACCATAATATGACATATTTATGATTTATATAGGTTAGTTCGATTACAACATAATGTTTGGTCTTGTAACAATCCATAAGATTAATTATATTCATAAAAAAATAAATTATGAGTTTTTTGGAGTTGGTGAGATTAAATAAATAAGAATATCAAAAACATAAAAATGAATTGCCAAAATCTAGTAATTTTAACGCACATTATGTGCGTATTTTAATTTATTTATAATAATATAATTCTTATAATAATCGAGAGTGCTAAAGTGACATAAGAACTGCACTTAGATATTAGTGAATGTTGATGATTTACAAATAAGAGTATTAATATAATTGAATTATGTGACAAAAAGTCAGTTTTTACAAAGGTCACGGGCATTTTGTAATAATACAACTTCGCTAATTTTAAATCATCCTAATTAATAACCACAATTTGGCTCTCTAACTTAATAGTTAGGTTGAGATCTCAATATATTAATGAACTTCTATATTAAAATTATAAAATATTGAGAGAAAAACCAGTATCTTAAATTAATTAAATTATCTAATTAAAAATTTAAATTAAAATAAATCAAGTTAGATAAAAAAATATATATATTATGAGGGTGTTTAGGTAGGCTCATGAGCTCCTCCAAACATATTCTAACATGTTTGGAAACTTATAAATTAATCGAAAGAATTTATTAAATTTTTTAGTGAAAAATTTATAAGTTTGTAAAATAAAATATTTAAAAATTACGTTGCCCTTAAAAATAATTTTTTTTTAACTTACGTAATCCTTAAAAATAAATCAAGTTTTTTCAACTTATTCTTAAATATTTTATAAGTTAATTATTTAAATACACACACACATATATATTAAAATTGATATAAAAATCTTTAATTACGTTATGTGAAATAATATTTAATTTACCTTTATGATCACATTATATCAAAAAATTTTAATTAATTATAATTATAAATTTTAATATAATCTTATAAAATAAACTATTCAAATATTTTATTAATTTATTTTTAAAATAAAATTTATAAATTTATAAACTTAATTGTTTTGTAAATGTTTTTAAAATAAAAGAAGTTTATAAACTCTTAAATGTACATATTTAAAGTTTCTAAAATCTCTAAGTATAAATAAGAAGTACCTAACTTTTATCAAACATTTTACAAGCTATTTTATTTTACATATAAAAATTGACATAAATGTTTTAAAATTCTATTTTATTAGTGATATTTAATTTATTGTTATTGTTGTTACAATAAAAAATATAGTAAAGTGTAATTATAAATTTCAACTAAATTTTATAAGATGGTTTTATTATTTTTATACAAACACTTTACTCACTTAATTTTAAAATAAAATTTATGAACTTATTAATTAGGTAAAAAAACTTCTTTTAATTAATACGATTTAGAAGCTATTAAAATTAAATTTAGCTCCCTAACGAAGTTGGCTTTGGGCTCTTTTCAAGATTATCAATCTAAATAGCATTAAATTTAAAAATGATTTTTTATGAAGCAAAATTCATTAAATAAGGGGCCCTCATTTTTCACGTGGAAGAAAACGAGTTATACATTTCCGAAAAGATATATTATATTATTAACTTTTTTGCAACATTAGTAAAAGTGCACACTTTATATATTTGTAAATTTTATAAATTATAAAAATATTTTATTTTAACTAAACATATAAAAAATATTTAAATTACAAAATAAATTAAGAAAGTTTAAAAGAATTTGAAAAGAGAATAGAATTGAAAGAAAACAGAAATAAAATAATAAGTCAAACGAAAATGATGGAATAAAAAGATAGGAAGACGAAAAGAAATTGAGTTGAAGAAAGTCGTGTAATTTGACTTTTCCACCCAAAAAATACATGTTAATTTTATAACACAGGTATGCAAATTTATATGCATTTGCCAGGGGCAATATTAAGTAGCAGCTGGTTGTCCTGTACTATGCACAGTAGTTGTTATTTTTTAATAATATATACACAAATTATGGCACTTTTGTCTTTCACAAAATAAATTATTTTTTACCCAAAAATTGTTATCAGCATTATTATTAAATGATGATGATGAACTTATTCATTGATTTCTTATATATTTCATCTAATTATTATATATATAAAGGTAATCAAATTATTTAGAGACAAATAAATAAATTAGGGAAAATATAGAAAAGAAAAAAGAAATAATATGCATATCTATACTTATATAAAGGTGAATGAAACTGTGCAAAAAATCATTTAAGAAAAGGTGTGAAATGTTTATGTGATTAAAATTACGTTTAAGACATTGTAAACATTTAATATAATAATAAAATAATATTCAAGTAAAATTATATGTTTGTTTTACATAATGGGAGTCAATAATTATTATTAACCCAACTAAATTAAGTGTGAATATATATATATATATAGAGAGAGAGAGAGAGAGAGAGAGAGAGAGAAGAGGTGGTTATACTATGTATTAGTTCATTAATGTTAATGATTATATTAATTTGCGATTTGAAGCTTTCCAAATGAATATATCTATAATCTGGATTGGGTAATTTGCACTACCAACCCAATTCATCTGTTGGAATGGAAATTTGAGAATCAGATGGCATGTTTATAAGTATGATAGTTTTATATTCAAAGTATTTTTTCTAAACCGAATTATTTTCTATAAACCATAAGAAAATTGTAACACAATTTTTATTAGATTTATTTATTTTTTTTATTTGAGTATATCTAATCATTAATCATATTATTCGAATTACTATTATATATAGTGGAGTAAGTAAATAAATTAGTTGGTGATTTTTTATTGTCAACATTAAAAGTGGTTAGCATAATTTCTTTTTCCAATATTAAATGCTATAAATAAAAGGTAAGGAGTAGATTACAAGAATAAATTTGTAATTTCGTAATAGGAGTCATTAATTATTATCCATCTAAATTGACTGTGAATATAGATACAAAGAGCCCATCCAATTCATAATTGAACAACAAAATATATTTTTCTTTTTGATGCAATTAACAAAGTTATGTCAATAATAATAGTTTTTAATGCTTCATTCCTTAACAATTATTGTACTCAGTTGTTATATTTGCTAATTAATTCAACTATGCTAGAATTCAACGATTAAGCTAAACAATTTCTATTTGCAGGTATGAATAATAAATTATATAACGAAGTAAAAATTTTAAAATTAAAAACAATTGTTATGTTGAAATCCTATTTAGCATGATTTAACTTATTAATAATAATGAATGAAGTAGTTCATGCTGATTATCAAGCGAAAATTATATTACATATTGCACAGGTTTTTATTAATGAGAAAATCTATTGTGAATTTGCAATTTAAAACTTCCAAATGAATATATCTTAATCTGGTTTTGTAAAAGCCAAAATTTTTGGGCATTAAAATAATGATAAAGATATTAATTATTTAATTAATATTATTATTTTTGATAAATTTTCTTGTAGAAATAGTGTGCTGAAAATAATGATAATTGAGTGTAGAAGGAGATGTGTATATGTTTGTACACACTTTTTTGAAAGTGCACACGAAGAAAGGGTCTCCTCAATATAATATTTAATATAGTTAACTAAAAGTTCTCTAATCAACAAACAAAATAAATAATTTTATAACAAAAAATAAATTGTATAAAAGATATGGACACAAATATACAAAAATACTATTACGTAATGTAAAATTTATTTTTGCAATTTATTTGTTTGGGGTCAGCTTATCTACTAACACTCTATAAAAAGGGACTGAGAAGAAAGTTACAAGTTACAGGAAAAAATGGGTTCTCTTCCACAAGTGCACTTCGTTATCTTCCCTTTCATGTCTCAAGGCCACATCATCCCTCTCCTCCACCTCTCCCGTCTCCTCCGGCTTCGATCCGCCGCCGTAACAATCGTCACCACCGCCGGAAACTCCCCCCTCATCCGTGCTAGTCTCCAGGACATCGATGTCTCAATTCTTGAACTCCCTTTCCCCCAAAACATGGAGGGTGTCCCTCCGGGCGTGGAAAACACTCACAAGTTGCCATCGATGTCTTGCTTCGTCCCTTTTGCAAAATCCACAAAACTCATGCAGAAAAGCTTCGAACAGGCCCTGGAATCCCTTCAACCGCCTGTTTCCTGCATAATATCCGACGGGTTCCTGGGATGGACCCTTCAGTCCGCTCAAAAATTTCGCGTTCCCAGGTTTGTGTTCTTCGGGATGAGCAATTTCTCCGGCACCATGTACCAGATATTGGGCAAGGAAAGGCCACACGCAGGCACGAATTCTTTGGACGAGACCTTCTTCATGCCTGGCTTTCCTAATCTGAAGTTGACAAGAAATGACTTTGATCCGCCGTTCAATGAAACAGAGCCGTCCGGCGAGTATGTTGACTTCATGGGAGAGCAAATTACGGCCGCGCTGATGAGCCACGGCGTGATTGTGAACAGCTTTTACGAGCTGGAAGCGTCATACGCTGATTACTGGACTGAGAAACTTGGCCCAAAAGCTCTGTGTGTCGGCCCACTGTGCATGGCGGCGCAGCCACCGTCAGACGCCCTAGAAAAGCCGAGTTATGTCCACTTCCTGGACGAAAGATTGGCCGAGGGCGAACCTGTTCTGTACGTCGCCTTTGGAACACAGGCACAAGTGTCCGTGGAGCAACTGCAGGAAATTGCCGAGGGATTGGAGCAATCCCAGGTGAGTTTCCTGTGGGCTTTGAAGCCAGACGGGCTGGAAATTCTGCAAGACTTTGAAGAGAGGACGAAGGACAGAGGAATGGTCGTCAAAGACTGGGTTGACCAGCTGCAAGTCCTCTGGCACGACGGCGTGCAAGGGTTTTTGAGTCACTGCGGATGGAACTCCGTGATGGAGAGCTTATCCGCCGGGGTCCCGATCCTGGCGATGCCGTTCATGGCGGAGCAGCATCTGAACACTAGATTCGTGGCGGAGGAAATCGGCGTGGGGCTGAGGTTGATGCCGAGAGGTGGATCGGTGCGGGGGTTCGTGGAGGCGGAGGAGGTGGAGAGAAAGGTGAGGGAGCTGATGAAGGGTGGAGAGATAGGGGCGGAGGTGCGGAGGAAGGTGGCCAAGTACGGAGGAGCTGCGCGTGCGGCCATGAAGGAAGGCGGTTCGTCGGTGCGCACGTTGGACTCGCTGATCGGTGAGATTGTTGGGAAAGGAATGTCATGTTCCTAAATGCCAAGATGTACTTTACTGAAAAAAGGAATAATTATATTTTAGGCTAAATTACCCTTATATTGTAACTATTAAAGAAAAAGAAATATATAAATATATATATCCCCTAGAAATAAATTTCCAAATCTCTTCTATTGGGTTGATTTTGTATTATTATGAAGGATTGAGGTTAGTCTGATGTGAGTTTAGAGATGCAAGGTTTGACTTTGAGATTTCAAATTATTGTACAATAATAATATTTGTAAATTAACCATATGGTGATATTACTTTTGTTTATTTATTTGATAAGATCAGTTGCTAGTTGCTCAATATAATTGATCTACGAGATGCATTAATATTTAAGCTAAATTTAATAACGTATATTTATTACGATTACTTTCTAAACCAAAATTACAAAAAGAAAAAAATAAGAAAACGGCGATGGTTTGGAGTTGATATATATCTGTGTATATATACATCAACATTCTTACAACAATTATTGTATTAATATTAAACCATTATTAACATAATTAAGCAGCAATTGTTAAGTTATTGGCAAAATAGAATAAAATCAGTTGATTTATTGCGGAGTAATATAATTAGTTGACATTGACGGATAATGATAATAGACATTTAATGATGTCACAACAAAATTAGCCTTTTCTCGGGTCTTTTTACCCGTTACTCAACAGCTCATCTCGTGCAAGATAATTTAATTTTATACGTCGAGGTCAATGGCAGACACCTCTCGCAAATCTTGTCAAGTACTTGCTTGATCAAGTGCTTACTGACGATAATAATAATAATAGTATATTTTATTTTTTTGTGACAGTTGAGAAGGTGTGCCAATAGCAAGCCAAACCTGAAAAGTTGAAACCTCGTTGTACTAAACAGGCCTCAAGTGCACAGGCTGTTGCGTCCAGACAACGGATACTAGAAGTCCCTGTACGACGACCTCAAAAAATCCAAGTATTTTCTATCGGTGTGTGAGTTTTGACAGGACATGACGGATGGCCAGATCATGGCAGTCCTTGGGATTATATATCACTGACATCGTGTTTGGAAGTTCTACTTTCAAAACTCCGTCGACATCTTCGTATTACTTAAAATATTATTTAATAAAAAGAATATGTGATTAATCTACATAAAATAATTCTATATAATCATTAATAGTGTACTATTTTAGATGTTTTTAAATTGTGTGAGAGTTAAACAAAGAAAAAATTTACTTGAAATCAAAATATGGATGAAGTGAAACTCGAATTTATGAATATTCTGTGTGTTTTTTTTTTTTATATATTTCTTAGTTAATTTGTTTTATTTTTTGAATGCATGCAATTTTTTTTCTAAACAAGCTTTAAGTGTAATAAAATTATTAATTTTTTGGTGCACATTATTAAATTACTAATGTACTCTTATTTTAATATTTCATAATTTTCTTCTTATCAATTATATTTTATTATAATTATATACTTTCTTCTTTCATGTTGTTTCTTTCTTATATCTTTCAATTCAATGTCTCTCTCTCTCTCTCTCTCTATATATATATATATATTAAATTTTTCTAACACTTTTAATTCTAAAATCTTTTTACTTTTTTTTTGTCATAACTTGTTATAATAAATAACATTTTATAAGTTATAAAAATTTCGAGTTCACTGTTACCATTAGTAATAAATAAATATTATGACAACATTATTGGCCGATTTAAACACCCATAAATTAATATCAACGACAAATTATTATTCACTTAAAATAGTGTCGAAGTTTTTAAAAAAGTTATTTCCCCACGTACGTAATGTGGTAGAGTAGTGATGGGGCAACACCGAGTCGGTCACAACATGGCATATTTATTATTTCTAATAAATGTTTGTCGATTATAACTAGACATTTGGTAATTGTTATAATATAATATTATTAGTATCTTGTCAAGATTTTGATGACATCCAACGAAGGTTGTCAATGTGCAACCTGCATATTATAATAGTGAGACAAAACAGGGTTTTTATTAAATAAATATTTTTTATGTTTGAAAATAATCGGATACAAAACTCTTTGAATGTACCATGTTAGAATGATCAATTTTTTCTTTAAATATCATCTAAGCATGCCATGCATGGCATGGTGCATGCACCAAAAGGACGGAATGGCTGGTTTTTTTTTTTTTAATGATTAATAAATAATTACATGTAAGTAATAATTATTAGGGTTATAGAAAACTATGCCAAATTCATATAATTTCTCTCACATTAACAGGTTAAGTTTTGAAGTGAGACTCCTAAAACTATACTAATTAATTTCAAAACTATTCGGGGCAATGTTTAGTTTAAAATATTATATTTTTCCATCTTATCCAAATATACAAAATAGAAACATGTTATTTAACAAAATTAACTATTGTTTCTCCTTCCCTTTTATATTATTTAAAGAATTTCGTATTTAAAACACATTGGCTATGTTTGGAAGTGGGGTTTTGTTGAAAGGTAATATTTGAAGTGAGTAGTAATATGTTTGGTAGTGTAATTTTGATATTTTTTAAATTTTTATTTATTTGAATATTTGTATAAAATATATAATAATAATTAGATGATGTGATAGTATATAAGAATAATAAATAATTTAGAGGATTTGGTAGTATGTATTTGATGATATATTAAATGTTGAAAATGGATTCCAAACATAGCTATTATTTTCATCCTCCGATAAAATTTGAAGTCAAACACAATGTCGCTATTATCTTTGTTGCGATCGCACAGCCATAAGGAAGTCATGGATGGTGACATTCTGGCCTTGGAAGCATACTGTCCCAACATTATTTCGTTATTGTAATATTTTAATATAGTAATTATGTTTAAATTGTAAGTATTACAATCATCAAATTGACATCTTTTCCCAAGTTACAATTTAATATATACACACACGCTAGTGTAAAACTCATGTCATGCACGGTACGTTTAATTTTTTTTTTAAAAAAACTATTTTAAATAATTTTCTTTGTTAAATATAAAACTGTACTCTTTTAATAATAGAATTATTTAATTGTATTTGATGTATAGAATTAATTATTTTTTATTTTTAATTACTTTATATCGAATTAGACATTGATCAAAAATTTTTATTTATCACAAACAATATGCAATTAAACTTGAACTTAATCATTTAAAATAAATATAACCATATAATATAGAGAAGTCCTGATATACTAATAACAATATAGTATTAAATCCATAATGTACAAATAAATTAACCAAAAATTTTTAATAATATAGTATAAATTAATAAAAAATTATTGTCTTATAATAATGAAAACTCTGTAATTAAAATTTTAAATTCGATTAAGTGAAATAATTTGCAAAATCAATTAAATACGAAAGAATAATGAGTTAAATAAAGCTCACTGACAAGTGGCCGGCGCAGGTACTCCGTCTGCATTACTTGACTTGACTACTAACATTTGGGCCTCTTGGGACCCAGACACCATTTAGTGTGTGGGCCATGTGTGAGGCCCGCAAGAACCACCTTTTAAGTGTCTTTAAAAAATGTATAAAAACAAAAAAAAAAAAAAAAGAAACAAGAAAAAAAGAAGAAGAAAATTTTAAAATTCAACAACTTTAGTATGTGTTAATTTGTAAAATTGAAAGACAAACAAAGCTTTAATTTTTACTTAAAATGAAAAGATGCATAAACCAAACTCTAATTTAACACGATTTCATGTTTTAATATTTAATTTTTTTTTTTGATTCTGCGCAATTTTTTTATTTAAACGGCTTTGAAGTGTAATACATTCGATCACTTTTACACAATAAACAAATATTATGACAAGATTTTTGGCGGATTTAAATACGCAATTTAGCGGCCTATTTTCCACAAAGGTGGACCCAAAAAATAAAGTTAGTAAATTAATGTGAACGAAAATTATTTACCTAAAATAAATTAAAAAACATTTGAACTTTTATTTCCCCAAATACATACCATAATATGGTAAGAGTAATTACCGTGAAACATGACATATTTATTATTTATGTGGGCTAGTCGATTACAACATAATGTTTGGCATTGTAACAATCAACACGATTAATTATTTTCATAAAAAATAAATTATGAGTTTTTTGGAGTTGGTGGGATTAATTAATACGAATGCCAAAAACATAAAAATGAATTGCCTAACTACTGGTATTGTTTTTGCCGTCATTACCAAAAACATAAAAATGAATTGTCAAAAACTAGTAATTGTAACACACATTATGTGCGTATTTAAATTAATTTATAATGATCTAATTTTTATAATTATCGAGAGTGTAAAAGTGACATAAGAACTGCACTTAGATATTAGTGAATGTTGGTGATTTACTAATTAATTTTTTAATTACTTATTTTACATTTACAAAGAAGAGTATTAATATAATTGAATTGTGTGACCAAAAGTCAGTTTTTGCAAGGTCTCGGGCATTTTGTAATAATACAACTTCGTTAATTTTTAATCCCCCTAATTAACAACTGCAATTTGGCTCTCTAACTTAACACTTAGGTTGAGGTCTCAAAATATTAATGAACTTCTATATTAAAATTATGAAATATTGATAGAAAAACTAGTATCTTAAATTACTAAAGAAATCTAATTAAAATAAATAAATTTACATACAAAATATATTACGAAAGTATTTAGGTGAGCTTATAAGCTTTTAAACATCTTACAAAATGTTTTGAGAAACTTATAAGCACGTTAAAAATCTAAATTTATAAAATAAGATGTTTAAAATTTATAAACTTTTTAAAAATATATTGATTTTTCAATTTATTCCTAAAAATTTTATAACTTAATTTTTTATACACACACACACACACACACACATATATATATATATATATTAAAATTAACATAAATATATTTTTAAGTTGGTTTCACGATTATTTTTCAACATGTGATAATCTAGATAAAATAATAAATCCTATATAATCTCTCTCTCTCTCTCTCTCTCTCTATATATATATATATATCTGTCTATATATATCTATATCTATATTTTAATTTCTCCTTACACTTCTAATTCTAAAATCATTTTACTTTTTTTTCATAACTTGTTATAATAATTAAAATTTTATAAGTTGTAAAAATTTCGAGTGTATTATACCATTAGCAATAAATAAATATTATGACAACATTATTGGCCGATTTAAATACTCAGTTGAGGAGCCTATGTTGCGTGACGGTGGACCCAAAAATAAAGTTTACAAATTAATGTCAACGACCAATTAATATTCCCTTAAAATACCTTCAATGTTATTTCCCCAGTCCGTCCTATAATGTGGTAGTGTAGTCATTGGGCAACGCGGAGTCGGTCAAACATGACATATTTATTATTTATATATGTTTGTCGATTATAATTATAACATGACATTTGGTAATTGTTATAATATAATATTCTTAGTATTTTGTCAACATTTTGATGACATTCAACGAAGGTTGTCAAAGTGCAGAGCACAATGTGTGCTTTCACACGGGGACAAAATAGGGATGGCTCCAAATTACTATCCAATGAGTCAATAACAACATTATGCTTTGTTGGTTACTAAAAATCATAGTCTGTCACGCGTTTAGCTTGCATTTAGACCCACTTTTAATTTATTCCTTCTAGATAATGTCAATGACATACGAGAAAATAAACAAATAAATAAAATTGACACAAATTATTTTAATTACAAATGATGATAGCATCGCCATATCGATATTATAGAAAACTATTGCCGAATTTATATAATTTATCTCACATTAACAGGTTAATTTTTGGAGTGGGACTCTCTCAAAACTATACTAATTAATTTCAAAATTATTCGGGCAATGTTTGGTTTAAAATTTTATATTTTTTCATCTTATCAAAATATACAAAATTGAAACATATTAGTTAACAAAATTAACTCTTGTTTCTCCTTCCCTGTTATATTATTTAACCAATTTCGTATTTAAAACACATTTGCAATGTGCGTGGGTTTTAGTAAAAGGTAATGTTGGTGTGAGTAGTAATATATTTGATAATGTGATTTCGATATTTTAATTTTTTTCTTATTTATTTGAATATATTTATAAAATATATATAATAATAATTAGATAGAATGATAGTATATAGGAATAATAATTAATTTGTAGAGTATGGTATATATAAATATGAATATATGTATAGATATCGATTTGATTAGTGATAGATGTAATAATTATTCAACAATTAGTTAGTTAAAGAAAATAATTTGAATTTAAATTTAAATAAATATTTTATTTAATAATATATTTAACAATATGTGTCAGATGATATATTAAATGTTGCAAATGGATTCCAAACATTGATATTATTTTCATCCTCCGATAAATTTGAAGTCAAACATAATGTCGCTATTCCACTCTGTTGCGATCGCCCAGCCACAAGGAAGTCAAAGATGGTGACATTCTGGCCTGGGAAGCATATTGTCCCAACATTATTTCGTTATTGTAATATTTTAATGTAGTATGAACATGATAAATATTAGTAAAATAAAATACTAAAAAATCAGTATAATTATGTTTAAAATGTAAGTATTACAATCATCAAATTGACATCTTTTCCCAAGTTACAATTTAATATATGTACACACACTAGGGTAAAACTCATGTCGTGCACGGTACTTTTAATTTTTTTAAGAAAATACTATTTCAAATAATTTTCTTTGTTAAATATGAAACTGTCTTCTTATAAACCAGCTTCATTTATATGCTAATTTTGTTAATCATCTTGAATTTCTTTCATCTATTTATTTCCCTTCATTAAATTCCATGGTTTTCAGAGTTAATTATTAAGTTTAATGAGGGAAATCTAGTATTCTAAATCAAAACATACGCATTCCATTTTATTTTTTAATATTTTAATTTTCGTTTGTCCAGTTCTGTGAACTCTTAGTTGATTATTTTTTAATTATGCAAAATTAAGCACGATTAAATAGGTAATAATTTAATTCAATTTTTACTTTTGCTATCTCTTTTGCCAAGAAATTTGTGATTTTTTAAAATATTCAAACCTTGTTCTTTTTCCTCTTTTCATTTGGTAGTTTCCTGATAATGTGTGTTTAAATATGAAAATTCAATCATAAGTAAATATGCAATATTTTAGTTTTAATTTCCTTCTTTGCCTTTAATTGCTCAAATTGATGATTTTAATTAGGAAATGGGTTTTTCCAAATTAAATTTAAATAATATATTTTTATATAGTATATTTAAATACACTAAATTAAATATGCATAAAAATAAAATATTTTCAAAAAATTAAAATATCAGTATTCTTCAAAATGATTAAATATACAACATTTTGATTAATTTTATATTGTTATTTTTCTTTTTATATCTTTCATCCTTTATTTCGTAAATGAAAATTTATCACCCTAAATTAAATGCAGAATCATGTATTTTTATTTATCATCTTGTAATTTTTCTTAGTCATGTTTTACAATTTCTTAATATGTGGTGTTTAACTGCAACTATAATTAATGGATAAAATTTAGCACTAAATGCTATTCTAGATAAAATATTTTATCTACCTTTGCAATAGCATTAGATTCCAAAATAGCATTTAATGCTATTGCTAATTTTGTCCCTATTTTTATCTCTCTTAAATTCTAAAATGATAGTAATCATAATTTTTTTCTCTTAAAATAGGCATGTAGAAATATATATCTAATATTGACTTTTAATCTCTAAATTTATTTTTCCTTTTAAAAAATATTTAGATAATGATTTAATATATGAATACACAAAATTCTTTTAGGATTTATGAACAATATTCATGCTTTGTTATGTTCTCAATTTTTAAAATTCTGTGCCTCAATGTAATTATTACTTGACCCAAGTTTCCAATGCATTATATAAAATAGAAAAATAATAATACTTTTTTAACATTTACAAATAACAAAAGTTCTTAAATATATTCAAAGGAAAAAATCATTAGAAAAATAAAAAAAAAACCCATAACAAATATAGATCATTAAACCGGTGTACCTCTGTCATTTGCACCCATTGCTCTCAAGCTTTTTGAAATTTCCGAGGAACAATAAATGTGCAGAATCATCTTATATAAACCCTACCATGCAAAGCTTAATGGCAATACATAGTGTGTGCTTCAGAAGGCCTAATAAATATTTAAATCATAAATCAAGTACATCCTAAAAATGTGAACGAAGGTTAAAAAAAATTAGAATTTTCCTTTTTCCGTTTTAATTTATAGAATTCCTTTGCTTTCTTTCTATATTTAATTATGCCAATATTTATTTGATAGTGTTTGATTCTCAAATTAATGAATTAAGCCATTATATTTGTTAATTTTTTTTTATTAAAATACATCAATTAAACCATTTTTATTGGTAGAAATACACATAAAATACTATAAAATCGATATAATTATTTTTTTTGTAATTGAAATCTCTAAATTATGAAAATTCAGAACTCGATCAAAATTTATAGTTGGGGTGGACGAACCGCCTTAGTATTATAAGTTATGCAGGGTATTGGATATATAAATTGAGATAGATATAATATAATATATATACAGACACACACACACACACACACACAGAGTTATGATTTATAACTATATAATATGTTCACATAAAATAAGTTACAATGTATCGAATTTATTTACAATTTAAGAAGAAAAGCGTACAAACCATATAAAGAACAAATATTCAGAATTAAAAAAATGTTGAAAAAAATCTACTTTTGTAATAAATGAAAATGTAATTAATTAATTTACATTTCCATATGGGTATGGAATTGATCTTAAGAAAGTAACTGGAATAATGGAAAAATTGACTAAATGATTGATTTCATCTATTTTCTTAACATGTAAGAAGGAAAATTGTTCAAATGACCTATTATACATGTTTGCTTAAAATAAATAATTGATAACGGACTAAATAACTTTTCAGACAAATTTACAAACAACAATTATATAATATTTCTACTTGAAATAAATCAAAATGTAACCAGATTTATTTACGCTTTTATGTGGACATGGGGTACTGGTTTTTAATAAATTAACTGAAATAACGAAAAATTTGCCTAAATGATTGAGAACTTTCATGTTTAAACATGACACGGAAAGAAAACTTGTTCAAACTAATACTTATATAATATTGTTACTTAAAATCAAAATTGATAACTAACAAAATAATTTTTCAAATTTTAAAAATTTAGAATTCAGTCAAAATTGAAAGTTGACGATTACGGGACAATGTGCGACTATACATTATATATTATATATGACATATGATATGTGATATATCAACATCAAAAACAACAGATACATGTACGATGGAGAAAAAGGTCAAATCATCCGCGATGATTATTTATTCTATGACAAATATTGCTCCATTTACTTCTCTTTATTAGCCTTTTTTGATAAATGAAATTAAAATTTGCGTGTGGGTATGTATGTATTTAATTTTAGTAGTTCGTGCCTAGTTAATAAGTCGACTTTAAGTTTATGCTCATAATGTTAACAATAGGAAACTAGTAACTGTGGCACAGTCATGCCTGGGCCATAAAAAATTGAGTATTCACTTTTTTTTTTTTTTTTGTAAATTAACAGAACATATAGAGTGGCGTATAAAATAAAAAAATTACGTAAGTAAATGGCAACGTTATTAGATTAAACACCACTTACTTTTTTTCAACTATATTAAATCAAATAAAAACATAGTATCTTTGAAAAGAAGTATACTTAGTTTTGTTATTAATCTAATTTTCAGTCTTGCACCAGAATCAAGTGGCATAACCATAAATATAAGCCAAAGTTCGGAGACACAAAATTGCCAAAACAGACTAATAGAGTCCACTTTTCTACGACATATTTAACATAAGACTACCAAAATGTCTCAAAATTAAATTTATACCATAAACTGCAACTTCTCATACAAACATAAAATCAAGATGAGATATCCCTTCTTCTCCTCAGATCAAAAAATCCAAGTGCAAAAAATAGAAGAAAGGAAATGACAAAGGGATAGAAAAACGCAAAAAAATTTAAAAACAAATCGAATAGGTACACTTTCTCAATTGTTTAACCAAATGGTTATCTTTTAATTGGTCTGCACTTTACCTCTTCCTTTTTCAATTAACAACGTGATAATAAGTATATGAATTCCAGTTTTTTGCATAGAGAGAGCCAACAGTAAAGCAGAGGTCATTTTACTTATCATTTTTTAAATTAAAAAAAAAAATTCTTGCGTTACACATAAAAAAGAAAACAAAAAAAAGAAGAAAATCTGAATTTTTATTGTAAAAGAAGCAAGAAAAATTCCCTTTTCTTTATTACTCAATTCTTCTCTCTATTACCCTTCAAAAACAAACAAAACCACCCACCAGTTAAAGCAAAGAAAGTCCATAGTCCTCACACAAAATCTCTACTCTACAAAGAGAGGGGAACACACCAATCTTGGTTTAGATTGAGAAAGGTTCATCATTGAGTGCTTAATTACCTTCATTGCCCCAAAATCTTCCCACCAGGCGCAAACTCCAATGACCAAATGTACCTGATTCAGTTGTGGGCCTATTGGATGATCACTTCATTCAGTGACATCAATTTTAATTCTGTGTTCTGAAATCAAAATATAGAAGTAATAAATATCAAAACAGATTTCTATTAGTTTCTTTTGTTGAAGTAATTAATCATTCATGTTCGTTCTTACGGTGGTTGACGAGTCCAGTGGCATTGGGGTTTGTTACTGGGGTTCTAGTTATTTACATTTTTACCTCTTATTATCACAGTTTGCAGTTATAAAATAGATTTATTAGGGTTATTTTGTAATTTAATTAAATTGCCAAAAGACGGTTTCTTTAGGGCCCATTTAGTTTCTTTCGTAGAAATATTTTCTTCGTTGATTGAGCAGTTAGCATTAGTAGAATATGTGATTTTACTAATTAATACCTTTGAGTGTACACTTTATCTTTACAGGTAGGGCTATTTTTGTAAATATATTACGTGACCAAATGACAGTTTTGTACGGCCTACCCCCATTCTAAATAGTAATAGATTTATAAAATAAAATATTAATTACGATCCGAAACGAGAAGAAAGTTGTCAAAAATTGCACCATAAATTTCTTCACGTTGTAGCCATGGAAGCTAGTAGCTACACACTTTTTGGAAAGGTCCCTCAATATAATATTTACACTATATTTGGTTTTAGAAATTTAGAGTAAAAAAAGAAAAAAAAAATATTGAAAAAATAGTTTTAATTGTTTAATTAATAAAAAAATATAGAAGAAAATAAAATTTGAAGGAAATTCTAACATTAAAAGAGAAAACTCTTTTTTAAAAAAAAAATGATGAGAAAAATAAGAGAAAAATTATTTTAACTCTTTTTTCTTTATCAGAAAATTGTACCACCTACATTTTTTCATTCATTCATTATTTATTTTGGCTTATATATTAAAAATTTAATTTCAAACTTTGTTTAATTTTATTTCTTCTTTTTTAATAATTTTCTTTTCTTATTAAAATTCTTTGAATATGAAATTTTAAATTTCTACAATTTTCTTTTCTTTTTCTCCAGCATTATCTTTTCCTCTATTAAATTCTCCTCCCAAACATACTGTCAATGTTGACTAAAAGTTCTCTGATTAAAAAAAAAATTATGAAGAAATGTTATTGTCTATAAATAGTGACATAGAGAGGAAGCAAGCTGTAACTTAACGAGAAAAAATGGGTTCTCTTCCACAAGGGCACTTCGTTATCTTCCCTTTCATGTCTCAAGGCCACATCATCCCTCTCCTCCACCTCTCCCGTCTCCTCCTGCGTCGATCCGCAGCCGTCACAATCGTCACCACCGCCGGAAACTCTCCCCTCATCCGTGCTAGTCTCCATGACATCGATGTCTCAATTCTTGAACTCGCTTTCCCCCAAAAAATCGAGGGTGTCCCTTCGGGCGTAGAAAACACTTACAAGTTGCCATCGATGTCTTGCTTCGTCCCTTTTGCCAAATCCACAAAACTCATGCAGAAAAGCTTCGAACAGGCCCTGGAATCCCTTCAACCGCCTGTTTCCTGCATAATATCCGACGGGTTCCTGGGATGGACCCTTCAGTCCGCTCAAAAATTTCGCGTTCCCAGGCTTGTGTTCTTTGGGACGGGCAATTTCTCCTCCACCATGTACGAAATCTTGAGCAGGGAAAGGCCACACGCAGGCACGAATTCTCTGGACGAGCCATTCTCCATGCCTGGCTTTCCTAATCTGAAGTTGACAAGAAATGACTTTAACCCGCCGTTCAATGAAACAGAGCCGTCCGGCGACTGTGTTGACTTCATGGGAGAGCAAATCATGGCCGTGTTGATGAGCCACAGCGTGATTGTGAACAGCTTTTACGAGCTGGAAACGTCATACGCTGATTACTGGACCGAGAAACTTGGCCCAAAAGCTCTGTGTGTCGGCCCACTGTGCATGGTGGCGCAGCCACCGTCAGACGCTCTAGAAAAGCCGAGTTATGTCCACTTCCTGGACGAAAGATTGGCCAAGGTCGAACCTGTTCTGTACGTCGCCTTTGGAACACAGGCAGAAGTGTCCACAGAGCAACTGCGGGAAATTGCCGAGGGATTGGAGCAATCCCAGGTGAGTTTCCTGTGGACTTTGAAACCAGACGGGCTGGAAATTCTGCAAGACTTTGAAGAGAGGACGAAGGACAGAGGAATGGTCGTCAAAGACTGGGTTGACCAGCTGCAAGTCCTCTGGCACGACGGCGTGCAAGGGTTTTTGAGTCACTGCGGATGGAACTCCGTGATGGAGAGCTTATCCGCCGGGGTCCCGATCCTGGCGATGCCGTTCATGGCGGAGCAGCATCTAAACACTAGATTCGTGGCGGAGGAAATCGGCGTGGGGCTGAGGTTGATGCCGAGAGGTGAATCGGTGCGGGGGTTCGTGGAGGCGGAGGAGGTGGAGAGAAAGGTGAGGGAGCTGATGAAGGGTGGCGAGAAAGGGGCGGAGGTGCGAAGGAAGGTGGCCAAGTACGGGGGAGCTGCGCGTGCGGCCATGAAGGAAGGCGGTTCGTCGGTGCGCACGTTGGATGCGCTGATCGGTGAGATTGTTGGGAAAGGAATGTCAGTTTCCTAAATGCCAAGATAGACTTTACCGAAAAAAGGAATAATTATATTTTAGGCTAAATTATACTTATATTGAAACTGTTAAAGAATATATATATATATATATATATATATATCTCTCTCTCTCTCTCCTAGAAATAAGTTTCCAAATCTCTTTTATTGGGTTGATATATATATATATATATATATATATATATATATCTCTCTCTCCTAGAAATAAGTTTCCAAATCTCTTTTATTGGGTTGATTTGGTATTATTATGAAGGATTGAGGTTAGGCTGATCTGATGTTAGAGATGCAAAGTTCGACTTTGAGACTTTGGGATTTCAAATTATTGTATAACAATAATAGTTGTATATTAATTGTATGTTGGTATTAGTTTTTTTGTTTAGTTGATAAGATCTGTTGCTACATATATAATTTATCTATGATATGGATTAATATTTAAGCTAATTTAATAACGTCTATTTACTACAGTTACTTTCAAAACCAAAATTACAAAAAGAGTAAAAAAAACAAGAAAAGGTGATGGGTTGGAGTTGATATACATCTGTATGTTTGTATATCAACATTCTTACAACAATCAGTGTATTAATATTAAACCATTATTAACATAATTAAGCAGCAATTGTTAATTTATTAGCAAAATAGAATAAAATCAGTTGATCTATTGTGGAGTGACATAATTAGTTAACTTTAATGGATATGATGTCAGAACGAATTATGTTAACAAATTTTACCCCTTGCTCAACAGCCCATCTCGTGCAAGATAATTTAATTTTATACGTTGAGGTCAATGGCACACGCCTGTCGTAAATCTTGTTCTTCTCATAATAAAGTACTTGCTTGATCAAGAGCCTACTGATGATGATGATGATAGTATTTTTATTTTTTATTTTTGTGATAATTGTGAAGGTGAGTATCAATATTATTTTCCAAGAAACCACCGGCAGGAAGCCAAACCTGGGAAGTTGAGACCTTGTTGTATTAAGCAGGTCTTATCTGTTGAATGAATACTTTGGTTATCACAAGTGTTAAAGGACGTGAGATTCACAGCTGGACCCACGTCAAAAATACATATTTAGTTGATGTCATCGGTTTTAATAAAAAATACATATTTAATTATTTTTTATTTTTATATAATTTTTTTAAAAAAATATTTAAAAATACACATTAAACTTTTAAAATACTGATTATTTTATATTGGTGATCGAATTTTGACTAGACGTAGCGAGGGACGAGGAATGGCCAAGTCAAAGGAGAGACAATACACGCCCCTGATTCAACTGGCATGGGCTTGCGTCTCGACCCAACGCCCATCAATGGTATACGGGTGGTAATAAATTTGATTAGATATTAAAATTTTTTTATCCTGGAACTTGAATTTTAATATTTAAATTGGATTGAATCGGGCAATTTGAATCAATTTTAAAATTGAGTTTGACATTTATAAAATTAAATTAAATTTGAATAATTACGCACTATGTTTGGGAGCCTGTGTTACGCATTAGATCGAACACTGTGTCGAGGATTACACCCAGTAAGTCCAACATTTGGCAGTCAATTGTTACACAGCAGCGTGTACTAAGCCCACTAAAAATCTAGATCCTTTGCTTAGGTGATACCCCTCCGAAGTGTCCTATATATTCCTACGCTTCTGGTCTCTACTGTCTATTCTTAGGGAAGTAGCGTGAGGAGAAGATGGGGACGGCTGGATCACAGTCCACCTGGCCTCCTTTGTTCATGGTTGCCAAGTATGGCCCACCACACTCTTTTCTGGACTACCCCATCACTTTGTCAGACGTTGTGGTAAGGTATATAATACCAACCATTGGCAAACAAGTGTCCAGACATTTGGACTGTCTGAGCCATTCTGGCCCTCTAAGAGTGTGGCAACAAGTAGAGTTTGTTGGAACTAGTAGAAACAGGTGAAAGGATTCAAACCAATCCAGCCGGTTCAAAAGAAAAAAAATTGAAAGAAAAAGAAAAATGGGAGAGAACCGGCGACTTTGGGCTTTATTATGCATAATTAACGAGTAGGAATTCAATATTATGGGCATGTATTCATTATTGTTTTTAATGCTAATTAATTTTTATTGACCTTGAAATTTGTTAATGTATTTATTATAGACGCAAATGTCAACCCACTAGAAAATTAGAGTAGTACCTTTTAATGTGATTTCTTTTTAAAAGTTTTATAGGGGTCAAAAAACAAGAAAATATAATGAAAGAAAAATATAGCAATCATATAAATACTAAATACTATGAAGTCTATTCTTACATAGATAATTTTTTAGGTTGCAATTTACAAGATTTAATTATGATATTTAAATGCTACTACTACTACTACTGTGATTTTTAAGTTATTTTTTAATTTTTTCTTTTTCATTGGAAAATAACATTTTTTTTTATGCTAGATTTGATGGTTTATTTAATCTAGAACTGGCTTTTAATTTTATTAATTAATTCATAAAAGAAAGCTCATATATGAATATATACAACACACACCCCGATACTTTAACAATTCAAATATGTGTACACGTATGAAAATATATTGTACATGTCACTTTATTTTTTGAAAATGATTAAACTGGTTATTCTGGTGATCTAATAAACTAGAAAATTGAAAGGTTCAATTACCTCTTAGGTTTTAAAACAATGTCTTAAAGCAGCTCTCAATTGCATCTACACTTGCTTTTAAATGTTACCAAATGCCTTACATTACGCATTTAAAGCATATTTGTGAAAGCAAGCACTCGGTGAAAAAAATTGAGTATTTAATTACATATTGTTTTAAGATGAATTCAAAATAACCAATTACATTTGTCATATATTAATAACATAATGACCACTTAGTTTTTAGGTAGTCTGAAAGCTTTTTACGAATATCATAAAAATTTATTTTTTGATTATTTATTTACAGGCATTTTTTAAAAAATAATTTAATGTTGATATAATTCATTTTCTTTTTATTTGGGTACATATATATATATATATATATATAATCTAAACTATATTATTATTTTAAGAATTCTTAGTTGCATAAAATCATTTCACGCAACTACCCTTATATAAATTTTTTTTTTACATTTTGATCATTTTCTTCTCTGTTTTCATCACACTTACAATTTATATTTATATGTTGTCTCAAATTTTATTATTTTAAAACTCTTTTAATCTTTTATTATTTTTACTCGATGCAAAATCACATAATTTTTTTATTTTAATTTCTAAATTTTTAAATTTTTTTCCTTTTAACTTTTTTTATTTGTGTTCTCTCTAAAATTTCCTCTTCTTCTTCTTCTTCTTTTTTTCAAATTCTCTTGATATTTCTTTTTTATATTATTTTAGATATTCTTTATATTTTTAATATTAAATAATTTTGTTGTTATTAATTAAAATATAATAATTTTATAATTTATAAATAAATCCACACATGCATAAAGTGCACAATTTTTACTAGTACTATATTATTAAGAGTTTGAGTCTAATTTGATTGCTCATTGTAAATTTATAACATTACCCTCAATTAGTAAATTACACCATCACCTTTAATTATAAAATCTAAACACACTCAACTATCACCACTTCTTTTTTACTCTATATATTTATACTTTTATTATTATGAAAGTAAGATACTTTAGTTGCATATTCTAAATTACATACTTTAGTTGCATATTGTAAATTACATAACTATGCTTAGTTATTTTTTTTTACTTTATTATCTTTTTCTTTTTCTCTTTTCTTGTTATTGTTTTTCTCCCCAATATTCTTTCTTTTAAATTCTTTATGTATTTCTTTTTTTTTATTATTTTAAATGTTGTTTATAATTTTTTAATTTGATAATTTTTATTGTTTAAAATATAATAATTTTATAATTTATGAATAAATTTATGTATACGTAAAATGTACCACTTTTACTAGTATTATAATATGAAATTATATAAGAAATTTTTTTAATACTAGTTATAAAAGCATACATGTGAAGTATTTGTATATAGTTTGGAAACCTGTTGGGTTCCTTAGTTTAGAGGCATTTCTTAAGTAAAACTAGGATAGATCTTAAGACATCGGGATAGATCTCAAATATCAAGATCGGTTGCAAGTACTATGATCAACCCTAGGTTTGATCTCAAAGTGGTAGATTGACATGGCAAAAAACATAGCTTCTGGAATAACAATCAAGGAAGGATTTGATTGACCTAGGTTGATATCGATCCAAAAGACATTATATAGATTACAAGAAGGTCTAGATTGATTGCGACGCTAGATTGGAGCCCGGGTTTTTCATTTTTAGTTGGAATTCTTTTCCAAACATGGTAAAATTTTTCCTAATTCTGGTCGGAAGAATTTTTGGATATCTTTATCATACCAATGACAATAAATAGGGTCTTAAAACCATTTTTGAGAATTAATTGACTTTGGAATTTGCCTCTTAATAAAATTTTCTCATTTTTTCTTGAATTTGAGTGCTTTCAATTTTTTGTGAAAACTATCCTCCAAATCAAAGTTATTCCAAACATTCTTTATAAGATTTGTGATGTATCAATTAATTAAGCGTGTTAGTTGTGCTTGTCCTATGTTAGGTTCTTTGACTTTATTGTGTTTTGGGTCATTTCCATGGTTCACGCAAGTAGAACTTCATTGGATTCATGTTTTATGCCTATATCTTTTTACACCTTTTCATGCACACATTAATTGATATTAAAATTAGTTGTATTGGATTCTAATTCGACCAAGTACCAATTTTGTTCTTCGTATCTTTTCTTGTTTCTTTCCTACATTCTTTTTTTCCATATTCTTCAAAAATTTCAAAAAAAAAAGAAAAGAAGAAGTATATTACCGCTTAATTTTTGTCTAGCAAATTGACAAATAACTTGTTCGTTTGATTATTAAGTAGTTGAATATTTAGAAAAGTTTTAAAAAAAGAGTTGCAACAAAAAATTATGACTGTCAAAAAAATAAAAAAGCAATTTGGATGAGTTTTGATTGAAGTTGTGACTTGAAAAGTTGCAAAGAATTGAATTGGGATTGAATTGTGGTAGGAGTTTGAATTTTGCTAAGATTTCTCATGGTGGCTATCGATCATACCTTCCATCAGATCATTCATGCCTTATTTTAGGCATTGGAATAATTCTGTTATGTGAAGTTCTAATCGATTAAACCTTCTACCAATCGGTCAAGTCTACCAACTCATCTTGAAATCGACCCAGTTAACTTCATATCGATCGTGTGAACTTCTTTCAACTTTGGATTGGTTTGCCTGCACTTGAATCGACCTCTTAACTCATTTTGTAGCATTGGATTGATCTTTTCGTGTCCGGGTCAATCTTATACTCTAAAATTTCCACTTTTCACACACTTATACACTTTTAGGGATATGTCACTTCAGTTCTTAAGGAATAATTGAAATTTCACAAGTTAGACACAAGAATTGAGTAGGTAAGTGTATTGTTTGTGTGTTCTTGTGTGTGATACATAAGTAAGAGGTATGAAACAAGCGATAACATCTTGTAAGGTGAGAGGACACTCGCACACACCACACATTTCCTATCTTTCTACATTACTTTTTTCAAATATCAGATGATGATATATTCTACATGAGGCAGTTGACTAACACCCTAGCTAGCATCAATTATTGGTTGGATAAGAAACAAGTGATTATATCTTGCAAGGTGAGAGGACACTAGCACACAACACACATTTTTTATCTTTCTACACTATTATTTAGGATGTTAGAAGATGATAAATTCCAAATAAGGCAGTTGACTAACATGCTAGCTAGCATCAATCAACACTTGGATAACTTGGAGGAATTATATATGACTACACGAGGTAGTTCATCACTCCCATAGAATTAGGGGTAAAAAGGAGTTGAAGATTTGATCAAATGATACTGCACATCAATATAGATGGAGAAGGTATGTAGATGATCATTATGGTGAATTTTGTAATAAATTTATGGTTAGTGACCTTCTTAGGGGACATTCATGTAAACATCGTGAGAATGACGGTCTGGCTTTAAAAGGGACCAAATTCTCCATCCTACCATGCCAAGTTTATGCCAATCTAGACACCTACTTGGAGTGGAAAGAAGAGTAGAATTAGTATTTGATTCTTATCATTGTTTAAAAACTTGCAATGTAAAATTAGCTACTCTTGACTTCATAGATTACTTTAAATTTTAGTAGACTGAGTTTGTTAGCAGTAAACGGATGGACGAGGAAAGTCAAATCAACACATAAAAGAAATTGAAGAGGATACTAAGCGATGGGTATGTTCGATATTCCTTTTAGTGTATGTTGTGCACAAAACTTGATAATTTAACTCAAGAAGAATTAAGTGTTGAAGAATATCATGATGAGTTGAGATTGGCGATAAAGAGAGCTAATGTAGTGGAGGATGTTGAAAAGACTATGAATAAGTTCCTCAATGTGTTGATTGAGGACATTGTAAAGATAGTTGAGCATTGTTGTTATGAGGAAATTCAAGATACGGTGGATAGAGACATCCATGTGGAACAACAGCCCAAGAGGAAAGTTGTCGAAAGGCTTGCAAGATGCAGTCCTCATGGAGATATTGTTGAAAAAATTGCTCGACACGATTGCTATGGGACAATTTTTGTAAGTTTTTAAAACTAAATTAGTAATCTAATTGAAGAACTAACTAGGTCATTGACTCATTAGTTCGACTGAAGGAACTGTTTTAAAAGGTTATTTTAAATTATATAATTATATAATGTTATATATACACATATATATTACCATTAAACTAATTTTATAAAATAAATAATATACTAAATGAAGGATTTTAGATGTAATGTTAAAAATTTAATAAATCAAATAAAATTAAAAAATATTACACAAATTTTAAAAAATTATTCAATTCAAATAATTAAAAGTATAAAAGTCAAAAAATAGTCTTGTAAAATAAAAACACATCAATTAATATGAAGAATTTTAATTTTGAGATGCAATAATTAAATTTTCAAAAACTTGACTAGAAAAATAAATAGATAAAATTACTAAAAACAAAAGTTAAAATAAATATTTATATAGATTAATTAATATTGAGGAGTTATAAATGTAAGAAATTTTGGGAAAAAATTGAAATTTATCTTGTATATATATTTTTTAAAAAAATTAAGTCAAACCAGTT
This sequence comes from Avicennia marina, assembly GCA_019155195.1. Lineage (NCBI taxonomy): Eukaryota > Viridiplantae > Streptophyta > Magnoliopsida > Lamiales > Acanthaceae > Avicennia > Avicennia marina. The sequence continues at coordinate 1,329,634 of CM032779.1, forward strand.
TGATTGATTCACCCAAATTTTGATCAGTTTTGATTGATTCCAAACTCTAACGATTTTCAAGTATTGACCAAATTGAAAAATTGAGGAATTTCCAGTCAAACCAGTTGAACTGGTTGGTCAAGTATAGTCCAATCTTGAAAAAAATGCATTGTTGGGAGATCTAGGTGACATAACACCTATGAGATTGCTAGTAAGGGATCATACGAGAAAATTATTGATTGTACATTCATGCTAACATGGGAGATCAATTGTAAATACTCATATTCAAATAATAGTGATGTAAGTAACGTTGTAATTCATGAGAAGAATAAGATGTAGTTAGATTAGTTGATGGTGAAGAAGTTTAATAGTGAAGACATAACTGTGGATTACGATGTATTTGTTGAGGAGGAAGTTTGTGAAGTTACGAGTAAGTTGAATTTAGAGGATGAAGCTACAGGCAAAGATTGGAGCTTCAATTTGATTGGGGACGGATCAAATCTACCCAAATTGATCCGAAAGGCATCAATTTGATCATGATGGTGGATTGGAGCCCAAGTTTTTCATATTTTGTTATGATTCTTTTCCAAACAAGCCAAATGTTTCTTAATTCTTGTTGGATGAATTTTTTGATTTTTTTTTTTTTATCATATCTAGGACTATAAATAAGGCCATAGAACTATTTTTTGAGAATTAATTGAGTTTGAAATTTGTCTCTTAATAAAATTAGGAATTTGAGAGTTTTCAATTTTTTATGAAAACTATCTTCCAAATCAAGTTTTTCTAAGCATTTTTTAGAAAATTTATGATAAATCAACTAACTAGATATATTAATTGTGGTCATTCTATTTTTGAATTTTTCAAGTTCATTATATTTTCGTTTCTACACAGTTTGCACAAGTTGAGTTCAAATTTTATAGCCCTATCTTTATACACGCTTCCATACCGTCATGGCCTCAATTCAAAAGAATACTAATAAAAACATTTTATTTAACAAAAAAAAAACAATCAGATAGAACTGGCTGGAATTAGTAAAAAACTAATGAAAAGTGCTCAAATCAATCGGCCGGTTCAAAAGAAAAAGATTGAAAGAAAGCGACAAATGGAAGAGAACCGCTGACTTTGGGCTTTTTTGTGCATCAATTTACGATGAGGGAGGACTTATCGCTATTAGCATATAATAATTATCGTTTTTAATGCTAATTAATTTTTATTGACCTGGAAATTCGTTAATATATTTATTATGTATGCAAATGTCAACCCACATTTGAAAATTAGAGTAGTACCTTTTAATTTGATTTCTTTCTAAATTTTTTTTTATAGAGGTCAAAATAAAAGAAAATATAATGAAAGAAAAATACAACAATTATATAAATGCTAAATACAATGACATCTATTTTTACATAGATAATTTTTTAGGTTGCAATTTACATGATTTGATTATCATATTTAAATATTACAAAATGTGGTTTTTAAGTTGTTCTACAATTTTTCATTTTTCATTTTTCATTTAATATATTTGTTATGCTAGATTTGATGATTTATGTAATCTATAACTTGCTTTTAATTTTATTTAATTAATTCATGCATAAAAATTATATATATTGTACAGGTCTAACAGTATTTTAAAAATAATTAAATTGATCAGACCAGAGTAACCTCATGAACTAGAAAAGTGATTGGTTTAATTACCTATTTGGTTTAAAAACACTGTCTTAAAGAAGCTCTCAATTGCATCGACACGCATGACTACTTTTTAAATGTTATCAAATACCTTACATTATGCATTGAACGCATATTTGTGAAAATAGGCACTTGGAGTGTTTTATTATACATTATTTTAAGATGAATCAAAAATAATCAATTACATATATATCATATATCAATAACATAATTTGTCCACTTAATTTTTAGGCAGTCTGTAAGTTTTTTAGGGGTATAGTTAGAAAATATAATTTTTAATTATGTATTGGCATGCGTTTGAAAAAAAAACTAATGTTGATATCATCCATTTTCTTTTTCTATGGATATATTCATATATATATATATATATATAATCTATACTATAATATTAAGACATTGAGCCTAATTTGATTGCTCCTCATAAATTCATAACATTAACCTTCAATTAGTAAGGTGTTTACACCATTCTTTAATTAAAAAGATTAAACACATTCAAATATAGTTATTAATACATCATCACTTCTTTTTTGACATTTTATATTTATACTTTTTTATGATTATGAAAGTAAGATACTTTAGTTTCATATTGTAAAATTACACAATTATCCTTAGTTATTTTTTATTTTTCTATTCATTTCTTTTTTCTGTTCTTTTAATTTCTTATTTTATTTGCTTTTCTCTCCAATATCCTTTCTTTTCAAATTCTTTGTCTCTCTTTCTTTTATTTTTCTTATGTTAAATACTATTTATATTTTTTAATTATGATAAATTTTAATATTTAAAGTATATTAATTTTATAATTTATAAATAAATTTATACATACATAGAATGTGTCACTTCAATAAAATGTCATATAATTATATAGTTGGATCATGTTGACTTTTAATAATAGCATAAATGCCATTTAAAAATATTTTATCATACTTGTACTAAATTATCAATTTAATTATTTTATCATTTGCCTTTCATTTATCAAAATAAACATATAATTAGAATTGATAAAATAATTTATATCCATCAAAATGAACATGTAATTAGAGTTGATAAAATAATTTATCCCATGCAATTATGTAAAATAAATTTGGCCTGGCGCATGCGTTCAATACCAACATACCTGCAGCCAGCAATAGATATAATATTAATCATAGAGCCGGCCATTACCAGACTGCACTACCCATTCTCAAAATATTCCAAATTCTTCCACACCTCAGATATGTGAGACACACACACACGCACGTGCACGTGAGAAAGTTGCACATTCTCCTGGGTTTAAAGAAAGAATCTTACACGCCAATTGCAACATATGAAGTTTTGCATCAAAGTGCGATGGGGAGAAAGAACATACAACAAATGATCCATGCAGGCCTAACCTCATTCTACTCATGGGTTCATGAGATTACACATCCTTACACCGCGGGTTTAATATAATGGCATTTGTCATTATTTTTAACAGATGATTGACATGTAGTTGTTCATTTTTTAATAGTTTAAAACACAATCTCATGAACCCTTTTGTGGATTAGGGTTGCCCTCCAATTTCCGTCCTAATATTGTGTACCCACGTGAAAAAAGGAATGAAAACTTAGCAATGAAGTTCAAAAATCCGACTTATTGGACGCCATGATCTTTCATAGACATGGCAAGGATGAGAACCATTAAAGTTGGCAAGGGGCGAGCAAGTAGCTTAGAAAATTGAACTCAGGCTAATTTGGTGCGTGGAAAACATTATAAGAATTTTTTTTTTTTGTGAGTGATATAAGATTGAGACGTGTTTTGAGAAATATTTTAGTATGATTATTTTTGTTTTACATCATTTGTCGGGTTATCTCTTGAATTTTTTTGGAGCAGTTACTACTTTGATTTCCTTCAAATAACAATTCTAAAATTTGCCTCGAGTGTCGGTGAATCACGTTAAATATGATGTTTCAATTTTGTTGACGACGCTTGTGTTTAATTTACTGTTTGTTCAATAAAATTTATTTACAAAAGTTCCTATTAACTAAATTATTCAAAAAAGGAAAAAGACTTCCACCTAAGTCAAACCAATAATTTATGGCATAGAAATGTAAATGGAAATGGAAATTAATACACTGCATAAACTAAGAGTGAGCTTCGACGACATCCTACCATCAAGATAGGGTGTCTGTACTTTCTCCAAGAAAATATCACAGTTTGAGAAATAACTTTCTTAAAAAAAAAAAAAAAAAAATTGCCTAGAAAAATCTCCTCTACTCATTAAACTAAATGCACATCAGCTACCTATATCTGACATTAATATTAAAAAATATGAATATGAACCTTGGCATCTCACAACAATTACTATTTTCATGCATAAACATCATCATTTTATTTTTCTCACAAAACTCATTCAATTACACTCAAATTTCAACTAATCACCCTAAAAACCTTTTCTCACTATCTCTTTCAAAATCAAATGTATAGTCCCGTCGTTGTCATCATATCCAATGGCAAGCAAATGACTTTGCTCAATGTAAATATTTAATTATCAATGGCAGGATTCCCCATTAGATAAAATAATTCTTCTTTCATATTCCAGATTTAAATTTTCAATTGCAGAACTTTTGATACGAAGGTTTATAGATGCAACTTTCAAACTTTTGGGGACCTGGAAAGACAGAACAAAAGGGAAAGGGTTCTTCCAAGTGTCAAGTGATTTACTCCTTTCCAGAATTTAAAAAAAAACGCCATAGAAATCACCAAGTTGAGCAACATGTGTGACAATAAAACACACAGCTTCATCCATAACCACATACTACAAACAACAAACGAACATACAATGGAACTTGAAGAGGGATTCTACATTAGACCAAGTACACTGCATTATGAATCCAGTCAATTCATGATTCAATTCACGAACCACACCTCTCTCCCCACCCAGCCAGGGCCCGGTTTTAGTTCCATCAGTACATCTGTGTGTTAAATCTAAACATCCCATCAAATGGCAGCCAGTAGCACCTATTGCTCAATAATGGGTTTTAAACTTGGCATATGGTGCGACGATCATTCATCTCATAACTCAACCAAGAACAAAGACTATAGCCCAATTTAAGTATTGTATGAACCCATGACCCAACCAAATAAGAGCTAATTATCCTATTGCCAAGCAGTTCCACTGGAAAAACTCAAACCTAAAACCGTGAGTCTCATACCGATTGAGAAAAAGCAGGCATGTGGAATATTGCTAAACTGTATATCACACAAATAAAACAAAAAACAGGACTGCTTATCTAACAGAGTTCTATAATCAAGCATTTACTAAAAAGCATCTGACACAGACTCCTACCTTGAAGATCTAGGCCCTGCTGCTGCTGGCACAATCTTGTGCGTTTCAAAAGTATGTACTAAGAACATGGTTTGTGACGTGTTTTCCCCCCCTCTTTGATTTTGACACAAGTAGGCACATCACTCTTCCAAAATCATATATTTTTCCTCATAGACAACACATTGATCATAGATTCATCCATTTGCAACACCTACAGCCGATTCTCTAAATATCTCTTAGATCGGTGAGATAAATGCATGCCATACCGAGGAATCACGTGAAAATTATAATCATATGCAGTAAATAAATTTAACAATCAGATCTATTGCCAATAGAGAAATGTCGATTAAAACTAAAATCTTAACATTGATTAAGTAGAAATATGGTCATGCGCCGATTGTACACTACAGTTTTGTACCAAAGTTTGATGCCAAGAAAATAGCGCACAGCAAGTGACTCATGCAGACTTAGCCTCATTCTTCTCAGGGTTGCTCTCCAATTCCCTCCTTAGTTGCAGCGAGAAATTGTCATTCACATCATCATCATCCCAGTCATCTTCCCATTGTTGAGTTATTTCTTTGCCTGCCTTGTCATCCCACTCTACCAATTTCACATTCATGTTAATAAAGAGTATCAAAGAAAATGCATGCAAGCTGGACTGAAACAAAGTATGAAGGCATGTTATAATTATTTAACCAATCATCCCCACCCAAAACAAGAAGACAGAAAATCTGAATGAAAGAACAGGATAATAGTTACACTAATATATTTCCTGCATGCACCCTATGATATTCTCTATGGAACCGAAATCCACTTGACAGAATGCACACCCTTCCTCTTGAATCAAATGCATAAAGAGAGTACCAACCAACAATACTAAGCACAATTTTAATTGAGCATTGGATAGCTCTAAATGAGGAGAAACGCTTTGCAATTGACCTGAGTGTAATGCTTAAATACGATCGTTATAGCTTATAAAATACTTGATTAACTGAACTTAAGTATGTCAATTGAATATTAACAATGTATAATAGTAGTGCGACAGCTAAAAATCTTCAAAATTAAAGGAACAAAAAAATTGCAACAACACAGTCCACATAAATTATTAAATTTTGCTTTTGCTCACCAAATTTCACAAAGAACATTCAGAAGTGCAGAAATATAGGAAAATTTAAAATCCACCTCTACGAATAAAAAGGCAATTCCTGATGCAAACATATAAATAGAGGAAAATATCCACTAATAGATCACATTTCGACAAGAAAAGCCCACCTTGATCAATTTCAAGCTCCTCGAACTCGTCGTCGTCTTCAAATAGATCAATTTTCGCTTCATCGGCTGTCGGCTTTGATTGTTCGGTCGCCATTCTAGTCTGCAAAGAGAATTGTAAATCAGATTTCCATAAATATCCACTTAGTGACACAAATGCATTACACTGAAAACATTACAGAGAGAAAAAGACAACATTTTTAGTTCGAAACCTAAAACCCTAGCCTCTCGTAGCATTGCTTTTGTATCTCTGAATTATATGCATAAACAAAAAAAAAATAAAAATTGAGAATTACAAGACAGTTAACTTACACAGCTTATCTAAGATATGAGATTTTGAATTGTTTATGCGAATTTCTTTTGGCGAAAGAGCGTTGATAGGCTTTAGACATTTCTGCAACTGGGATTCTTAATATCTGCAAAGGCGTTCCAACTGGGATTCTTAAGATCAGCAAAGGCGCGGTAGCGTAGAACTTTGCGAGAACTTTATGCAAACTTTCATATCAGTCCTTAGGAACACAGAAATAGAACTTCCAAATTTAGGGGTGAGACTTTTGACTCTGGCTAACGCGAAAATTATGGACTTTGTTTGAAAGCAAATTGAATCGGGAGAAAATTTGATATTAAACTTTAAGAATAGTTTAAAGAGAAAATTTGATATTAAATTTTAAGAATAGTTTAAAAGAAAATTTGATATTAAATTTTAAGAATAGTTTAAAAATAAGAGAGAGAGAAAAAAAAAAAAACTATTTTATTTGGTAATGTATTTGAAATGATAATGCAAATTTGCATCCATACATAGTCATGGATGAAGCTGAATTCAAACTTGGGCTCCATCTAAAAAAAATAAAATCAAACTTTGCAACACGTCAAGCTCAAACTTGCAACCTCCTGTTAGCACCAACAAGCACCAAGTAACATTTACTATCAAATCAATTATTTTATTGAATTAAATAAAAGTTGCAACAAGGTCAAGCTCAAACTTGTAACCTCCTATTAGTATCAAATTAATTATTTTATTGAATTAAATAAAGGACAAGAAATACAAAAATTGTCAAAAGGGATTGAACTCGTAACCATTCTACAGTCATCCAAACTCAACCCACCGTTGTAGCAGTAAAGTAAATACAAGCTTGTGTAGGTTGACGAATATTGAACTTGCCCATTTGATGTTGAACTTGAGTTTGAATTCAATTTGGACTGCGCTATTCGACTCAACCCCACCAACATTGGCAACCTAACCACATTGCCCATTTGGTCGTTTCTAGTTCAACGAACGCTTCTCTTATGCCATAACGTATATTCGTAATATGCTTATTACTAGTGGGGTGGATTTTAGACCAACTCGAGTATCATCTTAAAATTTCTGCTGCATGTCTTGGCATTGGCGCATCAAGATATGATTCAATCAAGTTCCTCAATAGGTGGAAATTACTTGTCAAGGCGAACCTGAGTTCAAGAATGCAATCAAGCCCCCACATTTACTATAATTGCCTTGTGCCATCTTGGCTGCTTTGACAGCTTTAACAAAGCAGAAATTGCATTTTCTTGAAACGTCGGATCAGTTGAATCAATGGAGGAACATCGAGGGCAGTTGCAACAGCCCAAATGAGGCGAAATGGGATTTAACGAAAATTATATAATTAATACGGTGTTACGCCTTTTTATAACTGTAATTGCAGTAATTCATTAAATAGGTTACACAGATCATTTTTGGACAAGGCAAAACATATGATTTAAGTGACTACAACGGATTCATTTCACACATGGACAGGGCAAGCAGACAGCTTTACAACCACGGAGGATTGTCCAGAGGAGAAATCACAGCTTTCACTTGCAAGTAGCTGCTGAGGCCATAAATCCCATTCTCCCTGCCGACTCCGCTCATCTTGTACCCTCCGAAAGGTATTGCCGCACCCAATACATTGTAGCAGTTTATCCAAACATTACCAGCCTTCAATGCTCTCGACATCTTGTTGGCTGTATTGATGTTTGATGTCATTACTCCAGCCACTAGGCCATACGGTGTCGCGTTTCCTCTTCTGATCACCTCATCGATGTCCCTGGAAACAACATCGTAACTCGTAAGTGCATGCCTTAAAAACAATTACCTTATTCCTTTGCATCCTTAGTAAATTATCAGATAGCTGCAGCCATTGTGACATACTTGAATTTCAAGATGCTCTGCACGGGGCCGAATATCTCGTCCTTTGCTATCAACATATCATCCTGATTTGATGGATTACGTAAATGATTATCCATACAGTGGTTTACACCACTATAATGTTAGAAAAACAGCAAAGAAACGTACCTGAACGTTCGAAAAAACGGTTGGCTGAATATAGTAACCTTTAGATCCAATCTGATCGCCTCCACATTCCAGGGTTGCATTGCTCTCGATGCCCGATCTTATGTAACGTAGGACTTTCTCGCACTGCTTCGAGTCAATCTGAACGAGTACTTCGTCATTCGTCGGAAATTACCATTCAACTTCGACAAACACGAGTCCGTGGTTTGGGAAACTCAAAAGTTACCTGAGGGCCTTGTTCGGTTCCTTTTTTGAAGGGATCACCGACCGAACGTCTCAGAGCACGCGCCCTCGCCTTCTCAACGAATTCGTCATATACGCGCTCGTGGACAAATGTACGAGAGCCAGCAGTGCAGCATTGGCCCTGTGGATCGATGAAAGATTAATTTCAGTCATAACTTTGAAGGTTAATTCCAAGTCGGGGGATGAAATTAAAGGACAGCACTTGCCTGATTAAAGAAGACAGCAAGGTGCGCCAGCTCTACAGCCTTATCGACATCGGCATCCTCACATACGATGAACGGAGATTTGCCTCCAAGTTCCAGTGTCACAGGCTTCAAATTGCTCTTTGCAGCCAATTCAAGTATTGTCTTACCAGTACTAGTTGATCCAGTGAAAGAAACCTGTCAGAAGAGAGTTATTGTGGTGAGCAAAACTCACATGAAGTTAAAGTTGTGTCTATACTCCAATAACTAACTAAGCAACTTGCATGTTTAAAAGTAGACTTAGTCACGAGTCAATACAAAAAAAAACCAGTCATTCAATCACCTTGTCGACATCCATGTGACTAGCAAGAGCTGCACCAGCCGTTGAACCAAATCCGGGGACTATATTAACGACACCATCCGGAAGACCTGCCTGGACAAAACTCAAAACAAATTAAGCTAGAAACTATTACAATAGGCAAAATCCAAATTAACAACCATCAAAATTTAATGGAAAGTAGTTAAATTAAAGACGATCATTAACGTACCTCATGGAGCAGTTTTGCCGCAAGCAGAGTCGTCAGAGGTGTTAGCTCAGCAGGTTTCAGGACAAGGGTGTTGCCACATGCAAGGGCCGGACCAACTTTCCAGCCAAACATGCAAAGTGGGAAGTTCCAGGGAACAATTTGTCCCACAACGCCAATTGGTTCGTGCAACGTTTGAACACTGTGTGGCGTGTCCGCGGGCACTGTCAATCCGTGTATTTTATCCGCCCAACCTGCAAAAATCAATTAACAGATCAAAAATGGACTCCGGGAAAATATTGTCACCTCGGCCTGTAAACAATACTGATCAGATCTTGCCTGCATAGTAACGAAAGAGCCGCACCAAAATAGGAAGTTCCACATGCAGAGACTGCTGATAGGGCTTGCCACTGTCCCATGTCTCCAGCTTAGCCAGCTCTTCCATGTGCTTTTCGACCAAATCAGCGAAACGCAGTAATATGCGACTTCTTTCCTGAAACGAACCATCACACAGACAACAAGAGTCCCTTGTAATGGATGCAAACATACACGCGCGCGCGCATGGGATAGAAGTACGTCAAATCAAACAATTTTAATATTGATTTATTTAAATTTTTATTAATATGGCTTAGTTATTTTTTGAAAATTAAATCCATATTTACCTTCTCGGGTTTATCATTAGACAAATAATATTATTATGGTACTTTTAAAAAATATTTATTAAATTAAATAAAAACTAATAAAAAATTTAATTTTAGATTATAACATCGTGAATTTCAATGACAAATTAACTTCTAATAATAAATTTTTAATTAAATAAAAATAATGAATAAGAAAATTGTCATTTAAATCTTAATTTTTATAGTAAATTTTTTATGATAAGAAATTATGTGGTCGTATATGTCATCTTAAATTTATTAAGTGAAGTAAAAAAATAAATAAATAACATGTTATTCAAACTTTGATTTATGTGAATAAATGAGAAAATACATGTAACTTTATTATGATAATAGTTATTTATAAGTTAGAGATTTAATAATTTTAGAATTTAATTTATCTTGCATTAAAGTACATTTGCTTTACATTCTAAATATAACAGTCAAATTGACGATACTTAATCAAAATAGATTCACATATATTGAATTATTTTTTAATTTAAACTTTCATATTACATTACTACATACAAACTCCATTATATATATATATATATATTTTAAAAAAACACTTTTTATAATCATTCTATAAAAATTTGTAGCTTTTTGTAAAATTATAGTGAAATAAATTGAATTAAAATAACTTTATCTTATTATTTAACATATTGCCCTTTTAATCCAAATATATGATTGTTCTTAATTATCTCTGGTTCAACTTTAGGACATCATAATAAAATATAATTTATGCAATAATAAAATTAATAATTTATAGAAAACACTTTATAATAAGATAAAATTAATTTCACAAGCAATTTAATGTAAAGATTAAAATTGTTCTTTTAACTATTGATGAGAAAATGATCTTTCAATTACCGTGTTATAGCATTAGCCATTAGCTTTCTCTCTTTTTTCAATTTTATTTATCTATATATTTTATTTTTAAATCGACACATACACTGTAAGCTAAAATTTATTAATTGCTTAAATATATTTATTGAAACAAAAAACTTGTCTTAATATTAACATAATTTAGATTATACTTTAAAGTTTTATAATTAAATTATTGATAATTCTTTATTGTTTTGCATTGGTTTTAAACGTAGTTATTTATATAAATGTTAATTAGATTGAATTTTAGCCTATCATTCCACCATCTTCTCACATATAAACATTAAAATTCTTAATATCATTTTTTGTCAATGCATTACTAAGTTTGATTTCATTTTTTCCCCTTTTTTAATGCAAAATATCTCATTAATATAGTTTTAATTATTTTTAAAAAAAATATTTTTTGGTCTATATAATTTAACTTTAAATTATAATTTATTTATTTAATTAATTTAAAATTTTAGCACACTATTGCACCATATTCCGTTTTTATTTATTTTATATAATTTTTTAGAATAATATGATTAATTATTAAATAAATATAATAATAGTCAAAGAATTATTTTATATTTGATAAAAATGTAGCCAAATATTGAATTGTTTTAGATATTTTATGAAATATTATTGTAAGAAAAGTGATCTTTATCTAGGAAATTTTTTCTATTTTTTAATTTTAACTCATTACGTTTTTTATAATAATTATAGTTAAATATACGCTCATTTTAAATATTTTATAACGTATATGAAATTTATTTTATTCAAAGTTTTATTTCATTATTATAACTTTATTTAAGTTGCTATTTTTTCGTATTTTAATTTAATTGACATTTATACTTAAAGTTTTTTAACAAATTATTTTTATGTTTATTAGATATATAATCATGACATTGAAGTTTTCTAACGAATTTATAGTTATGTTTACAAAAAAATGTAATCATGCAATAATAAAATATATAAGTATATTGATTTTTCAAAATATGTAATTTATTTATTTAAATTTTAATATATTGTTATAACTCTAGTTTTCTTGCTATTTGTTCTCTAAATTATTTACTAAATATAACTAACTATGAAACCAAATAATAGTATAAAATGAATCACCACATGTTTAATAAATTTGATGATCAAAGTTTCATTCATTTTAGATATTTTATTATATATTGTTATAACAATAGTGATGTCTTTATACAAGAAATTATTTATTCTTTAAATTTCAACTCATTATTATCACTATTTGTTTTATCATCCATTGTTTAGTATATCTATAAATTTTCATCATATATATTTATTTTTGTATATTAGGCCACATAGTTATGAAGTCAATGCTCTTGAATTGAATTCATTGTTATTTTTTAAATACAATTATGCAATTATAATTAAGTTTGTTATGAATTTAAACTTATAAACATTTTTTAAAAAATAGGATTCTATTAATTATTTAGTTTGACTTAATTTAAAAACAATTTAAAATTCTATTAGTTTCCTACTACTTAGATATTTGTATTTTACATAATTTAGAAATAATCATATTAGATTGAATATGTTGAAACTATATTAAACTTCTACTCCTAAAATATATATTAATTAAAAATTTTATTAATTTCTTAGAACTAAAAGATTTCTATTTGACATAATTTAAAGATAACTATAAAAGTAGGTTAGATGTATTAGGACTTTATTAATATTCTATTACTAAAAGATAAATATTTTAAATAAAATTTTATTTTTACTTATATAAGCATCTTTATTTAATGATTTATGTTTACTTTTACACGTGACAAAAACTTTCACATTTTTTTTATATAGACAGATGTGTGCGCGCGCGCGCACATGTACATTAACAAACAAATTAAGATGATCATCACACAACACCAGTGTTTCTAGATCCAAATCGGGCCAGTTGATGGGCCCAATTAAACCAGGTGCGTTCACAATTCAATAAATAAATTGAATTAAATTAAAATCAAAATTTTGATACGTATTAAATACTGAATCAAAATTTTAGTTTGATCTTGATATTTGAATTTGACATATTATACCAAACCAAATATCTAATTTTTTTATTTTTTAATATTTATCATATTTTTATTTATTATTTCTCTTAATTATTTTTATATTTAATATTCTGATTTTAATATTTAATTTTAAAATTTTATACCATTGTCTTATAATTTTTAAACAAAAAATATTTTATTACAATAGATATATTTTTTGTTAGAAAAATCTAAACTAAAAAAATACAATATTAAAATAAAAATAATTAATATTTGTTTATAAGCTATATAATCAAAATTTATAATTTCAAATATAAATTCATACATTTTTATTATTTTTTAATTTTTTTAAAATTAAAATTCAGTATATCAAAATACCAAATTGAATAGGTCAAAAAAAATCTATAAATTACTGAACTCAACTGAGTCGAAATTTCAATTTAATATTTAATATACAATTTTTACATACCGTAAATGAAGTTCAATAAAACCGAATGGACACCCTAGATTTAATTGCGAATGGGCCCAAGCCCCCGGTGGGGGATAAGAGCCGTTGGTAGTTTGAATTCATTGCTTAATATATTCAAACTAATTAAAATGCTATTTAACTTTTATTTTCGTCATATAATAAATGTGTTCATTGTGGGGGATGATTTAAAAATAAATGCTCTCTTGTGGAGATTAACAATAATTAATTATCAAATATTCTGACTTTGAAAATATAAATTCATTCATATGAGTATTAATTGCACGGATTATAACGGCACATAAATTAATTTTTTAAAACTTGTATTTGAATGGTTGATTTTAATTGTATAAATACATTTTTATGACTATTATATTAAAACCAATATACATACATACATAGCTGATATATTTATTCATGTATGTGTGTGTGTCGGGTCAACTAGTGACGCAGTAAATGGTTCGGTTTTAAAAATATTGCGCATCACTTACATAGGCAGTCATTCTAGGCCACGGGCCCTCATCGAATGCCTTTCGCGCAGCCGATACAGCCCTGTTGATGTCTTCTGCACCACCTTCTGCAACATGAGCGATAACCCCTCCAGTACGAGGGTCCAGGGTAGGAAATGTTTTCCCTGCACCAAAGATTAATTAATTGGTTTCCGAGCCAACAATCAGTTGTTAGTATTGCAAAACTTAGATCAAAAGCTCCCAACTTAATCTGCAACAAAGTGGATGAGATGGTCACCAGATGCTGAATCCACAAACTGGCCCCCGATCAGCAGCTTCGTGTGGTTGACTTCGACGGATGGGGTAATTGGTTGCTCAACTGCAGCAGCAGCAGCAGTACTGAACCTGCTGAAGGTTCCCCTTCGCAAGCCGTATCTTCTACCTGTATAAGAATATAAACCCGACATCAAATCTGGGAAACAAGAAGGGCGTCCTTCTGACATAACCTGCTGCAAATATATTTTCTTCCCAAGAAAGAAAATTCGCCCAGCAGAGCAGTGGCGACGTACATACAACGCATCACTTTAACCCATGCGGCTACACACAGACATGGTGAATATAAAGTGGTCAACTCACCAACAGAAAGAGCAGCAATAGGAAGGCAGATAGAGCGAGAGAGCGAGACAGAAATCACGGGTGCTGCCATGATCTTCGGATCGAATTGTGTATCTGTTGAGGTCTTATATACGCTTCAATTCTTATAATTGTTTCGTAAATGTTTTTAACATAAAAAGAGTTTATAAACTCTTAAATTTAGATATTTAGGTTATGTTTGTTTTGATTATAAACTCTTAAATTTAGATATTTAGGTTGTATTTGGTTTGATTGTATTTTTAGATGTATTTTTATGAAAAAGTGTATAAATGTAAGAGAGAAATAGAGATAAAATTTAAAAAATGTAATGATTACAGTGTGTATTTTTTGGGTGTATGAATAAAAAAAAATATTGCCTTAAAGTTTCTAAATATGAAGTACCTAACTTTTATTAAACATTTTATAACTTATTTTACTTTACATGTAAAAAATAACATAAATGTATTAAAATTCTATTTTATTAGTGATATTTAATTTATTGTTATTGTTGTTACAATAAAAAATATAGTAAAGTGTAATTATAAATTTCAACTAAATTTTATAAGATGTTTTTATTATTTTTGTACAAACACTTTACTCACTTATTTTTTAAAATAAAATTTATGAGCTTATTAATTAGATCAAAAAACTTCTTTTAATTAATAAGATTTAGAAATATAAAAATTAAATTTAGCTCCCTAACGAATTTGCCCCTGGGCTCTTGTCAAGATTATCAATCTAAATAGCATTAAATTTAAAAATGATTTTTTATGGAGCTAAATTCATTAAATAAGGGGCCCTCATTTTTCCCGTGGAAGAAAACGAGTTATACATTTACAAAAAGATGTATTATATTATTAAATTTTTTGTAACATTAATAAAAGTGCACACTTTATAGATTTGTAAATTTATTTATAAATTATAAAAATATTTTATTTTAACTAATAAAATAAAAATATTTAAACTAAACACATAAAAAATATTTAAATAATAAAATAAATTTAAAAAGTTCAAAAGAATTTGAAAAGAGAATAGGTTGACAGAAAATAAAAATAAAATAATAAATCAAAAGAAAATGACGAAATAAAAAGATAAGAAAACGAAAAGAATTTTAATTGAAGATAATTGTGTAATTTGACTTTTTCTGCCAAAAAGTCCATGTTAATCTTCTAATACAGATACGCAAATTTATATGCATACGACAGGGCAACATTAACTAGCTCGTTGTCCTGTACTGTGAACAGTAGTTGTTATTTTTTAATAATATATACACACATTATGGTGCTTTGGTTTTCCACAAAATAAATAATTTTTTACCCAAAAATTGTTTTCAGCATTATTATTAAATGATGATGATGAACTTATTCATTGATTTCTTCTATATTTCATCTAATTATTATATATTTATAAAGATAATCAAATTATTTAGAGACAAATAAATAAATTAGGGAAAATATAGAAAAGAAAAAAGAAATAATATGCATATCTATACTTATATAAAGGTGAATCAAACGGTGCAAAAAATCATTTAAGAAAAGGTATGAAATGTTTATGCGATTAAAATTACGTTTAAGACATTGTAAACATTTAATATAATAATAAAATAATATTCAAGTAAAATTATATGTTTGTTTTACATAATGGGAGTCAATAATTATTATTAACCCAACTAAATTAAGTGTGAATATATATATATATATATATAGAGAGAGAGAGAGAGAGAGAGAGAGAGAGAAGAGGTGGTTATACTATGTATTAGTTCATGAATGTTAATGATTATATTAATTTGCGATTTGAAGCTTTCCAAATGAATATATCTATAATCTGGTTTGGGTAATTTGCACTACTAACCCAATTCATCTGTTGGAATGAAAATTTGAGAATATGATGGCACGTTTACAAGTATGATAGTTTTATATTCAAAATATTTTTTCTAAACCGAATTATTTTCTATAAACCATAAGAAAATTGGAACACAATTTTTATTAGCTTTATTTATTTTTTTATTTGTGATCTCTAATCATTAATCATATTATTCGAATTAATTTGATTATATATAGTGGAGTAAGTAAATAAATTAGTTGGTGATTTTTTATTGACAACATTAAAACTGGTAACCATAATTTCTTTTTTCCAATATTAAATGCTATCAATAAAAGGTACGGAGTAAATTATAAGAATACCCGTCTAAATTGAGTGTGAATATTGATACGAAGAGCCTATCCAATTCATAATTGACCTACAAAATAAATAAAATTTTTAATGCAATTAACAAAGTTATGTCAATAATAATAGTTTTTAATGTTTCATTCGTTAACAAATATTTTACTCAGTTGTTATATTTGCTAATTAATTCAACTATGCTAGAATTCATCAATTAAGCTAAACAATTTCTAGTTGCAGGTATGAATAATAAATTATATAACGAATTAAATATTTTAAAATTAAAAACAATTGTTATGTTGAAATCCTATTTAGCATGATTTAACTATGAATAATAATGAATGAAGTAGTTTAATGCTGACTATAAAGCGAATATTATATTACATGTTGCACAGGTTTTTATTAATGAGAAGATCTATTGTGAATTTGCAATTTAAAACTTCCAAATGAATGTATCTTAATCTGGTTTTGTAAAAGTCAAAATTTTTGGGCATTAAAATAGTGATAAAGATATTAATTATTTAATTAATATTATTATTTTTGATAAATTTTCGTGTAGAAATAATATGTTGAAAATAATGCAATAATGATACCTGAGTGTAAAAGGAGATACGTACATGTTTGTACAATTTAAATCCTCCCAACTTGGTAAACAACTAGAAAGGCATTTTTCCATATTTAATGGGTGCAAAAATAAGAAAAAAAATAGAAGTTGGAATGATCCTATACCCAAACATAAAGATATTCTGTATAACTCAAACAGTAGATTAATTTAGTATAAATGGGACATAGTGATGGTGGGATAAATCACCCCACACGTTTGAAAAATTTGAGAACTATCTAGAGAGAGAGAGAGAAGAAAAAAGAGTCCATGCCAAGAACTATGGCAAATTTGAGAAATTTTCCAAGCCTAAATTTACAGTTTTCATGCATGTAGTTAGAAATTATATTTCATTCATCTTAGGCACATGAGAATATGTGGGTTAAAAGTTTAATAGGATATAGCTTATGCACCACATCAGCTTTTATAGTGTCTATAGTTGTAGCACCACACCATTGGATTATCATGTGGTCACAATTCTAGTTGAGAGAGTGTTAGGAGACACTTACATTCTGTACTAGGTGAGCGAGTGTTACTATCGAGAATGTGGCAGTTAATTGGCATTTGCCAAATATTGAAAAGCCTTTGATAGGTTTAATATTTTATAGACAATTTGAAGTAGAGCAAGAAGTGATCGAGAATTACTCAATTTTTATAGCATTAATCTAACTAAAAATGGTTTTTTTTTTTTTTTGAAAATTTTAAAATTAGTAAAACTGCATTTCAAAACACCCCATGTAGAATAGTTTATAAACGTTACTCTTGGAAATGATATAAATACATTAACATTGTACATGTATGATCATTTTATCCAATAGCTACAATCAATTAAATGCGTGGTATCTGAAATAATTTTACATTTCGCAGTGTAATTACATAACAGACGCTTTCACGCAGCATTAAATGTTTTTATTCTTTTACCCACACAATTTAGCATAAAATATTAATTGAGACGTAAATTGCTATTTACAGGACAACTTGAATATGCAAAGATAATGATTAAATTTGAGAGCCGATATGTTATTTGTCAGAAATTTAGAAATCAAACCAACATACCGAAATAATGTGAATACAAACAGCCTTGCATGCCTTACAATGGACTCATTCCTCATAGGAATAAAGAAGACTCTCTCACAGCCATGCAGGATTCTCAAGAGGGGATGCCACAGTTTTAACCTGCAGGTAGTTGTTGATGCCGTGCAGGCCCTTCTCCCTGCCGAGGCCGCTCATCTTGAACCCTCCAAACGGCGCCGCAGCATCAAAGACATGGTAGCAGTTGATCCAAACACTGCCAGCCTTCAGTGCCCTCGCCAACCTGTTGGCTGTGTCGATGTTTGATGTGAACACTCCGGCTGTTAGGCCATACGGCGTGGCGTTGGCTCTGCCTATAACTTCATCAACGTCCCTGACAGCAACGTTATAACCATGCACTTAGGTTTCATTCCACATTTGAAGTGGCCGTTCATTCATCAGAAAGTACATGCATATGTAACTCACTTGAATTTCATAATTGCCTGCACTGGACCAAATATCTCATCTTTCGCTATCAACATGTCATCCTGATTCATGGGATAAGCAAAAAGTAGCCTAATTAGTATCAATTTACGTATGCAATGTACATATATACTGTCTGAAAACAACAAAACGAGGTACCTTGACATTAGAAAATACGGTAGGCTGTACAAAGTAGCCCTTGGACCCAAACCTATCCCCTCCACATTGCAGAGTAGCGCCGCTATCAATACCGGATTTTATGTAACGTAAAATACTCTCAAACTGCTTTGAGTCGATCTGATGCAGACATTGACAAAAATCATGATTTTTCGAGAAAGGCAAATAATTTATAAGATTTGGCCGACAATGCTGGCCTTACACCAGGTACCTGTGGGCCTTGTTCGGTTTCGTCTCTGAAGGGATCACCCACTACACGTCTCAGCGCGCGAGCTTTCGCCTTCTCCACGAATTCGTCATATATACTCTCATGGACGAAGGTACGAGAAGCAGCAGCGCAGCATTGTCCCTGGAATTCAATAACAGATTCAGAAGAATTCAATTCGAAAGAAACAAACCAAGACAAGTGATAATTAATTATACATAACCTGATTGAAGAAAAGAGCAGCGTGTGCCTGCTCCACGGCCGTATCAACATCAGCATCCTCACAGACGATATAAGGATTTTTGCCTCCGAGTTCCATTGACGCCGGCTTCAGGTTGCTCTCAGCTGCCAACTTTAGAATTTTCTTACCAGTAACGGTAGATCCAGTGAAATCAATCTGCGTAGAACGAAGCATGAGTTCTTAGTGGTGGCCTCTGTAACAGAAACTCGTATGATTGTAAAATCCAAGACTTACCTTATTGACATCCATGTGACTAGCAAGGGCAGCACCAGCGGTTGCACCGAATCCAGGAACAATATTAAGAACACCATCGGGAAGACCAGCCTGGACAAAAGCAAAAACATTAGCAAAAATCTGTACAGCGGTTGAAATCTAACACAGATATATATACATGTATAGAGAGAGAGAGAGAGAGAGAGAGAGAGAGAGAGAGAGATGAAGAAAGAAGTACATCATGGAAGAGTTTCGCAGCTAGCAAAGCAGTCAAAGGTGTTTGCTCAGCTGGTTTCAGAACAACAGTGTTGCCACAGGCAAGAGCAACGCCAACTTTATAGGCAAACATCAGGAGAGGAAAGTTCCAGGGAATGATTTGCCCAGCAACACCAATTGGTTCGTGCAAGACTTGTATATGATGAGGACTGTCGCCTCGCACTGTCAAGCCATGAATTTTATCCCCCCATCCTGCAAATCCCAACTTTACTAAGTTAAAATAACATCATGGATAATTTGATACCTTCCCTTCAGTCGACACAGAGGACAATGATACCTACCGGCATAATAACGAAAGAGCCGCACAACCATAGGAAGATCAGATTGCAGAGATTGCCAATAAGTCATGCCGTTGTTCCACGTCTCTAGTTGAGCTAGCTCTTCGATATTTTTTTCCAACAAATCGGCGAAACGGAGTAATATACGTGATCTCTCCTGAATCACATTTAATCTTATATTAATAAACGACTAACAGATGAAAGAGGGAAATGGAAACGTAGAATTACATAAGCAGTCATTCTGGGCCAGGGACCCTCATCGAACGCCTTCCGGGCAGCAGACACGGCCCTGTTGATGTCTTCCTCATCACCTTCTGCGACGCGTGCAATAGTCTCTCCAGTACGAGGGTCCAGAGTGGGGAATGTCTTCCCTGAAGGACCAAAACGATACGTGGTGTACAGGTTAATGTAGTAAGACAAAAGCTCGTCTAACAATGCACCAAAACGATACGTGGTGTACAGGTTAATGTAGTAAGACAAAAGCTCGTTATGGACAAGATGATCATTACCGGATGCTGAGTCCACAAATTGACCATCGATCAGAAGCTTGGTGTAATTGATTTGAACAGGTGGGATTATCACATCATCGAGTGCCGCAGCGGTACCGAACCTGTGAATTCTCCTTCCAAAGCCATGCTTTCTGCCTGGAAATGAATATGAATCCATTATCAAATCTTGCCAAACAAATTTATTTGCCACAAGGGAAGCAGAAGCAACATCAATTAAGATATTGGAACTAACGTATTCTACAATAATATACAGCAACACTTATCAGACACAGAACAACGTGAAAGAAGAAGTGGTTAACTCACCAAAAAAAGCAGCAGCAGGAAGGGTACGAGAGCGAGACAAGAAGGAAGAGATCCTGGGAGCTGCCATGATCGTCATTATCGACCTCTGATCCACTTATTTCTCACTTCTTGGCATAAACTCTTTCGGACAATTTATACTTTTCAAACCAGCAATTGATAATTAATCTCTACTAGATTTTTTTTGGTCTCTTCCCTATGTAATAAAAACCTAAACAGGACGAAGTATATTCGGTACAATTTAAGTTAAATATGTTAAGTATTTTATGAAAATAGATATTTAAATTAAACCCCATATCAATTTTATTATTCACTAATTTTTTGTGAAGAATAATATTAATTTCCTTATCTTTAATTATAGAATACAAGAATTTTTTTAAGGAATTCTAGCTTGTTAAAAATGTTCTACTGCTAAGGAAATATTTACTAATAAAAATGTAAGTGTAACGAAATCATAATTGACCGTGAACGTTAATATAATTAATTATTCAAACAATAAGCGGATTTTGTCAGTTTGATCATAATTGAATTTGCCGTGTTATATAGTTCATAATTTTAAAAGAAATCACTAAAAAACATAAATTTATTAACATATAATCAACTTAAATTCAACTAAATTTGAATTTGATTGATATTAAATTTTCCCTCAAATAATTGTTTTAATTTTTTATAAACTTAAAGACGAGAGAGGGGTAGGAAAGCACATATTTTCGAGGCAAATGTGACGTGATAAAGTTTGTGCACAACATGCTATTAAATAATTACAAGGAAACAAGGAAAGAAAATAATTATAAAAACCAGTGTACTGACAGATGTTAATCGGGTGGCTCAACTGAGTTGCCTCGGAATTAGGTCACTCCGGGCTACTTTCAAGATTATCAACAAATCGCAATTTTTTTTTTTGCCAGAGAGTAAACTTCATTAATTAAGGAGCCCTTATTGTTCAGATCAAATGAAATGATTTATATATTTCCAGAAAAGCGAACAAAAGGAATAATATTACTAATTTTCTTATAAACATAATGTTTGAATGCAGGTTTTGAGAAAAATAAGGTTTTCCTTCTTCTAATTGTTTTATTCCAAATTTGACCCCGTATCATCCAAACATGCGATTCTTGGATTATTTCATGTCATTCGAAGGAGTTTATTATTTATTTTTTATATTTATGGTCAAATCATTAATTAAACCCTACCTACAAATTCATACACACACACATATATGTTTGTATATATAACTATTTATCATGTTTATATACTATTAAATTATTTAATCTTTATCTGAATATTATATACAATACAAAAAATACTAATTTTAATCCCTCAAAATCAATTCACCAACCCCCCCCCCCCCCCCCCCCCGCCCTCTCAAAAAGAATTTTTTTGATTGGATGGCATAGCCCTCAATATTTGGATTTTCGTGAAACTAACAATTGCGTAATTCACTCTACATTAAATGCACATAAGAACTTTTGACGAACTTCAATTACTCTATTCGTGTTTTCAATTAACAATGAGATGGCTATGGTTGTCAATCAGATCTTCTAATTTACGTGGTTTATGATATTTCTATTCATTATATGTAGTCTTAATTTTTTTTTATTTTACTATTTCCTCCCGTGTATATTTATTTTTGGTGGCCTTTGGAGTTTGGACATTATGTAATGATTGAATACTTTGGAACCTCCTATCTTCACTATCTGTCATAAAAAATTTAAAAAATATAACAAATAAAAAACTCCAAAACATTTACAGACGCCAAAAGAAATAAAAGCTTTGTTTGGCTAATTTGCTCTCTGTCATACAATCAAAATGCATTTATTGGAATCTTCTTTCCAAGATCAATTTTTCAAACGCATAGTTAATAGTTATTCATTATTTACAATGCCAACACAATTTACCCAATCAATGCATTATTATTTATATCTTCTTCGTTTTCTTTAATCTGAAATTCATAATTGAAAACAATTTATAACCTCAATCACGATTAATTCGTAATTACTAGTTTGACTTTTGTTTCTCACCAAACAGCAAAATTTATATGGGATTGGCCTTCCACAATAATTTTTTTAAAAAAATAGTAGCCTCAACAACCACCACTTTTTGGCTTTGTTTTGAAGCCTTATTTAATGGGATAAAAATTGACACGAAATTTAAAAAGAACATATAAAAAAAAGGAAAAGAAATTAAAAGTGTTATCTAGTATGAAATATGTTTGGATAGTTAAATTACGAAAGAATAAAAATGTTACAATTTCGTATCCAAAATATACTCTTTGTGTTTTGTTTCATCGAATTTTATATCTACCTATTCTATCTATTCTATATTTTATATTACTATATTTTTATTATTATTTATTTATATTTTATATACATATATATAATATAGTTTATTTATTTATATTTATTTTATTTTATATCTGTAAAAGCACGAGTTCTCAAAAAATAGACGTTTCTTATACTTTTTTAACTTTCTAATTTACTACTAATTAACTAATAGTATAAAATATTAACGGCATAAGACTGTGTTTGGAAATTTTTTAGTTTTCAACATTGAGTTAGTATCTATTAATATGTAAAATTCTTTGTTTTTTTCTTCTTTTTAACATAACTTTTTTAAATATTTTAAATTTTAAAATAAAACAAATTTTGTATAAAAGTAGACTTCAAGGCGACATATATGAGATTTTACATGAGAGAATTATGATCATTTAAAATTTAATGTTATACAAACTATGAAGTTATTAAAAAAATTAAGAAAAAAGTTAATTGAAGTGCAAAGACATTAAATTGTTGTTGTAAAGTATTAAAATAACACAAAATTATTACATATTTTAATCTATGCATATATTTACACATGTGTCTAAAGTATAAAAATAAATAAATATCTTTGATTAAAACTAAGCAATCGAAAAGGGAGCAGGAAGATGGCGAAAAGAAGGGACGTAGCCAACAGTCGTGTTTTTCGTTGGGTTTAATTTTTAGGAATGAAATTAAATTTTCATCCCATGTATGTGAAAAATATAATTGGAAAAGGGGAGGGAAAAGTACTCAATCTGGCGGTAAGGTTTTTTTTAATATGTATTTACTGTGAGGAATTTAATCTTCTCACATTTAACAACAAATTGATATGGGGAAAACGATCAACTTTAGTGGTAAAATTTATATTTGGTCACAATTAATTCCGTTTTATCTGAGGAATTAAATTTTAATCACATTAAATTAAATAATTGCTAGAAAAAAATATTTGTCACATTAAAACGTTTATTGTGACAAAAATTAATTTCCACACAAAATTTTCATTTAAATTTATTTAAAAAAATTCGAAACTTATTTTGAAAAATTTAATTAATAACTACTTTAGTTTTATTTTTTATATCTAATATAAAAGCAAACTGCATGTTTTATTAAACTTTTATTTATTTATGAATTCATATTTAATATTCTAAATAAAATTTTGTAATTGGTTATCATTAGAAAACACGTAAGTTATTTTCTAATCATTTAATTTAAATATTTTTATATTGTTTGAATTTTTAAATAAAAGATTTTCTTATTATGATATTTTCTTTAAAAAGATGAGTTAAGTAACCGCAACATTAACTTTTTTTTTTTTTTACTTTTTTTAAACACTCGTTTTTCTAGATAGAGAAGCAAAGATGATATTTTATTTTTGCTAAGTTTTTTTAAGTGTTATCTGTGACTAAAATATACTCCTATATGCAAACATACCAAAAATAAATGGAAAAAAGATAGAATTTTTGAAAGAATATATCCGTTAAATTATTAAATTTGATTTTTGGTCTATTGTGATGAATTTAATTTCGCCACATTAAAAACATTCAATTTTGAGGAAAATTATTAGTTTTTTGACAAATTTTATATTTTGTCCCTATTAATTCCTTTTTATGAGAGGAAATAAAATTTCATCACATTATAAAAAATTCTTGCGTGGAAAAAAATTCTTGGTCACATTAACATATTTAAGGTTACAAATTTTACTACCCTCATAATATAATGGTCACAAAAGACTCTCATTTTTTTGTAGTGAATGTGTGTCTAACACAAGTTCAAGAAAAGTTTGTTTGAATTTTTGTATTTCCTAATTTATTTTTAGTAATTAATTTAAACGAATAAAAGTATAATTTTAAATCATTATAACCATAATAAAAAAAAAATTATTAAATACTTTACTGTGTGTGTGTGTGTGTGTGTGTGGGTGCGCGCGCATTATAATTGTGTCAAAAGTATAAATAATGTGAAAAGAAGTTCCTTAAATTTCATAGAAGCAAAATATAAACGTACTTAAAAATAAAAAATAATAAAAGTAATGTTTTAATCTTAGTTATTTATGATATTATGTTTTAGATTTAATAGTATACTTTCATAACTCAAATTTTATAATTATAAAAATTAGGAATTTATAATAAAATAAAAATAATTCTTGATTGATGGGTCTATATATATATATAAATCTTGATTGGAATTCAACAATAAATTTTTAAATAATATCAATTTTGTACATGATTAGAATATTATTGGATTTTGAAACCTTTCAAACTTTATCTTATTTGACGTATACAAAACTTTTTGCAAAAAAATTAAGTTTATTTAAAATTTATTATTAACCAAAACTATGAATTTATATATATAAAAAAAAAACTTAATTGATTGATAGAGATGTTAATCTTTAATGGATAGATCTACATACATGTTGATATGAATTGAACAATAAATTTCTACAAAAACCACTTTCGTATAAGATTAGAGTATTAGACTTTGGAATTTTCTTAACCTCATCTCACGTGGCATCTAAGGACTTTCCAAGAGAAAAGTACGATTATTTAAAATTTATTAGTATACAAAACTTTGAATTATAATAAAAGAAAAAACTTGGTTGACCAATAAAAGTGTTAGTACTACTAAAACTACATATAAAATGTTTAAAAGATAGATAAAATTTACGAGATACTCGATTTTGTCTATTTATATATTTACACAAGAAATTGAAATTTTGTTCTTTTAATATTATATTTTAAATATAATAGCTTACGTTTAATACTATTAAAAATTAAATATATTTGTGATTTTTCATGTACAAAGTTTTCTTTTACTATTTCTTACATAAATTTTTAATTCATTTGAATTTTCAAATACAATTAGATCCATATCAAATTAGAATTTTAATCTTTTTAACTATAATAAAAAATTATTACATAATTTAATATATTTATATATTTATACATTATATATGTGCAACATGTATAAATGATGATAAGATGGTTTTTTCGAATTTCTTTCATGCATAATATAATTGCATTTGATAATCTAATATAACAAAAAGATAAATCATCTTTAAATTTACCTTTTCATATGATATTTTCAAATATAATAGTAATCTTTCATATCTCATTTTTCTATTATTATAAAGATGAATTTATACTAACATTAAAAATAAACCTTAATGGATAATTCTATATATATGATGCTGGGAATTCAACAATAAATTGCTACCTAGTGTAATTGTACTTAATTTTTATTTAACAGTATATTTTAAATGTAACGGCATACTTTCACATTTTATTAATTATTATCATTCAAAACCATGAATCTATAAAATAAAAACCTTCGATTGATATAAGTCCACGCATAAATATTGATGGAAATTCAGAAATTATACGCATTATTTATATTTTGTTAAGTTTCTGTTATGTATTTTTATGTGCATTCACACACACACATATATTAGTGCATGACATACATGCATACGTAAACATGTTGTCTTAATTAAAATTTTTTATAAAGTATATGACAAAGAAAATTATTAAATAGTTTATTCTATCAACCTTGATATTTATAAGTACATGCCTCAAAAGTATAAGTTACAAAATTAAAAGGATCATAAAAATTGTTGATGCCGTTTATAATCATACTTAATAATATAAACATTGCAGTATTTTCAATTTAGCTATTTTATTACCTTATTTTAAATACAATATTATTCTTTTATATGTCAATTATACTTTTATTTTGTTCTCTTTGAATAATTTAATGTTTAAATAAATATCATATAAAAGTAGATTATGGTATAATTTAAATTTGTAATTAATTAAATAAACAAACTATAGAAATACATTTCAAAGTTTATGAGCGAAATTAACATGATGAAAAAGAATTTTTGAATATACTAAACATTAAAGTTACTTTATACTTAAAAAATAAGAACAAATCTCTAGGCGGTTGAACTATAAACTCACTGTATATTTTAAAATAATCATATTTTTTTACAATTTGTAATATTTCATATTATGTATAATGTATATTAACAATTAGGCACATGTCTCTTGCATATATGAATAAGATATTATAGCTAATTACTCTATATATACTGCTATACATATTTTAGAATTTTAGTCATGAATGTAAAATAAAATTGAGTCTTCAAAAAAATTGAAAAGAAGGCCTTAAACAACTTATAAAATGTTGTAGTAAAATATCAACAATTATAAAGGATAATGCTATTATTTTGTCAAATTTTGCCTTCATGTAAAAAGTTATATGGTGATAGATCATCAATAGAATAAATTCTAGTTGATGATATATATTACATTTTCTTTAGATTTGGTTACATTATTATTAAACACAAAAACATTTGAAAACTATTTTGATATTTAAAAGATTAATAAGTGGATAATAATGATTTAAAAATGTCCTAGTGAAATATAATTATGTAAAGCTGAAAATGCATGTTAAATTAAAATAATAAAAAAAATTGATACGATAATTAGAGAAAAGAAACAAATTTTTATTGAAAAACTCTAGTATGCTTTTTCAAGGTTGATCATGGTGAAATACTTAATTTATAAGCTTTTAAAGTGAAAAACGGTTTACCATAAAAAATTCTTAGGTTTTAGAAATTACAAAAGATATATTTGTCTACTTATATACGAAATATATCATGTGTACAATTATTAAAGCTACTTAGATAGAAATTAATATAAATTAGTATTAAGTATTAATCTCTTATACATTCTAATTATACCACAAGTTTCCAAAATATTCTAATAATATTTCAACATTATTCCATATTATAAAAGTCTATAATTCAAAAATAAAGATTACTCACTAAGTTAGAAAATTTATCCAATTTTGATTAGTTTTAATATAGTTCTAGCAATGAAAGGGACATAAATTTATGAGAGTATACGTTAATTATTTTCAATTAAATGTAGAAATTTAGACACAATAAAATTTTTCTCTTTAACTGTCAAACTTTAAATAAATTAATTCTAATTGAGAAATTCAATTTGAGTACTTCCAAGTCAAAACTTAGAAAAAAAAGTTACAACTTTTTTATAAAAAAAATAAGAGAGATAAATAAGAGATAAATAACAGGAAAAATGTTGAATTAACTAAAAGACCAAAAATTAATTGGTGGATAATGAAAGTTGAATAAACTTTTAAACAACTTACAAAAGTTCTGATCAGATATCAATAACTATAAGCAATAATGTATATAGTACAGTAAGAATGTATCTACAAAAAAAGTCATGTCATGATAGATTAATTTGATTAATTGATCATGTTTTAATTGATGGATAAGCATTGTATTTTCATTAAATTTAGTTATAAACATTAGGTAATTAAATTAAATAGCACAAGAACTCCAGCAAAATATTTTTCAAATTTACAAAATTATTAGACGAAGGTCAATGATCCAAAAATATGATAGATAGTGTAATTTTAAAAAATATTAACAAAATATTAAAAAAATATTAAATTAAAATAATACTAAATTTTTTGAGATCATAATTAGAGAAAGGATCTTTAACATACTTTTTCAATGTTGATTATAAAGATTCAGAGAAACAAATAAGTTTTTGAATTTAATTTATTTATTGATATTATAGCTTAATAGTCATAATAAATCTTTTAAAAACTAGAACTATGATTATAAAATTAGAACTATGACTTATAATCCTTAATAAGAAAAATATTATTTAGGTATCCACTTTTGCTATTATATTTTAATAAACAATGAAATAAATGCATATAAATATAAATTAATTGTCTATAAAATATATGTCAAGTATAAAGTGAGATTCATGATATTTTTATTGTAAACAGCTTAACTTTTAAATTAAAATCCAATTTTAATATTTATACACATGAAATGTTGGGACAATAACTATTAATTTATAGAAATGAATTATATGAGAAACAACAGACTAGCTAAAATAGTCGATACAAATCAATAAAAATAAAAATTGATAAGAGAAATGAGATAGCCTGCGTACAGTTGCAATTAAATATAAACATGTGCAAGTTTTCTGGATCACATTCATAAAAAACTCAATAATTATAAATTTATAATTCCACTTGTTTGTATTACTATAACTCTTAGTTGATGAATGTATTTTTATTTTTATTAAATTCAATCAAAAAAAATCAATTGTTAGTTTGAATAACATAGGAAAACAAATGAAATATATCAAAGTTTATAAGACTATTAAATAAAAATTAATTGTTGAAAATTAAAATGACACTATTTTTAATATATTGTAAAATTAAAATAATGTTATAAATAAAACATGATATATTCTTTGGGATAAAAAAAATAACAATTTTTTATTGAATAAATCTAGCATTCTCATTCAGCGTTCTATTAAAAACTTTGCCATTCTTGTTCAAGGGCATATGTATAGAACAAGTAAAACAAAAAATAAGTTTTGGAATACAATATGCATTAAAAAAATTTGAAAAACAAAATCTAGTTTATAATCATTTCTAATTATTGAGAATAATGCTTAAAATTATCATTAGATTATTGGGTTAAAATTAAGTTCTTATAATCATTATGATAGATAAATAATTGAATTAAAAGAAGTGTAAGAAAAAGAACCAAATATGGAGTAAACTATGTATTAAAAATAACTATTTTTTTAAAAAAGAATGGCAATAAGAATAAAGAAAAAGAATGTCTTGATAATGCTAAATTTGAAAATAATAAAAATTACATCTAAGTTCATTAACATTTCCAAAAAAATTAATATAACATCTTTATACATGAAGAAAAAGAACAAATGATATATATCATTTAGATAATGAAAATAAATATTAAAATTTAAATTTGAGTTATGATAATATTTTAATAGGCGCAATTATCTCCATAAACTACATCTCACAATGACTTGACAAACAAACGACATGATCAATTGATAGACATTATACTTAAAAATACTACTGTAAAATTAATCAAAATATAGAAAAATTTAAAAAATAAAATAATAATTATACTAATGTATGTGTATATATATAATGATTTTTACTTATTCACATATTTAATGTGTTTATAATTTTTACAGTTTAATGTGTTTAAAGTTTATATTTAACAAATAATAATTTAATTATTATTTATTCATACACAACATGTGGAGTTTATTTTTTGCTCTCAATGTCTTAGTCTCATGATTATATTAAGTGTAAATGAATTTTAAAATTAAGACAACATGGATACCTTGTGTGTTGGTCACGACGGCATTAATAATTGAATCTAAGTATGAATTAAGGTTATAAGCTTAAAAAACCCTTGTCCATCCTATACATAGATATACATATGATCAAAAAGAATTTATGTCCTTCTAAATAAAAAAGATACATATCCTAATATTATGTAGGGCAAAAATGCTAGGCCAAAGTAATAGTTATTGGAAAGTAGTTTACAACATACATTAGTTAGTCTCACTAAGTATATTGATTACGTTGCATGATTAAGTCTATGAATTTGACAAGATTCATGGCTATGCTATCACTCAATCATAACAAATAAAGTTAAATAGCCTCAATGGCATAATACATCACTTCCTAATAGAAAGGAGCTTTTTTATTGTAAATTATTTTTCTTAGTTTCTAATTTTTTTAATTTCAATAATAGACTCAAAGAATGCACCAAATTTCTATAACACTAGCAACAGTGGCACATTTTGTACATATGCAAATTAATTTAATAATTTTCAAATTATTTTAAATAATAAAAATATTAGTAAAATAAAACATATAAAGAATATTTAAGAAAAGAATAAAAGAAAGATAAAAAGAATTGCAAAAGACAGAAAAAATGAAAGTAATAAGTTAAAAGAAAAGAAAAAAATAGAAAAACAAAAATAAAGGTAAAATTAATTATAATTGTGTGATTTTATAATGTATAATAAAAGCCTTAATTTTATATAAATATACTATAGATATAAATTAAAAGTATAAATAATATTTAAAATGAAAAAAAAGATAAAATGAATATTAAAAGTTAAAAGAAAAGTGAAGAAGGAAAGGAGAGAAGATAACAAAAACTAAAGACAATGTGTAATTTACTACGTACAACTAAAAGACTTTACTTTCCGTAATCATACAAGTATAAATTTATAATATAAAAAAGCAATAATAATATATTAGTAATTATATTTGAGCTTGATTTTTTTAATTAAAAGTAACAGCATAAATATACGAATTAAAAAATTATAAATTCATAATATGTAATCAAATTAACTCAAATTTTTAATAATATAGCATAGATTATATTTTATAGAAAAGAAAAGCTTGATATTTACGCATAAATAAGTCAGCTTGTATTCTCAAAAAAAAAAAAAAAGGTACAAAATATTAATATACCTACTAAATTTATAATAGCATGCCCATCAACTGATCCTGACTCATTATTTTTTTCTCTTATATTTTATTAAACAAAATCTCAAGATTATGTCGCAATTTTCTTATCTGGCAATCCTAAGACATATCAATTTCTCATATAATCACATCAAAATTTTATAATAATATTTGAATGTTTGTTTTGACGGAAATTTGAAGGGATGCTATTTAAGTATGCTTTAAATATAAAAGTTTGAAAATAGTATAAAAGGAAATATCTTGACTATGTTTGTTTTTTTTTTTTTTTAACTATTAATCCGAATGTAAAAATTTTACAATTTAAATATTTTACTATATAAATTTTATTTAAATTTAAATTTAAATTTTTTTCTCTTTTATTTTTTTATAACTAATTAATAATTATACCTATTTACAATCAAATCAACGCAATCCTTTTACCAATTTAAATTTTACAAATCAAATATATATATTTTTATCTCTATTCAAAACACCCAAATATCTTCTCCCATTGTAATTAGGAAATAAACACAGCCCTTTTTTTGATATTATGAAAATAAGATCAGTTTTAAATGTGAAAATCTAATGTAAAATAAGATGAATGATTGTTTACACGTTTTGCCAAAAAAAAAAACTATAATTAGTATAATTTTTTTATACAATTTCCTTTTTTGTATGTTACGAAAATAAGTTAAAGTTTTGAATGAGAAAATCTAGCGCAAAAGTAAGGCCTACGTTTGTTTTATTTTTTAAGTATAT
The DNA here is from genome assembly GCA_019155195.1 of Avicennia marina. Taxonomy (NCBI): domain Eukaryota; kingdom Viridiplantae; phylum Streptophyta; class Magnoliopsida; order Lamiales; family Acanthaceae; genus Avicennia; species Avicennia marina. Next base: position 1,362,059 of record CM032779.1, read on the forward strand.
GTTTTTAAATATTTTTTTTAAATTTGTGTAAAATTAATAAAAAATTAAAAAATATAATAATTAAATTTAAATAAAAATAAAACCATACATAGCCAAGATTTTTATATAATATTTGGATGATCGAATAGAGAAGTGTTTGCACTACAGCCGAGTGGAAGCTTCATGGATACCCACCAATCATCATCCAAACGTCCATCCGAATTCCGGGGTTGGGTCCTTCGGTTGACCGAATATTTGAAGTGTTTGATAAATTATTAGCAGAAATAAAAAATGACAGAGACGTTATCGTTTCCTTATTTTCTTGCGGCGTGTGTCTTTTGAGTTTGGACGAGGGTAGGACTTTTCAAGATCGGTTTTTTCTTGCACCTGATTGGTTGTTTCCGGTGGGTTTTGCTTCGTCACGCCCGGGCTCTCAGAATTTGCCTTCCAAATTCCGGACTGGTCGCAGTAAATAGGTGAAGCCTTCGATTGTCATTATTTAATTTGGATTTTTATTCTCGTGTTTTTCATTTCTTTCTTTTTCTTTTTCTTTTTTAATTCATGCAGACTGTAATGATGGGCGATTTTGATGGTGGCTGAGATCGGAATTCACTGGTTGTAATGATTGTATCTCTGTGTTTTGGGATTGCATAAATGGTGATTATGAAATCTTGAGCTCGATCTTTGGCGAATTCCGTGGAAGTGTGATGAATGATTTTATTTTGATTTTTGGGCATTAGTTGGTGATGTACTGTCGATTCTTTCTTTGATGATCTGAATTTATTGGCCTATATCACCTGCTAGCCTTTGTCAGAGAAACTTGTGGTTATAGGGTCATTTGCTCGTAAATACAAAGGAAAAAGGGCGTTGAGGTTGAATGAAGCGCGCATAGTTGAAATTTCGCTGTTCTCATTGTAAACCGTTGGATTGGTTGATGAATAGTAGTTTAGGAAATTGATGGAGCTAAATAACGTCTATGGCGAGGGAGAGGATGTGGATAGAGGAGCGTCGGCACCAAGAAATTTAAGGGAGAACCATTTTCACCAATCACGGTATACTGGTGTAGTGAGGCAAAAGGCCTATATATTTGATGGGGACGGCAATTACTACAATAAGGAATGGGACCTCGTGGAGGGTCGAGGCAAAGAGTTCTGTTGGTATCATGTGGAGCTACCAAAAGGGAACCAGAAACTGTCACAATCGGCACAATACCTCATTGATGTTCTTTGCCCGCCCCTGAAGCTCCAGGACATCCTCTCACTTGTCAGCAATGGCCCCTTTTGTGGGCACGTTGATGGTGCACTTGTATTCAGGGTTAATTCACCAGGCCCAGCTTCTAGCAAATTTACATTTAAAATTGCAGCAAGAATTACTGACAACTCAGTTATTACTGTCTCCTTAGGCAGGGTCCCAAGATTGGGTTTCTCACCAGCAAATGAATCTCTATTATCGGAGATTCCAGTTGTGGAGAGTCCTAGTTATGGCAGTGGTGAACAGAGGGATAGGGGCGGCACTGTAATTAGGGAACATGTTCTAGATTTTCTCTTGACAATGAATCACTCTGAGGAAGCTGATAATCCTGTGCCTAGATCTGTTTCAAATCTTGTTGTTCACGTAGTTGATACACACGTGGATCATCTTCAAGATGTCTTGACGAGGTTTGAGATCGAGCTGGACTCAGTTGAGCTTGAGCTTGACAGAGGTACGTTCTTTTCAGCGCAATAGGTAAGATTGGTCTTATCATTAATGCTGATCTTGGTTTACTGGCATCTGTCTGTAGTCTCAGTAAATTCATGCCTCATTTAGTCATTCCTCAGCTCTGAAAGTTGCAGATTTAGTTGGATATTTGGTTTTCTTCCCTTCTTTGTTTCATTTCTACCTTGCTTACATGAGTGCCAAAGAATCTTTGTTTATTAGAAATTGAGTTTTGATTAGATCTTTTACTATATGGTCCTATATCCTCCATGTAGAAGCTGGACCCACAGATAAACAATGTGTTAACTGCTAAATATGGATATACTGAATAAGAAAACGTGCAAGGAAGGATAGATATGAGAGAAATCAAAGGGAAAAAGTTGGTAAAATTAACTTTGGACAAGAGGACTGTAGGTCTGGCTAGAACAGGACCTAAAAACATAATCATGTACCTTGGTACTTTCTTTTACCTAACTGAGTGCAGTTGACATTTGAAAATTGGGTTACGTTGTTCAAACAAAGCTTGTTACTTTGATATTTGAACTTAGACAAATACTGGATTTATGCATTTTATAACCATTCCACACAACTATCTACAGTGGCTATTTACTGATAAACATAATTTAACATTTTTATCTGAGTGCTAAATGATACAAAAGAATGATTAATTTGTCGAGGATGAATAAACAACCATTATAGAAAATAATGATTTATCTTTTTGAAAAGTGAGTTTAAATGTGCAAAACATGCAAGAGTTGTCTTTTTGGTTCACATGGAAGTTTTCAATGCACTGTCCACATTTGTGTGCATTAGGTACTCCATAATATATAATGTGTGTGTGTGTGTGTGGTTGTGTACTCAAAATAAAGATAAACATTTTTTTTAAATGGGCATCCAAAGTAGATTGTTATCTCTGTAATATATCCGAATTATGAATGTAACTGGGGTGATGAGTGGCTTATACAGAGCATAAGAATCCGCTACTATTGGAAAAGTGTAGTTGAATTTTACATGTAGCCATAAAAATTAGAGAAAAAAGGAAGAAAAGAAAGAAAGAGTATGAAGACAAGAAGACAAATTTGATTTTTCAATCAAAGGAAGTTCAATAGAACACGTTTCTCTTGATTTATCTGTACCTGTCATTTAAAACTATATGCTCTCATTAGCAATCCTTTCTCATTACGACAGCCAAATACCAAATACTTACTATGTTTGCATTAAATAATGATTGAAATATTGCAAAGGTATTCTTTCTGATTATTATTTTTAAATTCCTGTCATGTAGAAAATAAACAAAATTTATGTTTTCAGTTTAATAGCACATTCAGTATTTACTTGATAAAATGCTGTTTTTGCTATTCAGTGGCGGGACTAAGTGTAAAGAAAGAAAAGAGATGCTGGTAAAGTGTCCACAGTAGATAAATAAACTATTAAAATAGATTATTAAGACACGATATTCAAATTGAACAATATGAAAGTTTTAGTCTTAAATAAGCCAATAAAGATGGATTAGATGGTCCGATATCATATAAATATTCTTGAAAGTCACGGGGCTTTCATATATTGTAACTCTGAGCATTGGATATGATGTTAATCCTTTTCAACTGACTTTAGCTTCTTAGCTCCGCATCAGTGCTCTATTTTTTTACCAAAAATTGCAATTTGGTCTTACAGTAGAAATGCCAACTGTTTTTTCGAGAATGTACGTCCTGCTTAAGAGTTCCTGTATTTTATAAGACATTTCATCATTTTGCAAAAAAACTCTCTGGGTGACCGCATAAAATTAAAAAGAAAAAATTGCTTATAATCTGAAGATTCATTGATAAATTGAGGAAAAAGTTACTTCCTGGTTTGTTTCGGATTGGGGGACTGTTTGTTCTTTTTCTTCCTGGATCACTGGGTAAAAAGATATACCAGTGACTTGTTTCAATTCTTAAATGTTCCCCTTATAATTGTGCTTGCTTCAGAAGCTCTGAACATAGGTTATATAGTTTTGCTTCTGTACTGCAAGTTTTTGGTTATGGTGCAATTAAGGAGTGAGAATAGGAAGTTGAGAACAAAATTGAAAAAACTGTGATAATAAATAAAAAATCTCCTGTTGCTTGTGCTGATTTGATTGCTTGGTGTTTTAATATTCGTATTCTGTGTTTTTGACGTTTTTTTGGTGCATAATCACTTACCCTTCTGCAGGTGGTTTTGCTTTGAAGAAACAGTTGTTAGATGATAGAAAATTTCCAAAAATGCATCTTAACTTGCAGCGCCTATTGCAGGTAATTAATGTTTTGAGGCATGCTTTGAATGCGTCTGGATATTTACTACGGATTTCTTTCACACATGTTGACATCCAAAGAAGCACCCTGCATGTTTTTTGCTTCCATCACATATCACATCTCTTCATCTTCATAATTGGTCAATCTATCTTTAGTTCCCTGAGCTTTATTCCTTTCCCACAATTAGTATGGCCAAGAAGAGGCCCACTACTCTTCACTTCACCAGATGAAAAAGAATGGTAGCAGGTTAATTTATGAACCTGTTCTGAGATGTGGAAGGGGGGCGTGCTTGTTTGTGATTGTCTGAGACTATACCTATGTGTGAGAGCAAAAATCACCAATGATCTTTCAATTGCCATACGTGAGGGTGCTGTGTCTGTGAGGCTGCAGCACAACTGGTGTTGCCATTTGGGGCTTACTGTCGGTGGCTGCTCTTGGATTTGAACAACCATGTCACTCAAGGCCTGGCTGGATTAGTGTTTATGCCTATAAAAATATTTAATGCTCACATCTCAGCCCAAGCTTGTTTAATAAGGTAGGAAACAACAAAATATATGATACAGTACTGTAGATTAAAATGCTCAGAATCTCCTTAGGAAATTCAATCGAACTGTAGATTAAAATGCTCAGAATCTCCTTAGGAAATTCAATTGAACTGAAAACATTTTTGTTCTTTCATTTTCTAAGCAAAACAGAAGCAGTCGCCACAGCTTCATAGTGACATTATAGGCAAGCTCTATTGTCATTAAGTGCTCCTGTTTAACAATATGGAGAAGATAGTTTTGATAACCATGTTTTCTAATTTGATACTTAATGTTTTCTAATAAAATTACTCTATAACAATCCAATAATTTTTAAGGTAATAAATCAACAAATTATGCTCTTATCGTATTCCGTATTTGGCCAAATGCAGGTTATTGCGCATGGCGAGCAAGTGTTCCCAAGGGTTAAAGAGAAGTGTTCATCAAAAGACTGGTTCGCCCACGAAGATATTAATGCATTAGAAGAGTTAATTGGGCGGATAAGGAGACTAAAGGAGAATGTTGGGTTTATTGCTAACCGTGTCACAGCAATACAAGCCAGCCTTGACAGTTGGCAATCCGAGCAAATAAACAGAAAACTATACTATCTCTCTTTCCTCTCCATCATATTTCTGCCTTTATCAATAATCACCGGAGGTCAGTCTTTTACACACAAACCCTCCCCATCTCCCCTAGCACCCTTTCTCATTCTGTTGAAGTTGCTGTGGTTCTTTCTATATTGTTTTAGAAATCTGACATGAATCACCTTCATTGTTGGGATCTCATCGATAGTGTTTGGCATGAACGTGGGAGGTGTTCCATGGACTAACCAAAGAGAACCAGAACTGAAGGATGGATTTCGCAATGTAATGATTTTGTGTCTGGGAATGCTAGTTCTTATTCTCCTCTGCTTCCTTTTCCCAGCTCTTTATACTTGGATAATAACGGCCTGGCGAAGAAGGCGAGCCTTGACTAGAAGTTGGTCTTTCAACCGGAAATCCTTCCTTAGGAGTAGCGAAAGAGGAGGATACCTTCGTATATAGGCTTTATCGTCGTCTGCATGGGGACGATTCTTGTCACCCCTTTCATTCACCGTGGAGCAACTTGATCAACGGAACTTTCCCATCGTCGTAGAGCATTCATTGGGCCATGAATTCTGGTCAAATTTGTGGGATTAATGCTTCGTTTACATTTATTGTTGCTAACTTTGGATTCAGTCTGATTCCTGAATTATTTTTGCAATTTTTTCAGAAGCTTAAGCTGGTTGTATTGGTTTTTTATACTGAAATTTCTTTACACGGTGATAGTTATGTATACACGATTCTTTGATGGCTTGGCTGATAAGCCTAAGTTTGGACTGCATTGGCCTGTTCTTACATGTCCAATATGGTAAATTCAATAAACTAGTAAATGCCACAGTGCAAATTATCGTAAGTTATGAAGGTATTATATTTTAAATAATAAAAGTAAAATTATTTAAAATTATGAGCATAAAAATATTTAGAAAAAATACATAAAATCAAATTAAAAGCAGATATGGAGAGGATAAAAAATAAATAAGGATTATTATGTTGTTTTTGTACAATTAAATTGAGTTTGTAGACTTAATAATATGGTAATAATATAGATACAACACTTGATTTAAGCAAAATTACGAAAATCGAATTAAAAATTTTAATTTTATTTAAACTATTTTGTTATATATCTTCTGGTATTGAGTAAATCGAGGTGTTAAACGAGGGCAGGGTTGGACAATCATTTCAATCAAAAATCGAATGACGTGTCAGTTTGGGATAGTGTATGTCTTTTTATTTTTAGTTTTTTTAAAGTTTTAATAATCATTATTTATATATTCTAAATATTAAGGTCAAATTTAATTTAAATGATTGGGTTAGATAAATTTATCAACTCTGATTATATATTTTTTATGAAAAATAAAAGCCCTTGATTACCCTTAAACTTGATGTCAAATAATTAAAATCAGAAATAATTAGTCTTACATATCAAATACAATTAAATAATTCTTTAAAATAATTTTAATGAGCTTTAATCACATCTTCAAAAATGAACAAGAGTCTAGACATTTTATTTACACAGTTCTTTTAACTCAATAATGTAAAGAGTTTGCTCCTACATATTTACATCAAATAGATTTATATATGTATTTATATTCAACTTAATCATAACAAAATTGTCATTTTTATTATTATTATTTCTTTTTAAAATTTATTTTGCATAAATAAAAAATAAATATTCCAATAAACGAATATTACTGTAAATAAAATAAAATAAATAATTATTTTTAATTTCATATTTTATAAATTTAAGTACGATATGGAATATGCCAAAATTATACAACTATCTTTATTTAAAATTCTTTTCATTGTCTATGTTTCTTTCATTTTTTACTTTTCTTTTAATTTATTATTTTTATTTGTATTCTCTCAATTGTTTCTCTAGTCAAATTTTTTGAACTTTTTTATTTTATTTTAAATGTTTCTATACTTTTAATTTTAAATATTATTTAAAATAGAATAATTTTATAATTTATAAATAAATTTAAATAACAACTTTATATTTAGTGAATAAATTATTTAATTAGCTATTTGAAAATTAATAAATTTATTTTTTATTTATTAAATGGATTCAATCTTCAATAATAAAAAATTAAGTATATTTTTTAATCACACAATAATATTAGATTTTGTGTCAATTAGTTATACACTTTTAAAATTTATCAATAAGTTTTCTCCTCATCTTTATCTTCATTTAAGTGTGGAAAAAAGCTTGGGTGAAAGACTTACATTTAATCGTCAGAGCAGCCAAAAGACAATTATACCCTTACCTTTTTCGGGTGAGAAAAAATAAAAAGATTGAAAAAACCAATTAATAAGATTATCAGAATACCCTTATGTCTTGAGATCCAAACACAGCCTTAATCTGAACCAGCCCCAAATTACTTCCCCGCCGCCGGTCGGCATCACTGAAGAAGGTCCCCGCACCGCCTTGCAACCGTCTTAATTGTTGACTCCCAACAAGCCCACCTCGAACTTTGCACGATGCGACGCTAGCACTGCTGTTCGGGGGTTTTCGGTCTCGCCTTGCCACATCTAATCCGACACCGCCATCTCACGCCACCACAGCTCGAGAACCACGACAACCTGTGGCACCGCCGTTGCTCCTCCTGAAAGTATGAAGATTGGCCCAGCTAGTTCGAAATATTGCGAGCCCTACAACTCCATCCTCACGCATGGGTCCCCACTTTTTGTAATTATTTAGAAATTATAAATTATATAAATTATTTATCTGTAAATAATTTTTTTAAATAAATTATAAATTTTTGTTCTTTAACAATAAAAATATGTAATTAAAGCCATTTAGTTGTTATTATATTAGCTTGGGCACGTTCGTCCATGAATGCAGTCAAATTTTCAATCTGGGCTCACTGGTGTGAATGTAATTCGTCCTTAATCTTTTATATGTTTTGTGATTTATGTGGCGTTTCCGCTGAAGTTTTAGGTTCTACGTGATACGTGGAGATATTTGTTTCGGTTTGATTTTCTGCTGTTTGTAGTTGGGTGTGATGTTCGGTGACCGCTCCTGTATTCCATTTCCCTGAATATGGGTTTAGCGAAGCTGAGTACCTTTTCATCCGTTAAATCATCTATTAACAGAAAACCCGGCCCAAGAGCCACGATAACTTGCTCAGATTTGGATACTTTTTTCTTGCAATGTCAAAATCTGAAGGTCTTCAATCAGATACTGTGTCAAATGATCTGCACTGGGCTGATCAAGGACACTTACGCTGCTAGTAGAATCCTGAAGTTCTCCACGGACTCAACCTTCGTTAAAATTGATTATTCTCAGAAAATCTTCACAAACATTGAGAACTCAAATGGGTTCATTTGGAATACAATGTTAAGAGCCTTTTTGCAAGGGAATAGGGTCCAAAAATCAATCTTTATGTACAAATCAATGCTCAAGGATGATTTTTTATGCATTGATCATTATACCTACCCCATCTTGATTCAAGGCTGCTCCCTCAATTTGTCCGAATTTGAGGGGAGAGAAGTGCATGATCATGTGGTGAAGATGGGCTTTGACAGTGATGTGTACGTAGTGAACAATTTGATAAATATGTATAGTGTTTGTGGGCGCATGGTTGATGCAAGAAAGGTGTTTGATGGAAGTCCCATGCTGGACTTGGTTTCTTGGAATTCATTGTTGGCTGGGTATGTTTCAGTTGGAAGTGTTGAGGAGGCAAAGTTCCTCTATGCTCAAATGCCTAGAAAGAATGTCATTGCTTCAAATTCTATGATTGTATTGTTGGGTAAGAGGGGCAGGGTGGGTGAGGCGCGTCAATTGTTTAATGAGCTGGAGGTCAAGGATTTGGTATCATGGACTGCACTAATGTCTGGTTATGAGCAGAATGGGATGCATGAAGAGGCTTTGGATCTTTTTCTGGCTATGTGTAAGAATGGGATTACTGTAGATGAGGTGGTCATCGTGGCCGTTCTTTCTGCTTGTTCACATTTATTAAGTTTCAGAGTAGGGGTATTAGTTCATGGTTTGGTTATAAAAATTGGTTTTGAATCATATTTAAATTTGCACAATGCCTTGATTCATATGTACTCCGTGTGTAGGGATGTATTGGCTGCTGAGAAATTGTTTAATACAGGTTTTTTTGTGGACTTAATATCTTGGAATTCTATGATATCTGGATATATCAAATGCGGAATGGTTGAGAAGGCTAGGGAATTGTTTGATAACATGCCTCAGAAGGATGTTGTGTCATGGAGTTCAATGATATCAGGTTATGCCCAACTTAATAAGTTTTCTGAGACTTTAAAATTGTTTCATGATATGCAGAGTGAGGGCATTAAGCCTGATGAAACCACCTTGGTCAGTGTGGTTTCAGCATGTACTCATCTGGCTGCCCTCGAGCAAGGAAAATGGATAGATGCTTATATACGAAAGAATGGGCTGAAGGTCAATGTGATTCTTGGCACAACTCTTATTAACATGTATATGAAGTGTGGAAGCATGGAAAATGCAATAGAAGTTTTTAATGGGATGGAGGAGAAGGGGGTTTCTTCATGGAATGCTGTAATTATGGGCTTGGCCATGAATGGACAGGTAGAAAGGTCACTTCAGATGTTTGAGAAGATGAAAATGTGCAGAATGGCTCCAAATGAAATAACCTTTGTTGCAGTTCTTGGTGCTTGTCGACATATGGGTCTGGTAGAAAAAGGGCTCCGATATTTTGATTCTATGACCAAGGAATATAATATTGAACCCAATATTAAGCATTATGGATGCTTAGTTGATCTTCTTGGACGTGTAGGGCTTCTGAAGGAAGCAGCAGAACTGATTGATACTATGCCTATGGCACCAGATGTTGCAACTTGGGGTGCTCTACTTGGAGCTTGCAAGAAACATGGTGACAAGGAAATGGGAGAGAGAATCGGGAGGAAACTCATTGAACTTCAGCCCGAGCATGACGGGTTCCATGTGTTGCTGTCAAATATATATGCCTCTAAAGGTAACTGGGCAAATGTTCTACAGGTCAGAGGGATCATGACACAACATGGTGTGGTTAAAACTCCAGGATGCAGTATAATTGAAGCCAATGGTGTCATTCATGAATTCCTTGCTGGAGATAAATCACACCCTCACATCCTGGAAATAGAGCAGATGTTGGAAGAGATGGTCCGGAGATTGAAGAGTCTGGGTTACACACCTGGTACAAGTGAGGTTTTACTTGATATTGATGAAGAGGAGAAAGAAACTAATCTTATTAGGCATAGTGAGAAGCTTGCGATTGCTTTTGGCCTGATAGCAACAAGTGCACCTGTACCGATAAGAATCATGAAGAATTTAAGAATCTGCAGTGATTGTCATGCAATGGCAAAACTGGTGTCTAGAGCTTTTGATCGTGAGATTGTTGTTAGGGATCGGCACCGATTTCACCATTTCATGCATGGCTCCTGTTCTTGCATGGATTATTGGTAGCAGAATACATACAGCATTGGAAAATTAAGAAATGATGTCCATTTTTCAGCCTTATATGTCGAAACACAATATGAGAATGCAGCATTCTTCCATGCCTTCTAAATGTTCTGTGACACAATTTTCAAGTTAGTACACATGTTCCTAAAACTTACTGGGAATCGGTCCTGTGTTTTGAACCTACGAAGATTAGCATGTGACTTTTTGGTGAAGACTGCATCGCTCTCAAGCCTTTTCTAAGGTGCTTATCATTTTCACCTCGCATTAGGGTTTTTTTATTTGTTTCTGACTATTTTGCCTGCACAATTACTTGTAGGTTAACAAGGAGATGCAGCAATCATCTTGAATCTGATTAACAATCTGTGTAAGATATTATATAGGGGCTTCGCTTTTCAAATATGTCAGTCAGGACACTCATCATAATGGTAAGTATTTGAATGTGAGATGGTCAACTATTCATACTACATCTCATTTTTGTTGTTGATCATACCTATATTTTGGGTATAGCAACCAATGTTTGGAGAATTTGTCCCAAAGCTATGTGGTATATGATTTTGTAATTATTTTTTTTTATAGCTGCCTTTGTGTCTATTTTGTTCATTCTACTATACGATTTCATAGTAGCATTCTTGAAATTGAGCATTTGTGCAAAATTCCATTATCAAAATTAATTTTCAACTTTCATTTGATTCAACATGCTTGCATTATGCGTGCCAATTCAACAAGTTGTTCACTTGATTCACTATTGGTTGATCAGAACACAGTCCAAGTTTATCACTATCTATTCAAGTTATTTATAATAACTAACATGTGCTTTTTTCCACTTAAATTCACTCTTTAGAGAGCTCCAAATGAATCCATGTGTAGAAGCTATAGTGGTAAGTTGATTGATGCTTTTGATTTTGGATGTAGTTTGATCTATTTTACTTTCCAACATGCATCACAAATCTTGCCTTTCCCAGTAAAGATGGATTGGTAATCCTTTCACCAATTTTCACTTGGATAACATGCTCAACCTTTTGAAATCCAAATAACTGATCCTTTTGTGCTATATCTAATTTTGTTAGGATTGATTTCTTGTGGTAAGGTAGGTGGGTTCTTTGATGTTGAAGAAATGGTCCAATCTACAAAATTCATGTGCATTTCAATCTTATCTTTTCTCTGAATATTTTTCACAAAACGTGGTGCTGAAAATTCACCAAATTAACCTTTGTTGTGGAATCGACTTATGCTCATTAAGTTATATTTTAGTCTTCCGATATACTCATTTAATGAGTATGCAAAATAATATAATTTCCCTATATGTGCTTAATATAGTTTGAGTAAAAATGCAATTTGAAGTGACAAATGCAGAACAAAGAAATTTGGACAATTTGGAGCAACTGAGACATTTTTCAGTAAAATAAGCATAACTCATAAAATCTTATAGATTGAGATGATTCAAGATGTTGTGGAAAGCAGAAAGGCAAAAGTTGATGAATGAAGCTTTCGATTTTCATTATTTAATTTGGATATTTATTTCTCGTGTTTTTCATTTCTTTCTTTCTTTATTTTTTCTAATTTGTGTAGACTGTGATGATGGGCAATTTTGATGGTGGCTGAAATATGAAGTCACTGGTTGTAATGATTATAACTCTGCGTTTCAGGATTGCAGAAATGGTGATTATGAAATCTTGAGCTCGATCTCTAGAGACTTCTGTGGAAGTGTGTTGAATGATTTTATTTTGATTTTTGGGTATTAGTTGGTGATGTGCAGTTGATTCTTTCTTTGATGATATAAATTTATTGACCTTTATATCACCTGCTTGAGCCTTTGTCAGAGAAATTTGTGGTTATAAGGTCATTTGCTCATAAATATGAAAAACAGAGTTAAGGTTAAAAATAATGTGTGCATAGTTGAGATTTCGCTGTTCTCATAGTGAATCATTGGATTGGTTGATGAATTGTAGTTTAGGATATTAATGGAGCTTAATAATGTCTGTGGTGAGGGAGAGGATGTAGATAGAGAAGCATTGGACCAAGAAATTTTAGCGAAAACCATTTTCACTAATCACAGTATCCTGATGCAGTGAGGCAAAAGGCCTGTATATTTGATGGGGACGGCAATTACTACTATAAGGAATGGGACCTCTTGTAGGGTAGTGGCAAAGAGTTCTGTTCGTATCATGTGGAGCTTCCGAAAGGAAACCAGAAACTGTTACATTCTGCACAATACCTCATTGATGTTCTTTGCCCGGACCTGAAGCTCGAGGACATCCTCTCACTTGTAAGCAATGGCCCCTTCTGTGGGCATGTTGATGGTGCACTTGTATTCAAAGTGAAGTCACCTGGCCCCTGCTTCTATCAAATTTACACTTAGGATTACATCAAAAATTACTGAGAACTCAGTTATTACAGTCTCGTTTGGCCGGGTCCCAAAATTGGGGTTCTCACCAGCAAATGAATCTCTACTATCAGAGATTCCAGTTGTGGAGAGTCTTAGTTATGGCAGTGTCGAACAGAGGGACAGGGGTGGCACCGTAATTAGGGAACATGTTCTAGATTTTCTCTTGACAATGAATCACCCTGAGAAAGCTGATAATCCGGTGCCTAGATCTGTTTCAAATCTTCTTGTTCACATAATTGATATACACGTGGATTACCCTCAAGATGTCTTGACAAGGCTTGAGATTGAGCCGGACTTTATTGAGCTTGAGCTTGACAAAGGTATGCTCTTTTCAGCGCAATAGGTAAGATTGGTCTATCATTAATGCTGATCTTGGCTTACTGGCATCTATCTGTAGTCTCAGTAATTCATGTCTCATTTAGTCTTTCCTTGGCTCTGAAAGTTATAGACTTTGTTGGATTGCTATATTTCAATAATCATTCTTGTGGCACGGAACTCTTGATCTAGGTTTGGTATTTACTTTGTTTCATTTCTACCTTGCATACACGAGTGCTGAAGAATCTTTATATATCAGAAATTGATTTTTGATTAGGTATTTTACTATATGGTCCTATACCCTCCATGTGGAAGCTAGACCCACAGATAAACAACGTGGTAAATATGGATATACTGAATAAGAAACCACGAAATGAAGGATAGATAGTTTTGATGGAAGTTGAGAGAAATCAAAGGGAAATAGTTGGTAAGTTTAACTGTGGACAAGAGGAGCGTTGGTCTGGCTAGAACAAGATCAAAAAATATAATCATGCACCTTGGCACCTTCTTTTACCTACCTGAGTTCAGTTGACATTTAAAAATTGGGTGGTGGTGTTCAAACAAAGCTTGTTACTTTGATATTTGAACTTAGACGAATACTGGATTTATGCATTTTATCATCTCAAATCAAGTGAGAACCATTCAATGCAACTATCTACGGTGGCTATTTAGTGATAAATATAATTTACTGGTGAATATGTGTATATTGAACATTTTTATTTGAGTTCTAAATGTTGCAGAAGAATGATTAGTTCCTCAAGGATAAATAAACTAGCATTATAGAAAAACAGTGATTTATGTGCAGATGATGCGAGAATTGTCTTTTTGGTTCACATGGAAATTTTCAAAGTACTTTCCGCATTTGTTTGCATTAGGTACTCTGTAATATATAATGTGCGTGTGTGGGCACATGCACTCAATGTAAAGATGAACATTTTTTTAAACGAGCGTCCAATGGTATCTATGTAATATATTTGTATTATTAATTGAAATGGGGAGATGAATGGCTTATACAGCGCATAAGAATCAGCAGCTATTGGAAAAGTGGAGTTGAATTTTACATATAGCCAAAAAAATTAGAGAAAAAAAGAAGAAAAGAAAGAAAGGAGTATGAAGACAAGAAGACAAATTTGATTTTTCCATCAAGGGAAGTTGGATAGAACACATTTCTCTTGATTTTAAGCATAAATCTGTACCAGTCCTTTAAAACTATATGCTTTCATTAGTAATCCTTCTCATCACTACAGCCAAATACGTGCTATATTTGCGTTAAAAATTGATAGAAATATTTCACAGGTATTCTTTTTGATTATTATTTTTAGATTCCTATCGTGTAAAGAAACAAAATTAATTTTTTCAGTTTAAGAGCACATTCTGTATTAACTTGATAAAGTTAAGTTTTTGCTATGCAGTGGTGGGATTAAGCGTAGAGAAAGAAAATAGATGCTGGTAAAGTGCCATGGTAGAAAATAAACTATTACAATGGATTACTAGTACTTGGTATTCAAATTGAACGAAAAGAAAATTTTAGTTTTAAATAAGCAAACAAAGATGGATTAGATGGTTCAATATCACATATATATAATCTTGAAAGTCACTGTTTTATGATGTTGTAACTCTGTGCGGTGGATATACCTGGCAATGTTAATCCTTTTTAACTGACTTTAGCTTCTTAGCTCCATATTGGTACTTGTCTTTTTACCAAAATTGCAATTTGGACTTACAATAGAAAAGCCAACTATTTTTGGAGAATAAGTCCTGCTTAAAAGTTCCTATATTTTATAAGAAATTTGCTAATTTATAAGACATTTCATCATTTTACAGATAAATGCTTCAGGTGACTGCATAACGTTAAAAAGAAAAAATTGCTTATAATCTGAAGATCCAATGATAAATTGAGGAAAAAGTTACTGCCTGGTTTGTGATAGATTGGAGGGCTGACTATTCTTTTTCTTCCTGGATCACTAGGTAAAAAGATATATCAGTGATTTGTTTCAAATCTTAAACGTTCCCCTTATAATTGATGCTTTGCTTCAAAAGCATTGAATATATGTAATAGTTGTGGGTCCGTACTGGAAATTTTTTGTCATGGTTCAATTAAGGAGAGTGAATAGGAAGTCGAGAACAAAATCGATAATAATTGTTATAATAAGTAGAAGATTTTCTGTTGCTCCTACTGATTTAGTTGCTTGGTGTTTTAATGTTTGTATTCTGTATTCTTGAGGGTTTTTTAGTGCGTAATCACTTACCCATTTGCGGGTGGTTTTGCATTGAAGAAACAATTGTCAGATGATAGAAAATTCCCAAAATGCATCTTAACTTGCAGCGCCTATTGCAGGTAGTTAATGTTTTGAGGCACGCTTTGAATGCCTGTAGATATCTGTATCTGCTGTGTTGTCATTCCAAACATGCTTGCATGTTCATTTTGAAGTTCGATCAGTTATAAATGAACCCTAATGTAATCATTGTCATTCGAATTTAATAAGGGATTTCTTTCACATGGGTTGATATCAAAAGCAGCGTGCTTCATGGTGTTTGCTTCGATCATATCGTATCTACTTCATCTTCATAATTGGTCAATACATCTTTAGTTCCCTAAGCTTTATTCCTTTACCACAATTAGTAGGGCCAATGAAACACCCCCCCTCCCCGCCCCGTCTCTTCCCTTCACCAGATGAAAAGAATGGTGGGAGGTTAGTTTAATGAACCTTGATCTTAGAGGTGGGTGGGGGGGGGGGGGGTGGGGCCGTTTGTGATTGTCTGAGACAATACAAATGTGTCAGCAAAAAAAAACCACTGATCTTGCAATTTCCATATGTGAGGGTGCTGTGTTTGTGAGACTGCAGAACAACTGGTCTTGCCATTTGGGGCTTACTGTGGTTGCCCTTGGAATTGAACAACCATGTCACTCAAAGCATGGTTAGATTAGTGTTTATTCCCATAAATAGTTAATGCTCATAGCTCAGCTGAAGCTTGTTTAAATAGGCAGGAAACAACAAAACATATAATACAATACACTAGATTAATATGCTCAGAATCTCGTCAAGAAATTCAATCAAACTCGAAACATTTTTGTTCTTTCCTTGTCTAAGCATAATCAGGACTTGCCGCAGCTTCACAGTAACGTTATAGGCAAGCTTTATTTTCAGTAGGGGCTTGCATGGAGAAGATAGTTTTGACACCTATGTTTTCTAATAAAATCACTCGATAACGATCCCATAATTTTTAAGGAGATAAATCAACACATTATGTTCTTATCATATTCCATATATGGCCAAATGCAGGTTATTGCACATGGCGAGCAAGTGTTCCCACGGCCCAAGGATTAAAGAGAAGCGTTCATCAAAAGACTGGTTTGCCAATGAAGATATTAACGCATTAGAAGAGTAAATTGGGTGGATAAGGAGACTAAAGGAGAATATCGGGTTTATAGCTAGCCGTGTCACAGCAATACAAGCCGGCCCCGACAGTTGGCAATCCGAGCAAATAAACAGGAAACTATGCTATCTCGCTTTCCTTTCCATTATATTTCTGGCTTCATCAATAATCCTCAGGGGTCTGTCTTCTACACACAGAACTGTCTCCTTCTCCCCCCATCCCCTCTCATTTTGGCTAAATCGCTTTTGAAGTTGCTATACTCCTACATGGTTTAGAAATCTGACACGAATCACCTTTGTTGTTGGGATATCATCGACAGTGTTTTGCATGGACGTGGGAGGAGTTCCACGGACAAAAACCAAAGAGAACCAGAACTGAAGGATGAATTTCGCAATGTAATGATCTTGTGTGTGGGAATGCTAGTGCTTCCTTTTCCGAGCTCTTTATGCTCGGATAATAATGGCATGGTGAATAAGGCGAGTCTTAACCAGAAGTTGGTCTTTCAACCGGAACTCCCTCGTTAAGAGTAGCAAAAGAAGGGGATACCTTCGTATTTAGGCTATATTGTCTGCCGAGTGAGGATTCTTGTCATCCCTTTCATTCATCTTGGACCAACCTGACCAAAAGGACTTCCCCCTCGTCGTAGACAAATTTGGACAAATTTGTGGGATTTATGGTTCATTTACATTTGTTGTTGCCAACTTTGTATCCAGTCTGATTCCTGCATTATTCTTGCAATTTTTTTCAGAATCTTGAGTTGGTCGTATTGGTTTTGTATACTGAAATTTCTTTTTTACACAGTGACAGGTATCCATGATTCTTTGGTGGCTGATAAGCCTAAATTTGGACTGCATTAGCATGTGCTTACATGTCCAATAAGGTAATTCAATGCACTAGTAAATGTCACAGCCCAAATTATTGTAAGTTATGAAGTTATAATATTTTAAATAATAGAAATAACATTATTTAAAAATATCAGCATAAAAATATTTAAAATAAAACTAAAGATATATCAAAGGTATCTGAAAATATGAGAGAAAAATACATAAAATTAAATTAAAAGGAGAGAGAGAGAGAGAGAGAATAAATGAGGATAATTATGTAGTTTTTGTACAATTAAATTGAGTTTATAAACTTAATAATATGGTACTAATATAGGCACAACATTTGATATGTACAAAACTAATAAAATTTAATTAAAAATTTTAATTTACTGAAGTTATTTTATTATATTCTTATAGTAATGAATAAAGCAATATGATTAAACCAGGGCTGGATTGAACGATCATTTCAATAAAAAATGAATTGAAGTGTCAGTTTGGAGTTGAGTATGTCTTTGTACTTTTAATTTTTTCATCGTTTTAATTATTTCCGCTTTTAAAACCGTACGTCTCTTTTTGAGAATTTCTGTTCGGATTGGTTCCTTCTCTTTCTAATCTTATGGTTGAATTACATTAAAATCCCTTAAGATTTCGTCAAATTACATGTAACTCGTTCTAGTTTGCAAAATGTTCGTTACCCCCTCATAAACATGAAAATCCCCACATTTAGTTGTCGGGACAAAAAGACGATTATACCATACTTTTTTCTGGTGAGAAAAAGGAAAAAGATCGAAGAAACTAATTTATAAGATTATCTAAATACCCTTATGTCTTAAGATCCAAACACGGCATTAATCTCTTTTTTCTGGAAATCGAAACACCTAAACATCCAAACATAGCCTTAATCTGAACCAGCCCCACGCTACTCCCCCACCACCAGTCGCTGAACCACCGTTGGATCATTGCCGTCCACCATCACTGAAGAAGGCCACGCACCGCCGCGCAACCGTCTTAATTGTTGACTCCCAACAAGCCCACCTCCAACTTTGCACGACGCGACACTGGCAATGCTGTTCGGCGGTTTTCGACCTCGCCTTGCCACGTCTAATCCGACATCGCCATCTCACGCCACCACAACCTGTGGCGCCGCCGTTGCTCCTCCTCCTGAAAGCATGGAGATTGGCCCAGCTAGTTCGAAATATTGCGAGCCCAACGACTCCATCCTCACGCATGGGATCACTTTTTGCAATTTTTAGGAATTATAAATTATTCACTGATCATAAATTATTTGTCTACAAATACATTATTTTTAAACAAATTATTACTTTTTGTAATTATAAATTATTTAAAAATAAAAATTAAAATTTTGTTCTTTAATAATGAAAATATGTAATTAAGCCATTAGTTATTATTATACTTAAAATATATTAAAAAAGTGTAAATATTCTTACTATTCGTGAAAATACATATATGTCTTTAATTAAATATTTAAATATATTGTAGTGAATAACGATGTAGAGATAAAAATAAAATTTTATTTAAAATATTTAAGTATTAATAATAGAACATTAATAAAATTTTAATATATCTAAATTATTTTTTTAGTTATTTTTAAATTATGTAAAAATAAAATATTTTAATTGTAAGAAATTAATAAAAATTTTAATTAATATGTATTTTAATTGTACAAGATTAATATAATATCAATATATTCAAATTATTTGTATACTTATTTTTAAGTTGTGTAAAATAGAAATATCAAATAGTAAAAAACTAATAAAACTTTCAATTATTTATAAATTAAATATAATTAAATAAATTAATAGAATCCTCCGTCTTTTCATATATGTATAAATTCAAATTCATAGTAAACTAAATTTTAGTTGAACAATTGTATTTAAATAATAACTGGAGAATTGATTTTATAATTATATAGTCTAATAAGGAAAAAATATATGAATATAATGAAAATTTATAAGTGTAGATATCAAATTAAAAAAAATCTTATAATAATAAACTAAAATTTAAAAACTCATCATTTTGAAATCCAAATAACGGATCCTCTTGTGCTATAACCAATTTTGTTAGGATTGATTTCTTTTGATAAGACGGGTGAGTTCTTTGATGTTGAGAAAAGGGTTCAATCCACCGAATTTTTATGCATTTCAATCTTATCTTCTCGCAATGAATATTTTTCACAAAACGCGGTGTTGAAAAATAAGATAAATTTTTAAAATAAGCCGTTAAAGATTTTATAAGTTATTGTTTAAAAAATAAGCTGTTAAAAAATTTATAAATTATTTTATTTTATATATTAAAAATGACATAAATATCTCGAGATTACATTTTTTTTAATGGTATTTAGTTTATGTTCATCATTGTTATAATAAAAAAATTATAATAATATACAATTATAAATTTTTAAAAAAATGTTATAGGATAATCTTATTATTTTTATCCAAACGTTTCGATTACCTTATCTTTCAAATAAATTCTGTGAGGTTACAAATTACAAGAATATTTTATAAATAATATGATTTTATAAGCTGTTAAAATTAAGCTCAGCCAAACACTTCTAAATCAGTTGCCTTGAAATTTTGTTACTTTTCTTGGACAATTTTCTAGATTATCAATCAATATATAGCTTTAAAATTGAAAACGATTTTTTAAGAAGCAGAATTTTATAAATAAGGGGCCCTCATTTTTCTCATTGAAGAAAATGAGTTATACATTTCCACAAAACAATATCATATTCTTAACTTTATTATACACTAGTTATGATGCACACCATATGCCATATGGTCATGTTCACTTGCAATAATTAGGTGAGATAAATTATTTTATCAACACTAATCACTTGTTCATTTTGATATAATAATCCATGATATATATGACGAACACATGGTGAAATAATTAAAATGATAATCTTATATAACAATTATGATAAAATAATGTTAAAGGGCATTTTTCTTATAATTGAAAGTGAAAATGGCATATGTATGTACAAATTTATTTTACTTTAAAAGTATAAAATATATTTAAAATAAGAAAATTATTAAGAAAGTTCACTAGAATTTGAAAAGAGAAAAATTTATTTATAAATTATAAAGTGATTTTACTTTAAATAATAAAATAAAATATTTAAAATTGAAAGTATAAAAATATTTAAAATAAGAAGATACATTAAGAAAGTTTAAAAGAATTTGAAAAGAGAAAAATTAAGTATTAAAATATTTGAGATAATAAAATAACTAAGAAAGTTCGAAAGAATTTAAAAAGAGTAAAAATTGAGAAAGATCAGAAATAAAATAATAAGTTAGGGAAGCAGTTGAAATGTCTGGTAGACTTCATTCTCACCATTGGGAAGTTGAATCCACAAAATGCCCATTGATCAGGTGCTTGATATAATTGATTTCGACAAGTGGGATTATTGGTTCCTCGAGAGCCGCAGCTGTAGTAGCTAAACCTGTGAATCCTCCTTCCCAATCCATATTTTCTGCCTGGAAACGTCCACCAATCCATTTTCAAATCTGGCAACGTAAGATTATTGTTTGCCTCAAGGGAAGAAGAAGCAAAACCTATTCAGATATACCGACGAACTCAACCCATGCAAATATACAAACACATGACGAAGACGGATAAGGAGAAAGAGGAAGTGGTTAACTCACCCAGAGAAGCAGCAGCAGCAGGAGGAAGGCGAATGATCCTGGGAGCTGCCATGATCGTCTTTATCAACTTCTGATCCTCTTCTTTCTCAACCCTTTGGCCAGTTTCTTAAACCCTCTCCAGATTGAACTTTTTCTGATACTTGGTATTAAACTCTTCATTCTTGGAGGCCAGAATCTTCAACTTTTTCAAACCATTATTTGTAACTAAGACCATTAATTAATCGCTCGAAGAGCAGACAAAAAATTAATAATTTCATTTTTTGTCTCCTTCTCTAATGTAAGAAGAAACCTCAGCACTTTTTTTTGGGTTTTTAACAGCGCGACAATAAAATAAGGAATATCTTCCTGACGAAAGTGTATACTTGCAAAAGAAAGTATCGACCAAGCTATCTAAAGTTTGAGAGGTCAAGTCTATTTAATCAAATCATATCGAATTGAATCAAACTAAGCTCAGAATCTTGTAATTGATATGAATCATATAAACTTGATGTACAAGTGGAACTTCTAATAATATTGGTTTTTATGGATGAAGTATAATTTGTGTAATTTAAATTAAATATATTAATTATTTATCCAAAATGATATTTAAATTAAACCCCATATCAATTTTATTATTCACCGATTTTTTTTGGAAGAATAATAATAATTTCTTTATTTTTAATGAGTGAATTACAAGAATCTTTTTTAAATAATTCTATCATATTAAAAAAGTACAGGTGCTGTGGAAATATTACTACTAAAATCTTGAGTAACCGTATTAGTGTTTTCAATGAACATTGAGATGCCCATGGATGTGAATATACGTGCTTTATGACATTATTATTCATTACATGTAGTCTTAAAAATATGTAATTTTTATTTTACTATTTCCTCCCGTGTATATTTGTTTCATAATATATCTAATGATTCAATACTTTGGAACCTCCTATCTTCATTGTCATAAAAATTAAAAAAAAAAAAAAAAAGCCAAAACATTTGCAGATTCCAAAAGAAAATAAAAGCTTTGTTTGGCTAATTTGCTTGTCTCTCACACAATACCACAAATGTTATTGGAATCTTCTATCCAAGACCAATTTTTCAAATGCATAATTAATTGCCATTCAATGTTTGGATTGCCCACACAACTCACCCAATCAATGCATTATTGAATCTTCTTCCAAGATATTAATTACTATTCACTAGTTTGACTTTCATTTCTTACCAAACTATAAACCTCACACGGTCGGGGTTGGTCTTCAATAATACTGACGCCGCCAATTTGGCATTCCTTTTCTTTTCTTTTCTTCTTTTTATAAATTATTAGATTGACTTTTTTTTTTCACATAATGGAAGATATTGTTAAATGAAGTTCGTATTAATACAATTAAGGCTTTACTTTGATAAAAACTTGGTTACTTTCAAATTTTCTACAAATCATATAGTTGTTTGGTTGATTTTATAATATTTTTCTATACTATTGATTCTATATTTTAGTTACAATAATTTTTTGAAAAAATGTTATATACAAAAAAGTATACGTGGATAACAAATGAATGAAGATTAGACCCGAAAAAGAAAAAGATAAAAAGAAGAAGGAAAAACCACCACCATGCATGGACAAAGTATTGATTTTTATATTTAAAATTGGAATAAAATATACGGTACTCAAGCACATAAATAAAAGATAACATAGGCTAACTAATGGATTTTGAGGGTGAATTTGGCTCGAGTGATTTGAATATTTAAATTTCAAAATTTCATAATAGCAAATTAATCGCAAACATTTCAACTCTTGTTCTAAAGTATTTGTAATGAATTTTAAATTTTATTTCACACAAAATCGTTCAAAATCTATTTTTTTTTTAAGCCTGACTTCAAATCTTTAAAGGAGGTTTGCCTTAAATGCATGGTTCTTAGCCAATCAACGTGCTCGAACTGTCTCAGTCGAACAATCAAGCCATAACTTGAGCTCAATGCATACATATATGTATATATGTATATATTATATTTTAAGCTCGATACTTACCGATTTAACAACTTGAGGGTATTCTTTGTTGCTCTTTCAACAAATTTGTTTAAGATTTGCAATTGAAGTGATATCCTGCAAATCCATTTAATTTAATGGTATAGCTCTTGTGAAGGGGTATTCATTATAATTCTTAACAAAACTCAAGGTAGTTTTTTTTTTCTTTAGTATATATATTTGTTCGAGCTCAAGCATCATAGTTTTTTCATGAATTCAAGTTTGAACTTAGCTTCGTCATAGTTTTTTCTCAAATCTAAGCTTGAACTTAGATACTCAAGTCAAGCACTTAGATTTTATTGGAGTTGAATTCCAGTAGAAAATTTGAGTTGTTAATAACCTTGCTTAAATGAATTTAAGGCTACAATATAAACAATTTGTTTAGAAAATGTTATTCTGAACTGCAACAACATCATATCTCCAAATTCCCATCAATATTTAAATATATTACACATACACATTAAACAAGACAACCAAAACTTTTTATCAACTGTAACATAAGACTTGCAAGTTGCAAACACGTCACTGAGTACCCTTTATTGCAGTTGCATCAAAGATCTCACCATTGCATTGATTTTTTAGCCTTTGAAAC
The DNA here is from genome assembly GCA_019155195.1 of Avicennia marina. Classification (NCBI taxonomy): domain Eukaryota; kingdom Viridiplantae; phylum Streptophyta; class Magnoliopsida; order Lamiales; family Acanthaceae; genus Avicennia; species Avicennia marina. The sequence goes on from CM032779.1 coordinate 1,385,695, forward strand.
AGAACACAGATGACACTCTTTATTAAAGGACAAAAAAAAAAAAAAAACACAGGATGAAGCTTATGATTCTTACATTGGATTCATTCCACATAAATACAAACCAGACAGTCCTACAACCATGCAGGATTCTTGAGAGGAGTAACAACAGCTTTCACCTGCAGATAGTTTTTGAGGCTGTAAACCCCCTTCTCCCTCCCGATTCCACTCATCTTGTACCCTCCGAAAGGGATTGCAGCATCAAATACGTCGTAGCAGTTAACCCAAACGGTACCAGCCCTCAATCCTCTCGACAACCTGTTGGCCGTGTCAATGTTGGCTGTGAAAACGCCGGCTGCTAGGCCATATCGTGTCGCGTTTGCTCTTTGAAGCACTTCATCAATGTCCCTGGAAGCAATGTTATTACTACTTAGAAGTGCATGCCTTAAACAATTTACCACCTTCTTCATTTCGTTCTACATTTGCTGTTTCTGTATATAGACCTTATCCGATAGCTGGAGTATTTGTAACTTACTTGAATTTCAAGATGCTCTGCACCGGGCCAAATATCTCATCTTGTGCTATCAACATATCGTCCTGATTTAATAGACAAAGAAAATTAGTCATTTTAGTTTAGGTATGCAATGTTTTTACCTTAATAGTTTCTTGAAACGGCAAAGGGAACTACCTGAACATTTGAGAATACAGTAGGCTGGATGAAGTAACCTTTAGACCCAATCTGCTCGCCTCCACATTCAAGGGTAGCATTGCTGTCAAGCCCAGATCTTATGTAACGTAGAATCTTCTCAAACTGCTCCGAGTCAATCTGAGACAGTCATTGAAAGAAATCATCATTTTTGAGAACTAGATAAAATAGAATCAGGGGAGACAAGGTCTACATTTCCATGAGATCGAGGACAAGGCTCAAACCGATTCCACGAAAAGATCAGGAGGCTCGTATTCTTCATTTGGGAAAAAGTACACTACCTGCGGGCCTTGTTCGATCTCTTTCTTGAAGGGATCACCGACTGTACGTCTCAGAGCACGTGCCTTTGCCTTCTCAATGAATTCATCATGTATATGCTGATGGACGAATGTACGAGAACCAGCACAACAGCATTGTCCCTGTGGGTCAAAAACAGATTTGAGTCATTAATTTCCATGCCAAATTCCAAGTCAAGGGATGAAACAGTGGCCCTCACCTGATTAAAGAAGAGAGCAAAGTGTGCTAGCTCTACAGCCTTATCGATGTCAGCATCCTCACATACGATAAATGGAGATTTGCCTCCAAGTTCCAGTGTTACTGGCTTAAGATTGCTTTTTGCAGCCAGCTCAAGTATAATTTTACCAGTATTAGTTGATCCGGTGAAAGCAAGCTGCAGAAGAGAATCAGGAGTTCTTAATGGTGGCCTTTTTAATTTAGATTGACACGAATGGTGATCCGTTCCAAGATTCAGTATACGACTGTGATCTGAGGAACAAAACACATCTACAAAAATGAGAATAGATTGACTGAGAAAGCAGGGAACAGTCCAAAAATGACGAGGTGGCGCAAAAATAACGTTTTATGAGTCTCCTATGATATTTTGGACAACATATAAACTAATCACATTTTTACTCGTATTCCATGTAAGCGACAAATTAATTAACCATTGAAGCCTCGTTTTCAGATCTGATGCAACGGAAGTAATGCCATGAGAGCGGACTTAGCAGAAGAGCTTAAACACCTTGTCGACGTCCATATGACTAGCAAGAGCTGCACCTGCAGTCGGACCGTATCCAGACACTACATTAAGTACGCCATCCGGAAGACCAGCCTGGTCAAAACTCGAACACGTTATTCATTAGACGGGAACAAAAGAAATGTGAGTAGTCTAGTGGAATGAACCGAACTTCAGTGAAAAGCACGCAACATGCTGTGGAAATTGTGTGTTCCAAATGAAATTGGAAGACACACAACATCCATTCTAAATCAATGTAGTTGTCTTCAACCACATTAAAAGATGTAGGTACTTATAAATTAGACATTATTGAAGTACATTGAGTGAAAAGAGGTCTGTTGTGGGGGTAATAACTTCTGATATCCCTGACAAGTAAAAGTAAATAGAGATGACGGAAGAAGAACCTCGTGGAACAGTTTGGCGACGTATAGAGCAGTCAAGGGTGTTTGCTCTGCGGATTTCAGGACAATAGTGTTGCCACATGCAAGAGCAGGACCAACTTTCCAGGCAAACATGAGAAGTGGAAAGTTCCAAGGAATGATTTGCCCCGCAACACCAATTGGTTCGTGCAATGTTTGAACGTGGTGTGGTCCATCAGCTGGCACTGTCATCCCATGAATTTTATCTGCCCATCCTGCAAAATATCCAAAATTACAGATCAAAATGACACCAAGAATGTTTGCAAAATGTCCCCTCGGGCTACATAGTACTCATATTTTACCCGCGTAATAATGAAAAGCCGCACAAATATAGGAAGTTCAGATTTTAGAGCCTGCTGATACGGCTTGCCATTGTCCCAAGTCTCAAGCTGAGCTAGCTCTTGCATATGTTTTTCGGCCAAATCAGCAAAACGCAGTATTATTCGTGATCTTTCCTAAATCACCATTATAACAAACATTTGCAATGAATACAAACTCAAACAGAAGCAAATCCAAATGATAACAGAGGAGGGAAATGAAAACAGATCCCTTACATAAGCACTCATTTTAGGCCACGGCCCCTCATCAAAAGCCTTTCGGGCAGCTGATACAGCCCTATTGACATCTTCTGTATCTCCTTCTGCGACGTGTGCGATAACCTCCCCAGTACGAGGGTCCAGAGTGGGAAATGTTTTCCCTGCACCCAAATTTGTTCATTCATAAACAATCAATACAAAAATCTGGATCTAAAACCCTAACTCTGCAGCAGGGAATGTAAAATCACCAGATGCTGAATCCACAAATTGTCCATTGATCAGCAGCTGGGTGTAATTGACTTGAACAGGTGGGGTTATTGGTTCCTCTACTGCTGCAGCTGTACTAAACCTGTGGATTCCCCTTCCCAATCCATATTTCCTACCTGGAAGCATACGTAAAAATCAATATCAAATCTGGGCAATAAGATTATTGGCCTTAAAAAGACATCTTGAGCATAAAACATATTACAACCATCAGATACCTGTCTTTCTTCTCAAGAAAGGAAATCCAACCCAGCAGAGACAATCTATATTTAACCCATATTCACCCAGAATCCGGATTCAAAGAAAACTAAATAATAAAGGAAGAAGAAGCAAAAATTGTCAAGCTAGTTTCACTCCCTTAAACTTCAAAGTACCAACACAGTTTTGCCATGCAAGTACGCACATGATCAGACACAGCCAAGTTGAAGATGAAGAGGTCAACTCACCAAGGGAAGCGGCAGCTGTAGGATGGGAGAAAGAGCGATAAAACAAGGAAGGCATCCTCCGAGTAGCCATGATTGACATTCTCTATCAGCCTCTGGGCCACCTCTTTCTCACTCCTTCAAGTTTCCCACAGAACCCTTCTCAGAAAATCAGATAGGATTCTTATACTCAGCCTCTCACTTCAGTCCAGCGCAAAGAGTCATGTTTTCCCAGAATCATGCGTTGCCTGCTTGTCTTGTCTTTCTTCTCCCTTTTAAAGTGTTATTTTTCTCTTGGGGTAATCATATTATTCACCAAATTAATCAACAAAGTAATGGCAACCCGCTAATTCACGCAAATTAGTGTCACTTTCTTTTATATTAAATGGGGACCATTACGTTTAGATTTTCAAAACATTATTACTAAGATCATTAAGTAATCCCTGAACAACAGGAAATTTGGAGCTTTCGCTGTAGAAAATTAAACAACAGTATTTTGGTTTTCTTCCCTGTTCAAGAAGCAACTTTGGACAGTGGTTGGTCGTTACGAACGAAGTTCATTCCGTGGAATTAAATATAATTTTTTACTTTGTGGTGTTTGGACCCATAATGCGCCATTAATTAAACCCCAAAATAGAATATACACTAATAATGTATCTTAACAATCACTAATGTTATTAATCAATAATTTAGTATTATTTACTTCGAATACCTTACCATATTCTAAAAATAATATGGGATCAGATAAAATATGTATATACAATCACGAAAGCATAATAGAAAAACAGACAAACTAGATGGACCTTAATTTAATTCAAAGGGTATGGTGGTTTTTGAAAAAATGATTATAAATTAAATTTATTATGTTAATAGTTTATAATTCTCAAAGAAATTATTAAAAACAAAATATAATTATATTATCATGTAATCAACATAAATTCAACTAAATCAAATTTGAATTAGATTAGGTTTTCCATCAAATAGGTGCTTTAGTTTTTGATAAAGATGAGAGCGGGCGAGAGGTGTTGTTGGAGAACACACATCATATGAGACAACCAATATCCACCTATTCATAATTCCAAATTTGTTGCTTCAAACTTTGTTGTTTATTTCAATATAGCTGGCGCACAATAATACGATCACATCAATAAGTGGATGACTTTTAATTTTTTATTCTTATAATTCAAGGATTTAGATGGAATTTCATACTCAAGAATTAAATGGCTTGTGCAAATTGAGTGGTATTTTACTTGAAAAGTCATTTTCTTGTTCTACTCATGGACGGGGGCTTCGTTGGACTTGTGAATGCCACAAAAAAATAGCAAAGTGAAAAGTATTTAAAATAAGTAGAATTATTAATTGCAATCTAGATTTTAAAGTTAAATTTTTTTGATTAATTAAATATATGTATAAAATATACAATAAAGATTGAATAATATTATAATATATAAAGATAATAATTAGTTTTTAAAGTATAAAATATATATAAATTTAAATGTATATATATGCACGTACAGTATTAATTTTATCATGAACTTGTAATGATTGAATAATATTAATTAATTAATTATATAAAAAAATATTTAAATTTAAATATGAATAAAAATTTTATTAAATAATATAATTAATGGCATGAAGTTTGATAGATTTCGTGAAGATTGAAATTTGAGTTCCAATCATATCCTCGTCGATCACTTAGCCAAAATCTTAGACGTACATACGGTCCAGTGGTGAGGTCGGTTGCCTTAGAAATTAGAATTGGGTCCCTCTTATTAAGCCTTTTGCCATTTTGTCAATGAATAGACGTGTTTTCTGGGGATAAAAAAAAAAAAAAAACCCAAAAAGATGGTGGCGACCAAAATCAGTGAATATTTTTCAACCCTAAAATTATTCTGTAAAAAGGCTAATTTCACTAAATAAGAGGGCTCTCATTTTTCACATCAAAGAAAATGGCTTTATTTGGATGCGAATTTTGATGATAAAAAGTTGGCACAAAAATTTAAAGATAATATAAAAATATGAGAAAATAAAAGATAAAAATTATTGTTTTTACTTCAATGATTCCAATTACATCATCAAAGAAGTTTCTCTCTTCTCTAAGGGACACGTCAAATAATAGCAACAACAATTCCCATATATTTAATTCAAAATACTTCAAAAATAATATTTTGTTTTTCTTATATATGCCAAATATTCAAAATTTAACTATTGTGTAGTCTCTTGACCAATTCTTCATTTTTTTTTAACTATTTCTGTTTTTTTTTTTCAGAATTTACATTTTTTTCAGGAAAATTAATTTGTTAGGATGTTTAGGAATTTAAATTGCAATTAAAGCATTATATTTGGAACCTTTTTGAAAAGAGGGATAGATTTGGGGAATCGATTTTGTTTTTTTACCCTTCGACGACTCCTTTAATATTATAACTTTAAACCAACACATATGAAAATTGAAAAGATTATCGCACCAAATTTTGCTATCATTTTGTTATCAAGTATTAAGATATGCCATGCCCTATATGGTTTGATTCGAAAGTTGATGTTTAATTTAGAGGATGAAAATTGTTTTATTTGAAAAATATAATTGTGTTCCAAATAAATTATAAAATTAATGTTGCAGTTGAACATTTTATTTAGCATATGCTGGCCAACCTATTGATAATTTACCTTAGGCAAGCTAAGTCTCATGTCTAATACCAAACAACTTTGTGAAAATGACAAAAAAAGAAAAAATGACACGGAAGCTCATCGCTTTATCATCTTGAACTTTGTAGTCAAACATTTTCTTTTATTGAAATGTTTTTGACATATAATTTTATAATATATTTGTTTGTTAACCTATATAAATTCATTGAAAAATCTATTAAACTTCCATGTTACACAAGTGTCTTCAAAATAATTAGCAAGCTTACAATATGAAATCAATTCGAAGAAATTCACAAGATGCTTGCATATTTAATAAAATAATTCTTAATATGAAATACTTTTTTATATCATTTAGTCTTTTTCTAATACATGCACCCACATAAGTGCGAGCTGAACTCTAGTGTAAATATAATATAATTGCATGTTGGTTGTGTTGACTAAATTAAGAATAAGTGTGATCAAATTCTATATATTTAAAATTTAGAATTAATTTGATGAATTAAAATTCTTTGATTGGTGGGAATAAGTGAATATTTTAAATAATTAAAAAAACCTATATTACTTAGAAAACGACATTGTATTAATAGCAAGTCCTCTAACTAATGTTTTACTAAATCACTTTTTAATACTAAACGAGACATTCTTATAATCTATTACCATTTTATGGAGATATATATATATATATATATAGATAGATATATTCATAAAAATAAATAATTATCTTTATATATTATTGCATTTGTAATACTATTCAAGTATTTGTAATACTAGTTACTATCAAATAGACAAAAAGAGAAAATAAAAGACATTTTAGTAATTTAACTTTAAGGATAAAAGTAGTTACCATCCACCACTCTTACATTTTATATAGTACAGATAGATATAGATAGATAATAAGAAAAATAAAAAATAAAAAGATAAAATAGACATAAAGAGAAAATAAAAATAAAAAGGAGGACATTTCAGTAATTTAGTTTTGAAGATAAAGATAGTTACTATCCATCACTCTCACATTCTATATTGTATAAAGTATATATCCATAAATTTACATAAAGGTAAATAAATTACAATATATGATTGTTATTTTTATAGTATTCTGTAAAGCAAACGGACATGATTATTCAAAAAACACAACAAACACTGCCCTAGACCTTCAAACTTGCACAAAAGTTTGCGTGAATTCTACATTTTATATATTAAAATCAATATTTGAATTCAGAATCAAGATTTCTAATTTAAATGCTTTATATAACCTAACATTTATATAATTCTCACCTTTTGATATATTTCAATTAATATTGAGATGAATGTGGCGAAATTCAAGATTTCAAATTTACGTGCTTTATGATATTTTTAATTTATTCAGTTTGACTTTCTTTGTTTACTATTTCCTGTAATTGTAAGTAGAAAAACATTTACATCTATTTAAAGAACTAAAAACATTGTTTGGATGGGTTCATCAGCAAAGATTGTGCAGAAGTCTCGTCACAAGGACTCGTTGAAAAATTAAACTTGATTCATAAATTTAGAGAAAATTTTGAATAATTTGTAAATATATATACACACACATACGCAAATATTGAATGGTTCAAATACATTAATGGTGTAAGTAGTGCTCATACTTTAATCCATAGTTATGTTCATGTACAGGAATGGAGCATAATTAAATATTGATTTATTTATTATCCCAAGTCCAGGTTTCATTGTACACGTGTACCGAAAATCATTGGAGATCAATTGGAATAAAAGTACACCAATATAAAGTATGGATTTCTTTTCTACTCTCTCGTAAATGTCGTACTTGTCGTGTGATTTTGCAATGCCATGCTGATTCCCGACTTGACTAACAAAATTCTTACATGCTCGCCATGTGTATCAATCACACAAAAATAAAGAAAAAATAAAAGAGATACGAAGTTAACAAGATTCAATAATGGTGGCTTATATTTTCAAAGTGGCGACGTTGACGTTTTGTTATTCTAAAACTTGTAAAGTTAAAATATAGTGTTTATTTTTATTTAAATAATCCACTCAATATAAATTTATAAGTTGCTTTTACACTATACTCTTGGGGCAGTGCCCCCCACCTCCCATTTCTACACTTATGCCCAATTAGGCCCAATTGCCACGAAGCGGAGAAATAGTTGAGTCCTCTCCAACCTCACTTGCAAAATTTTATTATGAATAACATACGACATGATGTTTTTAACCACTAGGACTAAGACTGATGTTCGTAAATTGCCATGCTGATTTCAAGTGCCCCACTTTGTAAGGCTAAGTAGCAAAAGAGGGCAGATGAACATCTTGATAACCATTTTTAGAATTTGATAGTTCTCAAGAAATTAATTCACAAACATGTTTACAGAACTTTTAGATCATAAATAAAACTTCCAATTAAGCTTGTGCACAAGAGGCCAATAACAAGAATGTGGCCAAGATTGATTGAAGATTGGGTTTTTCACCAGCCAGTGCTGGACATCCTACTATCCATTCCCCAATAACTTCAAGAAACCACAAGGGACTAGGGAAGAAAAGAAAAGTTTACGCTATTAGAGAGGGATCATTCGATGAAGAATTGGCAATTATTTAATTAAGGGAATGACATGATGCTCTTATTGCCTCAAGCCATAGCCTCCAAAGCAAAACCCTTGAAGAAAATTAGTAACATGGTGATTTCGAGAAACAGAGACTGACAACTGTGATGGAATCATAGGAAAAGCCTTTATCTACTGACAAAAAACCGAGGCCACGAATTCATTGCGGTATTAACTAAAATAATAGGTAAAATAGAATAACCAGGTTGAAGCTTGATGATCATAGTCTATAATGTATTGTATTTCCTATAATAGGTCTCATTTTTCTACCTTTTTGAGAAGTTGATAATTATTCATGGCTATTATATTAACACTAGAAAAAGACTTTGACCTTGAAACTAGAATTCCTAATTTTCACATAGCTGATAAGTAATCTTAGAGTTTACATGGCCTAAAGTTCAATTCATTTAGTGATATAGACAACTAATATAAGTATAATGATTGTGCTTGGACAGCCACTTATATCTTAATTTTCAATTTCTTTACGAAAATTTTCAACAAAAGTGATACATTTCTCAATTACTCTAGACAATTCTCAAAAAAATGTTATACATTTCAATCGAACGACTTATGATCTTCGATACATCTTTGAGTAATATATAATTGAGTGCCTTATGATTCTTGGCATATCCTTAAACATGTAACTCAATAATCAGGTGCTTTGTGACCCTTAGCACATATTTGAGTAACATGTAATTCAATAATCAGATGTCTTGTAATTCTTAGTATATACTTGAGCAACATGTAACTCAATAATTAAGTGTCTTCTAACCCTTAGCACATCTTTGTGTAATATATAGTTTGATAATTAGTATCTTGTGACCCTTAGTACATTTTTTGAACATAAAACTTGATAATCAAGTTTTATGTGAACTTTGGTACATTCTTGAGCAACATTTATCTCGAGTGTCTTGTAACCCTTAGCATGTTTTTTGAGCAATATGTAACTCAATAATTAAGTGTATTGTGACCCCCAAAACATTCTTAAGCAAAATGTGGTTTAGTAACCGGTTGTTTTATGACCCTTGGCACATTCTTTAAGCGACATGTAATAAGACAACAATCCTTACCAGCTAATGTCCACCAGCTCAAGGAACATTCTTGGAATTTCTTTCCATGTCTCTTTCTCCTCAACAGTTACACGTGTGCTTAGAATATTAGAAATAAGATAAAACTAAAGATGGCGCCACAAACAACTGGCAAGGTTTCCAAAGGGGTCCAGTTAACAGAGGCTTGTTGAGCACGCCTGACCTGCATAGACGGTTCCACTAACATATCTAGAAAGTGCAAAAAAGATGGCTTTAGACTCTTCTTGATTAGGACCCTTCAAACACGAAGGGCAAAAACTCTCTGAAATCCCTATGGTGCTTGCGCGAAACCGAGCAAACAAGTGAACTTTCAAATAAATGCATAAGATAATCACAAACAGCAAAAGCGTATTCTCAATTTGCAATGTTATTACGTGCTTGGATTGAGATACTATCCAACAAAAAATTTCCAGCCACGAATGTATGCCACTCAATGCCAACGCATTTTTGCCACCATTAGCAACAACAGTGTAGAACTTCAATGCATAATCTCTGCGGCTTGGGAAGAAGTCAGAAGAAGTAAGATCGACAAAAACTAGGAGCCAAATGCCTGTTCAAGAAACAGAAAAGCCCAGAGATTTGCTACACCTTTCCTCACACACTGTTCTCCCATATGTTGTCAGCAGCGGTTCTGTCTGCATTAATGCTTTACTTCAAATTCAAAAATTTCAAGTCTTCACGTACTGACCACAGAAAAGGAATCGATTCGAGGACGCCCTTGTGGAGGAGAAATCGAGAAACTCTGTCACACAGGAGGAACCATCAGGGAAAACCAAGGATCTAACAATCAAATCTAAGCATGACATAAAGGATCGTTGATCCACTGCTCAATGGAGGAGCCCATGCCTCGCTGGACGAAAGCGTTGATAGCGCAGGTAACACTTTGGTGTGGGCCGGACCTCATGTTGGACACAAGAGCCTAGGCTTGACCCCAGTGTGTGTGGCTAAGGTTTGATCACCGTTTAAATTGATGTCGTACAACAGAAACATACGTTTTTTGAGAGTTGAAGACTTGAAAGGAAAGTGTTATTTTGTCATTTTGGTCTATGATGCAATATTGGTTTTTTTTTTTTTTTTTGTGTGTTGGTTTTTGTCTTGTCTGTTGAACTTATTTCACCTTCACTCTTAAAAGTCAGAACAGCGACATTGACGTAAAAAAAAAGGATTTCTACTTCTACGAAAAAATAGGTGCAGACTAATCAATCTTTTCAATCGACGTACTGGGAAACTACCAACATGATTCCACTGAAGTGGGATAATTATTCATTCACCAGAAGGCACTGAAAACACATCCATGCCTTGATTCTTCACTCACAGTACTCATCAACTCCGGAGAAGCCAGATATCAAACTAGCTTCCATTGGGAAAATTTACTGAGGATTTGGCGGTCGGCTGTTGGCAGAAGAGACCCTGGATCCCCACTCAAGAAGCTCTTTGCTGGTATCATCCTTGTGAACTATCACCTCTATGAAGCAGAGGCAGTCCTGCTTCGGCCCGTTGGCCGTTTCCAGAGCAGCAATGAGGTCCTCCTCACAGTACACCTGCAACAAAATGTATTAAGGTCCAAATCTTGCATCCTTTCACCCTTTTCCTTACTGAAAAATGTTTTGTTTCTGTAAGTGTACCTTGGTAGTCCAACAATTTCCTTCTCCGTTGCAGATGGCGTCCACCAGCCCGGTGTAGTTCCAGTTCTTGATCACATTGTACGGCCCGTCGTGGATTTCGACCTCAATTGTGTATCCACCGTTATTTATCAAGAAGATGATGCTCTTCTGGCCGCAACGGATCATCGTTGAGACGTCCTGAGCAGTCATCTGCAGAGGATGTCTAACATTCACATCACAATAATGTAGAGAGGACAGGACACAGCACCAAAATTCTAGCCAACTATTCAGAGTTTCAACATGATGACAACCTGAAAGCTTCCATCGCCAATGCAAGCGATTACGCGTTTCTTGGGGACAGACTGTGCATAGCCCAGTGTAGCACCTACAGACCATCCAATTGATCCGTACTGCATCTGGAATTCATACCTGCAACACCAACTTTTTTTCCCTCTAACTCTTGTAAACCAAAAAAATGTGTGCAAGATTTGTAATAGGAACCCGGAATATCATCACTCACCCACATCCCTCAGGCAATTTCAGCTTCTGGCAGTTAAACCAAGAGTCCCCAGTCTCGGCTATAACCGCGGAATTGCTTGACAGCATCTTCTGTATGTGCTGGAAGAGCACATTGACCCTCAATGGCTCTTTAGGTTCACTCTTGGCAGGCTGCCCTTCGGGCACATAAATTCTTCTGTAATTCTCGTAAGCTGTGGTATTTTTGTTTACTTTCTTGGCGAGTGCTTGCAGGAAATCTTTCATCAACACGCAGCCGAACGCAGGGCCGTTGCCTATGACCACACGGTCAGGCTGCACGATGATTGCTTTCTCCCTCTTGAGCAGAAGGGAGTAGCCCACGGAGCTGTAGTCATTGAAGATTGGCCCTGCAAAGATGTAAGCATCAGCCGATTCCACAATCTCCCCGCAGAAGGCGGTGCCCACGGCACCCCAGTACGTGCCTGTGAAGTGAGGATGATGCTCCGGGACCAACCCCTTGGCCGAGGGCATCGCTGCCACAGCATAGCCGCAGGCGTCTGCTAGCTCCACGAAGGCGTCACAAGCCTTCGCCCCGCGGAGTTTAGGCCCTCCTATGATGACTGGCTTGACAGCTTTGTTTAAGAAGGCGGCTGCCATGTCTACAGCTGCCTCGAGGCCACGTTTGTTGCTCAATCTGCGCCACATTTTGGAGTAATTTCAAACCTTTTGATCCAAGAAAATGTGTTTCTAGATCAGCGAGATTGGAAAGGAAGTTCAGTGAGTGAATCATATCATACCTTGGGGAGAGGGAAAAAGGGATTGGCTCTCTGATGAAAGTAGCATGGGTAAGTCCAGGCAAATTGCAGCTGATGCTTATAAAGACGGGCTTGCTCTCCTTTAGAGCGGTGGAGATGGCTGTATCAATTTGTTCATGTGCATCTTCCAGGTTATTGACAACAGCCTGCAGAAGTAATAGATTATTACCAAGAACGTTGTTAGCACATCAATACGCGAGCAGAAGAATACTAATTAGATAGAAGTTAATGCAATTATAAGAAAGTAATTATATCAAAACCAAACGTTTTGAGTAATCGAAGAAAGAATTTGAAGGTTATACATTAAAATATTGGAAAGAAGCAAACAAAATAAGCTCAGATCCTCTGTCTCAATTTATTGTTCTGATTAAGTGAAAATTCGACCTTTTAATATTATATTCATATTTACGATACAAACTTGGCACGCATGTAATTATCTAACTTTATGAAAAGAGTTCTCAAATCTAGAAACAAGAAAACGAATTCTTGAAATTATTCAATAAAAATATGATTGCCTCCTCAAGATCCAACAGATAAACTATTACTAATAAATAATCAAGAAACAACAAACACATCCAAGATGTTCTTCATGGCTGGCTAACCATTCACCTGTTCTTTTATACCCTCACCCGTTCATATTTTCATGTTGATCTCTTACTAAAATCAACATCCATAAACAAAGAACAATCTTTGACATACAAAATCTGTCGTGCATTTACCTGATAGCATGTAACGGTCTGGAAACATCGCAGCTCCTGGCTGAAATCTGACAACCCGATCGTATGATGCAAAATCCTGTTCGTCCCATAATCATTCGTGTTGGGCCCTCCCACGATACAGATCACGGGCAGGTTCTCGCTGTACGCTCCCGCGATCGCATTCAGCACGCTCAGCCCGCCCACGGTGAACGTCACCACGCAGGCCCCGACGCCCCGCGCCCTGGCGTACCCGTCGGCGGCGTACCCGGCGTTCAGCTCGTTGCAGCATCCGATGTTGTTGAGCCCCGGCTCGGCTATCAGGTGGTCGAGGAGAGTGAGGTTGAAGTCTCCAGGCACGGAGAAAACGTCCTCCACCCCGATCTGCACCAGACGCCTGGCCACGTGTCGGCCGAGGGTGGCGTTGGGATCGGAGGCGGGGGCGTGAAGGCAGTCCTGGACGGCGGAAACGGAGCCGTTCCCGGCGGGACATGCGACGTTGGAGTTCTGGGGTTTGCATGAGTCTAAGGAGCCTATAGAGGCGGCCATGATGATAGTGAAAAGTGTGGTGGAGGAGAGAGGAGAGGAAAGGTGGCAGTGAGGAGGAAGCAAAGGGAGGAAGGTGAATATATAGTGGGTGAGATTCGGGAAATCAGGAGACTCCATGGCGCCGGTTTGTTGCCTGGGGAGAACGTGTTTCCATACGGATGTGCAGAAATTTCAGTATCAATACTTGTAAATGAAATTTTATTTTAGTGTTTGATAAAAATTTTGATATTTAATTTGGTTTTTCTAGTGTTTAAGTTCAATTTATCATATCAAAATTAATCTCAAATTTTTCCTTTTTTTCTTTTTCTGTGCGTGATTATTAGTTTTTCTCATTTTTTCCTTATCAGGTTCAAAAATCGCGTCTTGTTGATTGGAGAATTTTAATATGAAAACTTTTATAAAATAAAAAATGAATCAACAAAAATTCAAGTCTTAATTTTTGATTATTTAAAATATAATAAAAAAATATGTGTCAGGAATGTTTTGGAGAAAAAGAAAGAGAGTTAAATTAGCTTTCATTAAAGTTTCCTCATCTTTTTCAAGGAAAAATGAGTTTTCTCCACTCTCCACTTCACATTATATTTATTTTCTACCTAATTTTCTTTTCCTTAACATTTTTTTATTAACTAAATCATCAAAATTATTTTCTCTAAATTTTTCTTGTATTTTTTTCTCCAAAATTCTAACATCAAATGTAGTGTAAACATCCATGTTTCACTTTTATTAATATAATAAAGAATTATTATAAAGGACTATTTTATCTATTTATCTAACAATTTAATTATTTTGTACAAAATTTTTATTTAACCATAAGTTCATGTCCTTTAAAGAGAACAAAAGATTAACCCAAACAAAATAATTTACCAAACCAACCTTTTAAAGTGAACATGGCCTATATATTTATGATTTGATTTCTTAGTTCTCGTGTTTAATTTTTAAATTTTATATCATATCTTGTATGTGTTAATTAACGACATTTAATATGAATGTGTCATTTTATGTCAAAACATAAAATTAAAATAATGAAATAGTAGCATTAAAATTTTTCTTTAAGTTGTAATGCTATATTAATGATTGTATTTGGACGTCTTTAACTTTAATTAAGAGTAATAGTATAAAATTATTAATTAAAGATAATATTATAAACTTAAATCAAAGTAGTTACAAACTCAATGATACAGCATAATTAATGAATTCAAATCGAACTGTTACAAATTCAGATCGAGAAGGAATCTAACCCAATTGATCTAACAATAAATATGTCAAGTTTGACATTGACCACTCGTTTAAACCTGCGACTCACTCCGACTGTATCGGATTGAAGTTACAAGTCCTTAAAAACATTTTATATGATATTAGCAAATTTTTTAATTGAATAATTTATAAATTTTAAGAATAAAATATTTAAAATTTAAAAGATTTTTAAAAATAAATAGACATATTTCAACTTATTTTCAAAATTTTTACAAGTTATTTCATGATGTCTACTTAAATATGACGTACATATCATCAATTATATTATATTAATAATATTTAATTAATTTTTGTCTTTATTACATTAAAAAAATATAATTTAATATAATTATAAATTTCAACCAAATTTTATAAAATAATTTTATTATTTTTATTCAAATAATTGATTAACTTGTTTTATGTAATAAGATACATAAATTTATAGCTCTAAAAAAATTTTATATACATTACATTTTCTCATAAACTATTAAAAATAAAATTTGCCAAACACAGTTTGTGCAGATGCGTTGCGTACGGTGCCGATGGCTTTGGGGCCTATTGTTCAAAAATGCCTCGGCAAAGCCCAACAATGGCTGTGCTGTTACAGTCTACGCAAACCCGAAGGTCGTCCCTGTAAACGAAGGTAAAGGAAAGGAACACGAGTCACCGTCACTCTCGCACTCTCGCACTCTCGCTTATCTAACTCCTTTCCCGACGCCAATTACAGAGCAGACAAATGGATTCCCGGCGTGTTCCCTTCTTCGTCTTCCTCGTATTCGCTCTCCTCTCGTCCTCTCCGCAGGTAAAATTTATTTTGATGACCACGGTGGTAGTATAGGAAGTGCGCACGAGCAAGTACGATCACTCGAACCCTTAATTTTTTAGTCGTACACTCTGAGCACCCAGATCATCAACCATATCTCTATTCCCGCTTTCTGGTTAGTTCTGTCAGTTTTGATTTTTTACGTTTTTGCGAAAGGCTTTCGCTGAAGGACGACTGTCACTGGTCGAGGCACCGTTTAAAGTGTGGACACCATTCTCAATTGAACTCGATAATCTCCAGGATCAGATAAAGTAATTGTTCACTTAATTTGTTTATATTTCTTGTTATTGTAATTTGAATAATGAGTTCTCATGTCTTTTTTTTGTTTAAGCTATACATTTAAGAATGTTGGACTGCTGCGACGTGCAATGACCCATGCCTCCTTCTCGGAGGAGAACAACAGGGCATTAGCCATGTTGGGTGCAAGCGTGATAAAGACCTCCATTGCACTGCAATCACTGAGCAAGAATGTGGATATTTCGGCGAAGGACTTGAATGCTGTGATGATCGATGTGTCTAAGGTGCACGGATCTTGTAATACGGATGGAACCAACCTTGGGTTGGAGAAGATAGTGAGGGTCTCACACAGGACAACTGTCGCCGAATCTGTGGTTTGTGGTGCATTCCGTGCAATTTTTGGGGCAATTGCTGTTGACGCTGGGAGTTCGGATGAGGCTGGCCGGATCTATGAGAAAGTTCATGCTGGATTTGGCGAAGGTGTGGCAATGTAGGCTGGCTAATGCTAGTGAAGTGTATGTATATTTGCTAAGTGATCTGACAATTAATGCTTTTGAGTTGTTCTCAAGGACAATGGTTGTGTTGGTAATCTGCTTTGCGTGTAATGTTAAAACGATATTTGTATTTGGAGTTTGTTAATGTGGTGTTTGCATATATAGGTCTGCCCTACTATTATTCTGAGGTTGTGCCTTTCCTAGTGAAATGTTTCATGGAACTCTGGTTGATGGGCTAAATTATTTGATGAGTAACACTACAATGTGGATTTGGTTCCTGAGATCAACCTTTTAATACTGAGCAGGTGAATAGATCCATTTCTTTAAAATTATGAACTTATGAGAGAAATCCTGATGTAATATTGATGGAAATTTTCGTTATAAAGAACTAGTTCAGATGTACTGCTGAAGCCTTGTCCAATGCCATTCTCTTTTCCTTTGCCGACCAGACCATCACACTTCCATTTCTTTCTCTGGGCAGAGAGAGGGGCGGGCCCTCTGAATCCTATTTTTGAATTTCTATTATATATTGTATTCCAATATATAGAGAGGTCCAAGGGTCTTCAATCCATTACTTGAATATCATCTGCAATTATCACTCCCCAGTATGGGTCTGACAAGAAATGAGATGCATCACTGGCAAACCATCAATATTTGTTTCACCAAGAATGGCATCTTGTTGGCCAATTTAGATATCCTTTTTCTCATATATTGGAAGCATTTACTTCTCTCCAGAAGAAGGGCTGCCAATAAATTAGATTGTTAGACCGATTCCATATATGCTTAACCAAAATTTATTTGCCTGATATGGAATTCAAAAGCCTTGCGGGACTTTATTCAGTTGATGCTTTGTTGATTTATTTGTTTTTCTTCTATTTCAAATGAGAAATGTGATGTTTTGACTATTTTCCTTGTGAAAAGTATTATTGGGTATTTGGATGAGTTGTGACATGATACCTGGTGACTGAAATGGTGATGATTTATTTTACTCTTTACATAGTTCAATACTAATTGCTGGTCTAAAACTTCTTCTTTTTTCCTTTCAAAAAGCATAGACATTCTAGGCCCCAGATAGTTGCCTCAGTTGTCCTACTGAGCAAAGATTTTCTGTTGTTTAGTTTTATACATCTGTAGCTTGAATCCACCTTTTTGTTTATTCTCACAACAACTTCAGTGCATATCATTCACGTTCGAGTTTTTCAGTTGAAAGAGAATAGATTATTATGCTAGTGACCTGTATGATATATTGTTTTTCCAAAACAATAGGCTTCATGTTCTATGCATTCAATCATGGATGATAATTTATTTTGTTGTGGGCATGAAAAGTAATAAATGCTGATGCTAAATTAGGTTCATGTCCTTATCATATGATAAATGCAAGTATGTAACTCTTTGGATAGAAGTTTTTGGAGATTTTTCATCTTTGTTTAGTTTTCGTATTATCTATTTGGCATTTGTCTCGTGTTGTTTTTGAACAGACTAAGTGCAAAACTCTGATTTTATATGTTATTGAGTCGTGGTGAAAATCATTCATCCTTTTATTGATCCTACATATATCAGTAGATTCCAATCCAATAGCAGAAAAATTGGTTAAAATTATTCACCATTGTGGATCCTACAGCTCACAGTAAATATTGATTCAATCTCCATCGCAATTGGTTAAAATTATTCACTATTGTAGATCCTACAGCTTACAGTAGATGTTGATTCAATCCCCTTCCCAATCTTCTTAGCTGATGGATGGCAGTTGAGTGGTGGCGGGCTTTTCATGTTAAGGGAGCAACATGAGAACTTGTCAAGTTATCTATTCAATTGTTACACTAATAAGTATCCTTAATTTCACAATTTTGATAGTGCAATAGGATTAATGTTATGCCACCCTGCTACTCAATTATAGTTGTTTAGGTTCTTCATTTTTTTGGTTGATGCGAATATTTTTTAATACAAAAAGATAATAAGAACTTCAATTTGTATCTGATCAAATCCCATGACCAAGCAAAAACTCGTTTCATCTAAAAGAGTTCAGATCTAATTAGGGTGACCAAGTAAGAACTGGTTTCACCTAAAGAGCTCAGATCTAATTAGAGAAATCTTGGGGCATTTTATTTCTGCACACTTACAATATGTTGCAAACTTTCAAAAAAAAGTAATGAATTTTAGTAAATATTCCTGTTGGGAAGAGAATATACTTGTCTTGAGTGAAGAATCAATTACTTATAATTGGTCCGAAAGTTGATAATACAAGGACATATGAGCAGTCAAGTCATCTTCACTGAATTATCCCTCTTTCTATGATGCAAGGCTCTTCTGCCTCCGGTTGTCCTTGATTAACATGGTAATAAGTACAAGAAACTCCCAGACACGCATTATTGTTTCTGTTTATATGTTACCTGTCTCTCTACCCATATACACACACACCCATATATATATGTGTGTATATATGTATATGAAATGTACGTATAAGTATATACAAGGAGAAAATACTCCCAAACCCCTTCATTTAGAAAGTGTGTGTGTCTGTGTGTGTTTTTGCGGGGGGTGGTGAGTTTTCGCCAAAATATGGCGGCCATCGAAGAGGCGTCAGAAGGGCTCTTCCACAACCGCCGCCGGTGCTGCTTCTTCTTCCCGTGTTTCAGATCCGGGAACACCTCCTTCTCCTCCTCCTCCACAGGCGTCGGATTGACGTGGTGGCAGAAGATACGGACGGCCAAGATCGACGGGAACAACTCTTGGGCACGTGGTGTTGGCGCGCTGAAGAAGATCCGTGAGTGGTCGGAGCTCGTGGCCGGCCCGAGGTGGAAGACGTTCATTCGGCGGTTCAACAGGAACAGGCGAGGAGGGAAGCACGTGAATTTACAATATGACCCCTTGAGTTACGCCATGAACTTCGACGACGAGCGGGGGCACAACGACGAGGACGACGATGGTTATTACTACGGGTCGCGGAACTTCTCGTCCAGGTACGCCGGAGGATCCACGGACCTCGGCAAGGACGGGCCCACCTCTGATTAACCAGCGCCGACGATTCTAGCATGTGCCGCAGGTATGGATGTTTCTCCGTCGTCACTCAATTACAGCTCATCATGGCTAGTCTCCATTTTTTTATTGTTATTACTACATTTGCATATAATTAAATTAAGAGAGGGCATGTAAGTTTTGAGGAATTTGGTTAGCGTATTTTTTTTACCCTTTTTACGTGGGACTTTCAATTAGACTATTTTTTGGAATAAAGTTTGGACGTGGAAAGTTTGTCTAATTCAGTCAAACCTAAGTGGAAATCATATTTTATTTTCCTTGTTTTATGCATTTTTTAAAGGTTTATCATAGAGACATACCATACGAAGTTAATATAACTATTTATTCTACGTTTCTTTCTTTTCAAATTACAAAAACATCCCTTTTAAATTTACAGTATTTATATATATTTTTAATTTTGAATATTTATTTTAGATCTGTATCTTAATCTTATCATATCTTCTAAATCACAAATAGGTACTTTTTAAAACACATACTATTTGAAAGAGAATATTTATTCAAGCACGCTGTAGCATTTAAAAATTTGATGGAGTGTTAATATTTAATTTTTTCACGCGCGCACACACATATATTTAATAGTGTAATGATTTATATTTGATCTCACACGCAAATTATTTGTAAATGATTAACAAAAACAATAATTACAATAACTCCTAAGATGTATACATAATAAATATTTTATTTATTAAAAATCTACACGTCTCTCTCCACGTCATGACGGTGCTGGTGTTTGCCTCTCAAAAACAAACTGTAACCAACATTAAACCCAATATTTGAAATTTCTATAATTGCTTGTAAAAAAGAATATAACGAGTATTAAATTTTTATAAACTAAGTCGTATTAAAAAATAAACAAGAGCTTGAATACCTTAAGAAGAAATGGATGGAGTAAAGATCCATTTTTGAATCATCCTCCTATTTTGTTTAAATACATCGTAAAGTCATCGCTTATAAAATACATATAATGATTGGGAATCAATTATGAATTAAGTAATAATGATTGAACACATGATAGAAGTTTCAAGAGGAGATCAATGATATAAATTTATGCTCTCTCTTTATAAGGAGACTTGAATAGCAAATGTCAACAATGACCTTCTCCCAACCTAAAATGTCACATTATATGCCATAATCCAATATTTCTTAAGACATCCCATTTCAATGAAAACACCTTCATAAAACATATACACCAATCATCAAGCATTCACTAATGTTACATATAGAAACGACACAAGTTCATTGAGGAATAATGGTGTATAAAACATTGGTGCCAAAAGACCATGTATTGTTATATAGAATTTGGATTGTTTTTCGTTTTTTTTTTTTCTTTTATTTGTAGGGTTCTAATCACTGCTATGGATCAAATTATCCTTTTGAAATCATAGGTAATGTACAGATATACTTATAGATCGTCCACCTACACTCTCTTTACATTGATGGAGGAATTCAAATATACGACTTTCTAACATGACATAACTCATCTATGTCAATTGAGCCAGCATGTGTTAGTATTTGGGTTTTTTTTTTTGCTTCTGTGTTTGGGCATAAAGTCTTGTAACAGATGATGTGTGCCAGACAGAATAGGGTTAAAACATTTATAATGAATTTGATAGTGTGTGTAACATCCTCGTCATGCCCTAAGCATCCTTTATCACATTTGTTCTTCTAATAGCCAAAATCCCTTTTCAACATAGTGATCTCAAATTCAGAATCCACATTATACTTTGACATCAATGTTTCATTTCACGACAAGCTTCCGTTAGGAATGTTCTTCCTAAAAGAACCTTTTAGCCAATCCCCAAAAAGAAATGGAAGAACCCAAACCCTATTGAATGATGAAGTCTTGCAAAATCAGATATGTTGGATATCTACACTTTGATTGGGGGATTTTTAGTCATGAATTCAATTTATGGTATAAAAATTTCTACCAAATATGCAAAGAAATGTCGCATTGCTCATATAGAAAATAATATCAAATCCACGTAAAACTTATTCTTCATTTTATTTTAGTTAATTCATGATTTTTTGGATTTTGGACTCTTTAGAGGACGATATCTTTATTACAATAGGTATATACACAGACGCGCGCGCGCACTGTTGATGAAAGGGATGCTAAATTTTATATCATTTACAAAATAAGAAATAAAGAAAGAAATTTGTAAACATAAATAAATTAAATTAAAAATTGAAGAAAAATGAATGAACTAAATGAAAATGAAGAAGTAGAATGAAATAGAACTGTTTCAAAAAAAAAAAAAGGAATGAAATAGAAATACACACACACACACACACACACACATATATATAATATGAGTGTTTTAATAATTTCATATTATGCAACCAAAAGTTAGTAATCAATAATAAACGGGGTACTCGATGCATGTAATAATTATATAAATTAATTAATAATTTTTAAATATAAAATTTTCATAATTTATAAAATAAGAAAACTAAAGAAAGAAACTTAAAAAATAAAGAAAAATATAATGAGATAAAATTGAGAGAAAAATAAAATATATAAATATTGAAGAAAGAAAGTGACAAGAAAATATATTGTAAGAGTAATATCTACACAATATTATTAAGAGTTGGAGAATAATTTAGTTATATAATGTAGATTTACAATATTATCTTTAAATAGTAAGTTTACACTAATATCCTTAATTAAAATGACCAACCACGCTCATATATTATCATTCAATTACTTTACTTTTTTCTATACTATATCTCTAATATATTATAATTAAAATAAAACTTTTTGTTACATAATATGAATTTACACAATTACCATTATCTCAAAAATATTTTATTTTTCTATTTTTTTCCTCATTCCTTTTTAACTGCTTATTTTTATATGTATTCTCTCTAAATTTTCTCTTTTTTTTACAATATGTATGCTCTCTAAATTCTCTTTTTTTTAAAAAAATTATTTGTTATCATTCATTATTTTCTTATTTTACATATTTTATACCTTTAATTAAAATAATTGTATTTCTATTATCTAAAATACGATAATTTTATAATTTTTTTAAAAAATCTGTACACACATAGAATGTGTAATTTTACTAAAATTAATTGTATATTTGGTTAAAAAATAGAAAGAGATAGATTTGTGTGTATGTGTGTGTGCATATATACATTATTAAGAGTTTGAATATAATTTAGTTGTATGTTGTTAATTTACAATATTAACCATAATTAATAAATTTTATCTCTAATCAAAAAGGCCAAATTTACTCAAATATAATTACTAATATATTGTTACTTCTTTCTTTACCCTATATTTATACTTATATTAATATAAAAGTAAAACTTTTTAATTACACATTATAAAATTATACAACTATTCTTATTTTTTTTAATTTTCTATCTTTTTTCTTCATTTCTCTTTTCTTTCAACTTGTTATTTGTATTTATTTTAAACTCTCTTATTATATCTCATTCAAATCCTTTTCATCTTTACTTTTTTAACTTTTTAAGTATAATTTATACTGTTAATCTATATATATACTACATTATTATGAGAGGAAGGCTTTCTGATTCTACATTATAAAATTACAAAATTATAATTAATGTTTTTTTAAAATTTTTTTTATCCTTTCCAATTTCTCTTATTTTAATTATTTTCTTTTTAAATTCTTTTATAGTTCTTTTTTCTTCCTTATTTTGAGCATTCTTTCCCTGACTGCATCAGTGAGCTCACAAAATGCAAAAACATACGTTGGAAAGCTCGTGTAAGTTTTTCGACCATAATCAAAGACAGTAAAGAAGCACGACCAGAAAGCATGAGAAAATGCTATTCGATTAGATACTACCCAAGCTGTTTGCAAGGCATTCAATATACCTACAATAATGTCATGTCATGTCATGCCCCCAAGACACAATATGCATGTCATCTGCGCATGTCGATTCGCTCAGTACCCAGCAGCATACTGATTTTAGCAGATTTTATGTCCAGCAAGATGTCACCGACGGCCCAAGGGAATCCCAAACAGTTTGCACTGTCTTGGCAATAAGTCGGGTGATAGGTCACGTAGTACCACGCCGACGCCAGCTGTTGTTGCTCAGCCTTACTGCAGCTGCTCCTGAACCACTCCTTCACTTCTTTCATCAGGCTCTTGACCGACACTGAGATACGGTCCTTCACTTCTCCATATCTCCGGTTATCCCTTTGCAGATACGATGACTTCCGTTGCAGATCACCTGTCAGTATCTCGACTTCGTTCTCTGCCCCGTAGTAATTCAACAGCGAGCCCATTTTATCCAAGTATTGTTCTTTGTGGGTTTCAGCAGTTTCAAGAAAGGCTTCGTAGTCATCCACAATAAGATCGTGATCAAAAGCATCTAATAGAATCTGGCTTGAGGAAACAGTGTTCGGCTGAACGAAATCAATGGTGGCACGGTAAAGCTTTCCCAATACACTGTGTGAGACATATGTCGGTTTTTCCCACCTCTCCATGAAATCTGGAAATTCTCTAGGCTTCAGATCTCGGGGCATCACTGCAGGAGCTCCTGTTTTGGCAAAATCAACAGCCATGGAGTGAAGAGTTGCCAACTCAAGGCATTTGTAACTCAGAGCTTTGTCAGGTTCCCGGTCTGCATGGACCAGATGTGCCGTAGAGATGGCCCCTAGAGTATCATTGATCATGTAATCAACAAAGAATTTCTGAATTTCCTGAATCACCATAAACATGAGTATTAGACATATGCCAGTTACCAACTAAAGAAACAGATTTGGGTTACCTCTAAAGTCACGTCATGATCCATTACGCGAGGTCTCCGTCCAGTGTAGTCCATGGGGGCCACTCTTTGAGGAGGGATGAGATTTTCATCCCAGCTTATAAAATAGAGGTCACCATCCAGATCACCACCAGAACATTCATTTGGGTGTGGCCTGTAAACGCAAGCACATGAATCCCTAATCTGAATTTGTAAAATCAACCTTTCACCTAATTGGCGTCTTCAAATAGCCAGCAGCTTAATAAAACTTATAACACTCATCCTAGCCAACGTTATTGAAGCAGTAATAAAAAACATGCACAACCTAACAGTTACCCCGATCAAAGAATTGATTGTGCTAAGAAAATTAGAGAGCTTTCGAATTCCATAAAAGAGGTTTGGGAGGAGTACTGGCTACTAAAAGACAATTTCCCCTAATGAAGGTGGATAAGGTGACCTTCTAGTCATAACTGGAGAAATTTCTAGAAACAACATTCAAACCTTAAATAAAAATACTCCAGAGATATTTAATTGAATTCAAGTCCGTCCCTGCTTACCAAAGAGAAACACCACAGACACCATGTAGATCTTTAGCTAAAAATAAAACAATGGAAAGAAAAGGGAGCCCAAAATGTACCTGTCTCCTCTCTGGGGAAAAACCAGGCAATCCACCAGATTATTATCGTGTAGTTTCACATTGAATACAGCTTCAATAACCCTGACATCACCAGGATGGAGACATGGGTTTCTTGTGACCACGACTTCTCTTTTAACCACAACAGATGTAGTCTCATCCACCCTCTGGAAAAATGTCTGATTGCCACACTGTAGCTCCGACTTGGTCATGGTTACTCGAACATAAACCTGGCCATACTCCAAAGTTCCTGTTTCATCCAGGCACCCAACAAAGACACGGCCTTTTGGGACAAAGATGCGGCACCTACTTCTTAGATCAGAGAGTTGATTCTCAAGATGTGATTGAAGCATTGTCGAGAGATATGGCTCCTTCTCTGGTTTATATCCTTGAAGTAACATCCTTCCTAAGATTCTTTTCATTTCACT
Source organism: Avicennia marina (assembly GCA_019155195.1). Classification (NCBI taxonomy): domain Eukaryota; kingdom Viridiplantae; phylum Streptophyta; class Magnoliopsida; order Lamiales; family Acanthaceae; genus Avicennia; species Avicennia marina. Next base: position 1,411,102 of record CM032779.1, read on the forward strand.
CCGACCACTGCTCTCCAAAACATTCAGTGCTGCCCCTGTGTTTGTAAGCATTCTTCTCAGGAGTCCCACTTGTTCTTCTTGCATTGCTAAGAATACACCATCCTCTACACCCAAGGTCGATAGCAAGGTAACAATCTCCCTGTTCAAGTAGCAAGGCTGAGACTCACTCCACTTGGTAATATTGAGCATATAGTTGTCAGATTCAAACTTAAACATGCTACCCCGCAGGGCTAGCTTTCGGAAGGATTGACGGTCAACAACTATCACCCCTTTATAGCCACCATAACGGATCTGAAATGCAGATGGAACGTGAACTAAACCCAACTTACTCATAATATCTCTTGCAAATGCATACGAAATCTTGCCAATTCCATCAGAGAAGCAATACTTCACACCATCAGAAATTGCTTCAATATCAGGAATAAGATCAACATCGCGAGGGTGGACCTCCAAAGTTTGCATTGACGAGCTAAATAACTGACCCATCCTTGCTGCACATTTTGAGATACTTCGGATATTGCTAAAGCAGCCCATCCACTCTCGGATATCTTCTGCTTTAATATGATCATTTGAAGCAAACATCCAGACAGAGTTTGAACGCAATTGACTGGCAGAAAAGGCCAAGAATTGAAATTTTTTGTCTCCAATTACAATCCCATCTCGGAGAACGGATAGAATTCTACAGTAAATATCTGTTCTGTAAGGCTTTCCAAAGATGCCTTGCTCAATACTGGTAGAAATAGCATTGGCAGGAAGCCTACCCCAATCTTCCTCCACAAAAGTGACCCTCAGGAAGTCTGAAGCATACGAACCAAAGTTCTTCACTATGTAGTTGGAGGTTTCAAGCTCAGGACCCAAGCAGAAGATCTTTGATGGACTTACCAGAACTCTATGACAACTCATTATGTTCTGATTTGTTAACTTCTCATAAGTAGTTGGATTAAGATTCTTACCATTGTGACTGGTAACAGAAGATTGATCCCTGATAAATGACTTAGGGTCGTAACAAGTGGAGTGCAACATGTGCATTTTTTTAAGAATTAGCAAAGCAGTGTCCTCATCTAATCTGCTAAGGATCTGAAAAAGATCAGCATCCACTGCTGCAAGGCTCATCTTTTGAGCATGTATAAGTGAATTAAGCTGAAAAAGGGCCTCATAAGGTACTTTGCAACCTGAGTTATTTGTAACCATTGGAACTAAATTGGAGGCATGACTGAATTTCATTCCTTCAAGCTCTAGTTCCATCAAACCTGTTGAATAATATGGCAAAGAGGTACATATGTCTATGCTGGAGAATCCTTCTTCTCTCTCCAAACAGAGGGAAGACATATATCCAATCGACTTCACATTTGAAAAATCAGTTGTTCGAACCCAAAGATAGTCAAAATCTTCTTTGCAGATGTGGTATCGATCCTTAGGGAATTTTGACATAACCTTTGGTCCAGAAATCTTTCTAAATATTTTTGGTGCATGTTTGAGCTAGAGACAGAGAAAAAGAAGAAGAATTGTAGTTAATGTTTAGTTTAAAAATTACTTCACAACAAACTGTGGAACACAGATAATAAAATCACCGCATGCAATGTATTTGCTAAATAAAGAAGACTTCGCATGGCAAATTATCATTCGTAAATAAAAGCAGTAAGGGACAACAAATAAATGGCACACATACGAACATATTAAATTATATTCAAGGAGATATTTATCTGCAAACTTTTTATGGAAAATCCAATTTTTATGCCCCATCTTTTAACTATTTCTTGTTTGCGAAAGCAATTATAATTCTGAGAACTTGTTTAAAATTAAAGTTGTAGATATTTTAAAAGTGGAAAGGACCAAGTTATAAAGGGTTTAGCGGTTCACAGAAAATGCCACACCTCGGTTAATAACACTTATCCATTTATAATTGTCCATAAGGAAGATCACCAATATCAATAGGCTTACGACATGAAAGCTTATTTCTTTAGGGTGCTGTCGTTCACCTTCACAGTGGGGTGACCCAACGCTAAGATACCTTCCTAGTGAAATATTCTAAGATGGAGATGAATGCAGTGAGAACCTCTGATTTATTTAAAAGAAAGACTCAGAACTTGGGAATGGCATCAGAAAGTCCAAAGATAATCCCAAGGACCTCAGCATATATTCCTGTTTCTAGCCATGACATTTTCCACCATGATTTGGTTGATAACACTCATCTCCTTAAAAATAATCAGTACTGTTTATCCTTTTCCCCTTGTTTTCCTTGAAAAACTAATTTAAATCCTGAAGACTGACGCTTTTTCAAAGCAGTACTTTTTTATTTTTTATTTTCATAAACACGGAAACATTGACAACCAATTGTGAACAGAACTGAAAGAGATCAATTCAAAACAATGGCAAATCTGATTACATACTACTACTGCAATCTGCACTTTCCCAAGACGGATGAACCAAGAAAGTTAGCAAAGAATTTCCACAGGCAGCCTCGCTAATTACAACCTGTTAAAATAAATATGCCAGCTCCACTGCAGATAGGTTGATAAACACAACCCAACAATTTCCACCATTTGCAAACAGAATAATAAAACAATATTATTCAAAAAAGCTACCGACAATCCCCAAATTTCACATAACCATACCTTCAAAAGAATGGCGCCAGATCTCCTATCATTCCTATCCAAGCGACACCTCCTAGTTTCCAACACATCTCCAAATTGCACCTCCAACTTATAGCACACCCTGTCACGATTCACAAGAAGCTCAAGTTTCTTCCTCTCAGGCATAACCCACAACTTAACCCCATCCCAAGATTCCAAAACGCCCATGCAATCATCCCTAAACATAACACCAGCTAGCATAACCAACCCTCCACCACTATCAACGCGGTTTCTTGGCTCCACGGATCTACTGATGATATCCTCAAAGGAGACGGAAATCGAGAGGTGGAACCCTTTAAAAACGAGTTTTCTTTGACGGGACAGCGATAAAGCTTTGACCTTGGCTTCTGGGCTGTTGAACTGCACGCGGCCATGGCCTCTGGACTTCCAATTTTTGTGCTCAGTAAAGATTTCAACGGCAAAGACTGTGCCCTCGCCTAGTGTGGACTCAAGGAAGGATAAGAGCTGCCGAGCGACGACCGTCTGCGGGATGTTCGATACTTTTACTGTGAGGGTGGGTCTGTCCCCGTCTATGGCGGCGGTCATGGTGAGGATCTAATCGAGTCAAGAGAAGTCAACATTGAAGACCATCCTGGCTGACCTAATCGACTCTAGAGAACTCAACATTGTTTAGATCATCCTGGCCCCACGCCGTCTCGGCTTTCGCCCAACACATGCCCCTCACCCCTTTGTCGAAGAATCTTGGCCTCTCTTCCTCCGCCTGCGCGCTCCCGGTGTCGGAGACGAGCCATCCCCAAAGCTCATAATTTATTTCCGGAGTCGTCAAGAGAAGCCCACATCGAAGACTATCCTATCTTATTTTTTGTAATGTTACTTAAAAAATTGTTTCGAAAATTTTAACAATCAGTCCTATCATCGGAAATTGGATTTCCGAAAGGTGGTAGCCCAATTTTGAAAATCCAGTTTTTGAAACTAAGCCCGAATAATTAGAAAAGTAAACCCACCACAACTAAGCCCACAAACAGAAGTCCACAAATCCTGAACCCACACAACCAAGCCCAAGCCCATCCCAATCCCTTTCGTTTGTAAACCCACAAGCACACTACACTCTCTCCTTCTGTCTCCCTCGCCACACTCTCCCTCTCCTCTTCCCGCCGCTCTCCCCCCCAAACCTCTGCCCCTCTTTCCGGCAACGACGGCGGCCGTCGCGGCCGTCGCCCCTTCCCCTTCCCTACACTCTCCCGTTTTCTCTCTCTCTCTCTCTCTCTCCTCCACACGCCACCCGCCCGCGCCCCACGGCAGGGGCAGCGGCGACGGCTCACTGACCGCGCCGTCGAGGACTGGTTTTTGTATTTTTTTCATTGTTCTATTTTCCTAGAATTTGGTTCTTTCTACGTTATTTTCCTATTTTTTCCTCTTACTTTGCCGATTTTCTAGATCTAACTTCCCAGCATTATGTAGATCTCTAACTTCTAGCGTTTTTTTTCCTTCCAATTTGTCTTTTTTTCTTCTAATTTTTACTGTTTTCAGGAAAAAAAAATCCATTTTTTTTCAGATTTATTTTTCGCATAACATATGTTCAGATTTATTTTCTATACGACACAACATATTATTTTCACTTAAATTGGAGTAAATGATGCAACTAGATGATTGGTGGGAGCCCTTTAGGGTATTTTGAGGAACTCTTTTCCTCTCGTTTGTTTTTCTGATGTTATTTGACTTTTAGCCTCTTTCTGGAGGACTTTTTTCATCCTTCCGAGGTGGGGAATGATTCCAAAGCATAGGAATTTTTTCGCACTTGCTGGTACAACAAATAATTTGTGTGCCTGTCCAGCACCTCTGTTCATGTCAGCAAACATAAATTTGTCAACTCTTTACAGAACATTTATGCAAAGCTCTCAAGCGTAGGACTTCTTTTCATCAAAATATTATTGTTAGGCCTCCTACTTCCTTAAAGAAGGCCTTCAGAATTCAACGGAATTCTTGATGACTGAAATACACAAAGGGTATTGGGCTGGAGTCTCACCAATCCAGCAACAACTGCATATATAACCTTGATCATAACTTTATGAACCAGAAAAACAACTAAGCATGTGATTTTCTACATATTTTGCAGTCCAACTTGTGAAGCTGTTAACCAGAATGTCATGTCTCTTTAAACTATGCATTCCGTACAAGAATAGGGGGAAAGCAAGGAAGCATGCAAGGGAAGAAGTTTCCATGTCGGACTAAGTGTCAGATTGACACGGAACAGCCCATCAGATAAGTTTTTGTCCTCCAGCTTAATGCAATTTGGGGGATGCAGAGGGGAAACTCACCTGTGGAGTTGTTTCCATGTACTTACAAAAGTTCCCAAAGGTTCCAGTCAAAATTTACGGTTCTACTATCTCATTACATCTGTTGTCTACCTACAGCACCTATTTGCAAAGGTTGCCAAGCACTAAAACTATATTCACACTTCCCTAAGTACATCATTAGTTTTCTAGTCCAGGAACGTCACCAGCAAGAGACGAGCAGCGTCCACCACTCATCTTGTCACCGTCACTCCCTCCTTTGGTCCAGCTAGCATCATTCCCCGTTCTTGGCATAGCGATCGACGTGATCTGATAAGGACACAGGCACACACTTCATTTACCGAAAATTGCAAAATATTTGCCATGCACAGAACAGTTTCGTGAAAATTCCCATCCCCCCACCCAAAAAAATGTCCTCTAGAGCATATTGAAGAGGTTGAAGTAGATGTCAGCCCAGAAACTATATCAATATCCAATCATCATGGGAATTTTTCACGTCATATGGTTAAGTCTAAACTGCTACATAAAATGTGGACTAAATGACATACAAATTAGCGAACAGAATTTTCCGAAGGTAAGCAAGAGATGCACGCGCGCGCGTGCACACACACACACACACATATGTATATATATTCGTAAAGTATATTTATCAATCATAATATTTTGGGTTCTTATCATCGAATCAGATTGCGCATGCCTATTGCAACCAACTTGCGCTTTCATGGTATGCCATTCTGAATAGAGATAATTGACTGAACCTTTCCTCATATTTTCAGACTGAACATCTTAATAAATGTCACTCAAACAGTCTCTGCAACCAGACACTCCTGCGATTCTCCTTAAATTTTCAGAGCTTGATTTACATTTGCAGCAGATTCCAAAATGGCAAGTTTACAGCCTCTTGTTTAAAGATTTACTGCATGCTGTCAGAATTTCAGACTTCATATCACTATACCAGGGAAAGCAGAAACGCTAAGAAGGCTCTTTACCTTTAACTTGCTTTTTAAAATCCTCCGGGTCACGTATCATGGATTCGGCAGCTATCAAACTTAGTGGATCTTCAGGATTGGGGTTGAGCAAAAGATAAGGAAGAATATGTTCAAAGATGTTCCAGAGACCTGCATCAATCAGCAAATTCATGGATGATTCAGAAATGTCTTCATCAAGCAAGCTAGGCTAATGAGATAGATTAAAAGAGAAACGATAACAGAAAACAAATAAGAATGGAGAAGAATATAAAGAAAAAATGCAAACAAGTACACCAGCAAGAAGTATGCTCTGATATCTAATCATGGATGGATGACTATCTTCAACATGCCAACAATGCATGGGACAGGAAATATGTCAGATGTGTATATTTTGCTAACTCCAACCAAATTATTTCCCAAAAAAATAAAAATAAACTTAAGGAGAAAACCAAAAATGAGAGGCTGATCATACTGGGGGCCCAATCAGAAACTTTGCCAAAGCACACAAGTCCATTCCTGCAACTCAAGAATGCAGAGGGAAAAATCAATCAATAAATAATATCAAGGTAAAGGAAATTAGTAAAATCAAAGTATGGAGTTCAATTTGAAGTTTTAATTTCGTTTTGTTTCTTTGATACACTTATTTCTTGGCAATATAAAAATGTCCGAGATTTGTTACAACAAACTGCTGAGGTTGGTGATTATATTCAGTAAAATATATGAATGGATTCAGACAGTAGAAATTTCGCCTTCAGCTCCAATATAGAACTTCAGTTGTTTTGACATAACAGATATAACAGTAGATTGATTGTCTTGTCAGATGACTAAAAACATGCTAAAAAGTCAATGGCACAGAAACTCAACTCCTCATCAATGTTTGGGTGGAATATTTTGTTAAGAAATCTAACTGTAGGAATCTCGTTAGGAAAACCACTTGAAAGCCTAACTCGAACTTTCCATACACCACCAGCATATAGACCTGCAGGAACCAAAAAGAACATAAAAGGTGTACTTCTGAAATGCAGTTTATAATGAACAAAATGAGACAAGTAATCTTTGCATCCCTTTTGGTGTGTATTATAGAATGCTAGGGAAAACGTATACGATGACATAAAATGATAAAGGCCTAATGACTGGTAACAAGGAACAGCACAATACTTTCTTCTGGAGCATGAAACCAAACTATCAAGTCATCTATCTGATCCTCGTACAGCTCAACTCTATAACCCTTATCCATCCTGAACAAGCACAACAGAAAAGAGAAATTAGGCATGCAAAATAACAACACGCATTTCTTTGCAGTGGACGACATGGAAAAGAATGAAAGGTATGATATACTTCATATGTGTTATATATTCCCTTACGCAGTGAGTGTTCAGACCAAAGTTCTGAGGTCCTTGAAGCAAGGCAAAGCAATTGGTCACAAATGTACATCTAGATCAATTTTTTTTCTTTTTGAACCTTATCTGAAACAGTATAAGAATCTGCTTTGTCTACAACATATACAGAAGACTGAGAACGTCAAATAATCAAACAATGGATAGTACAAAAGCAAATTTTATTTATGTGCAAAGTTCTAATTTCAAGAAGAAATTATAATGGTGTGGTGTCTCAGTTTTGACACATTACAAGCACTTGAAGTTATTCTCGATCAAAACAGATTTCTTTCATTTTTTTTTTTCAGAAAATAACTTGCTCGAGACACAAAGCTCTGTGGGATAACTTAGAACATAATGCGCTTAATATAATCCACAAAACCTGAGAGCTCGACGTAGTCATAAATCTAACAATGGAATACATAATCAAAGAGGGATATGTGGCCATAGAATCTTGAAAGACAGAAGATGAAAATTGCAAGGAAAGCAGATGAACCAGCCAACAAAAGTTCATATATGCACACAAACACGGGCACAATAATCATTCTGACAATATTGCGACTTACAACTCTTTAACAGCACTTTGTATCCTTTTGATATGTGCACTCCCAGAAGAGTTTTTGTTTCCCATTGTTGCAGGTTAGCCTCAATTACTTCTTTGAGTGTAGGAAAGGGGAAAGAAAATATATCCATTATGCCTTCATAATTTCAAGAATCAAATAAAAAGAAACAGACAGAAAAAAAAAATAATATATCCACGCGCCATAACAGTAAATTGTAATGCCAAAATCATGGTTGAAGATAAACGATTCGTCTCCTGTAAAACGCACAGCAACATATCCAAGAAACAGAAAGACGAAGCCTAATCATATCACGAAAGTATTCATGAATCTCAAAACAACCCCACGTGGACAATGGCCAAAATCGAAGTAAATTTAACTCGGAACATCCCACAAGAAGTTCGCATCAAGCTGAAAATGAATAGTTCCAAGAACAATGCATGACCAAGCTCGAAACTTGAGACTGAAGAACGTCACTGGAATAACTCTCATGGCGCCAAAGAAGGTCGAAGAAACTTGAAGTTGATTACCTATTTTCAAGAAATATCCTGAAGTTGAACAGCAAAATGAGAAGTTGAAAAGGGTATTTATAAGGAGACGCTGGTTGTTATGTTTGGCAGTTAGGACGGGCTTTGGAGTTTTGACAAAGTAACCCTGGTTCAAAATCTTGGCAGGCTATAGCTGGCATTATTAATATTTAAAATACTAGATTGAATTTTAATTTTATATCTTTTATGTATTTCTATTTTTTTTTTTTAGTTGGGCTTAAATTTTTGAATAAAAGTTGCATTTAAGTTTGATTTATTATGATCAATAAATTGAGTTCATAAATCTATCTTAAATTAGGCATCAATTTTGTGGTGTTTCTTCAACCCTAGCTAATACCATAGTGATTTCAACTGTAATTCGAATTAAATAAAGTTATATGGGTTCTGCTTTGAATGGTTAAAGATGGAAATCGGAACATAAAAACAATTACACATACCCAAAGATAAATAAATCAGGAAGCAGTCCTGCATGTCCAACTGGATGTGATTTAGTATTTATTTTTCATACTGCACAATTTGTCAAAAATAAATTTTGCTTATATATAATGAATCCCTTCACTTTATAAAGGAGAAGGGTTAATTTAAGTCGGGTTAATTTAATAATAGGCGTATGTTGATCTTAAATATTTAGATCGAACAAATCAGAGTATAATTTCATATTTGATATTCACAACTATGAAATGTGAATTTTCTTTAAAATAGACTCTGAAAAGGAGAAGGGAAGTTAAGAGTACCAACATACACCTATTATTAAATTAACCCGACTTGATGATACTTGTTTTTAAGAGGTGGTTAATATATTTTTATCATATAAAATAATTATTCAATTTTTTTTCTTTTTTATGTCATTAGTGTATCAAAATTTATTTTCTATAGCACTCACTACTCTAGCTAATTGTTTAAGTATGATTTATATATCATGTGTGGTCGTGCCTAAGGATTCAAGATGCTCAAGGATGCAAATGAGTTCATATTTGATCGAAGTCAATTTACTTTGTATAAAGACGATCGATCAATGAACTTAAAGACACAATTTGACTAAATGGTTTGTGTGAATTGTCTAATTGTTGAGTATGGAATCAAAAGTGAATTTTTTTTTGGTTCCCTAAGTTAAAATCTTTTCTTTTTAAAGTTAAGGATGGGAATGAAGTCAGATGATCGCAAACATCTGGCTTATGGAAGTACAAGGGGGGTGATAATTGGGGCAAGGCAAGTAAGGGTGTGGGGGTGAGTGGGATTTATTTTTGTCCCCCTGCTTTAATTATATGTGTGTGAGTAATTTCAATCTATATTTATATTTCTAAGAAATAAAATGTACAATATAATGTTATTTAATCTTATGTTCTTTTATTTTTTTATCTTTTCTTTTTCATGTTGTCTAAATTTGTTTTTATTTCAATTTTTCTCTCTTCACAAATCCTTTTCTATATTTCTTTATTATTATACTTTTAACATTAAAAAGACAACCACTTTGTAATTTGTGAATACATTTGCTTATACAAAAAATGTATGAAATTAATTAATTAGAATAAATAACAAACTAGTATTTAATTATGTATAATATGTAGTGAAAATTAAATTTTTATCTTTTTTCGAAATTTAATTTTTAAAATAATTAAACTACTACCTAAACTTGATTTAAAAAGAACTTTACTTGGATCAATGCTAAGAAAATTTACACTGGGGTATGTTCATTTTTAATAATAAGATCAATGTGTATTTGAAATTATTTTTAAGGATTCTTTTATTACATGAAACTAAATCCACCATTCTAGTTATTTTATAATGAGTTTATCTTTTTATCATACATTTTAATTGAGCATACTGTAAATAGGGATGAAAATGGGGTAGGAGTGGGTGAGAAGATCCCTCATCCCCTCGACGCCATAAGTAAAAGTTTTTCCTTGCCCCCACCCCACACCCTTCAATTGTTCTCCCCACCCCCACCTCAATAGCATGCCACAAAAAATATACTAATAACCGATGAGTGCGTATATGTCTATATTATTTTATTGTAATTAAAGGCCATTGTTTAATTGCACAATCCAAAATATATATATATATTCTTCTCCTCAATTTTTACTTGTTTCACTCTTTCTCCATATTTTAACTTATTGCATTTTGTCTCCCCTCTCAAATTTGGCTTATTCTATTTGTCATTTTTGAAGTTTTTTGTTTTATTATATCTTAATCATGACATAAAATTTATATTAAAAATATTATTAATTTATTTATATAATAATACATATTCACTGAGTTTGCCTCTATCACCAATAATTCATTAAGATTTTATAGCTATTTTGACTCCATGATATAAATTTACACTTTTGCGTATTGTCTTTGAATTATTATTATTATTCTTTATAATATATATTATTTTTTTATATATTTCTAATATACATCAAGAGAAAGGTCACCTTTTGGTAACCAACTGTGAATTGAACAAAATGTGTTTCCCCACCTTATTTATTTGTTCAATTTTCTTTTATATTTACTTATTTCACTTCTTAAAATTTATTCTTGCTTCAAACTTTTTGCTCTCTTATTTCATACGGAATTTCTAATACAATCTTAATTTTTAAATATTTTTATTTGTTATCTAAATAATTTAAAAATTATATATTATTATATTTCTTATAAATTGACATACCTTTTTAAAATATGCACACACAATGCATCACTAATACTAATTATCTATAACAATACATTAAATACCTAACTTTTGATCTCACAATTTAATTACAAAAATACCCATACTCCCATTTATCTTTAGTAAATAGATAAACTTCCGCTAATCTATCCATACATACTTTTAATAATGCATGAGACCCTTTCAAAATCTAATTACAAAAATACTAATGTACGTATCTATATTTAGAAATCAAATAGCCTTCACTAACTAGAAATAAAAAAGTATATGAATATATTTACACAATAAATTATACTTTAAAATTAATATGTAAGCGCATCAAGTGTGCCTACCTTTACATCAACAAAACAGCCTAGCCACCATTATATACTGATTTGGTGACTGTTTGAATAAGTAATCTAGACTGAATATATACTACTTCGCTTGTGATGAAGATGTAATTCATCTCATCACAGATTTATGTCTACATTTTGCCATCTGTGAGACAAAACGTTCCATTTCCTATACAATAAACATCACACCAAACCACAACAATTTTGGATACCCTCCCGATGATATCAGCAACACATTCACAAACCAAATAACTTCTCGCATTAAAATCCATTTCCACAACACACCAAACAACAATGGGCAAAAGACAAGTGATAATGACATAATGAAACAGACGAAGATCGATTGACATGAAAGTCAAAACAGCTCTAATGCGTAATAACCGCGAATTACAGGAAGCTGGTCCATCTCCAGCTTAAACTGGATACAAGCAGTTTATGTCACTCTAGTGGTCCCTTTCCATTGATGAGACAATGATCAGCTAGCTAACGGAATTTGTAGTTGTATAATATTTATAAAATAGTACTTTATTAATAAAGTTGGCAAACAAAGGCTGATGGCAGAAACTCTCGGTGCTGTGATGAAACATCACCACAATCTAGTAACAAATAGATGTTATGTCTCATGCCTTGAGATCGTCTGACATGGCTGATGGAATACAGTGGGTGGAAAGAATGTCCAAGGTTGCTGCTTTTGCTTTCTGAGTTTGGAGGACCACGATCTGTATAAATTTAAATAACAAAAATGAATTTGAACCTAAAACACACTTGACCAAATGTAATGCACCAAACCGCCACATGGTAACAAAAAGGAGATATCCCACCTGCTCGTATTCCAGATCAAATCTCAAATATTCGTCATCGCATCTCTCCACTATGCTAGCCAAGTCTTTCAGATTCTTCACGGGCTGACCATTGAAGGCAAGAACCTAAATGCACCCAAGCAGCAACAGAAGCAATAAAAGCTAGCACTAGAAGAAAGTATGATACCAATTTAAAAGGCAGCTAATTCAGTAGGATGTTACCAACAATCTGTGATCAAGCACCAACCTGAGTGTTCACAATGTCCTCATATCCAATGTTAATGTCAGCCACAAGCACCTTTAAGAAATTTCAAAGAAAACAGTGTCAACCAAAAGATCAGCAGCCTCCAATATAGATAAATTAAAACTAGGTCTCAGGATTAACCTGAGAAACAACAACAATTTGCTCATCAGGTGACTGAGGCATCTCATGCAAGAGTTTGTCCAACAACTTGACAGGAGCTTCATACTCATACTCTTTTCCATACTACAAATTGACATCAATGCAAAGTACCAATAACTTTGATTAGTCATAAGTTCACTCATTTTGGATTCAAATTTATTCTAATTTGATAAGAATGGGATTTTTTATTTATGAGTTTTTATTGTTTATTCCTGTTGTATTATTTTTTTCTAATGGTAATAGTACATTCTTTTTTCTTTCAATAAGCTGGTATGCATGCATTTCTTTCATTAAAAAAAAAAACACCATGGAAAAATAGCAAACCATGTAAATAGAAAATAAGTAATGTTAGAAAACGAAGCAAGCATCTAGTAAAATAATAAGCTAATAGGGAAAAGACTTGTAGCAGTGCACTGAGGAAGGTCACAGCATCAAGGCATGGAATCATGGCTTGTTTTTCCCTTGCAAAAGCAAAGCATAGGAGAACTTCAAAACAGGAAACAGAAACTGTCCAACCAGAAAATCCCAACCACCATGTCATGACAGTAAGAAACTCCAAAAAATTACCACCGTTGAAATGGCAGAATAATACACAATACAATTTGAACCAGTGCTTTGCAAATAATGAAACCTGGAATTGTATTCAACTAAGAAATTTATAGTAAGAACATAAGACATAATGTGAACTCCTAAAGCCTCTAATAAGCCATAACTTTTTGCACTGATGGCACCTCAGACACCAAGCAAAGATATACAATCAGTAAATATATGAACTTGACCAGAAGCTGCTAAATGTGCAGATGGGTAAATCAGCCATTGCCACACTTTTCTCATGGTTGCTGAAATTCGATATCTGCCGCTAGGGTACTACATAGATGACCTCAATCTACAAAGTCAAAATTACAAAACAGAGAATCAAGGGAGTACAAAATAAATAATTGATCAAGTACATCACCAGATTCACTGCACCAATTATAATGTGAAATGTCACTTCTTAAATCATCAAGAGAGCTGGCCACTTATAAGTTGCTAACACAAATGGCAACAAAAGGCTCTACTTTTAACATATATCAGTTTATCTGTCTACTGCCATTCCTAAGTATAGAATTTTGGAGTCTATAACCATCACCATCCAGAAATAACACAAAGGAAACAGAAAGGCTACAAAACACGCCAAAAATATCACCCCATTTGTTATATGTTAATCAAAGTTTGACTTTTAAGCAGAAGGCATATTTATATATTGTGCACACAAATGCAGGTGCAAGCATACATACACTCATAAATGTGTCACTCCTTACAGTTACATGGTTGCAGTTTCACCTGTATAGTTATTATTATTATATAAATTATTTATCACAGTGTAAAGATTAACTCAGAATCAGTGGCATCTCGTCTTCTACAAAATTTGTTATTGATGCTTGAACAGTTGAAAAATCTAAAAGTTATATCCTGTCAGTGGTTATGTTTATGGGTCAAAATGATGTCAACTTTGTTTGGATTGAAAATTATATTTGGTTGTAAAATTTCAATGCGATAAATTTAGATATGTTTGAATTTGTATATTTATAAATAATATATATAATATACAATAATGATTAGATGATGTTATAGTTTGTAGAATTAATGATTAGTTTTTAAAGTATAAATACATATAAAGATGAGTGTGAATGAACATATATATACGTATTGCTTTAATTATTAATAGATGTAATGATTAAATTTAAATATTTTGGTGTGTGTAAGAGAAGGAATAACTTGAATTTTAATTTAAATCAAAATTTTTGTTAAGTTGTATGTTTTATTGTGTAGATTTTGAAACAAAGATAGCCAAACCTATTCGGGAAAGTCCACCCTACAGAACTTGAGAGAAAAGACTCAAAAAAATATTGATCCTTTTGGCTTTTCATAGAACAGATGGAGTGTCCCAGTAAAAGCACCTAGTGCTTAAGAGAGCAATCTGCAATGTGTTCAGAACTATGGATTTCTTTCTCCTTTTTTCTTTCTCATGCCATACTCCAAATCCAACATTCCTGAATTGACAAAACCTTCCACATAATAGTACAGAACTCAATTCTATTTAAAAACCTCATGAAAAAGCTTGTCAAAGAGGAAAAACCATTAAGTCATTAGACATTAATTCCAGAAAACAAGCATTCCTACTATGAGTTTTACCGTGGCAAAATCGTCCCAATACCTTCGTCCAAAAGACAGTGAAAAGACATTATCTAGCTGTGCTTTACATTGTTATTAACAGAAAGCATAATACCTTCATCGCTCAAATATTAACAACACAGTTCACTTTGTAACACTTATCTAAACATATGCATACAGATGCTATCCTAAAGGAATTTAATCCAAAACACATCATATATAGCATCCTCCTGAGTTTACCGAGGAAAATGGATAACAAAAAATGAAATGGAAAAATGGAAGGCCATAAATATTTTCATGTTCTATGCAAAGTCCATGACTTCCAAGATCTGCAAACATCTTCTTTAGAAAAGGTTTAATAGTTGTTAATGGTTTGTGGACACTAAGGCACAAAGACTTCCTAGAACCACAACACATGCTGCACAACATGGCGTGTGCCTTATTAAAGCACACGTAAAATTATATAAATAAATAAAATATAATTATACTATAAGCAATTTCCACAAAAAATAAAACACAAACAAATTACACATGGTATATAACAAATACAAATATTTTTAACTTCAATTTCGTAAGAATACAAAATAAGACATCTGTTTGCATTCATCAAAAGTTCCCATTGAATAAATAAAAAAATATTGCTTGAGGAGTGTCTTTAAGAAACAAAGACTAAAACACAAAAAAAAATCCCATATATTTTGATATTGTTGATTTTCAAAAAAATTGTAGCCATAACATTAGGGAAAAAATACCATCTAACATATTTTCTACTTCTATAAAAGTTATTTAATTTTGACAGTAATGATATTAAATAAAGAAAAAACAAATTGTAAAAAATTAAGGAAACTTATTCGGAATTAAAAAAAAAAGCTGGACAAAAATAAAACCCTAAAGAGTGTTACCTAAAATTGGAGAAGAAAACGAAGAATAATAAGCAAGGAACCAACAAAAATAAATAAATAAGAAAGAAGGAAATAAAGAAATAACCCTACCAATATCATAAGGCAATCCTTTATTCCTTGAAAAAATAGATAACAACACAAGAATCACAAAAGCTTGCAGGACATGCACATTGTGCCTAGGCAAAAGGAGCACAAGGCACATGCCTTAGCAAAGCCCAGTGCCACAACTAACCGTGAAAGGTTTGAAATGATACCTACACTCGTTCATACACTTATACAGGAAAGACAAGGTAGCCCCGTGCTGCTAACACCATAGGAGCAGAAAACTAACCTCAGAACGGAGATATGGGACCGAAACAGCTGTAAAAACAAATCCAGCAACAATATAATATGAAGGAGGTCTGCCCTTGTTGTGAGCTGGAATGAGCCTTCTATGTGTACCAAGTCTGATATTAAATTTCATTGTTTCAAAATTACGAAGAACTTCAATAGCAGCTTTATCTCCAGTATACTTTTGGGACACAAGGTAACTAAAACCTATGCGCTCTCCATGCCTAAATGGAACTGCAAGCAACCAAGAAACAGTTACAACCCTCAGGAATGCAAGTAATTTAAACAGAAGATAGGCTGGTCAATAAAGCCTATTGCAATGAAATTCAAGATTGCATCCATAAACAAGATAGATATGCATCATTTCCTGATCAGATAAATGCTTTATGTTAGTGTACATAGGCACTGGCTTGTGTACTTTAACCAGTCTCCATTACTCTTTTTCTCAACTCCCCACTGAGGCTCTCATCTGTGCTTGGCACATGCTTTATGCATGCCTCATTGTTTGCATAAACACGTCGAGAACTTCCTCAATGGAACCAAGAGTAAATAGCTATCATGATAGGATAAAAAAAGCTACTGTGCATTAAGAATCTCAAGTATATATTTCCGAGAAAAGAAAATTGAAAAGCAAAGACAGGATATCAGGATTCAATTTTTCTGGGGTGCCCATATGCCTCAAGGTGATTTTTTTTATACATTCCCAATGGGACAATGGGATTTGAATGCCGAACATTTCACTAAAGGTAGTGTGGAACCACCATTGATCCATACACAAATACCATACGGCTGTGCCTACAAGTGATGTAGGACATGATACGCCATGGCTGTGCAGTTAAACCAATCTTTTTTATTATAGTGGTCTAACCTTATCCCTGGAGCACTATGTAGACAACCTTATTCTACCTGCTGGTATATTATTTTACCTCATTCAAAGATCCAAAATTCAGAGAATAACATATAGCATTCTGCATTCTGTTCCATGCAGCATGTCAAAATTTCTACTAATCAGGATACAAGAAAAACATTTAGAAGTTGAATTTCATAATAGCAGCATTAGTAGCATAACATAAGGACGGACATTGAGGAGAGAGTGTGAGAGCTGTCAATCCATTCATCACTGCACCTCAGAACCCTTTATCTCAGAATTTTACCTGTTCCATCATTGGCAATGTTGATCCCATCAAAGCCAAGGATGATATCTGATGGTTTCAAAACCTTGAACTCTGGAGCAGTGGGATCAACTCTTCTTATTCGTACACCCTTCTGATCAGGTTTCATCCCCATGGACAACCGCAAGTCTGGATTTTCCATCTTCTGCCACTCAACCCCAATTATAGGAAATCCTAGCAGATAAAAAACAAGAAGTTTCTGAGAAAATAAAGTACAGGCATGGATAACTCAAACTATTTAAAACCATGTGCAAATCTACAATACATGAAAAACAAGATAAAGCAAAATTACACTTAATCCACAAAAGCATTGATATCTAGAAAATAAAGCATCACCACAACTGAAATATTGAACTAATTAAAAGGTAGTATCAACATGATCAATTTGAGCTACAGAAACCTTCCAATCCATGAGATGAAGAATCTTCTAGTAAAGAGGCAGCTATATAAGCACATAAGTGTACATCTAGAACCAGAGAATAATACCCTATTATACACTTGGAAAAAATAAAAATCTTCTAACAGATAAAGCTATTCATTATTAGTTACAAAATGTGATGTTGAGTGCACTAATCCAATCTCTCTTCCCCATTTTCTGTTCCTCCCTCACTCCTCTCACTCTTTGGGAGAGGAATTTACAGGGAGCTACTCATCTGAGAATTAAAGATAGAAAAAACACAGGCATGTATTTTCAAGCTAAAGCCAGGGCAGGCAGGCGTCTGTTAGTATCTATCACCAGTGAAGGCTTCAGCCCAACTCCTATGACAAATTGCTGCAACAAGAGAAATCTCTCTGTATTTCATTAAAACAATTCATTAAATCAGAGTAAAAAGCATAGCAGTCTGGAATAAGCAATGAACAAGAAAAAGGGATTCAGTCATACTTAGCTCACAAACAATAAGCTATCAGAGCCTCTAGTAAACACCTTAAAGTGCACAACAGATGTAAGCACACACACAAAAGCAAGTGACTGTTCATAAGATGAGATCTACCAACTTAACCAACAAATCTTATACTGATTTTAAACTACGCCGTACACAAGGCAAAACCGAGAACGTGAATCAGATACAAGTTGCCCAGAAATAAAGATCAGCATAACATGTGCAGAGGAGCAAGTTGCAACAATAGTGCATATTATGTCAGATACTTAATCTACTTAACCATCATAAGTATACGGTACATATCATAGGAGCCACAGGTAGCTACTTTTGATTACTTAAATTCTCTCTATGAATCTCTTAGAATTACATCACTTCCAACCAATATCTACCCCATATCACCAAGCTGTTTATCAAATACGGTTTTACTTGAAAGGTTAAATCCTAGTCCAAAGCATACCAACGGCTCCAGTCCAACCGAAAAGAAGAGAAAAGCCCAAAGATTATCACCAGTGTATGTTCCATTCTTCTCATAGTCTTGGATGAAGTGCATGATGACTGGTGTTGGTATGACATAACCAATATTCTCCACGTCTTCATGCTTAAGTGATTGGAAAGCAATGCCCACACAATTTCCCTTGTCACTGAAAGCAGGCCCCCCAGAATTTCCAGAGTTTATAGCGGCATCTATCTGCAAAAGAACAATTTTCACAAGACATCAGTGCACTCATATATAGAACATCCAGATGGTGGGCGTTGAATTGCAAATCAACTACCTGTAACCCCAGAAGTTCAGTAGATCCATGAATATATGAAAGAATTTCTATTCGTGACACAACCCCACTTGTTACAGAGATAGTATCACCCCCAATTGGATAACCCACGACAGTAACAGCATCTTGAAGTGCAGGCAGATCCCCAAATTCTACAGGTGACACTCCTTTCCAGAACTCATCATCATCTACCGTAAGCAAAGCTGCAACATCACATAAACCATAATTAGTGTCATAAAGTAAATTTTGGTTACTTTTCCCATAATATATTTGGAGGGTCACTAAGCAAAGTATGTTTCAAGAATCAGTAGAAGTTATTACTCTTTGAGAAGAAAAAAAGTAAAGCAATTTCAACCCTAAAATTGATTACTAGAAATAGCCAAAGCAAGTTCTCTATTCATCTCAATTCATGACTCGTCTTATGGAACATAAGCTTTTTAAACAAGGGGAAGGCTTTACAAGGGTATTTTAATATGGTTTCCAAATGAGAGCCTTTATTGTGTTTCTGAGCGTTCTAGGACAGAGGAAACTGTCCATAAACTGAAGCAATTTTGAAGATAGCATGGGGCATGTAAATGCACAATAGTACAATTCACTACTTGCTGCACATATATAAAAACTTAATCACTGTCCAATTCCTGTCAGGCAATGAGAACTTTAATGTCTTGTTTTCAACTAAATTACATCAATCAACACCCACCTAGAAAATCTCTTCTTGTTTTGTCCCTTCTCCTGAATATTTATAGCAAGTCTATAAAGGTTCTAATATATTTAGGGCATATGCATTAGAAACTAAATTAAATGTTAACTTACCATTATGTATCATTTTCCAGAGAACAAAAGGCAACATGCTTCATCACATGCAAATGACAATGAAGTACATCAATACTAAAATTTCTAAAAGCCAGTACAGTGTCAAGAAAATGTAGACAAACCAGTCTACATCCATATGATATTTAATTTCCCAATAATATTTTTAGCATTGACAAGAATAACAATACAAATTTCTAAAATATAATTGTCCAGAAATCTCTAACCATTAGAAAAGTAATATCACCAATATCAACCATAGCTACAATTTCTATGTATCATTCCAAGTAAATCAACAGATTTACAGGGCCAATTCACCCTAAATTAGAAAAATAATCAAAAGACAACAGCAAGCATTAAATATTAAAACATTCATCTAGGAACCAAACTCAAAAACAATCATTCAGCATTTATGAAACTTGAACTAAATTATCACTTGATAAATTCAAACCCCCCAAAAAGAATAGACACCAATAGAATTTATCCAAATAAATCACCTATTTCTATTCCAATCTTTGACCAATCATTTCCAGTCTTAATTAGCCATTAAATAATGCAAGCACAATAGGAATCCAAAATCAGTAATGCTTGAGCTTACTGGCCCTCCAAAACATTCCAATAAGCACATCAGTGATCAGGACAAGCAACAATCTTGCACTAACAAATTTAGGTGGAAAGAAACTTCCAACCACATATAACAAAAGAAAAAGTCAATCTCAAAGTTTAAACAAACATCAAAACATTGATTCTGAAATTAAACATCAAGGGAAAAAATTACAAAATAACCAATTGACATATTCAAGACCCTCACCAATGTCACATTCATTTCCAACGGCAACCTCAGAAGCCACACAACTAATGTGTGAAACAAACCCACTACTGACACTACTTAACTGCTTTTCCTTCAGCCATGGCATCAGTAATTTGGCTGCATATGGACACAAAATTCCCACACAGCAGCATCCACGTTGAAAACAGCCCTAGACACCCCCTAATACCATTAACCAACTCAAAGCTATCAGTGGTAGGAAAAGAAGATGGGGGAAGGGTTGGGAGATCAGAGTTGGAGGTTTTGTGGTTCTGATAACAGTGATGAGAGCAGGATTTAGAAGAATTGTTCATTATGGAGAACATGCCATCATCAGGGATGGTGTTGGTGGTGGAGAGGAGTTGGTAATTATTCTGTCAAGGAACTAGATGACCTTGTCAGTCTTCTGGATTTTGCAATGCTGTTTGCATTTTGCTTCAGGTGGTGCTGGTGTGAGGAAGGTGGGTGAGAATTCAGGTCAATAAGCCAATCATTCCTAACAGAAGATTCAACAATTTTCGAAAAGGTGTCAGCAGCTGGCTGGGAATTGGTGGTGCTAGTGCTGTCAGGGATGATGGTTTCAGTCTGCTTTTTATTGGCACGACTACGCCATTTCCGCTTCACTTTGGTTTTATTGCACAATTTGAAACTGAATGGTAAGATGAGGGTTTCTTAAATTTAACTGAGGTAGAGAAAGGTATTGGCGAGAGGCTACAAAATATTTGTCTTGCAAGCTTCAAATGTTTCCATACTTGTAAAGGATATATAATATTTGCCTTGCAAGATTCGAATGATTACATACTTGTACACTTTGTGGTTGAACATTTTGAAAAGGTAAACATGTGCTTTCATACGGGTTATGAGGCTTTAATTATTTGAAATCCAATTCTAGGCTCATATTTCTATAACTTTTGCAATGAACTAACTTCCATATTTCAAAGTTTCAATTTAAAGCAAGACCACAACTATTCAGAATCCAAAACAGAATTAACAAGATTATGATTTCTTTCTTCACAAATATCTTGTTTGATGGATAGAGATAGTCATTTTCATAAATTACAGCTCAGAAATTTCACAAAAATCAAAGAGGTAATTGCTTCAGGAAAATAAGTTACTTAATGCAAGATTGATATACCATTCTCACAGACAATCAGATTATCAGTATAATCAAATTCACATAAAACCCAGAAAACTCCAACTTTGAACTCAAAATAACTCAAAAAAATTGGAATATTCTACTACAAAAAATGAATAAGTTCCACAAAAATAGATGAGAAACCAACAGTCACCATTCGAATATATTAATCAGTTATATTGATTTCAGATGTCATAACTGCAGCATTGTTTCTAGTCATTTCAACAGCAACATGTGAATATTATATACACTTAATTTACAAAAGAAATAACAGCACCGACCACTAGCATGCTCTCCCTAACACACCACTCAACAGTCCAACGAAATCTAAGACAAAATCACATCAACTAGTGCACATAGTTAATTGAGTTAGTTAAAAACACAATAGAGCGTGGCTAACTTAAGTGGCAAGAGGCTCAAGCCCCAACACTCCACAACTTTGAATTCTTGGTTTGACTTCTAATTCTTCATATATTTCCCGCTGTCACACAATTAAATGTTGTATAGCGTGTAATTGTACTTAACTAATTAGTGGCAGATTAATTTGCGCAAATATGTACTGATTCTTAAAAACAGGAAAAAATTCATTACTGCTTCACATAGAAATCACCTCAATCAAGTTTCTATAAGATGATAGGGTTGGTTCAAAAAATATGATTAATAACCAAAAAAAATAAGCCTCACCAATATCGCATTCTGTCCCAATTGCAAGAACGGTCGCGACATATTTCGTATCCGAACCCCTCTTCTTCAACTTAACCTGCGTATAATGCTCCACAGAATGCGCATTCGTTAAAACCCTCCTCCCCTTGATAACAAAGCCACTACTGCTCGAACTATATTGCCGTTTTCTCTGCCACGGCAGCGAGAAGTTCGGCTCGGTGTGAACGCAAAAAACCTTCACCACAGCGTCCATGGCCGGGACAACCCTACCCACCGCATTCTCCACATTAACGATCGCATTACAAACAGCGGCATTAGCCATGGGCGGAACCGACACGGCTAGGGTTTTGGCATTGGTGGCGGTGACGGAAGGTTCAGGTTTCGGGTTTTTGCGTGGGCGGCCCCGGCGGCGTCCATGTTGGCTGGAGGAAGAGGGCGAAGCGGAGGGGTTGGCAAACTCCACGTCGCTAACAGAGAACACTACATCGTTCTCTGCAGCGCTGGTGGTGGGCGGTGAACTGGTATCGTCCTCGAGCTCGGTGGCCTGCAGCGCCTCGTTTTTGGGGCGACGGCCGCGCTTCCTCTTCCGTTTGGTTTCACTGCACATGGCTAAATGGGATGACAATGGCGTGGAGATTCAATTTAGAGGGAAAGATTAAATGAGGTTTCGGAGCAAGGGTTTATAAAGAGTTGTTCTGACGGCGTCGTATGGGTCGTGTCTTATCGCCGAGCCTACTAATTTTCTTATATAAATGGTTATGTTTCGTTGGTAAATTTGCAGGGAGATGAAAAATGATAGTAAATTTTGTTAAGTGTAAATTTTATGTTTAGTTGTAAAAAGTTAAATTAAAATAAAAATTGAAATTTATTCACAATGTTGCTCACGTTTTTAATATAATTTCCATGAAAAATAAAGTATATAAATAAATTCAAGATGCATGTAGTTCAACTCAATGAAAATCTATGTCCATAGAAAGAAATAATTATCCTTTCTTTTTCTTTTGTATCTCCTCTTTTACACATTGTGTTACACTATTTATAGGCATTTTTCACAAGGGTCATTTCCACATTTCTACTATCCAAAACAACGGGCGCACCCATGCTCTATATAGTCCTCGTGGACTTGCTCCAATTGTCCGTTTACCTTGAGTAAGCTTGTCTAGTCATTTTAGTAACATGCCTTCCTTCCCTTTCCTATATTTGCCTAGCTTCTAATTAAACAAGATGGAAATATCCATCTAGTTTTTTAAGCCGGTACCAGTCATCTAAGCTATATCATTACTCCTTCCACAATCCGAAAACTACATTCTCAGGTTTAGATTAGAACAAATAGTTTGTTTAGATAAGATTTCAACTTGTCACGTCAATTTAGATAACTCCTTGATGACGACACTATAACGATTCGAATTTCTCCTAGGAATGAGCGTTGCTTCCCTATATAAGGGAAACCCAATTTTACCTCCACTTCAACAAAACAAAATGGCTAACTTCCCCTCCAACCATTTTCTTTCCTATAGTAACACCTCTAGATATCATTTTGCTAAGTTGACAGATTCTTGGATCCTTCACACCAATAACTTGAAACTAGAATCATAAAATCAGTAACTAAAGGATGATGCCCCTAGTTAGAAGCATATTTGTGCCATTGAGGATGAACTGGAGCACACCCATGCTAAACTTGATGAGCACTGCACTATAGCTTGCGAGATTGACTAATCTCACCGTAAACTTGAAAGGGATTACCAAGTACTAGCTCACAAGCTTTACCACTCCTAAGGGGAAGGGAGTAGTTGCTCTGTTCATACCCTTTAAGTGTTATTCTCCCGCTTACAGGAGTCTATGGAGGGTCGAAATATCTTTGACTCCTACTTTATGCAGCGGCTTGGTTAACACAATGGTTCCTACACACAGTTTCAAGCAAGTTGAGAGGATTTGCTCTACTTTTCATTGGGGGTTCATTAAATGTCTGGATGCCCCTGCTAAAGTTGGTTGCATCTCTTCTTCAGCTAATCTTTTTTCACATCTCCTAACCAAAAAGTTATAAAAAACGTTTTCCCTTTGAGTGGGCACTTCCAGACCCCTCATGGCAATCTAATGAAAATTAAATGTGTGCCTTGTTCCCTCTCGCTTCTTTTTTCCCTACTCTTTATTTCTATAGTAATAAAAAATGTCTTATCCAAGAGCCTTATTCATATGGTAATATGGATGCTTGATTTTAACATACATACTGACTTCCGTTAGGATCAGCATCATACCACCTTGTGGGCTAACTAGGTGTTAAAACAAGACCTTGGCTTCCATAAGCAACTAATTATTAAGATCTTTACCACATCTAGCACTAATTCCTTATGGTCTCCTCTAGATAAAACTTGGTTTACCCATCTTCCATTGGAAAAGACTTGTTTTACCCATCTTCACCCAAATTGGTTATCTTCATAGTACAATACTCAGTTGGGTTAACTTGTAGGGGGGGCTTGTTTAGTCTTACCAGGCCTTGTTAAGGAACATACATACCTTAACACCCTAACGGGAGGATATTTTGTTGACAAAGCCTTGATCTTTGCCCTTTTAAGATTAAATTGTCTTCCAACATTTTCACTCAGTACTCTGTAAGCTACTCAAGGTTACCTAAGTTGTTTAGCAGTGCCTTTCACTCAAGTGTGGTCACCATTTTCGGCTCTATAAGACGACCTAAGCCTATTCTGTTACTTAGACTCTTGCCCATGTGGGTGATGTAAGATTACCTGGGCCACATCTTGCAATGCCCTTCACTTAGGTATATTCGGCCTACTTAGACTCCATGAGACTATTTGGGCCACAACTTGCAAAATCCTTTACTCAAGCAAACTTTGCCTATATGGACCCCATGAAATTGTCTGGGTCACATCTTGCCACCAAAAACACCCAATCAGGCAAGCTTTCTTACTCGAAAAGCTTTGAAGATTGACTAGATCTTTTCTTACAACATTTAACACCCTGTCAAGTAAGTTTTCTTGTTCGACAAGTTTTAAGAGCTAAATAGGTCCTTTATTGAAACATTTGGCACTTGGGCGAGTTGACCCCCATGCTACATTTGGCACCTAATCGGACAAGCTTACTTGTTCGATAAGCTTTTAAGGCTGAATGGGTCCTTTCCTACAACATTAGTACCTAGGCAAGTTGGGCCCTATATTCAACTCCTAATCAAATAAGCTTCTTATTCAACAAGCTTTAAGGGTTGATTGGGTTTTCTCCTACAACACTTGGCACCCAGACAGGTTAGGCATTTTGCTTAGTAAGCCTTGGTGGCTAGTTAGGTCTTTTAAGCGATCTATCAAGCATGCTCTTACAATCCCAATGCATAATTTAAAGTTATCTTAGGCGTTCACATGGCACCCTCGAAGTCCAAAAAGTTCGTTTGTATACACCCTCCACTCCATTCTCATTTCCACTCTTTTACTCTTTAACTTTCCACATGTAGCCTTCCAAGCATTAAACATTTCAACTCACCATTTTCTTTATCCTTCCATTAAAATCTTTTTCTTGTCCAAGTACAATAGCTTCCTCTAATAATCACTCTTCTTTCTATGAGGTTATTTCAAATAAATTCAAAACATCAAGGGAAAAGATTAGATCTTCTTATAATATTCCCTTTAAGTATAAAATCATCATTCTTGATATTTCTTCTACTTGCAATAAACCCCCTTCTAACTTTCTTACTGTTTTCATCCATCAATTGAAGTTTGGGTTATCTTCTCCCCTTTAGCCATTTTATTCGAAAGTGCTAGAAAAGCGTAATATTTGCCTATTTCAACTAGCACCCAACTTTTTCTACTTCATGGTCGGATTCTTTATGCTTTGCTAAGAATTAGGCATAGATCCACAAGAAATGTTCCTTTATTATGCCTTTACCCTTAAATCACTTGAAAAACATGTCTTCTATTTACCGTGAGGTCTAGCTATAGTTTTCTTAAGGGTTTGCCTTCAACTCATAAACATTAAGAGGAGCTCGTTTTCCACCAATACTCAGATGGTTAAGGCATCCTTACTTCTTAGATAGACTACCCTCCTATCATTTATAAACACAATAAGCAATTTATTCTAGAGAGGGTATCCCAAAGATTTCGATTGCTAACTGCTCATTCTTTAAAACTTTATTTCATTAAGGAAAGAAAGGGGTATTTTATTGGTATGGGCTACCTTCCAAAAAGGAAAACCTAACCAAAGACATATGTGTTTTTTTTTTAGCATACTATCAATCAACTTACTCCATTTTTACTCTTGTGCAGGGGACTTGATCCTGAAGTACTTATACAAAGTTCTCTTGGAACGTAAACTAGTAGGGTAGAAAAGAAAAACCACTAAGTCCTTCAATAGCTAATCAACCCCCATATCTCAACCGGCCCTACCCCTTTTTTCTAATCTCTAATCTGAGACCATTCCTAAAGCGCCTGCAAAAGGACCTAGCAAAGCAACTAAAGGAACAGGCAAAACTCCTCCCCCTAGTTCTCTTGAAAACTAGCCTCCAAATCAAAACCCTCTTACTCTATACATAGTTGGGTTTGAGGTGATCAGTATTCACATCAAGACTAGGTCGTCTCTTAACCAAAACCCATAGTTGGCTCGTGAATACATTAAGGGCGGCATCACTAGTTGTGACATGGAATTGATGAGACGTTTATCTGATAATAAGCTGCTAGATAAGTTAGCCACCCGTTAAGTCATGGTAAGGATTCTCATTTCACACTCACTTTTATTCAAATTCTAGCCTGCCTTTGCAAAGCCTGATTTTGACATCTGAGATGATGGGGCACATAGAGATGACATAAGGCCTTTGCGTGGACTTTGTTAAAGTCCTTGGCCAGTGGGAACAAGCTGAGAAGGCAGCCGAAGACTAGAAGTCCCAATATTAGAGTGCCTAACAGGAGATTAATGACTTGTTGGGAAGAAATGTTGAATTGGTCAAGGAAACCCAAGAACTTAGGTAAACGATCATAGATATTCACAACACTCTGCTTGAGTGCTTAGCTAAGGAACGACACAATACTATAAAAGATTTTTTAACACTTTCAAAAGGCAGAAGTTGCTGACTAACAACTGGGAGTTCAAACTAGCTGAGTATAAAAGGTCCAATGAATTCAAATTGCAACTCTATGATTTAGGTTTTTTTTCTGTGGATTTGATTCTCGTCAAGATGAGATGACTGAGAAAGGCTATGTTGTTCCTAGGTCTAACCTAACTTGAGAAAGGAGCTCAAAGCATCCCTCTTAAAGAGTTAGAGGAAAAGTCCCCGACAACCCCAAACTAGGACAAAGTGATTGTACGAGAGGTTAAGCTTGTGAAAAGAATGCTTTCTCATGCTTCTCCTAAAGCCCCAATTGATCGTCCAACTGAGCGTGAGAGGTTCTCTTCCCCTATTACTCCTCTTGTGGAGAGCAATTAACTAATGTACATTAAAATCAATCAGTGAAAGAAAACTTTTGTTTAAACAATTGCTAATATGTTGACAATGTTCAAACATAAAAATGTATTAACAATTTGACATTCCAAGGCCTATCTAGAATTTGCCATTCATGTCCTTTAGTTTATAAGATCCACTAAAGATTTCTTCCACTATAATGTATGGTCTTTCCTACGCAGGGTCTAACTGACCCATGTTCTTGGTTCATCTACCTTACAAAGAATTAGCTCTACAACTTGGAACTTTTTTGGGTCTATCTCTCTATTAAAAAGGTTGGCAATCCTTTGGCGATAGCCCAACATTTGAAGTTTTGTTGTTGTTCATTTCTCTTCCAATAAATTTAGATGATGGCACACATTTTCTTCATTTATGTCAGTATTATAACATTTTACCCGATATAAGTTGTGGGTTACTTCAAAAGGTAGGATTACATCTATTCCGTAAACAAGGCTAAATGGAGTTTCCCAACACTGTATAAGGGATGCTCTGATAAGCCCGTAAGACCTCATGCAACTTATCCACCCATTTTCTATCTGGCTTTACCAATTTCACCTTAATCCCCATAAATGTAGTATGGTTTACAACTTCTACTTGTCCATTAGTCTGAGGGTGTGTTACTGAAGTAAATGACTACTTTATTTTCCATCCTTGGCACACACTCTTACTTTTGTCACTTAGAACTACCTACTATTATTTGAAACTATCTCAATAGGGATACCAAAACGTCATACCAAGTGTTTCCATAAAAACCTAATTATTGTTACTTGGTGATTTTAGAAAAGAGTTCAGCCTCAACCCACTTGCTAAAATAGTCCACAAAAACTATCAAATACTTCTTCTGTCCCGAAGCTAAAGGGAAAGGCCCACAATATCTACTCCTCATTGCATAAAAGGCAATATTGCCCTGGCGGCTTCTAGCGGCATGTGAAATTGCTTTATGAATTTAACACTGCCTACACTTATGCACATACTCCTTAGTATCAACCTAAATGGTAGGCCAATAATATCCAGCCTGTAAGTTCTTACAGACTAGGGTCCTTTCTCCACAATAACTCTCACAACTTCCTTCATGTACTTCTTGCAAAACTCCCAAGGCATTTTTGCAATGGTTGAGATAAACCTCTTTGGTATAAGATATCTCCCAAAAGCACAAAGCTAATAGCTCTTCTTTAAGTCTTTTTGTTTGAAGGATTTTCCTTCAAACAATTAATTATTGCTCCTCTCTAATCTCTTTGTTTAAGGCTAAGAATTTGCCCTTAAAAGATTAATTTCGAAATTACTTACAAGGTAAATGTTTTAGGTGAAGACATATTTACATTTTCTACTAGTTTCACTAAATTGTCCACCTTTTCGTTAGTCTATTTGTCAATGTGTACCACTTAAATTATTTGAATTTAGTTGCCATGTTTCATGTAGCATCTAAGTATAACTTTATTTACCCTTCTTTAGTTGTAAAGCCTTCATTGAATTGTTGGTACATTAATTGAGAATCTGTTTTAACCAAAACTGACCGAGCGTTGAGCTTCCGTGCCATCTTTAGGCCTTAGAGGAGGGTCTCATATTCAGCCTTGTTATTTGTGACTACTATGTTCACCTTTAAGGCATATTCTAATACATCCCCTTCAGGGTTTCGTAGTACAACCCCTAGTCCTCCCAACATCTGTGCCAATGACCCAATCACGTGAATTTCTCACAAAAGGAAATGCATGTTTTCACTCGTTTCAATAATAAAGTCAACCAGGGCTTTTATAGAAAGTTAAGGCTGATATTTTATATCAAATTCTCCTAACTTAAATGGCTCATTTGGTTAACCTATTTGATGCTTCACCTTCTAACACCCTTTGTAAGGGATGTGGTTGGTTAACACCTTAATAGAGTGGGCTAGAAAATATGGGCGTAAGCTTTTTTGCCGCAACAACTAAAGCCAATATCAATTTCTCTAGACTGCTATATCATGTCTTTAGTCTTTGTAGGATTTTACTGTTATAGCATACCGGATACTGTTATTTTTTATATTTCTTCACCAATACGGCACTTACCATAAATTTTGAAATGGCCACTTAAACAAACAACACTTCACCATTCTATAGCTTCTTTAGGAGGGAAAGATGAGATGGACAACTTTTCAGATCTTCAAAAGCTTTTTAGTATTCATCATTCCACTAGAACACTTTAGCCTTTCTTAATATCTTAAAGAAAGGTAGGCTTTTATCCAAAACTTTCAAAATAAACCAAGATAAAGTGGTGATCCTTCTAGTTAACTTTTGAGTAGCGAATCACCCCAAAAATGTTCCTCCATTTATTCCAAACATGCACTTGGTTGGGTTGAGCTTCAGATTGAATTGTTGAAGAGTCGAGGAGGTTTCATTCAAATCCACCATGTGATCATACCCTTTCTTTGACTTGGCTAGCTTATCATCTATACAACCTTCCATATACCCTCCAACTGATCTCAAAATATTTTGTGTATTATCCTTTAGTATGTTGCTCAAGCATTCTTTAATATGTTACTCCAGCATTCTTTAATCCAAACAGCATAACATTGTAAGAAAAGGTACTGAAGGAAGTGATGAAGCATGCTCTCTTCATATCCTCCAAAGGGAATTTGATGATAGCTTTGGGAAGTAAATATCATGGAGAGCAACTTTATGGTTACTGTAACAACATCCAATTGATCAATGCAAAGGAGAGGGCAACAATCCTTGAGACAAGCTTTGTTAAGATTTCTAAAGTTAATATACATCCTCCAACATCCTCCATTTCCCTTTTAGCTATGGGACAACAACCACATTTGCCAAACATTCAGGAAATTGAATATCCTAAATGTGCTGGACCTGAAGTAACTTGTCTACTTTACTCTTAATAATCTCTAACTTTGAAGAACTGAACATTCTCAATTTCTACTTAACTGGCTTATGCGTTGGATCCACACTTAACTTATGTTTTCTAACTTTCCAGTCAGCCCTTGTCAAGTCTCCGATCGAAAAGCAAAAACCTAGTCATTCTTCATCTAAAATTGTATCAACTTCTTTATTAGGCCTTTCGGCAGCTTTGAGCCTATAGGGGTTTTGCTTTCTAGCACCCTTAAGTGCAGTTCAATGATCATCGTCTCGTTTATAGTCTTTAGGGTTCCTAAGTCTGGCTTACCTTACCCCAAATTGCTCTTAAGTTCATAAGATCATATTGTGTCAACACAACATTACCATGATACAGTTTGATCCCTTCTTACCACTCCTACTTTTCCACCACCGACTAGGAACTTAATAGCCAAGGGCACGGGGAAGGCTACTACTTGAAAGGCTGCTAACAGGGGCCAACCAAAATAACATTGTAAGAACTAATCGAGTCCACCATGAAAAACTATACCAACATAGTTTGTGTAACACTACCTTGACCTAAAGTTACGCGCAACCAAAATTTTCCTCTAAGAGCCACAAACTCCTTAAAAAATCCATTCAAAGCTTGTTCTACGAATGCATATCCTTATAAGAGAATCTCATCCAAGAAAATGCCTAGGCGGGCAACACATCGACTGAGCTTCCTCTATCGACAAGGCATTGAACCATATTATAATTGGCAATAGTGGCAATTATCACCAATGTGTCTTGATGGGGTGTGAAAATCCCTTGCAGATCCTCTTCTCCAAAGCAAATGATGCTAGTAGCTGGCTAGTTATTTAACTTAACAGTTTTTTCAACTCCTGCAACTGCTCAAACAAAAGCCTTTCTAGAGCGATCAGACGAGCCGCCTTCCGCACCTCCCAAGATCATGTTGATATATCCCCTTTTTGGCTGTTCTGAGCGTGGCTGCTTGTTCACCTTATTTAACTTTTAACTTCGTCCTTCCTAGAAATATTCTTTAAGATGACCCTTTTCTTATCAATGTTCCAATGTGCCTTTTTAATTTGCCACAATCTTCTGTAGTATGGCCATGTTCATTATGGAATTTCTAGTACCTATTTTCTGATTTGTGGAGGATCATTAAAAATGGAAAGCCACCTAAATATGTTGGCACCCCAGTGAATATTAAGGACGTGTTCTTTGGTGGCTGTCAAGGCTATGCCCATTGTCTTTTGGCTTTCTTTCCCTTTCCTCATTAGCTCTTATTACCTCATCTTCTTAGAGGTTATTGTTTCTCCTCTACTCATTCCTTCTTAGCTTCTTTCATATTAATGTATGTTTCGGCTCTAACTAAGAACTTATCAAAATCTCGTATAGGTCTCTTGGCTAAGGACTGGATATTTTGCCATTCTTGAATCTTTATAAGAAGGTACTTGCTAAAACTTCTCGTGTAGCAAAAGGCATATCTAAGGTGTTTTGAGTGAATCTTCGAACTTACTCTCACAATAATTCCTCTACTTTCTATCTTATATTGAATAGTGACATAGGAGTTCTTCCATTCCTTTTATAGCTGGAATCTGGTAAAGAAACAAAGAAGTAAAGTCCTCAAAATTGCAAATCACTTCATATGGGAGGTGACTAAACCAATGTTGGATTGTCCTGCCTAAAATGGAGAGAAAAAACTTGACATTTAATAGCGTCTGAATACTGGTGAAGCAACGCTTAATAACGGAACCTAGATAAGTGCTCTCCCGAGTTTGTGGCGCCATTATATTTAGCTATGGAGCTATTCTAGAAGTTTTTAGGGAATGGTTCGTCCAATATTTCCTTTGAAAATGGCAATCCTTCCACAGGGGTAGAAGGTCGTGCTTGCTTCTCTCTCAAAAATGCAAGATCATTAAGTTTTCACACTTTTGATGGTTTTCCTCTGGAGCTAGTTTCCTCTTAGACTTCCACATGCGCCTAGCTTACCTCGTTTGAATCAACCTCATTCTCTTTGGTCTCTAGAACCTTTCGTAGCGTAGGATGGTTTTATAGAGCCAATTAGATTGCCTCATTCAACATAGTTTGAAATTGTTCTCTTGACAAGGTGAATTGCTGTGCAGCATTTTTGAGAGCTTCATCCATGACGATCATCGGGAAGCTAATATCTTGTTCTCACAGATGGCGCCAGTGTGATGTTGCTCACATTTTGAATATGCTTTGCACAAAAAATAAAGCACAGTAAACATAAGATATATGTGGTTCAGATCAATGAAAGCTTACGTCCATGGGAAGAAATAGTTTTCTTTTTTTTTTTTGTTTTTCATATCTCCTTTTTTACACATTGTGTTACACTGTTTATAAACATTTTTTACATGAGTCATTTCCATGTTTCCACTATTCAAAACAATAGGCACACCCGTGTTCAACATGATGATCATGGACTCGAACTGCTCCAACAGTCCCTGCGCCCTAAGCAAGCTTACCAAGTCATTTTAGTGGCATACCTTCTTGCCCTTTCAAATCTTTCCCTAACTTCTAATTGATTAGGACAAATATCCATCCAGTCTTGAAGGTCGGTCCACCAAACTAGTCTTGTAGGCCACATCAATTCAAATTTGTATATTTATGTGTTTGTATTATTTATACTATATTATTAAATGTTTAAATTCATTTTGATTACACAAATGTAAAATGATACATCTACTCTTTTATAATTATCCAATATAAAATTATAAATTTACTCTTAATTTAAATTCTTTTTTATTCCTCACTTTTCTTTTAATTTGTTATTATTTATGTTTTCTTTCAAATTTTTCTCACTCCCGATTTCTTTTCATCTTTGTCTATTTTCTTATTTTTTTTTAATAATTCTTATTTTAAATTTTAATTAATATTGTTTTTATTATTTACACTATAATAATTTTATAATTTATAAATAATTTTACATGTATATAAATGTACTACTTTACTACTGTATAACAATAACTGAAAAGTATGATAATATAAAGGATAATTATTAACTTTAATGGTATATATATGTACGGATTAGATGGTTTAATTATTGAATTTAAACTATTCGAACACTTCCATAAAAGATAAGAATAATGCAAATTCGAATTTAAATAAATATTTTATTGGTCATGTGTTTAAATTGTGTAAATTTTGATGGATATAAAACCTAACAAAGTCACTAAACAAACATAACCTCCGTTTTGAAGGGAATAAAAAAAAACTATTTTTAATGGACATAACTTTCAAATTCATATATGTCAATAAAATGAAAAAAAAAAAAAGGGTTATCAATACACGTAACGCTAGCATGTTTATCTAATACATACATTAATTAAAAGTGTCTGTAAATATTAATACGTCGTCGCATTGACAGCAAAGATCACATAAGTAAGAATTTTTCATTTGTCTCATCAAATTTATATAAAACATTAATCGCAGTGTGAGATACAGACACACGTTTATTCCTAACCATTTATGCCCAAATTTCCTCGGCCCAAAATTCTTTTGGGCCTCATTTTCAATTCAACATGTGTTAAATATCCAATCCTTTGTCGATTCATCTGAACAAAGTTAAAAGTCAAACATGAAAATTCTTCCCCATTACGCCAA
Organism: Avicennia marina; assembly: GCA_019155195.1. NCBI lineage: Eukaryota > Viridiplantae > Streptophyta > Magnoliopsida > Lamiales > Acanthaceae > Avicennia > Avicennia marina. The sequence goes on from CM032779.1 coordinate 1,445,138, forward strand.
AGTATTAAATAAAATCCAAATTCATTGGATCCAAGGCTGTTGGTTCACAAAACATTACGATACCACAGTCCAAAATCATGACATAACACGGAACAAATAGGGGGGGAAATTGAAATAAACCTGATAGTGATGTAGATAAAATTAGTTGACTTTACGAGCACTAAAGTTGGTGGATGATTGTTTCTTAAATCTTGTTTGTTGCAGTAATGTGCAATGAATGAATGCCATTAGCCAAAGGCAATTGATTTTTGGACTAATTAGAGATATTTGTCACAGTGTCATATCTTTATTTATTTGTAATTTTTAAGTGTCAACTGTGACGTATTTTAACGGGAAGAACATAGTTGTATGCTTTAAGCGTAAAAATTTATTGAAGTACATGTTTTTGATGAAATGAAAAAATTTATGTTTATTGCATTTTAGTGATTTTTTGCTCTTTTTCCATCAACATTTTTTGACCTACTTTTAAGTCTTGTTTACTTCCACTTATAAGATCGAAGCCCATTAAAATTGTTTTGACAAACTATATCCTCTCATTTGTTAAATGAGATTATTTATCAATTACCTAACTTATTTTATACCAAATTTATCTTTTATCAAAAATTTTTATTCATCACAAAGAATTCATGATTAAACAATATTATTTTAACAATTACAAGAAAATCTTGATTGGATCAAATATTGCAATTCGACTCAACAAAATTAGAATTGCTCCACACTCCACATAACTCGGAACCTCTTATTTCAACACACAGTTGGTCTCTCTCTCTCTCTCTCTCACGCGCATATATAATACACATTATTTGATTATTACTAATCCACATTATGGAGACAGCTTTGAGTTAGATTAAAGCCAGCCCTATAATTTATTTTTTTATTGCATGCACCCACCAATATTTATCTGACATACAAATTTATTTTCTGATAATGCCTCTTGTATCCCGTTTATGCACAACTGTCACATTTTTAAATAATTGTCATGTTGTGGTACCCAACAAGACAAAAGTAGCAAAAACTAATCCGAGAAGAGAGGATTCCATCCCCACACAGACGAGATCAAGGCCTCACATTATCAGCAGATATCATGTTGTCCCATCCCAGTAATGGGTCCCTCTTGTCCTGAAATTTCACCACTGGTTTCAGTTAGTGTATATAAATATGGCTGTCTTGTCTTTTGTGTGGTTGGGAATTGGTATCATGCAACAAAATCAAACTTGATGCATATATTCCTGCAAGTGGCCCCGCTTCTTGCAAGGAAACATCCAAATTATGCACTCACCAAAGGCAATATTATTAGATTCTGATGTTATGACTTGTTTGGATATAAATTTTATTAAGAGAAAGATGGTGTGGAAATAGAAATAGTGTGTCTTTTTTTATTTTTTATTTTTAATTTTTGATTTACACGTTTAATAGATAGTGGAAGGTTTAAATCTTTAATGTCAAGTTTGAAAGTTTGGAAAGCCACCGTTGATCTACTAATAACCATCATTGAGAGCTAAAAATAATATAAAAGTATGAAAATAAATAAATAAATAAAATTATTTTGTTAGATAATAGGTTTAAAAATTGAGTAAAATTACCGCGAACTTGCATCCAAACATAGCGACTGTTCCTTGGTGTTGCATTGTTTTGCTTGCAAGTGATGATTAAATATGCATACACACTTCCCAATCCCATGGCATCCAAAAGAGTATTATTGCTTCAAATTTTGCAACTTTGTAATTAGATCGTAAGATTTGACAACTTGATGAATTGCGTGGGTAAAAAAGAACAAAGTACTGTTATTTAATAAATATTATTTAGTAAGAAATAAATAAGATACTTAAAAGAAAGAAAATAGGCTGAGACACCTCTCAACCAAGAAACCCTAATCTTTATTCTCAAAGATTCAATGCTATAAGTAAGAACAATTTGAGTTACAAGCATTTTATATGGGTGAGATTCCACATTAGCCCTTCACCCTTAACCTCTTTTGTTGCCTTAAGAAATCAATTTATATTTTATTTAGTAATTTCTTTCACAAATACTCGTGTGCAGAATTCTTTCTTGAATGTTTGTATATATCTGTAAGTGTAACATAAATAATGTATATTTAATCTACATTTGGGGAGTGAAATACCAAATACGTAGAATATTAAACTAAATTTTTTTTTAAAAAAAATCTAAAATTTAGAAAGGAGCAAGTTTTTAACTTACAATAAAAGTTGTATAAAAGATTTTCTTATCTTCTATACATATGTGCGTGTGCTCAATAACATATTAAGAGTATTTTTTTTCTTCTTTAAATCACATTAAATTGTATTAGATCACTGTGTCTCAATAGACAATAAAATTTGCTTCTGAAGCATGTAAACCATCATTCTTGTCATTTGGTGGACGTAGAAATTTCTTTTATTGAAAGATTCATGAGTTTCGTATTTTTCATTTTTTTAAAGAATTCCCTGGCTGCCATATTATACAAGATAATGGAAAATGATTTGCTATGCAAACTGCAAATTTATGAGACAAAACTGTGTATCTGCAAATCAACAGTCAATTAATGTGTTTATTTTTTTTGGGTGTGGGCCAATACTAGTATTGTTATTCCATGGGAGAAAGTGGAATTTATTTATCAAAAATAGTGAAAGGCTTTCATTTCATACATAATGATAAAGATTAATGTTTTGCCAGAAAGTAGATCACGCTTTTATTATTATTATTATTATTTTATGAATTGTCCCATATGAAGAGAGGTCTCGTCAAATCCATAATAAACACAAGCGAGTCAAAAATTGTTGGATTTTCAGTCACGACAGATTTGCTGACACGCAATTTAAGAAATTTCATAAATTAAGAATTTAAAGAGATTAATTTATTTAATACAATTCCTATTTTCCTTTTAATTTTTTTGTAAGAAAAAGAAAAAGAGCCACCAATATTATAGTAACCCTCCATAAACACAATTTTAAACATCTACACTAAAGGGCTGTAGTAATTACCTTTGATCTCATCTGTTTAATTGCTAAAATGCACTTGAAACTTTATAGTATTCTTTCTTCTTTATTTTTTTAATTTTCATATATTATATGTTCTTTCTCAATCTTTTTTTCTTTCATTTTCGTCTTAAAATTTTCTTTCTTTCTTACTTTATTAAATATATTATTAATTCATTTATATAATTTTACGCACACACATTGATTTCGCTTTTTTGCTTGTCGTTTGTCACAATGAAATGTCATATTTGACCTACAAAATTGGGATGATATCTGAAATGGAAAGGTGTAAGTACTAAATCTTCATAATCAATTTATAGATTTACAATTAAAAGTGAAATAAAATTTAAATCAATTCAGTTAAGTGACCATTTTAGAAGAAAGCGAAATCCATTTCACTTGTAAAGAGGAAAGGAATCGAAATGGGGAAAAGAATCTACCATTTCAGAATTTAAAACCACAACTTTACCGTCGAGTATGCTTGCAACAATAATTCCTTTCTCCTTTGCAATGCTTTCTTGAATCTCGTTGCCATCATTGATTGATAGATATCACCTTTTTGATTTTTTGGCGCGTGTCAAAGATAGAGTTGAATCCTCCGAAATTGTTTAAACAAACGTGTTATATAAACCAGTTAAAGAGGGGAAAGGATCATGTGACCTATGCTCAGGCTCTCTCCGGGTGTGATAAAAACCCATAAAAGGCCTGCCTTCGCGACCATTGTAATCACCAGATGCCCGAGAAAGTTTTCGTCTTTTTACTGTTTATCGCCTAGTTTACAACTGTTTTCGTCAATTTGCGTGGTGTCCTGCATAGTGGGCGTCTTTGTGCTGTGACGCTACAATGGCTTCAAGTAAACCGAGATTCATCAAGTGTGTGACTGTGGGTGATGGGGCTGTTGGCAAAACTTGTTTGCTTATGTGCTATACCAGTAACAACTTCCCAACTGTCAGTAATCTTATTCTTCCTCATCTTTTTTCTTTAATTTTATAACTTGAGGGGGCAAGCGAGTGTATTCTTGTTTCTTTGGAAGATCCACTAGGTTCTGACTTTTTACATACATACATACATACATATACACACACACACACACACACACACATATATATATATATTATTGTTCAAATCGTTGGTGGAAATGAATGCAGCCTGATCATGGGTTCATGTTTTCCTATTATGTTAATGTCTGTTTAGGCTTCTGGGTTTGCAGCTTTTCTCTATTTCTGTTTGCCTGTTCTCTTTTTTGGCTGAAAAAAGTGTTTCTGCTTCACATGTTTCTTGCATTTTGGTATCTTTCTTGAACTTTGTGATTCGGGTTTATTTCTCATTCGCAGATTTGTCTTGTAATTATATTCTTGACCTTTAAAACTTTTAGGCATCTCTTAATATTTTTATTGTTTTCGTTTGGAATTCAGGACTACATACCAACAGTGTTTGATAACTTCAGTGCAAATGTGGTGGTTGAAGGAACTACAGTCAATTTAGGCCTTTGGGACACAGCTGGTAAGTCTGTGCAGCTATTAAAATTCCATCACTTTTTATTGTCAGGCGATAATGCATAAACTGTGTTTATTGGCTGTCAAGAAAAAAAAATATTTTTTTTCCAGTGTAGAACTAAGCATGTAGTTTTATGTTTTCTGATGTATAAATAGGTCAAGAAGATTATAATAGACTAAGGCCCTTGAGCTACAGAGGAGCTGACGTTTTTGTCTTGGCATTTTCATTAGTTAGTCGTGCTAGCTATGAGAATGTAGTTAAAAAGGTAAACTTTATGGCAGTGCTTCTCTTATAGTTCTTTTAGTAGTTGATTACACCTTTTTAGCAAACATCACACCACAAGTAATGATTTTTAATGGTGTCTTTTGAACAGTGGATACCTGAACTTCAGCACTTTTCTCCTGGAACTCCAGTTGTACTAGTTGGCACCAAATTGGGTATGTTGCATTCTCAAATCGGTTACCTGTTCCACTGTGTATTTTTACATGTCTTGTTTTTGTCTCGTAACACAAGGATACATGACCGCAATTTGCCACACTGTATTCGTCTTATAGTAACTAGAGATGATTGATTTCATACTTGGAGGATATGAAGGGGTGACTTTTAATGAAACACATGGATTTCAAAATACATCATACACTCTCTTGGCGGGTAAAATATGTAAAACTGGTTCTTACCAAATCATGGGGTGTTCTAGTTATGTTGCTCCCGATCTGTTGAAAATTGTTCTTCCTCCAAAATTTCCCCGAAGGAAGACTGGACTTATGTTCTGTTGGATGCTTGCGTATTTTTTAACTATTCCATGAAGACATATTATTATGTAAACCACAGAGGAAGTAGCTACATTGTCATAATGTCAGCAAGTGGCACCTTTGACCGTCTCATGTCCTTTTCCTGATTTTCTTTATTTGGTTGGGCGCTCATGTGTGTTGGGGTTTGTGGAGGGGAGTGTTGGCTTAATTGTGACCTAGGTTGGTGCACAATGCAATTAGTTCCCGCATTCTGTACATATACAGCATCAAATTCCACAGAATTTTGTGCCATTTATGCAAATTGTCCTTAGGTAGGCATAAATAGGCTACTAATTTTCATTCAATTTTTCTTTCTGAAGTTTGAAGCTAGATTTGCATGTAATATACTTTACCGGATAATGCAACTCTAATTATAAATTTACATTCAAATAAAATAACTGGAAGAGTTTTCCTCCTAATAAATGTTCTTGCTGTCAGCCTCAGAGCTACTGTTATGTGGTACCAAATGTTTTCTCATAAACATGCTTTCTAAATCTCTGGTGCATCTGTGGTACTGTATGCATCTCAGTTCTGCACTAGTTGTGCCGCTGCTAATATTTGTGTAAGTGTAACAAAGTCCACAAATCATTTCTTGATTTATAGGTGGTGATCTAATCATGGACTGTATAATTATTGTCTTCCTTTTTTCTCCATTTGTTTTTTTTGTCCATCGCATTCGCTATTTAGAGTGGTAGTAAATGGTTGGCTCCTCTAGATTCTTCTTTTTTCTTAGCAACAAGAATTGTAAAATCAACGTCTTGTCTGGATGAAAAATAAAGAAATTCTGGAGAAATGTACCTCTGTGGAGAATTTTTTTTAACTGGTACACTCTTCAACATCATTTTGTTCTTTTAGCATTATGTTCTGAGTTTGGTTTGTTATCCAGTGAATAAATCACTGGGTGAATACTTTTCCTGGTATGCTTTTCTGAAGGTCTCTAGATTTGATTATGCACTGAGCATATATAACATTAATTAAGACGACTTTTCTTACTCAATTTGTTAACAATTCAAAATTGTTTTAAAATATAGATGCCATTTCTGAAAGCCATAAAATGAAAATATTGCAAGATATTGGAATCAAAATGTGCCTCATATATTTTACGGGCTTACAATGGAAGGATCTAACTAAAGAACATCCAATATATTGATAACACTGTTTCAAGATACCAGTGACAATTAAAAATAGACCTGGCTATTTTGCCTTGTTTCTTAGCAGAGTGTAAAGTTTCATCAACATTTGTAGTTATGTGATTTGATTGTTGTTCCATGTAGTGTTTCTGAACTCTGTTCTCGTATTCATTCTCTTCCTTCGCGAGTGTTTGTGTGAGCTATATAACTCAGGTAGTGAGTGTTTCTGCACAATTGACAGACCTTCGCGAGAATAAGCACTATTTGTCTGATCATCCTGGATTAGATCCTGTTACCACAGCTCAGGTGTGTGTTCTGATCATCTTCGGTTGCTTACTCCCTGTTTCTGTTTACATCTTCAAATTAATGATAGCCTATCCATAATTAGGGGGAGGAGCTCCGCAAACAAATTAGTGCTTCTTTCTACATTGAATGCAGCTCTAAAACTCAACAGGTATTAATTAAGTTGATTTTTCAGACAGTTACTATTCAATTTCCATGCCATTAAATTCACGAAATGGTTTCACTTTGAAAGCTAACCAGTTATAGTAACAAAATATCCTACAGAAAAATGTATCTGCTGACAAATGTATTATGTTCACTTTCTGTTGATGATAGTTTTCTGTGTGGTCTGTAGCAGTTTGAATTAAAAGAGTCTAGCCAAACAACAAATAGACATGTTACCTTACCACATACCTTAATAAGCAATATATTCTGTAAAGATGAGCTAATCTTTCTTAGAATAGTCATTGTAGGGTGGAAGATGAAGCAGTTGATTTTTAAATAGTTAAATTACAGGTTCCCGTGTGCTTGGGCAAATATCCCCAGCTTGAATATTACCACTTGTTTGTGGTAGTTGCACCATACTGAGTTTTACAAGATAGAGATTTGGCCTTTTGTTTTTTGAGTTACTGATTAACACTGCTCTGACTTCTTTCTTTAAATGCAATATGAAGAATGTAAAATCAGTTTTTGATGCTGCTATCAAGGCTGTTATCAAACCATCGCAAAAGCCAAGGGAGAAAAAAAGGCCACGTAAAGGATGGCTTGTGTGAGTAAATCTATTCTTATGCTTGTCAACTAGCTTCTCAGCAAAATGACATTGTTTGCATTGTCTCATCATATGCTGCTTGAGATAATCTGAATGCTTATTCTTAATAGATTTTACCTAATCTGGATGAGAAAAGCAAGCTAATATTCGCTATTACCCTATTCATATCATGGTCTCTATTATTTTCTTTTTCATCAAGGAATCAGAAAGATCAAGAATAAACTTCCCCTATCTTCACTTAAGGAATTTGGACAACTATGGCAGAAAGTGGTCTTCTTTTTTATTGTTTGCCTGTGTTAGTCACACCAAATATTTGAAAGATGAAAATATATAAGAATGGGATTTCTACATTGCCGGATAAACTCTAGATAGTCATACTGGAGAGTTGCAATCCAATCGTATCCCATCTTATTCTTGCCTTCAACTGATGGGAATTGTAACATGTTCATTGATGCCACCTCTTTCATTTTCTAATTTTTGTAGGTGCCCAATGCAATATCCCATTTTATCCATTCCCTTTCCCTTTTAGTTGTGTTGGAATTCATTTGAATACATTATCTTATGGTATTTTCTTTCTTCTTTAAATGTTGAACACTTCAGATACTGGAGATTTTAGATGAGTAGATCTGCTTTATAGGTCACATACCTGAACTGCGTACTAGAATTAAATATTGAAATTTATCTAATTTTATTTAATAGTTCTAATTTGGAGTTTTTGCAAAAGGTATTCTCCCCATTAAATGCATTGCCATTCCTCTGTTCACATCTAAAATTTAAAAATATTCATTTCAACACTCTCAGTTATGGACTTGTTCACTTTCAAAGATAGAATTAAAGCTTATTTGGATTATTTTGAAGGATTATTTAATCATATTTGATATATGGGATTGGTTATTCTCTATTTTAGTTATTTTATACGAGCTTGACATCGATTAAGGGCTTTTATCCATCATAAAAAACATGTGATTAGGCTTGATAAAATAGTTTATCCAACTTAATGATTCAAAGTGAACATGGCCTATGTGTTCTAGAATTTGATTGTGAGCTAATAGATCCTTCTTTATTTCTGTTGGACTCCAACTGGTTCAATCTATTTTATTGTCGGTCAAGTGCTATTATTTTTGTAATTATTTCGGAGGTCATTTATCTGGAAGGGAATTGATTTTTGTAAATTCAGTGGTAAATTTGTTTCGAATAAGGTATGTTGTCCTAAGGATGACAGGTTTAGGGCTGTGGTTTACTACTGAGTGAGCCAAAGCTTCAATGACTCACAAATTTAGCATATTCTCTCAAATGACTTGAAGTCTATCTAGGACTAAATCAGTAAGTTCTGGTAGTAGTTTTTTGTCTCCTAAACCACCTGGTACTTTCTTGGGCTTGGATAAAATTTCTTAAGATTAGAAATGATGGCAGATTTGTTTCAAGCACTTTGTTTCTTGGGGGGCCAATTTTCGGTGCGATTACTGGCATCCAAATGGTCCTCTGGTCTTCACTCCAATTTTCTCCCATTGAATGCAAATTATGCTCATTTTCTTCTTACTCTCCTTGTTATCTTTCACTGGGTAAAGTTCTTTGGTCTGCTGGGATGATCAAACTTTTTCTGTACTAGAAACCTTTTGAGATCTACTGTGCTTGTCATTAGTTGGCGTCCATTGGTGTAGTTCCCCAGAGCTATTCAAGTACATGCCTTCGTTTTTTGGCCTTTTGTGCTTCTCAGGTTGTGTACTCATCGTAGATTGCTCAAGATAAATTCAATCTCTTCTCTCTTCTTGTTGTGGAGTTAACATCAAAGACCTTAATCATCTTTTTTCTTTTCATTTCACTTTCAATATTCAGAAGTCCTTGTTGCTTATGTGTGGCATTTAGTAGTCCCTAGGAATCCCTAATGGCTCGACACCTAATATCATATACGTAATGCGTTGAGTTCAGATCCTATGGGGAGGGTCAATGTGGTGTGGGTAGGTAAAGAGAAAGGGGGGGGGGGTGGGGGTGGAGAAGTGGGGTTTTTGATGGGATGGTATGTCATGGATTTAAACTGTGCAACAGATGGAATCTTTTGTTGGGAGACATCATCTCGCAAATTGATGGATTGGCTTCTCTTTACAGCACTAGTTTGTTGTTTGAATTGTGCTGGAGAGTCCAGCAGTTTATTTTGCGTTTACTTGTTTGTTTTGTTGGTTATGCGAACTTTAGTCTTTGTTGGGTAGTTAAGCCTCCCTACTTCCACCCCTCAAAAAAAGGAAAAAAAAAAAAAATCATATTCTCACTGTTTGCATCATAATGCAGGAATCTGTTTTGTGGAAGAGGAATTTTCTCTTTGGGGTGAAATCGAACTTGTTGAAGACCCTTGTTAGATTTGCTGACTGAGAGACCCAAGACTAATTCTATATAGAATATGCATGTAGGAAACTAGTCCTGGCCAGTTGTGATTTGCTTGTTCTTCATTTTGCTGTTAAGTGATCACCTTTACGATATTGTAGTTCTGTCCTTTTTGTGGTGACGTAATTAGAAACCATTTGCTAGTGCAGTTACTCATATGATTTTGAGTGAAAAGCTTCCTCCTTCCTATTTGCATATCTTGCACGAGCTTAATCCGTCTTCAAAACAACATAATTTAACCATCTACAGAAAGCCTAAATTTGTCATGACATGGACACACTGTGCTCCTACTAGACATGCCTCTAAAATCATTTTCCCAAATGTGACTGCGTTTCGTGCCTCGAACGTTTAAATTTCCCTTTAACGCGTTCTCAGTGAGTGGAAACACGTCTCCATTGAGGGTGGTGGTAAGGAAGAAAGCTGATGTACTCTTTACGTCACATTCTGGTGTCGATGTGAAATATAGTCGGTAAACGATAGCACACTTAATATGTTTTATTTGATGCAACTTGCAAGAGTAAGAATGCAAGTTCTTGAGAAGAAATAGCAGAATTCTTCACAAACAACAATCTTGATCAACTTTAACACTACAAGTGTGCACAGTATTTGGGAACCTTCCTGGTAACACAGGGAATCCAAGATCATGAACGGCATATCCTTGGGTTTGTTTAGATGCATATTTTGAAAACAGAAAATTTAACTAAGTGTGAAAGTAGAGCCGGTGCGTGTTAGATTGATGCATGAATGGGTATGATCATCGCCTGATGCCCCGTGTAGATGTCATTCTTGGTGACTTCAACGGCCAACCCCTGGCCCCGCATCCCCCCACCCTCTACGACCTCCACGATCACGTCAAAGACTTCCAAGTCCAAGAATGCACCCAGAATTTTCCAATCAAAAGGACTTCGGACATGCCACACACTAGATTTTCCCGAAGGGCGAAATCCGAGCTAAATCACGTGAGATAGTAGAAATTTGAGTGTTTGAGGGCAGCCACGCCTATGAAATCAATGCATTACATGAGAAATTAGGCATGATAGTCAAAACACTAATCTCATGGTCAACAGAAGCATATAGCAATCCACCCATGTACCAAGACTGAAATGAAACTGGGCACACCAGAGTGCTGTGGCAACTACAACCACTGCATCCATTTGACTAATAAGATACAGCACAAATGTTACTCAAACCAAGGGGCAGAACCAAATGTTTTGTGCACGAAACAGTGCTCATATCACTGAAGTTATTGCCAAAATGGGTGCATTATCGCATCGCCAGGAAGCAAATCACATCTTGCACACAGATACCTTTAGGTGAAAAAGAAGAGAGGGCAGGAAAATAAAATTATAATATAATGAAGGTGCTAACAACTAAACATGGATGACAAAGGATTAGCATTTTCAGTTAAAATCTACTTTAAAAAAATGTGTAGTTTAATGAAAAAAGTAAAGCAAAAATATGATGAAAGGCAAACTAAAGTTCAGAAGGGCTTGCATTCTCTCAGTTCTAAGATACAGCATCCTCAGAAGGATTAGTAACCAGGGACGCTGCAACAAACTATTATGCACATCAATCTTCGGTGACTAGGCACCAGAAGCTAAAGCTTTCTGCAGTAAAAATTATCTACAGGTGGGATAAGGATGTCCATCCTCCCAGAACAGTATACATGGAATGCACCATCATAAACTTAACATGCAGAAGAGGTGGGCACATATGATCAACTAGCAATCCACCCGTCTTCCGAAGAACAAAACAGCAGATGATGGTTGAAGAATCAGCTCCAATCACTAGGAAAAGCAAAGCCAATCAGCATGACCACAAATTCCGGCATAACAGCAGAACAAGAGATGCATGACACAGATAATAGACAATGTTTTCTGTGACGCATACTTTGGCACAAAACATCTCAGGAAGGAAAAAGAGGAAAGCAGAAGGGCAGGAACACCATGATAGAGGATTAAGAGTTTCCCAAACTACATCAAACAGCCTGTGATCACCTAAATCTCTTTTCATAATAACTCAGCAGATCAGCAGTTCTCACACTTATCCTCCTATTCCAATGTTCTATTATGCTTGTTAAGGAGTGTGGGTGAGGGCAACCCCTAAAGTTGGGCGTTCACACTTCATACCAGAGAAGCCTGTCAAAAGAGTCAACAATCTAGCATTCAAACTAATGAACAAGAAATAGCCATTATCCTTTACAGGTGCTTCCATGCATAGTCTCCTTCAAAAATTCAATTCAGCAGTGAGATTTCATATTTCCCCCTTATAAATTGAACAAGGAGCATTAGCAAAATGAAGAGAATAAAAAACAAGCAAGATTGCAATAGTTCCATCAACGTCAGCCATTCTTTATTGTGAATTGTATTTTAGGAGGAAAAAAACAAAAACACTTACAGGAAATCAGAGCCATGTATATTAAAGAAGTGACATTCCTACTGCCATGAAGACTGCTTAGATCTGAAGCTGTCATTCTCCCACCCTCCTTCAGGCTCCTTCCTCTTGACAATACCACTTGTAACTGAGTACATCCTAGCCTGCTCCTCTGCCAAGGCTTGTGAACTGGCAACAGAATGTTGACCTGATGACAGAGGAAACATCTCCTCCCTAACATCACTTTCCATGGGTCCAGGGCCTACATTCAGGTCCAGACCTTGTGTGCCCCACTTTCTGTTGTTCTCCATCCCATGATTGTTATTTTCTGAGAGGCTAACCATATATGGTCTCTGAAGCTGGGAAGCGAGTGAACCAACAGGTCCCAGCAACTGCGAATGCACTGGAGGTGCAAACAACCTTGGACCAGATGAGGAATCCACAAATGAGGTTGCCCCAACAGAAAAGGTGGATGATGGGAGAGGAAAAGTAGCGCTAAAAGGAAAGACAGGGCACGGGAAATGACCAGAGGGAAAAGGCACTGCAGGAGAAGAAGGCAATACTGAACCTCGATAAACATCGGGAGTGAATGCAGCAACTCCAGAAGGTCCAAATGTCCTCTGGGGTGCACTAGGTGGAAAAAATGGAATGTGTTGCTCCCCTCGATCGGGTAACATTGATGGAATTGCGATGGTCGAGTAAGTATTTCCAGGTGGAAACCAAGAGAAACTCCCCTGACCTGGACTATTCATTCTAAGTCCCACAGAAGATGGCTGAGGTGGCATAACACCCTTGGCACGCTGGTTGAATGAAACTGGCTCAGCACTAGCATCATCAACACCAGGCCCATCATTGAGATCAAAATCCCTCCGTACATCACCAGAAGGCAAACCACCATGAGCCTTAACATGCACAACAGAACCCTCTCCTTTATGGTTGCTGCTGGTGGAGCAGTTTCCAATGTCACTTGCTTCATCTACTCTATTCAAATCAAGATCCAGCCCACCAGAGCCACGAAGTGGCATAGAACCTGGAGCTTCATTAGGCAACATAGAACAATCACTTGCAAACTTAGCCGTAGAATCAACAGCCAAAGCAGAGTCTTGAGGAGCCGCTTCCTCAAGAACTCTTTCATCTGGTACATTCAAATCAATATCTAATGGAATGCGACTGTGTTTACTGGTAGATGCGTCGGTGCACAACATATTTGTTGAACCTAATGGTATTTCAAGAGCTTTTCTCGGCTCAGCAGGCCGAAATGCACTTGTAGCAGCAGAACCCTTCCATCCAAGTTCCCCTTTACTTCTCAATAAGTCCTCGGGAGGAACAAAGGGACCTTTTGCAGCAGCAGCAACAGTAATGGAAGCAGCATTGCCACTGGGGATAGAATTCACAGAAAAGGCTAGTGAGTTAATCACATGAACAGATGTTGCGCCAGACGACATTATATTGACTGGCTCCCCATATTTGCCTTCGTCAGCACTAACCCCTTCGTTTAAGTCAAACTTTATTTTTGCATCATCACCTGATGCTCTCGCAGCAGCTGCAGAAGTACCAGTGCAAGTGGAAGCAAGGTCATCCACCTCAACTGGTTGATCATTAGCAGACTTGGATCCTTTTAACTCATCCTTTTGCAGTTCTTCATGATCCACAGAACCAGGATGAACTATCTCAGGTACAGAAATATGCTCTAGAATTTCCTCGCTTTCTACATTGACCTCTTTACAATGATTCTTCATTTCATTGGAAGCAGAACCGAGGCCATCTGTGCTGTGGACTTCATCAGCTGCCCGTCCATCCACTTCCATATCAAGGTTCAGTGCATCAGCTTTCACCACGTAATTTTCAGAATCCTTTTCATTAAGTTCTCCAACTTCATCTAGGTTAGTAGCTTCTGAAACTGATTTGTGGCCATACGCAATTTGCTGCAGCTTTTCATTATCAGCTCTTTCCGCAAATTCAGATTTAACAATTGCGGAAGTAAGACCATTCTGTGAACTTCCCACATCCAGTCCTTCATTTGTACCACTTTCGTGTTCACCTTGAGATGATTGCTCTGATGCTACAGCTTCAACACCTGGCTTACCTTCATCTACAGTTGAAGGATCAGTACTGGTTCTTTCCTCTGTTACCGTGACTTCAATTCCACCAGATTTACAGTTTTCAACACCATCAGTACCAACATAACCAGAAGTACCCTTGTCCCCCTCGATTCTGTCATTTGATTCACCACCTCTTTCCTTCTCAACAGGTATGGTAAGTGTAGAAGAATTTATACCTACCTTTTCATTTGACTTCTCCCCAATCTCCCATTTAGTATCAGCTTTGTCTCTGACATCCATGCTGGAAGAGTCAAATTGTTTGTTGTCCTCTCCAGCAAGGATTTCATCAGAAGTATGGGATGGAGCACATTTTTTGTCACCAAAGAAATCAAGTGGTGTATGTTTCGGTAAATCCAATCCATCCTCAGACCTTGAACCACTGTCTGCCTGTTTCTTGTCATCACTTTCAGCATATTTATTACACTGGATTTGAACTCCTGCAACACTATTTTCAGGAACAGGCTTAGCTTTTGTCTCATCACCATAACAAACTTCCTGAACTCCTGGCATGCTTCTTTCAGTAGAATCAGCAGGTGAAGCCAAGTCAGATCTTGACATTTCTCCAGTAGCCACACTAGCAAGCAACTTCATTCCAACATCATCCTCAATGGACAATGATGTATTTGCCTCGGAATATTTAACACAGCTTTCAATTAGAGCATTCATGGAGCTGAAAGATGCATGCAACTTTCCAGACTTCATTTGATTGGTTGGGGGGCCTTCAATTAACCTCTGGGAGTCTTCAGTGGTCATACTTTGTCCTTCATCAGGATGAGTTGTGGGTGACGTGGCACCTTCGGCAGACCCAGCCAACGCATCCTTTGGGTCATCAGTTTGCCACAAATCTATATTTGTGTCTGAACCAACATTATATCGACATGTATCATTCTTGTCCTCTGAACTACCATCAAATTGCTCCTGTTTATCAGAAAGCACAGGAGAAGAAACTCGGCTATTCATATAAGTAGAATCTTCTAGAGATCCTCCAACAACTCCTCGAGCAGGACTGCGTACTCGGTTTGGTATCTTAACAATTAGCTTATGACTGCTCCCGTCAGCAATGGGCCCCTCAAGAACCTTTTCACTACTGAAAGAAGATTGAGATTTCTCTAGAGCAGTACTCTTGTGTGCTGAAGAACTTCTGCTAGAGCTGATTTCTTTCTGACTTCCAGTTACTGATGTCCCAGGAAAACCACTATTTTTTCGATTACGAGTACTACTGCCAGACATCTTATTAACAGACACCGGAACTGCAATGCCACTCTTCCCATCCTCCTTCCCTGGAAAAGACTGAGTATGATTATGAGACTGGTTAGAAGAACTACTCCTGTCCTCTCTAACGAGGGGAACGTCGGAACCTCCAATAGAATTTTTAGGCAAGCTCTCCTTACCAGATGAAGGTGATGATGCTGATTTCCCATGCCCTGGAGATGAAGTAGCGGACTTCATATTACTTTCCACATGTGAAGACCTTGTTGAAGTAGTTTTTGATGCAGAATTCTGTGTAACTGAGCTTTTCATGGCAACATCAGAGCCACCTGGAGTTCTGTTCCCAATGTGAGAAGCATCTGGAAGGCGTGACTTTGAAGGCCACGCAGATACTCCTTGTGTTGATGCAGTCTTTGCATCTATACTAATCATTTCCGCTTCAACTCGTTTTTTCCAAGTGTCCACTAAGCTTCTTGCCTTTCTTTGTATTTCTAAGTTCTTATGCGACCTTAAATGATTCACAGATTTGCCAATGTTGCACATTTGAAGAGCATTGAGATTAACTGGAAGTTTGTCCAGTGCACGAAGCAATACCAAAAGAAATTCCTCCACAGATTTATCAGACTCCTTCAAACCATTACCATCTCCAATCTTCCCTTTATGGATATCCTGTAGCCACTCATCTAATACAGGCAAACCCCTGAGCTGCACAAAACGATTTAAGCAATCAACATTATCAGTAGCAGCTATTACATTAGCAAGCATGGAGCGACTAACCAAATCCAACTTCTTCTCTATTCTATCTGGTTGCATCAATTGGACAAGTTTCTCAACCCCTTCCAAATCCATGACTCCACCTTTCTCGGTTATTCGTGCAATCTCCGATTTCAAATGATTATCAGTCTTATATTGGAAAGAATCACAATCATCACTCCTCATGCTACGCTCCCGTTTGACAGGATCAACACCATGATCTCCTCTTTCCCTTTTCTTTCCCTTGACTTGAGTGTGTAAAGAAGTCCCACTATTTTGACCATTATCTGAAGCAGGTTTCAATTGCGAGGTTGAAATTGGACCATTAATTTGCTTTGGAGAACGACCACCAGACTGTATTGTTGCATGCATTTCTACCCTTGTTTTACGTAGAAGCTGATCTACTTCTTCTTGTCGCTCCTGTAAGATTATTAAATGATGTGAGCATCAAAAAGGGTAACCATTATTAAAAAATATATATATATTCCAACAAAATGAACGGCTTAAAACTTGCCCTCCTCACCCCCAACTTTTAACCACAGCCCCTCCCCAATCCATCCATCCATTCTGATGGAAAGACAAAAGAATTTTTTAATAGAGAATCATTTTTTTCCAGAGAATAGCAACTAACATTAATGTAATCTTGGTCTGTCAGCCACCATAAACACTTGTTTGCGATGTCATAGACACGTCGACAAACAAAAGAGGACGTCCCAGCAGGAAGCCCTACACCCTTTGGAAGAAATGCAACTTTACAAGGATGAAGTAGAGATGCAGCAGGAATTTTGTCCTTGTGAAAGGAATAGAATATCTCGTTTGGTGCACCTTCCACAACAATGCCTTTACCAAGCTTTATTTCAGCAGGCCGATAAAGCCAATTCACACCTAGCTGCAAATTCTTGTCCTTGTTTGATGCAAACCAACGAATTAGACCAATGAACGGTGGGGAATCCTGAGGTGGTTTGAAAAGTGCACAATCGCCAACACTAATCTTACGACCGTCCTGCAAGAAGAGGAAAACAATTAATTCTCCATGAAATATGTGCATGAAAGTGAAAAGACGATACAAAAGGCCAGGCAGAGACTGGATAAGCGGCATCTCCAAAAAAAAAACCATCACTGCAACAGGAAGAGAGATTGCAAATGTGAAGTCCATACAGATTATTAATTGCTTACCAATTATTTTCAAACCTATTGTCATTGTAGTATGAATTCCACCAAAAGAAAATAGCAAAATGACAGCAGAAGTATGGGAATTTGCTGAATCTGCACACACAAACACATATGCAGAGGGAGGGGGCGGGGGCGCAATAGACCTAAAATGGTGTCTGGAGAACTGGGCACAGGTCAAAAAGGAAATGGAGTATTTACATTCTTTCTAGCAAATGAAATTCCATTTTTACCATAAATGCAGTTGTTTTGCTTTGGAGAATTACATTATAACCCTGCCATTACTGCCCATAAAGAAATATTGTCCTTGTTATTTCGGATTTATGCAATCATTAAACCATGTATTACATTTCATAAATAAAAAAAAATGGCAAAGTTGATTAAAAAGATACTCCAGTGACAAAAGATAAATATAGCATGCATTGGAATGAGATTGAATATATATATATGTGTGTGTGTGTGTGTGTGTGTGTGCATAGCTGTAGATATTATTGTCTTAGCCATCACCAAAGGGGGAAAAACGTAACCAAAGTTTTGTTGACAGCAAATTTTTTTCACATTCTGCATATTTTCATCTATATTGTCCCTTCACATGAAAAATAACTGCAAACAACACAGGCACACATCATTATGTAATTATTGTAATTTCCAAAACACAGTGACCCCATGCTAGCTTTCAAGAACTTTAGGCAATGATTCTAATACAGCAGACAAAATACACATTTTTTTTCGCATGCAAGTACTTAATAAAAAGTATCAATGTAAATACTTATATAAAACTCCAATAACTATGTCAACGAAAAATGACTATCAGAGGTTCTCAGCGGCCGAAAAAACATTCCTCAGAACACCAGCAACCTTTTGTGCCTAGTGCACATCAGATGTTGCCTCATACTAATATTTTAGTGCTGCAATTTTCATTTTTGGTGAAATATCAAACTAATTACACAGATTGCAAATGGGAGATGCATTTTAATATGATTTCTAAATTGGACAAATGTACCTCCTCTTTGTAGAAATGGTGTGGAGAGTACCCAGAAGGAAAACAATCTTATTGTGCAATTTTTCACTCAGCCTAATTGAATAACAATAACAGTCAAGTGGCAATTTAGAAGCATGCAGCACCTCCTACATGTGAATGTATTTAACATTTCGTTAACGTAAAACGAACTATGTCCATAAATGTTATTACACAGACACGTGGGAAAACAAATGAAGAAAAGAATTAGAGTCGTGTGCATCTATTCTTATTCAATAAGCACAAATACATTTTGACTTCCAGTTCCTGCAACAAAGCAAATCTAAACTCTGCCTTCTTTTTCCCATAAACTGTGATCTGGCAACATAAAGCAACTCATTCCATAACAATATAATCACATTCTTGCTCAGGTACAGCACTGGAATGGAGGGTACAAAAATTTACTCATTGACATGATAGTCAGTCAAACGTAAGATGACTAAATGATCTAGCTGAATGGATTTTTTTAGTCTGCAGACAACAAACCCACAATCCTGTTGGAGACTAGGCACTTCAGCCATTTCAAACTTACAGATACACATTCTACAATGGCAATAACATCATTGAGAAACTTCCAAACGACAACCAAAAGCCTCCAAGCAAATGATTGCCCATCACGAAGTTGCAGATATCTCAGCAAACCATTTTTACATTCTACCCAACATATCAGCATCGTCACCGTAGTTCAACAGTAAAGGCAATTCAACCTCGCAAATGGAAATAAACTGAGCCTACGACATCAACACACCAAAAAGGCCATAAATCTTAGTAAGAAAGAAATAAAAAACCCACCAAGTCAATACCTTGAAGAACGAATCACTTTTAGTTGTTGCGGAAGATGCAAGAGAAGAATGTTGATCGCCCTGGACAGCTACGGGATTCTTGACGGTATTCTTGGTAGTCGCCAACAGAAGGGCTGACCGCATGTGCTGACTACCAGTCCTCCTTAAACTCCTACCGCTCTCGCCTTCCAGCTGACCCCTCCCATGCATAATAAAAATTGCCTTTTTTGCATTTTCCCAACTTGTCCCACCCACCAATTCTCAACTTCAAGCATAAAATCCTTCCGATTCGCCCTGAAGACTTCCACCCTTATCAAAATCCCTCAAATCCTCCCCAAGAGCTTTAATATCATTTCCCCCACTTACACTGCCAATTACCACAACTAGGAAAATCCCAAAAATCTTCAATTCACCGGAAACCCCCCGGAATTTCTCTGGTCACCACCGAATAAACCCTAGATCGCTCCAATTACACGGAAACCCTAACTTGCCCTCCTTCATCTCATTCTAGGGCTTGGATTCTCCGATCCAAAACCTATCAATTTCAAGTTCAAAACATTCAGATCGAAAGATTAAACAACATCAATTGAACAATCAACTAAGTCACAAGCACATATCTAATAACAAACATCACGCACAAAAATACAAACACACACCCACACGTGTGTGAATGCAAATACTCGCGTGCGCCTGTATACAAATCTATATATATATATATAGATACAAATAGAGAGAGAGAGAGAGAGAGAGAGATAACGGACAGAGAAAACGAAGGAGAGACCTGCGGAATTTTTTCGATTCAGAGATAGAGAGAACAGCGCGAGATATCAGAGAGAGAAAAAAACAGGGATGAATATAGAGACAGTCGTTGTATGTATAGGTAAGAGGGCAGAAAGCAAAAGAAACGAAACGATGTCGTGGGGGGGCTAGTCAGACGGTCGGGTGTTGTACGTCGGGGTACTTCGATTACAGCGAGTGGGAAGGCGGGCAGATCGGGCAGAGCGGGCATGCGGTGGGGCAGCAATGATAATCTCACCCCATGAGGCACGGGATCGCAGAATGTGACTGCACTGAAAAGGGCATTGAGTTGACTGTGGGCATCTTTCCAAATCCGGGCACTTCTTGAGAGGCGTCGTTGTCATCAATGGGGAAGGGGGCTGATAGGGTCGGCCCACTGGATCCATGCTCCCAGCGGCAGTTTCGGAATTGCGGGTGGGACATAATTCATGAGGTGACAGAATGGAGCGTCTGACGTGGCATTAAGGTTGTCTCCCCTCAACACTGCGGCGAAGCTCTGGCCCTATGCCCTACGGTTCTCTCTGGGAACAACACTTTAAGCACGTGAGGTGCTTTAAAAAAGTTGGCAGGAAATTATGGTTTTGTTTGTTCCATTTACTTGGCTTCAAGTCATCACTCAATTACCCGTACGTATATTTTCATATTTTTACGTGCTTTTTTAAATATTTTTTATTTAAAATTTATGTAAAAAATAAAAAAAATAAAAAGTATAATAATCAAAAATATTTTTTAATACTACAAAATTTAAAAACAAACATAGCCAAAAAGAAAGAAGAGAGGCATAGACAGTTCACAGTACCATAGAACACAATAAAGTAAAATGCTAGAATATTTTATGGGCCTAGCTACACAACAACTTAACTTGGAGAAATCAAGATTGGAGGCCTTTGTTAGAATTGGGCTCAAGTTTCAAATTTATTTCACTCCTTGGCTAGGGATAGTGATGGCAATGGGAGGACGGACAAGGCAAGGAAAGGAAGAAATACATCCTCCTTTGTCGTTTTGTGATGAAAATTTTATGCTTTTATAACAAAATTATCATCTATAATGCCTACATTTACCCACAATCAATCCTTTTTATAGGGTACTCTCTTTTTTAAATTTATTGGAACTATCAAATTACTAATTTAGCTGATTGTTTTTTAAATTAATCAAATATTATAACTAATTATTTGCACGACTAGTTGTCAGTTTGTAATTTATTTTAGTCATATAATAGTTTTTGCTAAATTGTAATTTATTTTTATTAATTAATATATATTTATATGTATGATATATAAACGCACATAATCTATACTTATTTAAGAATGGAGGAGGGCCTATCTGGTCTTTTATTTAAATTTGTAAAATACTTCTCAAATCATAATCACTGCTTTGACATATCCACTATTAATTTTATAATTGCTACAACAATAGCTTTCCCAACAAGGCAATTATATTGTATAGAAGGCCAACGCCACACATATAGACCCGCAGCTTCTTTGCTCAAACTCATTTAATTATTTAATTCTTCCTGATCTTAATTTTTAAAAATATTTATTTTATATTTCTCTTATTATTGTATTGTACATGGAGGTGTACACAGTTCGATAAACTGATCAAACAAAACTATAGTGAAATTTCAGTATATATGGAACGCTGAATTAAAATTTTGATTTGGCGTTTGATACGATAGTTTTTAAAATTTCAATTTTTGGTTCGATTTTGGTGTTTAAGTTTGTTATATCGTACCAAATTGAATACTAAATTTTTATTTTTATTTTTTCCATTAATAATATAATTTTTTATTTAGTTTATTATTTTTTGGTACTATGATTTACATTTTTATTAATATTTTAAATTTTAATTTTTAACTTTTTCTATTAATTTTGTCATTTTTTATTTTTAGTCCTCCTTTTTACTTTATTTTTTATTTTTTTATTTTTTAAGGAAAATTTGATAATCGAACTATCGAACTGAACCAATATAATTAATTTCAATACAAAACCGAATCAAACCAAAAAATTCAATATGGTATTTGATATGCCTAATATGCCTAATTGATATGCCGAAATTTTAGTATACCAAATTTTTGATGTTCGATTTCATCGAATGAATACCCCTAATTGCACATACATCCTTTACCATGTATATCTTTCTGGTGCAGGATATATATAAGTTTAACCATGGCTTTCCCTGTCGGAAATGAAGAAACATGGTTCAAATTTCACCTCAAGCGAAGAAGGAAATAGGTTGGACGGAGTGCATTTACAACTTGTAACTTGTTCTGCCGTGATTGCACTGCAATAAGCAGCATTCTTCAGATTACTATGAAATAGTAATGAAAGAAAAACATTCTAATGAAATCACGAAAAACAGAAAGAAAAAGAAGAACTCTTGGCTCATTGGTCCATCACTATATTTTAGAGGTCTAAAACTTCATTATTTTTATTACCATTGTGTTCTCCTTATCAAGCTCAATTGCAGTTAATTATGACAGTCGCCATCCTCAAAGATCCACTTTACCCTTTATATTGAAGACTAACTTAAGTACTGTACCATGCCAAGGTGCTGTAAAGCCCAGTTAAGAGGAATTTATCCATCTTAAAGGGATAACGGTCCTTGTATTGAAATTCAAAGTAAAACTCTCTGCAAGGATTGAATTGATTGTATGCTAATGCAGAAGTAGCGGCTGCACAAAGTGAAGTGATCGATGGTTTTACACATCATGCATATAAATAAAGAATTTATTCATCCTTTTCAACCACATAAAATTGTTTGAATTGCTGACAAAAAGGACAGTGCAACGCCGCCTCTGCTACATTCCCAGAAGTATGGCATGATTCAACATTCACTCCCAAAAGTATAGAACCAGAAGTGCTAGAGGCTACAAGGACAGGTTAACAAGAAGAAATGCAGAAAAATAGAAAGAAGAGTTACAGCAGCAGCCAATCGAGAACCTAACAGCGAAGCGAAGATGGAAGTTAGAAATCATAAAGCATTGACCATCCTTTTCATCTCCACAGACCTCCTAGGATCAGGTTCTTCAATAGCTCTTTCAGTGAGCACGTGTTTGATCCGACACATTGACTTCCGCACCTATTCACCCATAATCAAGTATAAGTGAGAGAAGAATCATTGTAATGAATAAACTGGGGGTAATTATCACAGTTCAAGGGAACGAAGCAATGAAACTGAAAGATGGAAAGATCTTGTTGGCACAAATTTTATGATGTTTCAAAACAAATTTAACGAAGAAAATTGGGGATCTTCGAGATGCTTTTCGCAATGCAACAGAATGTGAAGTGAAAAATTAACATGATAGGCCCGAGCTTGTTATTTTACACAGCAGAACTTTAACAAAATGACACATGGAACCACTGAAAAGAAAGAATAGATTCAACAGTTAAATGGTAATTTTCTTTCGGAACAACTGATGCAATACTTGAAGCAGTTAAAGCTCACATGACTGAACCTGGAATTATCATTATGGAAAAAGGGCCGTACATTATTCACAGAAGCATATGATTTGCCCATTCTTTGAGAGCTGACTTCTCTAGTTACACTTTCAGCCCTCAATATATAGGCAGACAAAACATTTGTCACAATTAATAATTCCTCAACTTACAAGCATAAAGGGAAAACTGATTTGGAGAATTTTGTGAACAAGGCAGCTTCAGATGTGAAAGCTCTGGATAAAACATTCAATGCAAGCTGACTTCTCTAGTTAAGTTCATAGCCCTCAATACATATAGGCAGATAAAACATTTGTCGCAATTAATAAGTCCTCAACTTACAAGCATAAAGGGAAAACTGATTCAGAAAATTTTTTGTGAACAAGGCAACTTCAATGTGAAAGCTCTTGCACAATCAAGGTATTATATCAAAGATGTGATATTTGGATTATCCCTACCCTCATCAAATAGTCCCTTAAAGAATTGCAAGGAATGGAACCATCATGAATATGTCGGATAGAGACTGAAGCTTCATTTATCTACTTCAATTTTCTTTCAAGTGTGTGCACGGTCCAGTATGGGGAATGGGGATGTAGAGGAGGGGATCTTTCGGATAAGATACTGTACGAGTTAATCACATTCCATGGCTACCAGGAACATGCAAAAACTATGCATAGGCAATCATATTTGATCAAGAAGGGTCATGGATGAAATTTTCTTTTCTTTGTCATCTAGCATTAGTAACAATCGACACAGATAATCAGACCAGAGTAACAAAGCCGCACCTTTGGAATACGCTCTGGATTAGGAAAGCGTAGGTTTTGAGCATGCAGCATCTGACGCTGAGTCATCAGCATGTTCTTTTCCTTAAGGAGAACATACCATAGCTTGTGCAGATCATCCCAAGATTTGAGGCGCAGTTCAGAAGCCTTCCAACTCCTACCTGAATAAGAATCAAATCGTGCATCAACATTATGTTTTCTGTAAAAGACGGATCATAAGATAAACCCACTAAAAAGGCATTAATCTCTGCAAGGAGGATCCATCACATGCATCCAGATATAAACCACGTTCTTCAAGCAGCAGAACAACTAAACATTTTGAAGACATACAACTTATAACAATTAGCTGCATGTGTGGGATTAAATTTTATATCCTTTAAAGAAAGGAGTCATCAGATAGCTCCCTCACACCTTATGCACTGCAATCAAATTTTGATCAATATCTAGAAATGAGATATTACTGAACACAATCATCTCATTTAAGCCAAAGATCTGTATACCTACGCCGCAAACTCAACTAATAAGTTTTAAGTATAACCTGAACTTGTTTTTTTGACCCAACAGCTTAACGTAATCAAACCTGCCCTCTGAAAATCAACTTCTAAATTGTAGGCACTGAGATAATGAAGAAAAGAATGGATCCCACTAAAAATATATACAACCTTTATTGAACCAATAAGAGCAAAAATGACCTCATGAGTGAACAGAATATTTTTACCATAGACAACAGGCTTCTCATCTTCTAGGTTCCTTTCAGCCTCGAAGAACTCCTCAAGTGGATTATGCCGAGCCATAGAAGCAGCAGCAGCCGATGCCTCTGATTTGGCCGCGGCATACAGTGTCCTCCCGAATACCCTTGTCAGAAACATCACTTCGAAAGCTAAAAACTCCCTGCAGAAAACAAGAAAGAACAGGGAAAACAACATAAAGCCACCCCATAGCACAAACCTAAAATGAAATTAAAAATAAGACCATCATTCACAACAGAGCATAGTCCTCTGCAATGATACGAAGATTACTCTTTGTTAACGAAATTTCTTTCTTACAACAAAGATACGATGCGGGAGCGCTTCGGTTTCTTAAACCGGAAGGTAAAATTTGTTTAAACCCCACGAAAAACCCTTCGTTTCGATTCTCCTTGTACAGACCCTCTTATACACAATCGCACGTAAATTATACACAAATTAAATCACACGGACAAGAAGGAGAGAAGGCTCACCCGAAAAGTGCGGCCGATTAAAAGGCGCCGCCGCAGGAGCCAGAGCGGCGAAAGATTCTAATTTAGCAGCCAAACACCTTCAGTGTATTAGCCCTTGTTTTTTTTTTTTTTTCCAAAATTTGACGTCTCTTTTTTTAATATTTTTATTTTAAAATTATGTAAAAATAATAATAATAAAAAAATATATATATATATAATTTAAAAAATATAATAATTATAGTACATAATTTAAAAACAATCGTAGCATTAAAACTCTATTTGGTTTAGCAAGAGAAAAAAAATAAAAACTTAATAATAAAAATTCATGTCTCCTTCGGTTGAAATGATTTAGAAAACTATTAAAAGAGAATAAATAAAATCAATAAAAAATTGAAAAAAAATAAAGGTGATGAAATTTTTGGTGTAAAGAGAGATACATTAATTTTCTCTTATTTTTCTTACTTCTTTGTGAGGAAAATAATATTACAATTTCTTTCTAATTTTACCTTTATAAATTTCTTTAAAAATCAAGCAATTGAAAGGTTTTCTTTTAACATTTCTTTTATTTTCCTCTCCAATTTTCAAGAACCGAAGATATGTGAGGAAAATCAACTAGTTAATTTTAATTGAATTAAGTACACAAATGTTTGTTTTGTCATGTTACTATCTCAATAACAATTTTAGACACCAATGGCCATTGTGCATCTACTAAAGATTTGCTGGAACAAATATATGGGTTTTGCTTGGTTGCAGTTTTCACAATAAACACACACATCAACTCTTTACTATTTTAAATATTGTCATTTTTTTTGTTCATTTTTATACAATTTTGAAGAAATATTTAAGTGAAGACACACAAATTTAGTTTTTTTAAAAAATAATAATAAAACAAAACACTATGGGTGAGTGGTTTAAGCGTGGTTCTGGAATCTGTATATAATTAACTTAGAAAGAGTAGACATACAATTTGAGAACTACTGTCTTTACAAAAGTATCAAAAGTGTCAAAACGCTTAAAAAGGGTGAGTAATGAATAAGTTATCTAGGTCTCAACTTATTAAGACCAATTTTGTCTACCCACTTCATGCTGATAAGGAGAAGCTAAGGAAGGCCTTTCTTATTCATTTTATAAGCCCAAAGAAATGCATTTACAGTATAGCCCATCTTAGTTTGGGCCTAAAAGCCCTTAGGAGAACCTTTAAGCGCCTTTCTTTTATCCTCTCTTCGTCAACTATTTTAGGCCCAAGTTTTAAACCTAATTTATTCTTTTTTGGGCTTTCCAGCCCAACAATGTCGGCCCACGGGAATAATTTTTTGTTGAATTTTGAAAGAAATGGAAATAAACCTAATTTGGGCATGTGCAAATCAGAACTATAAACTTTGGTTGTTTTTAAATTTTGGCATGTGTCTTTTTAAGTGCTTTGTTTCGAAGATCGTGTAAAAATAAGATAGAGAAAGTGATAAAAAAAAGAAGAGTAATAATTGAGTGTGTGTTTTAAGGAGTACATAATTACAAAACAAACATAACCATAGTATTTTCTCTCTCTCCTTTAATTTTAATAATAAAATTATCTATTATAGTAATGAAAGTTGCGGGCAGTAAAAGGTGGAGTTGGGATCACAAAAAGAATTTGTCTGGGTATGCTTTGAGGAAAGTAAGAAAAAGGATGGGAAGATACATATCCTCCTTGAATTGTCTGATATAATGCAGATAGAAAGGGGAAGGGAATTTTGTGAGTTGGCCAGTTGGGAAGTTCAAAGTTTGAAAGGAATTCCCATTTTATTAATGTTTCCCTGTCTTTTTCATTCTACCTTTTCCTGTGTTTCAAAAGTAAACTCGATTAAGTGTGTGCTTTCCACTGTGGAAAATTTCATGCTACTTATCTTGATGTTGTTTAAATTAATTCCCATGCATTCATTTCAAGTTTAATGATATAAAATGAATTCTTGCTGAAGGACTTCATAGCTTCCAGTGCTTATAAGTCATCACAAATGTTGAACTAAGAGGGTGTTTGGCTGAGTTTATTTTTTATAGTTTATAAGATCATGTAATTTACAAGATATTTTTAGAACTTATAAGCTTATACATCTTAATTTAAAAATAAGCTAATAAAATGTTTGATTATAGCATCTTATAAGATTTCATTGAAAATTATAATTGCAATTTATTACAATTTTTAAGTAATAATAATGAAAATAAGTTAAATACTATTAACAAAATATAATTTAAGAATATTCATGTTCGTTTTAATCTATAAAATGAAGTACCTTATATGATGTATGAAAACAAGTTGAGAATAGTCAATTTATTTTTAAAGAGCTTATAAATTCCATACATTTTATTTCTCTTTTATAAAATAAATTACTTAACACTTGTGAGAAGTTTATAAACTCACTCAAATACTTACTAAAAAGGGAACATGAATTCTTGATAAGATGCAATCAAATTTAGGTGGATTTTCAATTTACAACCATAAACCACAAGTTGTAAGTAGTGACAATCTACAAAATGTATGCATGAAAATGTGAGAAGCTTTGAACCCAATTTATCGTAAAAATGACAAGAATCAAATAATGGGAGATTCATCATTTCTTATGCAGATTAGTGAAGTGTTTTAATTTGTTTAATCAAATTGGAATATCTATCTATCTATCTATCTATCTTTGCTACATATATCTCACAAAGAGATCACAAAAAGTTAGTAAGGGGCAAAAAATGTTAGCCCCGCTTTCCCACAAGGCAATGGAGAGATTCAATTGCTCAATCAAGGCTTCTACAATGGTGACAATCTGACTAAGCTCAATTAAGAAGTAAAGTCAATTGTGGAAAATTTCATGCTACTCAAATGTAATATAAATCAATTCTTTGAACTTTTTGTACTTAGCAATGTCTATGATTGGCATTTGTAAATCTTTCGTTGTAAAACCTTGTGTAACAAACTTAAACTTGGATTACCTTTACATAATGTTAAAAAACACTTCAATACAAACAAAATAAGAAAGTGAATATTAAAATTGTTTACATCTCAAATAAAACATTTTCTATTAAATTAGAATCAAAGGGTGGATTTTTAGCTAAGGGAGTGACACTTAATTCATATGAAGAATAAAGACAAAAGGATGATTTCAAAGAAAGAACACACTTATCAAAAAGGACACTCAAAGGCTCACCCAATTTGGCTCTCCACTATCACAATTCACAAAATATACACATTTTAATTATTAAATTTTTTAATTTTTTTAATTATTTTTATATAATTTTTTTAAAAAAATATACTTAAAAATACCGACCCTTTGTTTTGCTAGCCGAAGGTGTGCTATAAAGAATCAACAACCAAATCATTTCAACAGCAAGCTCGTCGTTGGTAAGTTAGTGCAGAAATCTAGGATTGCTAGGCTTTGAACACTTTTATCCTTATCTATCTTCTCTTGCAGGCCAGATGTTTATAAAGTCTTCTTAGTTCTTTTTAGACTAATTTCATCAACAAATTTCACCTTCTAATTTATTTAACGAGCCTTACGCATTTAGAAAATCAAGAGTCCTATCGTATCAAGTGATGTAATTGTACCATAATATAACTAACTAAAGAATATAACGAAACCAACTTACACCATCGTTACCAACCTTAAATGCCCTGAAACCTTTGGCCGGCCAAGGACTTGAAATCCAATTACATGTCTAGTGCCATCTGATGTGACAAATACACTCTATAGTTCAGATTTGTACACAAAGTTCAAATAAATAGCATTTCCCGCTATTGTCCAAATAAGTTGTTGGCAGAAGTAGGACACGCAAAACAACCACAATTTGAATAGGGATACAAGCATGCAAACCAGTTTCACCTTCCATATTTAGTTACCATAACTGCATAATTAGAAATACGACAGGAGTAACAGTCATAAGGTACCAACGTTTCAGTGCCAAGCAAACGGGCAATTTTCACCTGTTGGCATTAGTAACTATTGCCGTGTATTTATCATGCATGCATTTGTCAGTTTGGCGCCAGCACGCCTATCTATTGAACCAAAGTCACACACACAAAAAGCTATTTTATATTACTTCAATGGTACATAAACAGATTGAATGGTTTGTCATTAACTAATTTGTGCTCTCTGATATGTTTCTTGAGAACTGGGCATTGACTTAAAGGGGGAGGAAACTTGGAAGGTTTAGCGCTTTTTTTTTTTTTTTTGTCACTTTTCTTGGCTGTTTGGTTTCAAGAAAATTTTCCAGCGACTTTGATGCTAGCTGTAGCAGAATTCTGAGGGAGGATGAAATGAAAAGAATGTATCGGTGTCTTTTGTTTGCAATCCCTAAGTTCCAATCCCCACTCTCACTTTTGGGCCTTCCAAGATTCCCTTTTCAATGCAGCTACAATCTGATCATCAAAGGGTCAATCCAACATTTTAATTCAGAATAGTGTGATTACTGAAACATTAAATAAAGGAGGAGTCGCCCACTTTTCCTTCCGATAAAGATGACTAGCATAGCTATATGTATTATCACTGCACTTAACTATAATTTTCTATCGTCGTTGTCAGAAAAAGAAGAAGAGTTTGTCATCGTAACCACACCCTAGTAAGATTCGGATGGAGATTCCACCATGCAGAAGCTTTTCTCTTTTGAAGGGGGACATTTGAGCTTTCACCATATAAAATTAAAGCCAGGCAAAGTGCATTAATTCTC
This sequence comes from Avicennia marina, assembly GCA_019155195.1. Taxonomy (NCBI): domain Eukaryota; kingdom Viridiplantae; phylum Streptophyta; class Magnoliopsida; order Lamiales; family Acanthaceae; genus Avicennia; species Avicennia marina. The sequence goes on from CM032779.1 coordinate 1,475,266, forward strand.
GAGTTGGTTACAGCTGAGAACAGTAGTTTGATCGGTCATTACCTGTAATGATAATTTTAGCAACAATAAACAATGCTTTGGGATTGGTATTTGTCTACTCAAACTGGGCAAGGCAACAACATTAAACGAAGCATTAAGTCCTTTAGATTTTGCTTCAACCTTTTTCTTATTCCTTTGTCTTGACTTCTTTTTCAAGCCTTTTGTTAAAAAATATACCATTTCCATTACTGTCTCTCCGTAAAATTCTCTCCTTTTTCCTTTTTTTCATCCCACCCTCACGCCCCTTCCTTTTTCTGCTGAAACTTTTCTTGTGGGGTCTTTGATTTATTGAGTTTTAGTTCACTTCTTTATGGAAAGATTCTTCATTTCTCCACTGGGAATCTATTTTTTTGTTTTTTCTCATTTCATTTTATGGGTTTTCGTTTATATAGTTTTGGTTTCCTATTAGTGAAGACACTTCCTTAGAACACACATTCACACTACTACGCGTCTATTCTGCAACTGTTCTATTTACTTGGCTTCCCTCCTTTCTCTTTGTTTTGCGCAGTTGGCTTATTCATACTGTTAGAAGAAAAGGTGAGTGGAACTGATTTGTTGCATTCTTGAATTTGAGCTGTTGTTTTTTGGGATATCGTACTTGTCATAGAACATTTTTTTGAATCTTATTTTTCTGGGATTCTCACCCCCCCTCCCCAGACTAATGCTATCTTTATAGCGTTTTTTAGAATGGTTTCCGAAGCAAAGTTCGGATATTTGGATCTTTTGCATATTGCTTCACAAATCTTGCAGAGAAAAATTACTGAAAACTGTTTTTGATGGCCACCTTTTCTGCAGAGATTGAAGGGAAAAAGTTCAAGTAAGGATGGCAGCAAAGGTAGATGAACCACCGCCACATCCTCCTAAAGATCAGCTTCCCAATGTTTCCTACTGCATTACCAGCCCTCCTCCATGGCGTCAGTATCTATCTGTAACTTTACTGTTTAGCATATTCTAGTATTTCTCTTTACATTTAATTTTTAATGAATTTGTTAATGTTGCTTTATCGTTTAGTATATTCTGTTGCTTCTCTTTATTTTTAGCATCCAATGAATTTGTTTATGTTGCTTAATTCTTTCGTGTATTCTGGTCTTTGTGTTAAAATGTTTGTATATTGTCGTTACTTTTCTCTTGGCGTCAATTTGGAGGATATTATCCATTTATCAATATCATAATTGACATTTTATATCACATTTACCAAATGATAAAAAGCATATGATCGAATACATATTTCAAAGACCTCATTGGACCAATATTCTCATTTGCGGGACAGTGTACTTAAAAGTAATGCATTCTTCGTGATTAACATAACTGAAAAAATCTATTGCTCTTTGTGTTAATTAGCTTTTGATGCTAAGAATCTGTTCAATGTCCTCTTAATTTCTACAAATGCCCGCCTGGATGAAGAGATTGGTTAGACGAATTTTTTCAACGGTGTGTTTTGAACAGCTGAGGCAATCCTTCTCGGCTTTCAACATTATCTGGTGATGCTTGGCACAACAGTCATGATTCCCGCTATACTGGTTCCTCAGATGGGAGGAGGAAATGTGAGCCACTACAGGACACAAATTAATTCCAATATCTAAATCTATGTTGTATTAGATTTTGCATTCCTTTATCTATCCTTACGCCCACTTGCTTTTCGCCAGGAGGAGAAAGCAAGAGTTATTCAGACTCTGCTGTTTGTTGCTGGTCTAAACACCCTTTTACAGACATGGTTTGGAACCAGATTGCCTGTTGTTATCGGAGGTTCATACACCTTCATCGCGCCCACAATTTCAATCATCCTGTCGGGTAGATGGAGCGACCCGGATCCTATCTCGGTCTGTGCTCTCGATTCTATTGCTGTTACTGATTTTCTGAGAGCACATGAAACCTTGTAGTCGGTCTTTTTTTTTTTTTTTTGGTTGTTGTTCACAGATTACAAACATTAGGCATCTTGTCAGCCAATATCCACGCATTAATTTTCTGCTGCATGGCATATTAGTGTACAACCAATGTTTGAAAAGGAAAACGAAGTGATGGATGACATTATATCTTTGTATATGGCATTCCACACAGAGTGACACACAAAGATTGCATACAAAGCCATTGTTTGTTATTTTTCTGAAGTCTGATTCTAATATGTATCTTATTGTAAATTACCATGCAGAAGTTCAAGAAGATAATGCGGGCCACACAGGGCGCATTTATTATTGCCTCTACCATTCAAATAGTCATAGGTTTCAGTGGTCTTTGGCGTAGCGTTGCAAGGTTAATAATGATTAAATACGCGATACACGTGCCCCTCAACACAGACAAATACAATGCCTTTCATATGTTAATAGTCAATTTTGCTTGAAGTTTTTGACCTGTGCCGGTGTTTTGACTCTTACTGATCCATTGTGTTCAACAATGGCGCAGGTTTCTGAGTCCAATTTCTGTTGTTCCTTTGGTTGGTCTTACCGGTTTTGGGCTCTTTGAATCCGGTTTTCCGCGGGTATGTGCAACTGTTCTCTTTTAGCTCCCCTCTCAATGTTGGATATGTTCCCTCTGCTATTGGCCTCATGGCTTTATACAAATAGGCTTGTGTTTTAAGCTTCAACAAACCTTTGCACTTGATAGGTCGCCAAATGCATTGAAATTGGGTTGCCGCAGCTTGTCCTTTTGGTTTTCTTTTCTCAGGTACCAAAGAAGTTGCAACTTGACTTATGTAAACTGTTATAATTTATGTAGACTGATTCCAAATGATGTCTTTGTTGAGCAAATTCAACATGTCTTAGGCCTCCTTCCAATTCCTGTAACTGTCTGAGGTCATGCATTTGTTAAAACTAATACCTTGTTCACCGCAGTATCTGCCTCACCTGGTAAACCCTGGAAAGAATGTCTACGAACGCTTTTCAGTACTCATCACCGTGGCAATTGTGTGGATTTACGCTTATGTACTTACTGTGGGCGGGGCATACAATGGAAAGCCGTTAAAGACCCAAACAAGCTGCAGAACTGATCGTGCTGGACTTCTTGATGCTGCTCCGTGGTGAGTTGAAATTCCTGCTTAATCACAGCTATCATCTCCTTTAATGTTACACATGAGTTAGCAGACGCGGTGCAAATTGTACATGTTAGTTACCGGATGCAATGCAAGTCCTTTTGCATGGTCTGTTACTCTAAATGTGTTTAGTAGATTGAGTTACTGTAATTTTTGTTTGTTTTGGAAAATAATCAAGTGAAATGATCTTACACATGCAGGATACGGATCCCATACCCCTTTCAATGGGGGGCACCTTCATTTGATGCTGGTGAAGCTTTTGCAATGATGATGGCTGCTTTTGTTGCTCTTGTAGAGGTCTGTTTACCTCACTTAGTTGATAGCGACATTCTGAAGGCACATAACTATGCTTCTGGGAAGTTACAAAAGTTCAAGAATTAGTCACTAAGAAGGATAGGAATTCTTTTCCAGTTCAAGAAGATACCAGTTAGCATTCTACTGATTCTACAAGTTTATGGAGTGTACTCACCCTTATCTCTTTACATGCTTCTGCTGGTGATTGCAGTCGACTGGTGCCATGATTGGTGCTTCCAGACTTGCCAGTGCAACCCCCTTACCACCATCAATTCTCAGCCGCGGAGTAGGCTGGCAGGTAAATAGGGCATATACTGTCTTCAGGAACACCACTTGAGTTCAATTGACATCTGAGCCCCTTTTTATCCTAAGGTTTTGAAATGAGCTGTGAAAAGTTTAGAAAAGCATGTTTTGCAACTTGTTCTTTCCAAACAAATGTTTGTCTTAATGAGAGGTCAAAGAGAAAGTTACATAAGGCTTGCAAGGGATGTGTTCTCTTTTCCAATCACATGTTGCACGTCAGAGATTTCCAAGAAACAGATGGAGAATGTAACTGTTCTTAATTTTGACTCTAGGGTGTTGCAATCTTGTTTTCTGGGTTATTTGGAACTGCCAACGGATCATCCGTATCAGTGTAAGACACTAGAACTGATATCTGCATGATTATTACTCGTATTCAATTCAGGCATCACTTATGAAGAAGCCCTCTTCTTCTTGCCCATGCAGTGAGAATGTTGGCCTAACAGGACTGACACGAGTTGGCAGTCGAAGAGTGGTGCAGATATCTGCTGGATTCATGCTCTTCTTCTCTGTTCTTGGTAAGCTAATTTCCGCATCTTGAATTCTCGACACTAAATTGAGTTGTCTCTCTTATAAGTATCACTTTAATGACAACATACATGCCTTCACAGGGAAGTTTGGAGCAGTTTTTGCTTCAGTTCCAACTCCCATCATTGCTGCTTTGTACTGCGTCTTCTTTGGTTACGTCGGTGAGTACATAATGTTCCAAAAACTCTGCCGAGTTAACCCTTTTACGTCTGATTCATACAATGGCTTATTCTTCTCATCATAAACACAGGTGCTGGTGGTTTAGCTTTCCTTCAATTCTGCCAGCTCAACAGTTTTCGGAACAAATTCATATTAGCCTCTTCCATTTATCTGGGATTGTCAATACCCCAGTACTTCAATGAGTACACTGCCAATAAGGGACATGGTCCAGCCCACTTATCAGGTAGATGGGTATGTGCACAAACATGAACTGATCCTGAATCTCTTACAAGATTTTAGCCGAATTCTGTTGTTTCTTGACAACTGGCTGCTGTTTCGATTCTCTCTCCTGTGCTCTTTCTTGATTGCTTTTGATCTTTTTCTTGCCAGTTCAACGACATGGTCAACGTCCCCTTCTCATCTAAAGCTTTCGTGGCCGGCGTACTGGCGTATTTCTTCGACAACACCCTAGAGAAGAAGGATGGCCAGGTAAGGAAGGACAGGGGAAGGCAATGGTGGGATCGGTTCCGGGAGTTCAAGGGTGACTCAAGGAGTCAGGAATTCTATCGCCTTCCCTTAAATCTCAACAAATATTTCCCATCTGCGTAAAGGGATTCTACTCTCAATTCTTGATCATGAACTCTGCTAAGTTCAATGTGTGCCCGTGTGACTATACCGTTGTTATTTGTTTTGGGCATCTTGCTGCGAGGCAATAGAAATGCTAATGGCTGCAAGATGGCTTAAATTATTTGTTTAGCATCATCTCTTTCTGTTTGTTGTAATCTTTGATGGTTATGTAAATGTAGCAGCAATGAGGCAACTTTGCTGCTGCCCTCTTAATAAAGGCAGGTGGATGCTTCATAGAATCCTACGAATAAACAGTTGTTTTAGGGAATGGAGAAGTGAAATTCTGTTCTGGAAGAGTTCATTTGCTCAACTTAGGTGGACAGGTGCATCAAATACTTACTGCAGTTCAAATAAATGGATGGAAGAGTTTCAGGATACTGTTGAGGTAATACCACTGTTTTGAAGGAATGAATGTAATAATCCAAGGTGTCATTTCAAGACCAAAGCCCAAATATTGAAAGGGAAATCCCATTATTGGTTGCTTTGCTTTGGTGTTGGGGAGGAAGGCTTGGTTGGAATCTTAAATTATCAATAATAATGCAATGAATACAACATTGGGACCTACAAAATATATTTGCATTCAAGCAATTCGATGCATGAAAAGGAGTTCCATTCAGTCCACTCTTACGTGTATATAGACACACACACACACATGCGTGTAACAATTAATTTATATTAACAGGGGGTGGGGGGGGGGGGGGGAGTTAGAAACTTAAGGTTTGAATGAACATTTGTTTCTAAAAATAATTTTTTTAAAAAAAAATAAAAATGTTACTTTAAAGATATGAAAATTGATTTGAGAAATGTGTTTGAAGATATTGATTTTTTAGAATAAAAAAAATATAATGGTTAGTGGTGATGTGACATATCTTGTATGGCTTATGATAGGTTACAGCCAAAAAAAAAAAAAAAAACTTCTGAAAATTTGAAGGGTGATGGTCTAATAAGGGTGAAAAATAGGAGAGAAATAATCTTTGAAAAATAGTTAAGAATGAACCAAACAAACATGAAATTAGAAGAAAAAGTTTGCGTAGCACTATCAAAAAACAAAAAAAAAACCCCTGGAGGGTTATTAAACACGCCCTAATATGATTAGAGCACATTAGCTTTGTTTAGATGTTAACAAAAATCTCGAACAACAACAATAAATAAATAAAATTAAAAGTTCGAAATATCCCTCAAAAGTAAGTCTTAGTTGAGTGACGAATATAACGATTGATCGATAAAAAAACAATCCTGTACAAACAAAAAAAACAAGTTTTATTGATCGAATATAGTAGTAATAAAGATGCAAGACATGAGCATCAATTTGATATTAAATAGTACAATTTGCTGCTCGCTATTCAAAAGAAACTAATGCTTCAAACATTAATTTACTAAAAAAAAAGAAATATTATCAAAAACTCTAACACCATGCGTAAACATTAATTAAAAAAAAATAATTGCCCTTAAAAACAATATTTTGAAAAAACTCAGTACCTCAAAACCACTTGGAAATGGCTTCCAAATATTGCCCACGTATTTTCAACCCAACCCAAGCGAGCTATTATTATTATTATTATTATTAAAAAGAAGATTTGGACGGCCAACCACTTATATTATTATTACACAAGTACTGTTCTTAGCTATGCAAGTGTCAAGATGTCTGCTCAACATTCCTTCATTTTTATATGTATTAGAAGAACAAATTAACCACACGAAGAATACAAATTATGCAGATTTTAATTAATTTAGAAATTTTCATACAATATTAAATTTTATTCTATGTGAATGTTACACCCACACGTACTATGTGGGCATTACGCCAGTTTGGATAAAAATCAGACCCATTTCAATAGAAATAAATGGGACCTCCCAACCACTTCTACCCCACGTCGACCTCTCTTTGGCAACCTTGATTTAAGATGCAGTCCACATCTGAATTGATCTTCAGTATCCATGGCATCAAATGCGATAAATTCATGACATGACATGGAACATTTATTATGAAAAAAAAGGAATGCTTTTATTTATGTTGACTTCTTTGTTTTTATTTCGTTTTTAATTATTTCATGTGTAACCCTAAACCCTAAAAATATATCACAATATTTTATAATATTAATGTTTCATTAAATATTTCGTAGCATATAGTAAGGTTCCTTGACTTCATTGACTCATTTTATAACCTCAAGTATCAAACAACACGCGCGCAAAAAAGGGGAGATAAAACTTGAAAAATACAGTAAATTAGGAGTATGGTTAAACATTTCATCCACCAAAATAAATAAATTCATATATCATATTAAAATAATATAGTTAATTCCAATGAATTTTAAATTAAAAATTTTATAATTACAAAGTTCGATTTCGACTAATTAAACTAAACCTCTAAAACACGTTAACATACAATGTGTATCCTTATTTTTTAAAAAATCTTATATATAAAGTGCAAATATTCCTTGTCAACGAATATGGCGAAGAAAAGCAGAGATGCTTTTTGGCTGCTTTGTCTCAGATATCAGATCCATTGAAGTTAAAAAAGTAGTGCAATTGCAGAATACACAATGAAGATTTTTTCTGCTAACAAAAAGCATTTCTAGGATCCAATTTTAAATTAATTTTCAAGATTGTGTGACCAAATTATTCCGCCACCAATTGATGCAGAAACAAAAAGCCCACTACGGATTGTCATTCGTCTGATTTGAAGACAGAAAAACGTTACACTGTATTTGCCCAAAACAATCTGATTTTCTTGTTCTCATTTTTTGGGGATGTAAGGAAACCTCCTGATGTCTTCTTCTTGTTTGTTTTCAAGTCCCCAACCACTAATCATGTCCCTTCCAACACTCTCTTCTCTCTGTGGTTGATATATTTAATAATTTTTTTTTACATGGGATACCCTTTAGTAATTAAAATTTCCCTCTCCCTCTCTCTCTCTCTCTCTCTCTCTCTCTCTACACATATATATATATATATATAAGTGTGTAAGCATTTTTAATTGTGAAAGACAATTATGTTCTTACATAAATATTCAAATTTATTAATAAATAAGGTTGATTAGATAATTTTGTTTAAAATAGTAACTTTTAGTATTAGGAAACTAATAGAATTTTAATTATATAAATTTACTTACATAATTATTTATAAAATAAGTAATATTAAAGAAATTTATAGAACCCTGAATTATAAAAGATAATTATATTATTTATTTTAAATATAAATTAAAAATATCAATACGAATACAGTTATAATAAATAAGATACAATTTCAAATAAATAAATAAAATTTTACATGTAAAGAAATCACTACTCCTATACCCATAAGTTATAATTAAAATTTCGCATACCCTTATTTTTATTTCCTTGGGGGCCTTGTTCATTTAATTCTTTTCATTCTATTGATGAATCATCCAGACTAATTTTAAAATGGTACTAAAACATCTTATGCATACATTATTACATAGGAACTGTGCCCACAAAAATATTAAAATGAAAGAGCTATTAGAATTATTTATTTAAAAAAAAAAAAACTTTAAAGGCTTAGGCATAGGACATTAAGGGACAATAGTTGGACTACGTGTCTTGCAACCATCAAATATTTAAGATCATAGAATTTGAGCAGGTATAAAACACACACACACACTACACATACATAAATATTTATTAGTTTTTATTAAAACATTGAAGTTTCTTGAGCAAATTAAGATTCTTACTGCCAAACGACACTTCTTTATTTTCAATATAAAAAACTGGTACTCAACCGGACCATGAATAGTGTAAACTATTGGAGATGAGATTTGTCTTCTTCCTACCATTTTATTAGTACTATTATTGTTTTTCTCTGAAAACAATCCAGGTTGGTGACCCTTTAAATCTTACAAGCATTGAAAATTAACTATACATACATATATGTGTGTGTTTTCTTAAATGATACTTGAACAAAAGTATTAACGAAGACTACTCAAATACTAAATCATTCAATCAATTCTGCTATGATTGTGTGGTCAAGAAGAGTCTTACAATAATAAAAATTTTATGGGATGCCTTTAAAGAAAGGGAAAATCAATTTTGTGATGAAAGGTTAGGCCATTTGGAGATCTCTGAAGCTTTATATATAAGCTTGACCAATATTGAATCATAGGTCATATTCCTAATAATACAAATTCAATAATATCTAAATAGGTACCTGTTTGACGATAGGACCGTTTGATCGTCTTGACGTCTTCCAACTCATTGCATCTTCATTGGTTTGACCGTCAACGGCTGCTTTTCTTCTTCTGGTACATTCTATACATAAATGAAGAAAGAAGAATTGAACACCAATATATTAATTGGAGGTCTTTCATTGAGGACATACTTAAAAATTGTTATCAAATAAAATATATATATATATATATATAATATTTATTTGTATATATGCGTGCGTGTGTGTGCGTGCGCGTGTTATGCACCCAAGAAAATCTTAGGCAATGTTTGTTCAAAAATTTTTATAACTTCTCATCCTAACAAAATTTACTCAATTCAAAAGTATAATCCAACAAAATTTATATTTAAGTTTTATATTTAGGGAATTCTTTCTCTTATTTATACACATAAATATTCAAAATTTGATTATTACTCTATTTATAATAAAATCAATAATTCAAGTACATATAGACACATCTAAAAAACTAGTTATTATCCTTACATACCATCAAATTATATATTATATATATAATCAAATTCAACAAATAAATTTTTTTATCCAATTAAAATTTTAAAACTATACATAGTTTTCGTCCTCAACGCAGTTTCTATCATTCTCATTTACTCAAAAAAGAGAGAGAGAAGAAGTAGAGCTCATGTATCATTGCTTAAGCAAGGAGTGCTACAGCACACATCACCTGTTGCATGAGTAATAATTAATGTCTTACCACAGGTGTGCAAAATTTTATACCTTTATTCAACGATAAATTAACATTATGGAAATATTGTCAGACATCATCTCTGAGCTTAGTAAGAAACCAAACCGGAAGAAGATTAAAAAGGACAACACGTTTATTTAAAAAAACAGTGAGTGGGGCTCCCTGTGTTCCATGTTTGGGACACACGGTTAAAATTAAAGCAGAGAAAAACAAAACGGGGCGTGGGAGGATGTTGGTAATTCCAGGAAATGGCAAACCTGGAAATGGCAGGAAATGTTGTGATAAAGCTAGCATGAAAATGGGCAAAAACTGCTCATGTTTTCTTGATTTCATAATGGGTGCTTATGATAGTGTAGAGCTAGCCCACAAAGGTAAATGAGTGCGCAAACCTTCACATGCGACAGCCAATTATTACACTTGTGTGTGGGATCTCTTGCATGCTCTTATCTCATATGAATTAAAGATTAAAAAAGTAAGAATTTTGTTACCTTAATATGTTTATTGACTGCCCCTTTCAAGTGAGTGATTTACAGCCGTAACGTTAAGTTGCATAAACATTATAGTGAAATTTGGTAGTCAGACAAAATGTTGGGGTGTGTTTACATGGAACTTCACGCCTAGGTTTGGTGAGCAATGAGTGGGCTGTCTCCCTATCTGACTCAACTTTGGGGGGCTCAACTTTAAATGATCGAGCCCATGTGAATATTATTGGAGGCAGAGTAGTTAATTATTTTAACTTTTCTGTGAAAAAAGTGTGAAGGGTTTTTGGTTCAAGAATGGGTCATGCTGGAATGGGTTCCCTGTGAATTGTAGCCTCTTTTTATGTAAAAGGATGTGTGTGAATATTATTTGAACATGGCCATCAATGTTCAACAGCTGTTTGGGGAAAAGTTTGTAACGTTTTACCATGAATGGAAAACCCCACCTTCATCAAAGAATCACAAATAAACTTGTGAAAGATCAAAGATTCTAATGACTAGGTAAAAGATATTACCCCCTGAAAAAGGATAACATAATAAAGCTATACCTCTATTATGGCTCTCATGGTTGGTTTTTTCTTTTTTTTTTAAAACGTGTGAAAGGAAAATGGCTTATGGATCCATCATTTTGTACTAAGTGGTCCTAAGGTGCATTAAATTGACTTGAATTGAGGACACAGTTATCATTTCTTAAATATTTTGCTTTTCTTTTGCATGATTTTTTTTTCTTTATGTGGGGTGGGTGGGTTGATATATAGAGAAGTGAGGGCATGTTCAAGAGTGGAGGTGGTGGGTGTGGCTATAAAGAGTCTGCTGAAACATTCACATCTCCCTCCTATAGTTTGCTCAATCTCTCTCCATCTTCTTCTTCACAAAGCTCACTGACAACCACCGAACACAAGCCAAAGAAATTTTTAGGAGATGGGCAACTGCCAAGCCATTGATAATGCAACTATAGTGATACAACACCCTAGTGGTAAAGTGGATGAGCTGTATTTTCCCGTTCCTGCTAGTGAAATCATGAAGATGAATCCTGGACATTATGTTGCTCTCCTCCTCACCACCACCTTGTATTCATCCACGGCAGCAGTCGCCGCGGGAACCGCGGGCACCGCCAGCAGCAAGAACAGCAGCAGTGTAAATAATAACAACATCCCACTACGCATAACAAGGATTAAACTTCTTAGGCCTAATGATACTCTTCATCTTGGACACGTCTATAGACTTGTCACATATCAAGGTTTGTTGATCAATTCTTTGTACTACTTCTGTTTTCCTTTTATGTACTTTCTATTGTTCTAAAAATTTTGAATTGGTTGCTTTCTTGTAGAAGTAATGAAAGGATTGTGGGCGAAGAAGCAAGCCAAGACGAAGCAGCAACAGCCATATTTTGCAGACAAATATGGAAAGGTAGTGACTGATAAACTCACAAGTTCAGACATTGAAGCAGTAATTGGGAAAACTGATACGAACAAGACCAAGCAGGTGAATATTTCTTGATTTCTATTGTCACTTCTCACCATCCTGGTTGGATCTTTTGTTAATGTTATGATTAAATGTATTTCTTGAAATAAGAATCTGCAGATCTGGATATCATTCTTGGCATCAATTATTATCTTGTAATTAAAGAAAGAATATTAGTACACTCATACAGTTCAACACTGCGGTTATTTTAACTGGCCAACTGAGTATCTTTTGGAAAATCATTATTTTTTTCTGAATCAAGGAAGTGCCCGCCAAATTATATAATCTGTAACATGTACGTGAAAAATGCCAGGGCAGTAATAATTAATACAGCACTTCTGTTTTCATATTTAACTGTACAGCTCATATTTCCATTAATCATTTAACAGTCTCATCCCATAATTTTTGTTATTCCCTTAATTTCAGGTAAAGCACGAAAGGCACAGATCAGGAAACAACGTACCAGCAAATTCAGCTGTACCCAAATCTAGGGCCTGGCAGCCATCATTGAAAAGCATCTCTGAGGCCGGAAGCTGATTCTGTCTTTGTTTCTCTTTATTATTTTTGTTTGTGTTATTGGCTTTGCCTGTCCCAGGATTGAAAATCTGCAAGAGACTTGAACTTAGTGAAGCCAGAATATCAAAAGGTTTCATTCAGAACATCTACACATCTCTCCAGTGTGTGTCAAAAGAAAAACAGATCCAGCTGTGGAGAGCATGTTGAGAATGTCATTGCAGAGTAGTGATAAGACTTTTATTTTTCATCAGGTGTCTCTGTTTCCTCATAATTTCTGCAGAAATAAGTAATTATCTGTAAAATGCAAGAGTAAATGTAAGTGAATAATCTTTGAGGGTATGGACAAGCCTGGAAAGACAAGCAATATTAGCTTTGCAAGAGGCCCGCCACTTGTATGAGGAAATTACCAAGTGGGAGATGTTGCGAAGTTTCGGTTCCAATCTTGAGAGTAATTTTTTGTTGATTGGGCGCACGCGCTCCGGTAAATTCACCAACAAGCACGCTCTATGGTCTCCACCTCAAGCGCACGAGTTTAAAATACCCATTTGGATTAATGACCTTGAAAGATTCCAACTATGGTCAATATATATTCTAATCTTAATCTCTGTATTAATTAAACTTTTAGGTTATATTTGTTAGGAGGTGAGATGAGTAATATATTTGAAAGTTATGTTTTTATAAAATAAATATTATAATTTATTTAAATATATATATATATATATATATAAATATAATATATAATAAAAATTGAATAAAGTAACGATATATAGTAATGATGATTAGTTTTTCAATTATAGATAAAAAATAGATATACACGTAATATGTATATATATATATATAAGTATTGATTTAATTGTAAATAATTAGTTAATTATATACTAAAAAAAGAAAATTTTGAATTTAAATTTAAATAAAAATTTTGTTAAACAATATTTAGTAACGCAAGTCGGAAGAAGTATTCTTGGAGTGAGACTTCTTAATATATATGTACTGTTTATTGTTGTGGAATTTTGGATTTAATTGTACTGTTTATTGTTGTGGAATTTTGGATTTAATAGCCAAATGTGTTCTTCCTTAAATGCCCTTGTCCCCACATGTTACTTTCTACCGAAAGATTAATAAATTTTGGGCTTTTCTTTTTCACCTCTTTTTTTTTTCTCTCACTCCGCGCGTTGTTTGGATGTAAATTTTGTTAGAAGAAAATATGTGTAAAAATTTTAAAATAAGAAAGAAAGAAAATGAGTTATTTTAATAAATATTATATTTGAATGTTACATATTTAAGTGCGGAAATGCAGCTATTATAATTTTTAAAAAGAATACATTCAAGAATTATATAAATTACCAAAAGGAAAAATTGTAATTTACCGCATATTAACGTAGCCAAATGGAAGGAAATAAATGGCAGGAGGAAAGTAGACTGTAGACCAATGGAAATTATAAGCAATAATAGGGTAGAACATTCACGTACAATACTTGTGACACTTCACCTTTCTTAATAACAATTTCATAAGTAAATCCTCCCCACCACAAAATAGACAAAAAAAAAAAAAAAGAGAAATATATATAAACCTTTCAAATTACTTTTGCTCAAGGACAAATGTCACAATTCTAATAATTCCTTGTAGCTCCCAACATGTCCCCCACCCAAAATATCCATTTACTTTTCAACGTCAATTTTCTTTTCTGAAACACATTGCTTGGCAACATTACCATGATCATTATATTTTGGGTTAAAGGAATGGGGTAATATTCTCTTTTCTGCATCATAATGCATTTTTATTTTATTTTATTTGGGTTTATGCAATTAATGGGTTTTCAGAAAGTAAGGGCAATTGAGAAATTTGGTGATTATGGTTAACACAAACCTACACACACATTTTGGAAGTATTTGGTGAAATAGTAACATCGTACTTTCCAAATTACCCACTAAAAAAGAGTGTACAGTCTAGTTCTAAGCTTCCCCATCAGGCCAATGATAGTTCAACTCTTTTGTCCTTTAATTAATTCTTGAGGATAGTATAAAAATTATATTTTTATTTTTTATTTTTTTGTTTGCAAATTTAAGGCAATTGTAATTGAGAATCTCTAGTTTGACCAAAAAATTTACGCGTCACGCGCCGCACCTTGAGATTTTTCAGTCAAATTAGAGATATTCGACTGCAATTGTCCTCGGTTCAAAAAAAATAAAAAAAATAATAATAATTAAAGGAGAAAAACGTTTATATTTATTTGATGAAAATTGCAATTCTACCAAAACCTCATGGAGAGAATGAGAAAAATATATATTAAATAAATTGATAGTTTAATCATGGAAACCACAATAATGGAAATTGGCAAAGGAAATTTAGTTTGGTAGCCGTCCAATCCAACTTGCAAGCAGTACAAATTATTTGGGTTAGACGTGAACTTCATTAAATAGGTATATATCTCCAATGGTAACAAGTGAAACAACCACAACCACCTCCAATCATTACACACCTTTGCTTCCTTCTCTGAACATTGCCACTGAGAAAAGTACATGAAAATGATGTTCTTCACAAGAAAGTCCGGAGTCATCTGAAGGCACACATTTGTCACTTTGTTACATAAAATATCAGAAAACAGCCCGACGGACTCAGAATTAACACCTCATTTCTGGGTGTGAAAGACAGGTTCGCTGCTTCTGGTCCTGTATCCTCTGCATTATTACAGCCAAACACTTGGACAAGATTAAACACCTCAACAACAGAGAAGTTTCATGTCTTATTTGATGACAGATTCTGACTCTACAGACCAAGAATGTGAAAACATAAGAAAATAAAAAGCACATAGTAAAATAGTCCAAAGATTCAAGTATACTACACCTGGAAAATCATTTTACGTCAGGTTTCTGAATGCTTGATGCAATCTGAAGTCAGGCTTACAAGTTCCTTTGCTTCGTCATTAAATGAATGGGCAGAATGAAACTTCTGAGCTGACCTGGTGCATTGACAACGTTGGAGCATCAACGTTTCAAGTGCAAAATGCGGAAATTGAGCATGTCTCCTTTTTCGGGACTGGTTAAATGTTCTTATAGAAGGCTTCGTCTATGCCAAACAACTCCAGGATTGTTAGGATTAGGAGGGCTAGGAAGAAGCCTAACTGCAGCATCGTTGGGCAGCACTATCTGCGGTTTGTAAAGGAATTTGGATAATCAGCTAGTGAAACAGGTGCCTGTTAATATTGAAAACTTAATGATAATGTTCCATGTTCAGATGCAGAGGCAACTATACTCTGAACAGATCTGAAAGGTTTGCAAGACTCGCTAGAGGTCGCCGAAGTTGGCACAAATATGCCCTCTTTTATACTATTTATGGCAAGATGGTTTGATTTCAAGTAGATAACAAACACCGTGAAGTGAAACTGAATAGCTTTAAGGAGGAAAATAAAGAGAAACGATATACAACATACCAGTTTTCTTGAGAAAAGGTTAAGATCAATCTAAAAGAAGAATGCCTGCAAAGGAGCTTGAAACACATCTGAATATTGAAAAGGAAGAGTCGCACAAGACAAATATTTGACCTGTCAGGACAAGAATGCTGTAAAATTCAAGACTATCATGAAAAGTTCACTACTAATAACAATTTAAATTCCTCAACTTTTGGAAAAATAATGCAGTAAATGGCGGGCAACCCCAAAGTTTTTTACCTAATAATCCACAAGGCACTAGTAGAGCCACGGATACTGTGGGCTGAATGTTGTTGATTCTCCTTGATGGGCATAGGAACCTTTGACTGCAGTACAACTAATCATTTCTCACTTTTTCAGACATTGGCAATTACGTTAAATTCAGATCAATGATGCCATTGAGGACTAAAATGGCAACAGAATGAGCTGATTTTGTCTAAGACAAATTATACAAGGTGCAGCTATTCTCCTTGTTAGCATCTGTTAACTTACCACTACCAATAATCCTTACACGAACACTTTCCTTCTTTGAAAGTGTGGAAATGATAGCGATCTCTAACAATAATTTCTCTCTCATAAACTTTGGAAATGGCCTTCAGAGCAGTATGAAAGTCCTCAAAAGTTCTTAGATTTTTCACTATCAGAATAGAATCCCTAGGCCAAGTATATATGATTCCAAAAGCAATAACTGCTAGCTTTTCGCTATGCCAAGCTACTGCGTCCTCTTTATCTTCCTCGCTTAAATCAAATGACACGTGTTTGGCATCAGCGGCATAGCCAACGAGGCCAACTCTTCTCAATATGTCACTTAACTTGTCTTGAATCTCTATTATCTATGGATGGCGTGTATCTGCAACTCGGAACTCATGAACAACACCCTTTGCCTCTATCCAACTACATCCAATATCTGATTGGTTCTTTTGCTTTTCCATCATCTTCCTCACTAGTCCAACTTTTTCCCATTTTCCTAGAGAAGCATAGAAGTTGGACAGTAACACATTAGCTCCAGCACAACTGCCGGGACCAAGTTGCTCAAAGTGATATATTATGCGCTCTCCAAAACCAGCATTGTGATGAATTCTGCAGGCACTAACTAAACTCCTCCATATTGCAGTATCAGGATTAACAGGCATTCTTTTGATTATTCCAAATGCCTTTGCCAAATAGCCAGCACGGCCAAGTAAATCGACATAACAACCATAGTGCTCAATCTTAGGCATAACTCCCCATGAATTCTCCATGTTATAGAAAATTGAAGAGCCCTGATGCACTAGACCAGAATGGCTACATGCATTTAGAACTCCCAAAATAGTTATGCCATTAGGGCTTAATTTTTCAGCTAACATTTGCTGAAATAAATGTATGGCTTGCCCACCAAGCCCATGAATTGATAGCCCTGATATCATACTAGTAAAGTTATGAACATCGGGTCGTGGAATCTTGTCAAAAACTCCATACGCACAATCTATCCTCCCACACTTGGCATACATATCAATGAGCGCAGTCCGAATATTTGAAGTTTCTAAAATACATTTCTTATCTATATAACCATGTATCCAGTTTCCTTGATGAAAAGACCCGAGCTGAGCGCAGGATGAGAGTGCACAAACAAGAACAGCCTCATTAGGCTTCGCCTCACAAAGCATCTTGTGAAAATATCTAAGTGCCTCAGTGTACCTCTCAGAGCTAACAAGACCAGAAATCATTACGGTCCAAGAAACATCATTTCTCATGGGCATTTCCCAAAAAATTTCCCCTGCCCTCTGTATGTTCCCATTCTTAGCATAAGCACACACTAAACTAGTCCATGAAAACACGTCTCGTTCAGACATTTCTTCAAACACCTCGTACGCATCATCCACCATGGCAAAAGAACCGTAAAAATTTATTAAAGAATTAGCCACCCATAAATTCAACAAAGACCCATTTTTCATCACCATCGCATGAACAATTCTCCCATTTGCAACTGACTCTTGGTGAGCCGAAGAAGTGATCACAAAAGTGAAGGTATACTCATCCGGTACGGCGGGACTAGTGAGCATTTGGCGAAAAAGACCGATGGACTCTGAAGAATGTTGGATTTTCGAGTAAGCCCGAATCATGAGATTCCATAACAAAGTCGATGGTGAAGTCGAGGGGTAGTAATCGAATAACGCTCTAGCAATGCCGATGTTCTTGGAATGAAGGTAACAGTGGATGAGCGAATCAGTCAAAGAAAGACGCGATGATGCGAGTGACAGTGTGATGATCTGGGCGTGAATTTGCTTGACATGAGAGATGGGAGGGCGCTTGCTTAGGAGTTGAGAAAGCCATCTCCCGGAGACTCGGACAAAAGCATGGGGTTGCATTTGATGGTTCCGTATGGCGGAGAAAAGATTGGCCGAAGCCCGAATGCCTTTGAGTTGATAACTAGGACAAACAAATTTCTTTCGTTCAATCTCCAATATAACGAAACAAATCTACCACTGGCCCATATCGAAGGGAACGAAAATTGATTTCCACTCCAGCGTTTTAAGAATGTTCCAAGAACAGAACAAGCCAGATGTGGCTCATTTTCAAAATAAAAATAATTGTATAAAAATAGGAAGAAGATAATAGTTAACAAAAAAATAGTAATTGTTTTGTAAATCGGGCGTGGTTTTGACACGAGCAAATTGCTATTTATATAATACATCAATTGCTATGCTGTCATAATCATTTTAACTACTATTAGGTTAACCGTTTAACTTACAAACTAGTCATCCAAATTAAGAGATAAGAAATTGTCAGATTTAATCTTAAATCTATCAAAAAATGATATCAGCATACACCGTCTCTCCCTCCTTGTGTAGCCATGTGAGAAGAGATTACTATTTACATTTATTACAGTTACAACTCTTACTTTATAATTAATCTCAACACATGTCTTTTTTGCATTCTTTTTTTTTTTTATAAAGGATCTTAGTGTCTCTCTTTTTTGGTATTATGAAAAAGTTGTTGTAATCTTTGAAACCTTTAAAAGTCTCAGACAACAATTGGTAGAATACATCGAATTGTACAAGATATTAAAAGTGAATCCTTTCTTTTACAAATAGATGGAGCATCTTTAGTTACAATTTGATAGTATCCATTTGGAGTGGCTTGGAATGAATCATAGGAGGAGAATATCTAAGACTATTGACAGCTATTCAAAGAGCTTCGTTCACGTCGGGCTCCATATGAAAGTTCCATGTCCAAATATTTGTAAAGTCCTAAAAGCCAATGACACCTTCCAACACTTTTGGGAAGGCGAGCTTGCCCATCATCACCCATCTTCTGCTTTCTAAGATTTGATATTCAAGTACATCTAGTAATATCATCAACTTGGTTTCAATGATTGCTCAGAACAACTTATTTTAAAGAACTTACTAACACTTGTTGATGTGAGGGCTTAGGACTTCAACCACAATTGAAATCAATTTCGTGACGGGTGAAATATCGAACTAACTAAGGAGACTCTTCCTTAAGGACGGATTCAAATTAGTGTTTGATGTGATCAGCACATTTTTCCCAAAGACAGGTCCCCTCCTTTTGGCAAGTGTTTTTCCAGATCCCATTTTGCTGATAAGTTTGCTATAGTGAAGAAATCTCTTTTTCTGAGGAAAGATGATGCCATCTTTTGCTTTATGAATGCAGAGGTGACAATTTTAGATGTAAAAACTTAATTTGCTCTATGAAATATTCATTAAGTAATGTGAACAAATTTCCTCTTTTCTCTTCAATTCCTTGCCGTTAGGCATAGGATTGAAGGTTGGCCAACAGCAATTAGTTAAGTGTGACCACGTATGTATCAATACGCGGCTCTTTGAACAATTGGAATTCATCACAAAATTGAGATAAACGTCTCAATCTATATACTATACAAAAAAAAAAAAAAAAAAAAAAAAAAAAAGAATGTTTTTGCTAATTGTGAAATGACTTGTGCATCCTTAATTAAATGTCTAATTTTGTTATATTAAATAAGATAATATAGGTAAAATTAAAATTCTATTTAAAATATTTATCTTTTAGTCATAGAAGATTAATAGAGTCTTAATACATCTAAAGTACTTTTATGGTTATTTTAAAATTATGCAGAGTAGAAATTTTTTAATTGTAGGAAACTATAGAATTATATATTTTAGTAGTAGAAGAATAATATAGTCCTAAAATATTTAAAATAATTATATAATTATTTCTAAGTTATGTAAACTAATAGAATTTTAAATTATTTATAAAGTAAGTAAAATTAAAAAAATAGAATCTTAATTTATAAAAGTGTTTATAAATTTAAATTCATAACAAATGGAGTTATAATTGCATAATGGTATTTTAAAAAATACCATTGAATTCATTGGAACGCATTGACTTCTTAACTATATAGCCTAATAAATAATAAATAAATAAAAATGATGAAAATTTACAAATATATATATCAAATTAGTTAACTAACTACGAATGATAAATTAAATAGTTATAATAATGAGTTATAATTTTTTTAAAAAAATTCATATATAAAGATATTATTATTGTTTTAATAATATTTTATAACATATCTAAAATTAAACATGTGGTGATTCATTTTATATTATTATTTGATTTCATAGTTAACTACATTTAATAATAATTATAGAGAACAAATAACAAGAAAAATAGAGTTACAACAATGGACAAAAAAATTCAATAAATAAATTACATATATAAAAAAACAATATTCTTATGAAAAATAATATGTTATAAAATATTTAAAGCAAATGAATTTATGACTGTCAACTTATCAAATATGCTGTTATTGCATAATTTTATTATTGAAAAAATAATAATATGTTCATGGAAGACACCAAAGTCATGATTATATCACTAAATAAATATAAAATAAAATAAATTGTTATAAATTTATAAACATAAATATCAATTGAATTAAAATATGAAAGAAAGGCAAACAATAATATGAATAAAGTTATAATATTGAAATAAAACTTTGCAAAAATAAATAAATTCATATATGTTATAAATTTAGAACGATTGAATAGTTAACTATCAGTTTTATCAAATACTAAATGAATTAAAATTTAAAAAAATAAAATAAAATTTCTATATAAAGAACATTATTCTCATGATATTATATTATAAAATATCTAAAGCAAGTCAATAATTGACTATCAATTTTGTTAAATACATGATTATTTTTTGAATGACGTTATACTTATTTCATATAGTTAATTATATTTTTTGTAAAATATCATACAAAACAAATAGTAACAGAATATGGTACAATAATGTGTTAAAATTTTAAATAAATAAATTATAGATTAAAAACAATATTCTTAAAATATACATTACAAAATTTTAAATTATAAACACCAAAAATATTTTTAAAACATATTAATTATAATTATATTGACGTGATATTCTTGTTTAAGAAAACAAAGGTAAAAAAATAAAAACAAATTTGGTAATGCATGGACAAAATATGATATTAAAAATTTTAAATGCTTATACACAAGAAGGTGGTGAAATGATAAGATAAAATTCAATCAATTTATATTGATATAAATAATTGTGTTTAAAATCAATGCAAAACAATTTAATATAAATAATTTAATTATAGAACTTCAAAGTATAATTTAAATTATTTTAATGCTAAGATAATTTTTATTTCTATAAATTTGTTTAAGCAATTATTATTATCTTTGTTTATAATGTATCTATTTACAAATATGGGTAAATAATATTGAAAAAATGAGAAATTAATGCTGTAATAGGATAATTGAAAGATCATTTTTCCAATCAAGAGTTAAAAACACAATTTTAATCTTTATACTAAATTGTCTGTGAATATCAATTAATTTTTATCTTAATATAAAGTGTATTTTTATAAATTATTAATTTTTATTGTTGTATAAATTACATTTTATTATATCATTTTAGGGTTGAACAAGTAATACGTGCAAACATATTTAGATTAAAAGATCAATATATTAAATAATAAGATAAAATAGTTTTAGTTTGAATGTTACATAAAGCTACAAATTGTCATGCGATGATTAATAGAAGTTTGTCCTTTTTAAAAAATATAATGGAATTTGTATATAATAGTGCAATATCAAAGCTCAAATTTAAAAATAATTCAATTGATGTAAATTTGTTTTGACTATATATCATCAATTTAATAGTTACATTTAAAAAGTAAATTTTGTAAACAAATGTAGTTTAAATGGAAAAGATATTAAATTCTAAACTTATTTCAAATCTTTAGGTTGTAAATAATTATTATCATAATAAATATACATGTATTTCTTCTCGTTTATTTGTATAAATCAAAATTTAAATGACATGTTTTTTATTTATTTATATTTTTATTTTACTTAATAAATTAAAGATGGTATATATGATCAAACAATTTTCTTATCATTAAAAATTTATTATAAAATATAAAATTTAAATGACACTTTCCTTTATTGTATTTTTATTTAATTAAAAGATACTACTAAAAATTAATTTATTATTGCAACACATGATTCTAAAATATATAATTTAAATTTTATTAGTTTTTTAAATTTATTAAACCTTTTTAGAAGAAAGATAATAATATTACTTGTCATATGATAAACACAAAAAAGTAAATGTATGAACTCAATTTTCAAAAAATAACTAAGCTATATAAATGAAAAATTAAAATGAATAAATATTAAAATTATATAATTTGATTATATGTCTATTATTTGATTTTAAATTGTATGTTCTACTATATGTGCAAAGCATGCAATATTTTCTAATCAATTTAAATGCACTTTCTCTCCAAAAAGCCTAAATAAAGATTAATATTATTTTTTGTTTATATATATATATATATATATATATATATAAATCTCAAGAAACATAAGAAAATGGAATGGATCATATCATTGCAAGGAAATATAATATATTAACGCCTGCACATAATAAGTTGTATAACTAACCTAAAAATATAATGGGATTTTATTCAAATACTCGTATGTCACATTGCTAAGGCAGCATTTGGTAAGAGGATTTTGAAATTAGGAATGGAAATGATTTCTTTGGATTACTACTGTTATAATTCAAATTTGAGAATCATATTCAAAATTTTGAAATTTATCAATTCTTGATAAGATGAAGAGGTTTAGGCGAACTCAGATTTAATTCCCACATAACTTATTCAAATTATGTAGGTCATACTAATTTGATAAAGATATAATAGATATACACATACTATATAATCAAAGATGAATCCTACTCTTTGCGTGTCTAAGTGCAAAATTACTAAATTAATTTTATTTTTAAAAATTAATTTTTTCTTTTCCATTTATTGTGTTTTGATTTTTTTTTTCTTTTATTTTCCCCTCTCTCACATATTAGGCTTATTAAACTACTATTATTTTATTTTTTTTCTCTATTTTTAATATGTGTATATATATATATATATATATATATTTTTTTTTTCAATCCTCTTTTTTAACTTCTTCATCTTTCTTTGTAATTTTATTTTAAAGATATTTCATTCAAACTGTTTATACTATTAAATTACAATCGAGGGTTTTAAACTAATCAATATTTTAAGTTTTTTGCTTTTATACTAACGCATAGATTTTACTTTTCATTGATATTTTATTTTTCTTTCAACTCCTAAAGCAAGAACGAACACAAACCATGAGGATGTCAATACCTATTGCTGGTAGAGGAAATTACAATCGAGACCCCAATTTGATTGAATCGTCGCCATTCAGTGAATTCATGCAATAGTATTATGGATATCTGATTGATCATTATTTTCTTTGTTAATATTTAGACACACACACACACACACTCACACACACTCTCTCTCTCTCTCTCTCTCTCTCTCTCTCTCTCTCTATATATATATATATATCTAAAATTTTGTCATTTTTAGATTTTCTTGTCATTACTTAGAATGCCTTCGCCACTTGCAAACCCGTCAACAAAGTTTGCCTGTCATCAATTTCAAATTGGACAACCTTAGCCAAGAGCCTTTCATTGAAGTTTCTGATGGCATGCAAGCAGATCTAATTAGGAATGCGTCACTGCATTTAATGTTCCATGTAGGGGTCCTCTCAGTACATTGTGTTCCCAATATATGAATTTTAACACTGAACCGCCATCATTGCTTCAATGGGAGACACGGATGGTAACTGAGAAATAAATGACAACGTAAGATGAGGTGTTGAGTCAGAGCAGGAACTTCCTGGCTACTTTTGTCTGTTACGAGGAGATCAGGGTAAGGAAAAAAATTATGTTTGACTTCAAATATTTTTGTTGATGGAAAAATTATATATATATATATATATATTTAATATATAATAATAATTGAATGATGTGATAATATATAAATATATATAATAATAAAAAAATAAATATAAGTAGAAAAATTATTGAGATTGAGTTGATTTGATTAATTGTTAAAAGACGTAATGAATTAAAAATTATTAATTAATTATAATTTTTTTTTTAAAAATTTAAACTTGAATAAAATTTAATAAATAAAATATTTAATTTGTCAAATTTTTAACAAGAGATAAAACGGTGCAGAATAAGGCACGAGACATAGCATCTGCATATGAAGATGCTACTGCCTTTTCATGTTGTGTGCTTTTATTAGCAATCATTCAGCTGCATACATGAAATATTTACAAGAGTATGACATTGTCGTGCAACGTTGTCTTCTGGATTAGTACGATGAACTAGAGACAATTTAACTTTGAGGGTCAACTGATTTGATCCAAAAAGACAGCATCAGTGAAGAAACCAAAGGGGAGGCTTGGGCAAAGAAACAAATTTCTAGCTGCCAAGTCTTTTTTCACAACACGTTGGTTACGTAGGAAAAGAAAAATAAAATGGTACGAGAACCAGCTTGGACGAGAAGCAGTGCAAGAAGAAGGCAAAGGAATTGCATTCTGAAGAAAATCAGTCACAAATCATAATAAGCACATAGAAAAACTATTGCATGATAAATAATGCTCTCCAGGGTGATGGTTCCCAAACAAATTCACCAACAAATGGAAGTGCACCTCAAACACTAACCACCCTTTAATTGCTCCATACGCAGGCCAAAGTATCTCTAAAATCCTAGTTTTTGGCTTCTGCAGCTGATGCACCTCAGGCTGTTCCGTTTACCCCTTTAGCTTTGTTCGTGTTTGTCTAGTTGGCTGAACTTGCCTTTCGCCTTGAAGAGCTGTGTGTGATGATGCCTGCAGTAGAGGCGATGTAATATGAAGGGCTTATCACACTGTCTCCTCCATGGCTACACTTGAAACATGATCTATGATATGAAGTGCCATCAACTGCTACCTACACGACTGTGCCATCATCGGCAAATTTGAATCCAGATGTGATGTGATGTTTGTGGTAATTTAAATCATAAATACCTTTTCAAGGGGGTAAACCTTTTTGCTGCAAGCAACACATTGGCACTGTATTTCAATATTTTGTGTAAGTTCATGCACTTATCTGGTGAATTTTTTTTTTATACTTTACACGTAGTGTCGAAATAATTAATTTAATAAAAAAAAAGTTTATTTTGCCGTGTTACCCTATAATGCATGCAAAGAATTCTAAGTAAGAAGGAAGTATTTGATGCATGTGCATTTTTTTAGTGAATTGTACCATTTTATAAAAAATTTTAAAAATAAAAAGAGTGAATTGAAAGATAATATAAAATATAAGACACGAATATAAAATTATATTAAAAGATAACAAAAAATATAGAAAAATTTAAATAAAGATGTTTTCAACAATTTTATACTGGATACCTAAAATCATGTCTTTAACTTTGATATAATAAAAGAAATAAAGAAATTTTAAAAATAGAATAAATTAAAATTAGTAAGAGGATGAAATAAATAATATTTAAAAGAGAGAGAGAAGAGTGAAAGGATAATATTAAAAGAATTAAGGGTGTTCAAACAATTACAAATTGTACCAAATATTCTTATTTGCTTAATACGTAGTATAAATATAGATTAAAAGTAAAGAAAATAGTTATAATAAAAAAATAAAGAAATAGCAAAATAATTTAAAAAATAGAGAAAATTGAGAGAAAACACAAATAATAGCAATAACTTAGGAGGAAAGAAAAAAAGACTAAAAATAATTTAAAATAGAGTTGGTTGTGTAATTTTATTTTGTGTAATAATTTTTTTTATTTTCATAATAATATAGAATTAATAAAATTGGCACACTCCATACGTTGGCAAAATTATTTATAAATATTAAGGTTATTTTAATAAGTATCATTTTATCTTTCTGTCTTTCTTCTTCTTCTTTTTTTGAAAAATATTTTTCTTCTTATTTTATTAGGAAAAAAATTAAGTGGACGTAGAATAAAAACATAAACATGAAACAGTATAAAGAATTCCCAGAATATACACTGGCAGCACTAAATGGAATAACCATCACTCTCTTCTTACTCCGATGTGGGATTATATTATTGCTTAAGTGAAAAAAAACTCAGTGGATCCATAAAACAACTCTAGTTGAGGGATGATTTGTATTTGAATAATTTTGCCACCAAACAACGGGGGATAGACGGAATGTTCAGCCAGAGCTCATATCCCTTCCAACAAACAATCATGTTGTCTTCAAAATTGGAATATCACTTGCCTCTTGTAATGAATATTCAATCATAGATCCAGTCAGAAGAATCCATCCACAAAGAACAAAACAGAATACAGTCAGGAGTTCTGGCACTTTAATTAATGTCACTGTAACAGAGTAAAACTCAAGAACAAGTGCATGCTCCATTACTTCAACCAATTTGAACATTTGACATAAGGGAAGTAAATTGAACTACCTTGTTTTCAGTATGGCCATGTCAGTTCAACCATGGCGACTTCCATTTAAGACAACAGAAATGCTTCCTTCCACCCCCCCTTCAGTCAACTGATACCTACATTGATTTGCATATGCAACAGCCTCTACTATTTCGTGCTTGTTATCTTCTTCTTGTGAGACTGCGTTAATGTAGTGTCTCATAGCAGCATCATGTATGCAGACATGAAGAAGAACAAGTTGTAAGACATGAACATGAAAGCGTAGATTGTGAAAAAAATAAACATAACTGAAATCGCCTTCTGAAACTTATTGACATAACGCAATATTTCAGTAACAACAATGAATGTTGTAAATGAGTGGCGTATTTGAGTAAGATGTTACTGGCCAACAGCATCTACCAGATGCATCACACAGTGATGGAGGGTTGGTTTTCATAGGCCCAAATAAAAATTTGTGTCATTGGCAAAATCATTAACTTAATGAGAATGTAACCAGCAAAGAGCACAACAATGCAGCGATCAATTAACATGCAACTGCTGTGGACGTATAAAGATTTAAGGAAAACTGTGTGTGCACAGTTAAAGAAGATGGCATCACCAAAAAACCTTGAGGGAAATGTGAGGTGACTGAAATCTTCACAATCAAGTTACATATACATCCTCAAATATTTTGTTTAACACATCCCTTTGGAGTCATTCATCTGGTTCACGTTAGATGCACTAGAATGATGAGATTGAGCACCAACTTAAAATAACCAAGAAGCCCATAAAACAAAGAATGCGTTGCTATAATTGCAGGGATATCTTTCAACATCACACATTTGCCATCAATAGATATAGGGCATAGCTTTGAGAGACGATTGAGTTTCTGAATTGCAGACCTTAACCAATATCAACGAAGTATGGCATCAGCACAAGAAATTCACCCCCTCGGCCAATAGGGATGATATGTTTGCTGCAGTGCTTTTGATAGCCAAACCTGAATCCATACTTTTCCTCGCATCCAGTGTATACGCCAAAGCAACGGTAACCGTATATCCTGACTATCTTGCTTCACTGAAATGGTCAAATATTTCAGACCCATTGAGCATTTGGAAATCACAAGGCTTTGAAAGCTACGTCGCTTTCTTTAAATCTACCAAGCACCGTATGTTCTCGACTTTCATTGACAGCATTCCAAAATTATCTGACTTCTATGCATATGCAAACAACATAACATAGGAAGACATGTTTTCTAGTCACTGCAAATGCCTCAACCATTTCCAGATAACTGCAACGCCAGTAACTATGAAAACATACACAAGGAAAGAATATGCTAGTATTCCTTCGGTATAAAAGGCTTTGTTTGTTTTGTAATTATATTGTGTGTTTTTAAATATTTTTATCTCGAGAATTGTATAAAAATAAAAGAAAAAAAAGATATAAACAAAAAGAATAATAATTAAATGTATATTTTCAAATCCTCCGCTTTTTTGAAACATGCATGCCTCCAGATGCCATTACTCTCTTTTTAGCTCCACGCATAACAGCTCCAGTCCTAACTATGTGGGTGATGTCAGCATTACCTTTTTCTTGAGAATGTGATCCATCCCAGAGGGTCTCAGAATGGTTATTGCTACCAGAAGAAACGGGAGGCATTAGATCATCAAAGAAGGAAGGATCAACATCAGAAAACTGGCAGCTTGGGCTCAAGTTGGGGACACCAAAATATAGGTCGTGTGGATGTTCCATACTAGTCCATCCAAGAGAACCAACATCACAGATATTATTTGAATTACCAGATGGTCTGATAGATGGACAAATGCTTCGAGATGAGGTACCCGGTTCAGTGGGGTCGCAGCGATTAATACTTTCACAGATGGCCAGATCAAAGTCATGAGGACCCTGCTGGATGATGGAGTTTGTGATGGCATTACTTGCTCTGTTTGGTAATTGACGGAGTAGAGCAGTTTCATCATCAAAGAAGGTTATATCCTTCTTATTTTCAAATGCAGACCGCAGTAAGTTGTGCGCGCAACCCTGTTGGAACAGTTATCGCTCAGTTAATAACATAATAAACCTTCTGTAAAAGAGGAACTTATCACGATTCATTCTCCTTAATAAACCTTCTGCAAAAGAGGAACTTATCATGATTCATTCTGTAAAAGCGAACCTTTTCAGCTTCAGGTAGATAACTGTTTGGAACATAGCGGGAGTCACGGATTACCCCCTTCAGCCTGCCCACAACATCAAACACCACACCCATGTTAAATTCAGATGAAGGATTGTACATGCAAATCCTTTCATCGTCAATTTTGCAGGTCTGAGCATGATCCATGGCCTTGCAGGCACCAGCACCTACTATCTGAAGACATGAAAACATTTAAAATGTGCAGTAATAGAAGGAGAAAACAATTGAGAAGAAGCTAATTTTAATCAACAGTGCAAAATTCAAGTGCTATGGTTTAAATTTAGGGTAGAGAGTACAAATATATAAAATAACCACCGAACTGCAGTGAATGGAAGCTTTTGCAACAGATATAGATTATTACTGAAATAAGTGAAATTAAATGTGTGCATTTGACTTGCTCTCATGAGTTGTCCTACACAGCATTCTACTTCGAATGGCTTATATATATGTGTGTGTGTGTGTGTGTGTGTGTGTTCTTCAAACTATTTCAGATCTGTTCATATCAGGTACACACAAAACAGGTGCCATGCATAGATAAATTTCATTTCGCTCGTCAAATAACCAAGTTCAATGCTTGATTCTAGGGAAGAGATAATAAAAACTATTATCAAATTGAGAATTCTAAAGTTTTAAAGAATAAGAAAACAACATAAGCAATTAAAACTTAGTTGTACTCATTATTATGCAAATAAAAAAAAAAGAAGAAGCTAAATCTAGCTCCAAGAATGATAATCCTGCAGATACATAATTAAAAGGGGATATGGCAATAATCATTACTTGTTGAAGCCTCTGAGCGTTAATAGAGCACAAAAACAGAAAATCCTTAACAGTAAAGACATTGTTCTCATTCAAACGCTGGCATGGAGCACCTTTTTTCCCAATGTTTTCCAATCTCCAAACAGGATCAGAAAGAGATGGTGGGTAATGCTTCTTATACACTGCATAAAGAAAGCAGCAGTTGCATGGTAAGTTTCTTTATACTCTGGAGGTCCTAAAATGTCAATCAAAGAACCTTGAGTTGTAGATGGTCTACCTTCCTCACCTGATAATGTTCATTTCTTCATAGGACTATCTATCAAAACCCAAATCACTAAGGTAACTATAGAAAGCATGACAGAAGAAGATTATGAAAACCTATAATTTCAAAGTCTCCCCCCTCATTACGAGGGCAGCAAGGCAAAGCCCTCAACTCACAATCAAACATCTAAAGATTAAATATTTTTGACGTGAAGCTTTAGGGATAACACGTTAGCAACTATCATTTGATGCTTCTATTTAAATTTACTTGCCATGCATGTTCTTCAGTGGAAAGATTAGGACCAAAAAATGAGTCAAATAAAACCAGTAAAAGAATTACAGGAGAGGGATGGAAGAAAATGGACAAAGAAAACACTTTTCTTCAAAACGGTATTTCACTTGCAAAAATTAAGAAATGACGTGCAAGGACATTCATGAGTCTTTCTCAAGCATTGAAAGGAATCATTTTGTAATGGAAGCAAAGTATTGAAAGCACAAAAGATAATAGCATATTCATAGCCTCAAGTGGAAGATGGAGTACATCTGAGTACTTTCATGGTGTGACAAATGTATTACATACAGAAGATGTCACCTATGCAACCCATGTATCACAACTCTTATCTCATTAGAAATAAACTCAATATAGTGGAGATATTGTTATGCACTGCAAACAAGGTAAATAACGAATTCCAGTCCTTGCCTTTGATTGCTTCAGTGACAGTACTTTGAGTTTGCACTAATTTTTAATATATAATTGTTGGTCTCTCAACATCAAAGCAACCCAATTTTGCCATGATGACCTAAAAATTAATATAAGAACAGAAATTGATAAAATTAAAGAATAAAGTTTGAACTACGTACACATGCCGCGGCTGTCAGAGACTGTAAATGACTCTGTCCATGCTTCTTGCACCTTGCTGCCACTTAAATTCTCCACAATTCGTGCCCCTAGTTGACACTTGCAGTTCTTCATCCAGCTTGAGTCATGCGCTAACTTGGCATTACATAAGGTGCCACTACCTTCCTTAAGATATATATAATTACTTTTTGCAAAGTGAGGCTTCTTCTTATCTCCTTCTTTAATGATCCTATTGTTGAAGTCTTGAACACTCCAGTTACATTCATCATCATCACTAGCCTCAAGAACTAATATCTCCACCTTCGCAGAAGATTCAGGCCCACTTTCAACAACCTTCTCGGTTGTCATATCAACAAGAGCCACCCTCATTGGAGTACCTCCTTTTCCTTTAATTTCCTCACCAGTGAGAACATGAGCAGAAACTTCATCTAAGAATTTAAGACATAACGGTCTTTCCATTGGAACGGCCACGTCGTTTGTGTAGGCCCTAAATAAGACATGCAAACATGCATTGACAGAGCTTTTACAAGTACATGCACATATAGATATGTTTTGACATGCATATGTAGAATTTCACATATTGTTCTCTCTTCTATATGTAAGACACCTCCTCAATGCAATGAAAAGAGAATGAGTAATAGAGTTTCGCATATTGTACACTCGTTATATGCATGTCAGACATTCTCATTTGGAATAAGTAACCAATACGATAAAGTTCTCACTGGTTGCCACTGGCCAAAAAATTCTCTTGAGCTGATTGAATTTCTTCTTTGACCTAAAAAAGAATGAACCAAATATTTATAAACCTATAGTTCACAAGAATTCCAAGATTAAGAGGTTAACTATAGTAGAATTCTTGAACATAAAGAGGAGTTACATCTTGCCCAACATCCAGATAAAACTATGCATCATACATCACAAGTTCACACACATTGTCAAGACAAGTAGCTTTACAAGATCTCCATAATGATTAAGAAAATTCAAGAAAGTTATACCCTATGTTGAACAGCCTTCAAAAAATAGAAGTCCCATTTTGAGATGCAATCTACTGTACACAAGGTGCGAACTTCCTCAATGTCAAGATCTGTCTAGCACAAGCTAAACAAAATGACGCCTAATCTACAAGCTCTAAACCTTGAATATGTTCAATACATTATTAATCAAGGTTGGCTTGGGTTAAATTAGACTCGAGCCCAGTTACGAGTTTAAAAAGAGTGAAAAGAGAAATAATTATGCATAGGTATATATTGTGGTTTGGCTGTTAGGCCTACATTAATGGACAAATGCTTAAAGACCTGAATACTGTTCCCTCTTAATTTAATAATCCAATAACCACCTGAATACTTACGTTGAACAAAGAATGATACCACCTAAAATCATACCAAATTATCTAGATTTCTAGGTACAAACAAATTAGTACATGGAAAAGGAAAGTGTGCTATGGTTCAGCCATTATGGCAACATCTATGTATAAATGCCCAAAAAGATGAATCAGTTATGATTATCTCTTAATTTGATAGCTCAATACCCACTTATTTATATAGGTGATTGCATAAGATATATAAGGAAGTATATAACCTAAAATTATATCAACTAATCTAAACATCTATGCATAAACAAATTATTACATGAAAAACAGGAATGTAGCATGTTTCAGCCATTATGTCTATATATACAGACCAATGCTCAGAGTTCAATCATATATATCGTCCTCTTAATTAGATAGTTAAATGACCTCCTATTTGTACAAGTTATTATGCATGACAAATAAGGCATAGTATCATTTAAAACCATACCAAATAATATAGGTACAAACACAAAATATAAATTACCATGAGGTAATCATGGTAAGACATCAATTTAATTATTAACACTCAAAATATACATTTAGCTTTTTTTTTTCAAACATGCCGAAGTGATAATCATATTTAAAAGGCTGAAGCATTCAGCTTTGACACTTGAATTCAAAGTATCTAGCAGATTTGATTTTTTTTTTTTTTTCATGAGCTCAAGAATCAACCTCCTCTCTCAACTTTGTTCAATTCATTAAAGATTTGACTAGTTTACAGGATAAATAAAGCTTTGACTTCTCCATTCTTGTATTGTATTCAAAAGGTATTTCCTTAAGTTTTACCTGAATTGAATCAAGTTTTATATTAGTGGTTTGTTGAACCACAGATGGAAGGGGAAAAAAGAAGCTTCTTATGCACAAGCAAGAATAAGCAGGCCAAAGCTTCTTTGCTGAGCTTCATTAACTTTTCTTAAAAGTAAAAATAAAATTTGTTAAAAAAGATCCTCAATGGTTGAACAAAATCCCACCCATATCAGGTACTATCATTTTTCATAAATATATTACATCAGGAAATTACCTGGCCATAGTTGCCTGATAACCTATCAACATCAGTGCAAAAAATTCATATCAATGAGACTTCATGTATCAGTGTTCTGCACGCCAACATCAGTCCGTACAAGCACACGACTTTATTTTATATTCGTGTGTTTGCTGTCGTGAGTCAATCTATTGACTATACATGCATTTCATAATCACTCTATCACCAAATAAAAGAATAACATGCAATAATCAAACACAATCAGACTGCAGAAACTCGAAAAGGATGCCTTATCAGCGTCACTCACAACTTTACGAATCAAATCCTCCACGGTCGGCCCCATCACTTGCTGAACAGTACGAATCACCATAGCTTCTATTTCCTTTTTCATCATGCTTCAAAAAAGGGGGACAAAAGAAGAAAAGAAGAAAGAAAGTGAGAACCGTATCTGAATCACAAAGCAACCATAAAAGGAAAACATTTAAACTAACTTAAAGAGGGGATCGATTCTGTAAAAGATGAGATCAATAAAAGGCAATCACAGAAATTGAATCTTTGTAGGATCATCAATATTTTTCCAAGGGCATCTTTAGAGAGACACAAACCAAAGTCAATGAACATCATCCATTTCGCTACTTGACATTTAAAGTCAACCTAAACCGAAAGGTACACTCCAAAACAGCATATAAACACAACAAAGAGGAAAATTACAACAATCAAATCAAGCTCAATAAGTAACAAACGAAGAACCACCATAACCACAGTACCCTTTTTCATCGTCCTTCCAAGAAGGGGGACAAAAAAAGAAAGATGGAGAAAGGAAGCGAAAGCCATGTCAGGATCACGAAGCAACCAAAAAAGGAAGCAACATGAGTGGTTCCAGAAACAAACTCGAAGTAAACGAGCAGCACCCATTTCAGTACTTGACATTCAAAATCAAGCTCAACAACAAAGAAACCCTTCAAAGGAAAAACATAAACACGACAAACAGGAAAATTATACCAATGATATCAAGCCAAGAAGCAACACGTGAAACTTCCACAGCTGTAGCAATTTTAGCCAACTACGTAGAGCAAATAAGCACAATCTATTTTAGTACACAACTTCACAACTCAAAGTAGGCCAAGAAATGAGTTGATTATAAAAGGAACACCCCAAAGAGAACACACTTCGAACATTGACTCACTTTTTTAAGGCTACAACGCTGTCAACAAACTGCCCATCATCTGCACTGCTTGTTTGTTCTGATCCAACATTATTACCGCCCTCCCTCGTCTGCAGACGCTGCATTTTCCCCGGCCCAACTTAAAAATGTTCGAAGAAAAATCAACCGGTAAGCGTTTATTTTTCCGTCAGTGTTAGAATGGGTATTTATCGTGAGCAAGTGGGTCCCCAGAAAAGCGCGTGGATACGAGCACAGTCCACAACGTCGTGGAGGCGTACATTAGCCCCCAACACCTTAAACGGGCCGACCTGATCTATTTTATTTATTTTCTTAAGGTTACTTTTATAATCTCACTTTTAATTATATTATTAAACATGCAATTCATTAATATTTTTTATTTAAATTTAAATTTAAAATTTTTTAATTTTATATATATAATTTAAAAATTATTTTTTTAATTATTATATTTATTTATAATTAAATTAATATATATATCATATATATACTTATATTTATTTTTATTTATATTTTATAATATATTATCATTTATATAAATTATCATATTATTTAACTATTATTAAATATGTCATATATATCATATATTTATATTCATATTTATTTTTTTATATTTTATAATATAATTATTATTTATATAAACTATCACATTATTTAATTATTATTAAATATTAAATATATATTTAAATAAATAATATTATTTATTTTATTAAAATATTTTATAAAAATATACATTCATAATTCTTGGACGATATCTGGTGAAAACCCTCTCCCAAGATTGCGTCATCGCCGTCCATTTTTCAACACGCGCAGATTTGCTAAAGAGTCCAAAGATTCTGTCTCAGGTCGGTCTACAGGCTGCTGGGACCACAGTTGAAGGTTTTGAAAAGTATTTGGATTTTGTGGCTATGTTCGTTTCTAAATTCTGCATTATTCATTACTAAAAATTTTATAAATTAAATATTTAAATTTAAATTTAAAATTTTATATTTCTTATTTTTTTATAATTAATTAATAATTTTTTAATTATTATACATTTTAATAATCAAATCAACACCTATTACTATAATTTTTCTACTCACATTTATTTTTTATTATTTTTTTAAACTTATACAGTATCAAATTATTTAATTATTATTAAATATTAAATATTTACAAACACAATTTCCGTGCCTACCTAAATCTTATAATTCAAACATAATTTTCATCCAATGTGAATCACCCAAATTTTCTTCCCAAACTTAATTAGGAAACATATGAACTTTTGGACTGATTCTTTCTTCGTCTTCGCTAACTCTCCTTTTTCCTCTTAAGTTGATTTACAAGTCCAACAAGTTATAAATAACTTTAATTCATTAAATTTAATTTAGAGATTTCTGTTAAAGGCTTCAAATTGAATTATGGTTAAAAAAAAAAAAAAGAAATTTGGCTGTTTTCCTTTTTTCTTTTTTAGTGCAGGGATGTGTCTGAAAGTTATAGTCACATAGCTGCCATTTTTAACAATTAATCATCACTAATTTAACAAAGGCACAAATAAATTCAGCAAAGTTATATCGCCAGCAATTTCAAAAATTTCAACCCCATTATATACGATCAAAAGTAAAAAAAATTTAACCCAAAACTCCACTTATAAACTTTCTATAAATGAATTTAAAAAATTTACTCAAATGTTGTCGATCCCAAATGACATGATCATGATCTCATATGGTCCATATACTTGCCCTCGTTTGAAAAATCCCAGCGTTAGAATGTTGAATGTTTCAACCAAGATAGGACCACACCATGCACACTTTCAACTTTATTAAAGATAAACTTGAGGACTTATTAAAAGCATGGAGTCGATGGCATGTGCTTGTGGGCGTATCCACCATAAATTTAACTCGACAAAAATACTCAAAATAAATGAATTTGCAGCGTGTTGAGATCATCAACTCGTCAATGTTACGTATTAATATTTTCTTCACAAATATTCAGGCTATATTTGTTTTTATTTTTTGATCTATGTTTTTAATTGTATTTTGAGAGAGAAATTTTTTTTTTTAAAGAATGAAATAATTGTAGTGTGTATTTTTGGTGAAAAACGACCATAGGTTATTTATTTAGTCCCTCTTCATAGAACCAAGGGACAATTTCGTATTTATCTTAATTTTTTTGATTTTGTTACGTGTTATTCTATAAAAGAATATGCTCCCTAATAATATAGGCATCGGACGTATTTCGCATTAGATTATAATTGTAATAATAATACGAAGTTTAAATATATACAAATTTTTAATCTGAAACAACATAAAGTCAATAAATAATAATTTTATAATTCAAAAGTGAGCTCCACAAGTTTTGCACAATGATTGCAAAATTTTAAAATTGTAGAAAATTATAATATAATACAAAGATTTGATAGGCACTCCGTATTCTCTTCGGAAATTGTATTAAAACTTGCCTTTCATCCCTTGTTGAATTCCTACAAAAAGACATACAAATTTTTTTTTTTTATTTTAGTTTAATGTTCAAAATATGCATAGCTAGTAAAATGTTTACACAATAAGCATAATTTATTCTGTAAAAGTCAAACAAATTACTAAATAGAACATGAATTAATTAATGATAGCAGAACTAATAAACTAATTTGCATGATGGATAGTTTTTTTTTTATTTTTTTTTATGCAATAGTTTTTACGAATTAGTTTTATTTTAAAAGTGATCAAAAGGCATCAATAATCGTTAAAGGTCGTAGGACTCTTATCTTTAGAGGTCAATCCACACCAACCCTTTCTCCCCCTTTCACTTTTTGACTCCTATCATCTCTTGCAGACAGACTCTTACAAGGGAGATGGTATTAATTTTCTTGTAAGATCTATTATTGTCTCAAAATCCAATAATACGTGTGTGTGTACCATTAGATCTTTTGAAGTGGATATTTTTCACGTTTGATCACTGTGTGGACAAGCAATCGCCCTGTTGGGTTCAAGAGTTTTTTAGGAAAAAAATTGAAAATGTGAAGAAAAATAATTTTAGTAGCTTCTTTGATAAAAATAAAATAAAATGTTAAGATATACCATGCTATTAAGGTTTGGAGGTATTTTGGTTGTATTAAATAAATTCACACACACACACATGCACATATGTAATCTATATTCTATTATTAATCACGCACAGAGTGTGTGCTAAAATTACTAGTATAAAGAAAATATGAAGGAAAATAAAATCTAAGTGGAAAAAACTTAAGCCATGTTTGGTATGAAGAATTTTATTAGAGAAAAGGAAATGCTATGAGAAAGAAAAATATAATTAACACTATGATAGGTTCAAGAATTTTGGAAAGGAAAAAGAGTCAAAAAATGTTAAGAAATATGTTTTTATTGTTCAATTTACAAAGAAAATTCTATAAAATAGAAAATTAGAAGAAATTTATATTATGAGGACTAGGCAAGGAAAGCTCATTTTTCTTGCAAAAATGGTAAGGCACGTGCGTTAAGAACTAATTTAATTCTCTCTCCTCCGTAACATTCACTGCCTCTATTTTTTCATTCATATCTTCATTGTCTTTCATTTATTAAGAAATAGTTTTAAAATTTGAATTTTTGTTGATTGTGTTTTTTATTTTTAAATATATTTTTCCACACTAATTTTTTTGAAAAAACAAAATATGAGAGCTTGATTTTCTTCTTATATTTTTCCTTTCGTCAAGGAATTTTTTCTCTTAATAAAATCCTTATACCAAAAAGAAATTTAAATTCTCATGTGTAATTGAATGATTTTAATGAGTTAACAAAAATATTAAAGACCGAGGAACAAAATCAACAAATATTCTATGATTTGAAAAAAAAATACAATGGAAAGTTGGCTTAAAAGAGAGTGAGTGGTGAAGGTTTTGTACAATGAGAGGGATAGATTATTTCTCATCTCATTTTTCTTATCATTATGAAAACGAGTATTTTTCTTATTAAATTATATTTTTCATTCAAAATTTCTTTTTGTTAGCATTTTTTTAATAACCAAACAATTGAAAATATTTTCAATGACCTTTTACTTTTCTTTTTTCTCTCCAAAATCTTTGAAGCAAACATATTGTTGATTTTGCTCAACCATCCAAATATTTACATATAAATATATTTCTCATCCCTTTCCACGTCATTTCCTTAAATAATCATGCTACAAATTTCCATATAATTTTTATTTTTTAATAATTTTCTTCATCAATTAAATCATTAAACCAAATAAAATATGAGATATTGAATTCAAAAGGAGTAACAATAATTCAGAGTGTGGCCATCCTCCAATGTTGGCGTTTGTGAGAAAATTGCATTGCATTTGCCCGTGCCTGTCTAGCTAGCTTAATATTGATGCATCATTTAACGTTGGACAG
This sequence comes from Avicennia marina, assembly GCA_019155195.1. Classification (NCBI taxonomy): domain Eukaryota; kingdom Viridiplantae; phylum Streptophyta; class Magnoliopsida; order Lamiales; family Acanthaceae; genus Avicennia; species Avicennia marina. The sequence goes on from CM032779.1 coordinate 1,513,734, forward strand.
TGCATCTAAGATGGTATTCAGTGACAAGGTTTTATTTGACAATTAGAATAATTCTCATAATTCTTATTTGGATTAATACTATAGCAATCAAAATTTGAGGATCATATTTAAAAATTTAGTAACCCTCTCAAAGTTGGTAGATTTTAGTCAAAACTTAAATTTGATTACTATTTAAACAATACTAATTTAAATATGTAACACACACACACACACATACTTACACTATAACTAATATTGAGGAGTAGTTTTCCCTTTAAAAATATAAAATTATTAAATTTTTCTTATTTAAAAATCTTGTAATTTCTTCTCTTCCATCATTGAAATTTTATTCTTTTTATTTTATTTTTTTTCTGCACCCTTCATTTGATTCTTATTAAATTAACATTATTTTATTTTAACTTTTTCTTTATTTCCTCTCTATCTTATAATATATTTCAATCACTTCTTTTATTTTTCTTTATACTCTATTTTACTTCTATATATCACTCTTATTATTTTTTAAAGTTTTTCATCAATACTATCCATATTATTGTATTATACATGAAGGCCCTAGAGTAACAAATTTTTTCTTTTTCTTTTTCTTATTCTAATTCTAATTCTATTAAAGCTTAGCATTTATTGTTTCTAATATTTTCTCATGTAAATATTTACTACATATTTTGTTAATTTCAAATACTATTTTAATCTCAGATATATTTTTCAATAATAAATTTTTTAACAAGTTTACAATATATTTTAATTGATATAAATATAGAAGTCATAAATAATTCACACATGCAGGGTTTATTTTCAATTATTTATTTTTAAATTAAATCTATATATTTTTTTTCATATCTCATATCAAAAGAGCTAATGTCAAGTATTAACTATACAAATATTAATTATAGTAATGACACATACTAAGTATTGAACTAAACAGATGTATTGAAATGAAAGATTCAACTCCAAATCGTCCAGAAGGAATTATTTTGATTCTGAATCTAATTACAAGATGTGAACCAAACACCAAATCTTCCAAAGCAGTCTGTGGATCATCCAACAACATCAACACTTCAAGCTGAAGAGACTTTCTCATCATCAAAAGGTGCAATAGTATTCTTCCAATTTCTACCAGCAGATGCTAACAATTCTTGAGCATGAGTCTGTCAACGCATGGACAAATGATGCCTTGTGGCTTTCAGAAAACAAATTAGTGGGAATATACTGGTTTTCTACGTACAGTTCCAAAACCTGTCCAAGAACATTAAAAACAAAGCTCGTGTTTTGCTGAACACCGAAGTAGTAGCACATCCTGTGATCATTTAAGCATGATCAAGCATTATTGACGGTAGCCTTCCACTTCTCTAGATACCTTTATTTAAACATACCTATAGCCTCAACTCTTTCTTTTGAAATATCTACTTCATGTAAAAGATGACCACTTCTGTGTCTACTCTTTTGTTCCTTCTGAGTTTTGAAAGAAAAGGTACCATTTCTACCTCTTTCATATTTTTTTTTTTTAAAAAAAACTTCGACACATTGGCCTTGTATTTTAATATTTTCTGTAATTTCATGCACTAATGAAGTTTTTTTATACTTTACAAATAATGTAGAAACAATTAACTTCAAAAAAAACAAAAAAGTCTATTTTGCCATGTTACCCTATTAAACATACAAGGAATACTAGTAATAGAGACATGTTCTATGCAAGCGCTATTTGTGTTTTATAAGTTGTACTATTTTATAAAAAAAATTAAGAAAAGAGTGAGCAGAAAATATAAAAAATATAAGACATAAATATAAAATTATATTAAAATACATTAAAAAAGGTAGAAAAAATTTAAATAAATATTTTTTAACAATTTAAGATTGCATACTTAAATTCAAGTCTTTAACCTAAATAAAAATTTTTAAAAATAGAATAAATTAAAATTAGTAAGAGGATGAAATAAATAGAATTTGAGAGAGAGAAGAGTGAAAGGACAATATTAAAAGAATCAGGAGTGTTCAACCAATTACAAGTTGTACCCAATATTCTTATTTGCTTAATACATAGTATGAGTATAGATTAAAAGTTTTTTTAAAAAAACTTAAAAATAAAGTAATATTAAAATAATTTTAAAATAGAGAAAAATTAGAGAAAACAATAAATAATAACAATAACTGAAAAGAAAAGCAAAAAGGTTAAAAATAATTTAAAATAGAGATAGTTGAATAATTTTACTTTTGTGTAATAAAAAATTATTATTTCCATAATAATATAGTATTAATAAAATTGACACGCTCTATACGATTTGTAAAATTATTTATAAATAATAAAGTTATTTTAGTAACTATCTTGTTATCTTTCTGTCTTTCTTTTTGTGAAAAATATATTTCTTCTCATTTTATTAGGAAAAGAATTACGTTGGATGTAGAACAAAAATATGATATAGAATAAACTGACAGCCGTACCTGGGAAAACAATCATTCTTTTCATACTCCGATGTGGGATTATATAACTGCTAAAGTGACCAAACACACACACACACAATTGGACCCATACACAACTCTAGTTGAGGGATGATTAGCTGCGCTTGTATTTGAATAATTTTGCCACCAAACAATGGGAGACAGATGAAATGTACAGCCAAAACTTATGTTACTTCCAACAAATAATGATGTTGTCCTCAAAATTTGAATCTCACTTGTCTTTTGTAATGGATATTCAATCATAAATCCAGTCAAACAAATCCATCCAACAAGAACAGAAGGGAATACAATCTCAGTTTGTAACTAGAAAGAACAGAGTACAATCAGGAGTTCTGGCATTTTAATGTCACTGCAACAGAGTAAAACTCAAGAACAACTGCTTGCTCCATTACTTAAACCAATTTGACATTTGACATATGGGAAGTCAATTGAACTACTTTGTTTCAATATGGCCAAGTTAGTTCAAACATGGCGAGTTCCATTAAGACAGCAGAAATGCTTCCTTCTACTTCCCCTTCAGTCAACTGATACCTGCATCATCGATGTGCATATGCAATAACCTTCTACTGTCTTGCACTCATTTTTCTCCATGGACGGGCTTCTTCTTGTGTGACTTCATTAATGCAGATCCAATCCATAAACACGGAAACGAAAGAAAGTTCGTTCCCTTTCGTCAAGTAGGTAAGGTAGGCATACGAACCACTTTGCCTTAGACTCTATTGGAACAAAGCAAACAGACATCAAGAACGACAAGGTGTGAGACATGAAACCGTAGTTTGTGGAAAAACTGCTAAGGACTAAAAATTGCCTTTCGAAGCTTATTTATATAATGCACTATTTCAGGAACAAATTCACAGTGTAAATGACAAGGCGTATTAAAGTAAGATGTTACTGGCCAAACAATACTAACAACATTCAGGAGATGCATCAGACTTTGATGCAGGAATCATTTCCTTGGGAGAATACCTCAATGAGAATGAAACCAGCACAGAGCACAACAATACAGCAATCAATTAACATGCGACTGCTGTGAAAGTAATAGAATAGGAGGAAAACTCGGTGTGCACAGATAAAATGAAAGATGGTATCACCTAAAAAATTGAGGGAAATTTAAACAAACTGAGATTATGTGGAAGTTATCATCACATATAAGTTACATATTTATCAGCTAATAATCTCTTTTCGACACTGCCCTCTAGACTCGTACATCTGGTTCATCTTATCTATGCTAGAATGATGACACATCCAATAAGATTAAGCACCAGCTTAAAATAACTGACAAGTCCATAGAACAGAGGATGGTGAGTTATAATTGCAGGAATCTCTTTCAACATCTCCCATTTACTATCAATGAATATAAGGCATGTTAGCAAGTTGATCAAATGCTTCACGGAGAACAGATGTCAGCATAAACTATACAGCCTGAGAACTTCATAACTCAGTTTTTCCAGCTAAAGATAAGCATACCACCTCATGACACCTGAAATCAGTGTTTTGATTCATAATCAGAATGAGAACATGAGCTGATTAAAGTTCGAATTCATCAATAGAAATTTCTATGCCAAGATTGATGCTTGCAGAGACCTCTTATCAATGGAATCGAACTCATTCTAGACAATGCCCCACCTCATGCAGTCATAAGCTGATTAAATGGAAGAGATAGACCACAGCCTACCAACAAAGCCACCACTGTCCCATTGTATGCTCAAGCAACAATTGCCAACAAATTAACTCAGTTGCAAATATGGCATCTACTAGCAAATACTTCATATCAGTCCCAAAACTATTGCATCTATGCTACGGTAGGAATTGAAATTATCCAATTGGATTAACTCCATTTATATCATTAATTCATTTGTAATTTTCAATTTTGATGTTCTAACCTTTCAACTTTAATAGCTGTAATGTTGTTTGTTTTACTCAAGTACTTAATAATAAACGCATTATCAATTACATTTCAAAAAATGGTTAATCTGCTAACCTGTATGCGCATTCACATCCCAATCATCAACACCAGTAATGCCAGATAAAATTGATGGAAAAGAAAATGGCAATATTTCAAATTACATTGAAGTTGACACCAAATACAAAAGAAAAACCAAATATATACTCACAGCCTTCTCGTCAGGCTCACATGAAATCCATGCCTCGGTAGCATCCAAGAATGAACAGCCTCCTGCAGTAAATTTTGTTTCACACAAAACCCATCGTCTTTTACAGAATCACTTTTGACTTGTTTGCTGTAATTGTATCATTGGTTGTCTGAGTGTATGCTAGATCTGTAGTTTGATTTTTTTTTGGCATGTCAGTATGACTCGTTTAAGGTAATAAATCCAGAACCATTGAGGCAGCTACTTCTTTATCAGATCTAAAGAATGGAGAGATGATAATGTGAAAAAAATCAAATGTATTTAAAGCATCTTTCTCAAACACAACCTTAAGCACCATCAGAAAGATGTTACAAATGTTGTTGCAGCCTGTAAACTGAATCTAGTTTATAGATACAATGCATAAAACTTTACAGTGCCAGGACCATTTCCAAGCATATATTTCAAGTGATTCAGAAGCTCTGGCTGCATCTAACTGATTTTTAGTGGGATCTGTCCCGTCTTCCACATCTTAAGGTGTCAATCAATTCCAGTTGTTGATTAAGCATTTTGGCCATTCCAAATAAATCTGCATCCTGTTTGCTCTTTCCATTCTTTTAGTCTTCTGATCCTGGAAATTTCTGCAAAAAGTATCTTCAAACCGCATCCCAAATGGAAGAAGCCCAGTGCGATTTCTGTGCCTGCTACATCTGCTCAAATCTAGAAAATATTCCAAAGGCTTGTTATCGAAAACGAAGAGGAATCTCTATGAAGTATAGTTGTTTCAGGAGATGAGCTTTACACAGAGGTTCTCAATTGCAAAACTTAACCAAGTCTGACAAAGTGTGGTATCAGCACAAAGAATTTATCCTATCGTAGTCAATGGGGAAGATATGTTTGCTGCAATGCTCTTGATTGCACACCTGGAGCTACACTTCTCCTCTTATACTCTGCTTATGCCAAAGTAACAATAACATGATATTCTGACCAAGTTGCTTCACCGAAATAGCCAAACATATTCAGATGTTGAGCAGTTGGAAATCGCAAGGCAGTGAAAGCTCTGTAGCCTTCTTCAAATCCACCAAGTCGGTATATGTCCTCAACTTGCATCACTGCATTCCAACATTATCTTATATCTATGTATACACAAACAACGCACATAGAAAGTCATATTTTCAATTCACTGCAACTGTCTCGTGACCATTTCCATATAACAGCAACATCAGTAACTATGAACATATAAAGAAAGAATACACAATTATTTCTGAGATATTAAGTATAAAATACCAGGCGGCCTGTAATAAAAGAACTAAAGGTAATAATATGTAAGCTGCCACTGGATTGCCTAAACCAAATTTCACTTCCCTGTCAGGATATATTGACTAGACCCACCAACTCAACAGACATTAATGCATCACATGATGAAGGTATGATAGCCGTTGCTCCTTTTAGGTTGAATCTGTTGCAACAGTCAAAAGAATCTTATGAGAAATGCCTGCGAGAAACCAACCTTCTGTATGCAACCTTTAAGTCCTCTGCTTTTTTGAAACGTGCTTTCCTCCCAATGCCATCTTTCTTACTCGCAAGAACCAAAGCATAACAGCCACAGCCCCATCTAAGCGGATTCCGCCAGTATTACTTTGTTGACAAGAATGTGATTCGGCCCTGAGGGTCTCAAGTAGGTTATTGCTCTCAGGACAAACAAGAGGTGGTAGAATTTCATTATCTCCAAATTGTTCAAAAAATGAATCAATATCAAAACTCTGGGAACTTGGATTTGGGCTGGAAAAAGCCAAATCGGAGCCATGTGATTGTCCCAGCGTTGTGGACACGAGAGGGCCAAAAGAAAAGGTGTTGTCTGGATTACCACAAGATCTGATAGATGGACTAATGCTCTGAGACGAGGTCCCCGCCTCCGTAGGATAATAGTGATTAATATTCTCAGAGATGGCCGTCAGTTCACAGGTGGGGAGATCCTCATGGATGGTGGAGTTTGTGGCGGCGCAACTTGCTCTGCGTGGAAATTGGTGCTGAATAGTGGTTTCATCGTAAAAGGAGGTTATATCCTTCCGATTTTCAAATGCAGACAGCAGCAACTTGCGTGCGCATTCCTATTAGAACAGTTAATATTGCTCAGTTAAAAATAACTTGGTTAGACAATTACATTATACAACTGAATAACACATTAAACCTTCCAAGAAAGAGGAACTTAACATATTTCATTATTGAAAAGCATACCTTTTCAGCTTCAGATAACTCATTATCCGGAATATAATGGGAGTCACGAATTACCCCCTTCAGCCCTTCCACAACATCAAACACCACATTCTTGTACAAGCAGGTCCTTTTATCATTAATAATGCAGGTCTGAGCATGATCCACCATGGCCTTCCAATCATTAGCACGAGCACCTACTATCTGTAGTCATGATAAAAGTTATAATATGCAGTAGTCAGAAGAAAAAAAAAAAGAAAAGAATATCCTGAGAAGAATTTGATTTTAATCAGAAGTGCAATGTCTAGTGCTCAGTTTGAATTTATGGTAGAGACTACAGATAAATAATGTCTGACAGTGGCACACAGAATCTAATACAATGGATAGTAATCATTATTGAGAAAAGTGAAGTTAAGATAACTTTATTTGTGTGCATTTGCTCACTCTCATGAGTTGGCCTTCCTTGGATAGACACAACATTCTACTTCAAATTGCTTAATATTTATCTTCAAACCATTTCACATCTGTTCATATTGAAGCACGACAAAGCAGGTGCCAAACATAAATTTCATATTGCATATGCTTCAATTCAGCAAATAACCAAGTTCAATTTGACATGACAGACATTAAAACTTACCATCAAATTAAGAATGTTAAACTTTCAAAGAATTAACAAAAAACATACGCTATTAAAACATAGTTTTACTCATTATTACACGAATAGAAAAAAAATGTTAAAGTTGGCTCTGTGAATAAGAATCCCACAGATATACAAGTCAAAGGGGATACGGCAATAATCATTACGTTGTTAAGCCTCTGAGAGTCAATAGAGTGGCAAATCAGAAAATCCTGAACAGTCAAGACCTCGTTCGCTTTCAAACGCTTATGTGGAGCACCATCTTTCCCAATCTTTTCCAATCTCCAAACATCATCATAAAGTGATGGAGGGCGATGCTTCTCATACACTGCAGATAGAAAGCAGCGGTTACATGGATGTTTCTCTATATTCTGGAGGTCCTAAAATCTCAATCAACGGACCTTGAGTTTTTGATGAACTACCTTTTTCACGCAATAATGTTCATCTGTTGTTTGGACTGTCTATCAAAAACTGAATCTCTATGGTAACTATCAAGCATGACAGAAGAAGATTATGAAAACCTAAAATATTTGAAGTTTCTCTCCCCTTGTTACTAGTGTAACAGGAAAAGCCTCTTTACTAACAATCAAACATCTAAAGATTAAATATTTCTGACATGAAGCTTTAGGGTTAATGAAAGAACCACCATCATTTGATGCTTCTATTTAAATTTACCTGCCAAGCATGTTCTTCACTAGAAAGATTAGGACACAGAAACTGAATCAAATAAAAGTAGTAAAAGAATAACAGGGGAGGGATGGTAGAGAATGGAGAAAGAATACCATACTCTTCAAAACCAGTTTTACTTACAAAAATTCAAAAAACGACATGCAAGGAAATTCATGAGTCATTTGCAAGCATTTAAAGGAATCATTTCTTAATGAAAGCAAAACACGGCAACCACAAACGATAATAGCAGATTCGTACTCTCAATAGGAAGATGGAGTACATCTGTGTACTTGCACAGTGGCAAATTTATCACGTACAGAAGATGTCACCTATGCAATCCACATATCACAACTCTATCTCACTAGAAAAAAACTCCATATATTGCAGATATTGTTATGCACTGTGAACAAAATAATTGATGAATTCCAAGATTTGTCCTTCAATCACATCAGCAACTGTATTTTGAGTTTGCACCAAGTTTTATTAGATAAATGTTGGTCCCTCAACATCAAGGCAATCCACTTTGTGCCATGATGACCTATAAATTAATCTAAGAACAGAAATCAGTAAAAACAAAGAATTAAGTTTGGACTACATACACTTGCTGCGGCTATCAGAGACCATAAATGATTCTGTCCATGCTTCTTGCACCATGATGCCACTAAAATTCTCCACAATTCGTGCCCCTAGTCGGCACTTGCAGTTCTTCATCCAGTTTGAGTCATGTGCTAACTTGGCATTGCATAAGGTGCCAATACCATCCTTAAGATATATATAATAACTTTTTGCAAAGTGAGGCTTCTTCTTATCTCCTTCTTTAATGATACTATCGTTGAAGTTTTGAAGGCTCCAGTTATGTTCATCATCATCACCGTTACTAGCCTCAAGAACTAATATCTCCACTTTCGCAGAAGATTCAGGTCCACTTTCAACAACCTGCCCAGTTATCTTATCAACAAGAGCCACCCTCATTGGGGTACCTCCTTTTCCTTGAATTGCCTTACCAGTGAGAACAGGAGCAGATACTTCATCTAAGAACTTAAGATGCAAGCTTCTTTCCTTTGACACAGCCACTTCATTTGTATAGATCCTAAACAAGACGTGCAAACATGCATTGACAGCGCTTTTACAAGTACACGCACACATAGATATGTTTTTTTGATATAAATATAGAGAGAGAGTTTCATGTATTGTTACTTTTTTATATGTAAGACACTTCCTAATTGAAAAGAAAAGAAAATGAGCAATAGAATTTCACATATTTTTCACTTTTACATGTAAGCCGGACACTTTTACTGGAATGAAAAAAATGAGTAAAAATACCACAAAGTTCTCACCGATTGCCACCAGCCAAAAAATTCTCTAAAGCTGATTGAATTTCTTCTTTGACCTAAAAAAGAATAAACCGTGGTTTATAAACCTATAGTCCACAAGAATTCCAAGTTTCAAAGGCTAACCATAGTAGCTTTCTTGAACATACAGAGAGGTCACACCATGCCCAAAGTCTAGATAAAAAATATGAATCTACATATACCTTAAGTTCACATTTATTTTCAAGACAAGAAGATCTCCACAATATTTCAGAAAATTCAAGAAATCTATACCATATGTTGAACAGCCTTCAGGAAATAGAAGTCCAACTTTGAGATGCTAGTCTATCTACCGTATGGGAAGTATGAACTTCCCCAATGTCAAGCTTTGCGTAGTTCGGCCAAACAAAACAATGCATGAACCACAGGCCCAAAATTTTGAATACATTCAATATGTTATTAATCAAGGTTGGCTTGGGTTAAATTACACTTGAGCTCAAGAAATACATTTAACATTTTTTTAAATATGCTGAAAGTGATAATCATATTTATAAGACTCAAGCATCCAGCTCAACATTAGAATTCAAAATATCTAGGAGCTTTGCTTTTTTCAAAACCCTAAGAATCAACCTACACTTCTAAACTTCTTTCAATTCTTTAAATATTTGACTAGTTTACAGAATAAATGAAGCTTTGACTTCTTCATTCTTGTATTCTATACACAAAGTTTTTCTCAAGTTTTACTTGAATTGGATCGTGTTTTCCATTAAAAGGTTCATTGAATAAAGAAATCATACCCTACAAATGGAAGAAAAAACATGCTTGCTACATTCAGGCAAGGGTGAACAGACTAAAGCTTGTTTGCTGAGCCAGAATAACAATTCTTAATTAAAAAAAATGCAACGGTTGAACACATTCCCATATCAGGTTCTAATCATATTTTAAAAATCTATTATATAGGGAAATTATACAGGCAATACTTGCATGCTGACCTATCAACATCTACGCTTAATATTCATATCAATGGGGCTACGTGTCTCAGTGCTCTGCACGACACCAACTCATACAAGCACTCAACTTTGTTTTATATGTGTGTGTTTGCTGACACAAGGAAACATTAACTCTGTGGACCATATGTGCACTTCGTAAATTAATCAATAATCCACCAGCAAATAAAAGGGAAACACGCAACAGTCAAACACAATCAGACCGCCGAAATTTGAAGAGCAAATCTGTTGGCTACTCACCACTTTGCGGATCCAATCCTCCACGGACGGAAATATCACTTGCTGAACAGTATGAATCACCATAACTTCAATTTCCTTTTTCAAAATCCTTTCAAAAAGGAGGGAAAAAAGGGAACGAACATTAAGAAAAGAAAGTCAAAAACGTATCAGGATCACAAAGCAACCACAAAAAGGAAGAAACATTAAGTAATTCAAGGACCAAATCAAAGTAAACGAGCAGCGCCCGTCTCACTACTTGACACTTAAAATCGAGCTAAACCCAAAAAACACACCCTAAAAGAGAACATCAACTCAACAAGGAGGAAAATAACAACTATTAAATCAAGCTCAAAAAGCAAAAAATGAAAGAATCACCATAACCCTAGAAAGGGAGGAGAAAAAAAGAAACAACATCTAAATTAATTCCAGAAAGAAAAAATCCAAAGTAAACGAGCAGTACCTATTTCAATACATAAACACAAGAAAGAGAAAATTACAACAATTAAATCAAGCTCAAAAAGCAACAAATGAAACATCCACAATTGCAGTAATTTTAACTAAATACATGGAGCAAATAAGCACAACCCATTTTAGTTCTCAACTTCACAATCCAAATTAAGCCAAGTAAATTAATAAAAAAATCTCCCAAAAAAGAATATACTTCCACCACGGACTTACTTTCTTAAGGCTACAAGAAACTGCTTATCATCTGAACTACTGGCTGTCTCTGATCCGCCATTATTTGCACCCTCCATCTGCAGATTAAACGGCATTTCGCCAAGCCCAACGTAAAAATGTTCGACGAATATTCAACCTCTTAAGTGGTTCTGTTTTAGTCTGAGCTTGACTGAGTCCCGATGAAATATATAAATGGTTGTTTGCGACAAGTGGGCCCCCGGAAAAGCGTGTTGGTGAGAAACAAACCGTGTGGTTGGACGCTAGTACAGTCCACAACATCCCCGCTGTGTAGGAGTACATTTTAGTCCCGGCGGATCAAGAGTACTCATTTGATCCTTTTTCAAGTTTCTTAAAATCGTTAAAAAATAGTTACTCGTTAGGGGCAGTCAAAAGCTGCCGCGTCAAGATTCGTTTTTTTTAATCATTTATCGACAATGTAGTCATTGTAGAGTCCAAAGATTTTGTTGCAGGCCGTTATAAACTGCTGTAACATAGCAGTTACAGTCGAAGGATGTGAGAGAAGTGAATCTTTCGAGTAATTACTGTATTAATTCCATTTTGAACTTAAATTGGTTTACAAGACTACCTAGACATTCTTAATTTAACATATACAAATTAGGGATTTCTGTTGATGACTTTAAATTGAATTATTGAAAAATAAAAGCCTTTGTCTGGATATGGGTTTTAAACTTACCACCATTGATATGTCTGAAAACTTGTTTTTTCAACTTTCTTTTTTTTAGCTTAACTTAGTTACTTTTGGCACCCCATATTTTTAAAATTTAATAATAATTAAGCATCATAAAGTTAGCAAAAATAAATGCAGTTAAAACATAATTCTTTGATGTACAAATAACTTCGGCAAAAGTTTTATTGCCACCAATAAGAAAAAATTAACCCAAAACTCATCAACACTCCACTAATTTAATTAAGCAAATTTACTCAAATCTTGTCTATCCCAAATGACATGATTATCATCATCTCATATGGTTTTTTAACTTCTCGTTGTTTGAAAAACCACAGCGTTAGAATGTTGAATGCTTCAACCTACACAAGGCCACCACATACGTATTCTTTATAGATTATTATTAATTTTACTTTTTTAGTCTAAGGTACTTTCAATTCATCAAAGATAAACTTGAAGGCTTAAAAACATGGAGTCAATGAAATGTTCTCGTGGGCGTGTCTCCGTAAATTTTGCTCGACAAAAATACTCAAATAAATGATTTTGCAGCGTGTTGACATAATCAACTCATCAATGTTAAATATTAATAATTTCTTCACAAATATTTAGTTAGCCCTTCAAAAAACCAAGGGTTAATTATGCATTTATTTAATTTATTTTTTAATTTTGTTAGCTATCTAACCTTATATAGAAGTACGAGTTCATCACAAAAAAGTTTTTTACAATTTTCAACTCTCTAATTTACCCTTAACTAGTAGCATAAATTATTAAATACATAAGGTATAATTGAAATTTTGTAATATTCAATATTAAATTAATGCATATTCACACACAAAATTTTTTTGTTGTTTGTTCTTTTTAACATAACTTTTTAAATATTTTAAATTTTAAAATAACACTAAATTTGTATAAAAGTAGATTTCGAGATCTTTCAAATCATATCTCATAACATTTATTATACTTTATATGAGAAAGTTATAATCATTTAAAAGTTATTGCTATTCAAATTATGAATTTATAATAAAAAAAGGTTAATTAATGTGCAAAGGTATTACATTATTAAACTTATATTTACAATATTAAAATGTTAGAAAATTGTTAAATATTTCAATCTATCTATGTATATATGCATGAGTCATAAGTTTTAAAAAAATTCCATGATACTTAATGCCTCATTTAAACAAAAGTTAGACATAAATGAGAATTTGTAGGAGAGAATTATGATTATTTAAAATTAATTGATGTGATTATTAAACTTATATATAAATTATTAAAATGATAAAAAGTTATGAAATGGTTGGATCTATCTATCTATATATTTTTTATTTTTTCGATACCTAATCAAGAAGAAGAAGACAAAGAAAACATATCTTGAAATTTGTTTATCATACACAACATTCATATATATATTAGTGTACATAACATGTGTGACACACAAGCTTGAGAAAAGCTTGTTTGAAATTTGTAGTTTCTAATTTATTTTTAGTAATTAATATAAAACAAAAATATAAAGTATATATTTTCAATCTTTATGACCATAATAAAAAAATCATTAAATACTTCTTTTATATGTGTATATAGATTATAAACATGTCAAATGTAATACTCCAAATTTTGGGAAATTATTGACCGTTATTTAGAATAGAATTTGTAGAATTGCGATTGAATTAATTTTGATTTTTGCAATATTCTACTTATTTTCTAGTGAAAATATTAGGAATTGAATGAGAGGAGCATATGAAAGAATTTTGGTATTTTTAGGCAATAAATTTTGCCACACTATTTAATATTAAAGAGGAATAATTCTCAAATCTTAGAAATAAGAAAATAGAGCCCAAATTCATGGGAAATTTAGGTAAAACTGGCCCTAGAATTAGAAAAGTGGAAAATTATCTATAAGGGCCTAAACTATTGAGAATCTTAATTCTATGCAAACCCTAACTTAAACTTAAGTATAAATAAAAATTTTAAAGGGCTGAAAAACCCTTATTATCAAATCTTGGAGAAGCCGTTCTAAAATGTGGGGGACAAATTTTGACCTTTTAACGTGTAAACGCAAGGTAATTTCTACACTTAGTGGCTTAATTTTCATGTACACATGTAAGGTCATTCAATTTACACCATAGGCATGATAAAAATACAAGCTCTTAGGGTTTTGCATGTACTTCAAGTGTAGGCATTAAGTAAAAATCATGCGATGATGAAACTTGTAAGATAATGTATTGATGTAACGCGCTAATAGTTGAAAACATGTCCTAGAGTTTTGAAAATTGGATTGGAGTATAGGGCAAAAAACTAATTGAACATTGTTTTGCACAAAAACCAATATGCTGTCGTGATCACAAGAAGGCTGGAAGCAATTGCATACCAAGCGCAAGAATCATAGAACACCCTATGGTCTCAAACTTTAGTGTTGTGATTACACAGCCATCCGTCATGATTGAGGGGAGGATAGCGAAAATTTTAGTGAACTCTGTGGTTGAGCATCAAAAACATGGACCAAGGTGTCACAGTCACAAACTAGGATGCGGGCATTGGCTAGATTTCATATTTTGAATAATTTAATCTAAATTTTCTGATTTTGGGATCATAATAAGCATAAATTCATTGAATAATGCATAGTGAGATAAGTAAAATAGTAACTAAAGGAATTCAGGTAAGCATAAACACCCGTGATACATATGAAGCGTTGAAAAGTATAGATATTACTCAAGTCAAATATTAAAGGAAGTTTGTATATGTCATTGATTAAGGAACTAAGAGCCAATTTCCAATGAAATTAGGTGAAAGGTAAGTGGTTATACCTTTCCGATTTTATAAGTATTTCTAAACTATTTTCAAATAATTTCTTTGGTGTCACAATTGAATGCATTGATACATGCTTTTAAATAAATTCTAAATGTTTTCTACTTGCAGGCATGAAATCAATGTGTTGTTTTTCGAAAAATTGAAACTGTGATTTTGTAAAAATTAAATGTGAACTCGTTACCATTAAATGCTTTTAAACTAAATCATTGGCATTTGGATACGTGTAACAAAAATAATTCAATAGCCATTTATGTGATTACTAGTAAGTGTGAGGAGCGAATTCCGCTCTACCAAATAAATAATAGATTATGACTCATTCAATTGGGGAAGAAGATTAGAACCAACAATGAGTAAAGCTAATACATGGCCCTACGAATCAAGTAATAACAGATAGGAACACTGCTTAGTTGGAATTGAAAATTAGGGCTCATGATGGGCACAATTGATATTTAACGTACCCTCTTTAGTTGAAAGAATATAGACTAAGATCTCAATCAACAGAAGAGCACGCAAAATGCATATGACTATGCGTTGGCCAAAACATGAGAAATGACAACATGAGAAAAATGAAGAAGTAAGATAACTATCCTTGGCTTGATTCTTAAATGTCATTTAAATGTTTTTCATTGGTTTTACAATTATTTACTGAAAACGTATATTTCATGCAAAATATGTTTTGTAAATTATTGTTTTTGCTCACATCCTATATACGAAGCAATAATAGGTGATATCATTTATTAGACAAATTATCACTCACCTTTACAGGTTGAGGTTTTTGTAGAGAAAATCAACAATAATGAGCAGATCTAGGGATTGTAGTCTAATGACAGCAATAAGGACGTAGAATTTGGCGCTAGCCTTAATTTCATTGGTGCTATTTATTGAATGACATTGAGTGTAATATGTTACATATAAAATAATTCAAAATACAAAGTGTCATTAAAATAATTTATAAATTAGTCTAAGATATATTCTTCTATTTGTTTAGTGATACAGTATTCTAAACTTTGTTCTTTCTTTTTCGTATTTGAATTGATTCAAAAACTTGTTTTCAATAATTTTTCTCATAATATTATGAATTTTACTAAAATTAAATATACATCATATTTTGATTTAACCATCTTTAAAAATATTTAATGTAATGTGTTCGAAATAATTCTATCTATAAATTATTAAGAAAACATCTTCTTTCAAAGAGAATTTATTTTTTATAAAACATTAAAATTCATGGGAAAATTTTAAAATAAACGTAAATAAATTTAAGTAAAAATAATCAAAAGAAATAATTGTAATACCCCAAGATTTTGATATAAATAGTACATTACTCTGAGTGAAATTATATGGAATTATGATTGATTTATTTTAGTTTTGCAATTTTCTACTTATTTTCAGGTAGAAATATTGAGAATTTAGTAAGGAGGCATAAGAAGGAATTTTAGTATTTTTAAGTGATAGAATTTTTGACATATGATTTAACAATTTAAGGGGGATAATTCCAAGCTTTGAAAATAAGAAAAAATAGAGTCTAAAATCATTGGAAATTCAGGTGAAAAGGGCTATAAAATTAGAAAAGGAGATATTTAATTTTAAGAGCCTAGATTATTAAGAATTTTAATCCTATACAAATTCTAGTTAAACCTAAATATAAATATTGGTTTTAAAGGGTTAGAAATCCTATTCTGAGCCCTTAGAACAGTGACAATGTGCAAAGTAGTGGAAAAATTCTTGACCTTTAAACACTTGGCACGAGTTAACTTTTACGTTTAGTTTTTTGATTATTACACGCACACGTAAGGTAATTAATTTTGCATGCATAAGCATTTTAAAAACATGAATTTTTGAAGACTTAGATGTGCTTTACACATATACATTAATTAAAAATTGTGGTATGATGTTTAAAAACCATAAGAACCTATATTAGTGTAGCACGCAAATAACCGAAAACATGTCTTAAATGTTCCCAAAATTGTGAATACATATAGAATATGTTTTCCATAAGTTTTAATTTATAAAATCATGTTGAAAGGCCTTAAAACAAGTGTAGAATTGCATTTTGGAGATTGGATTGAGGTAGAGAGAGAAAAACCGATCCAACAAGTCCTTAGCACAATTAGCACATTGCTGCGATTGTGATCGTGATTGAGGAACATGGCGGTGTGGGCATGAGATAGTTAGCCATGGTCGCGAACCCGGGTGCAGGAATTACAAAAGGCCTAGCAGTCACCAAGCAAGGTCGCAATCTTTGTCGTTGAGGTCGTAGAGAAGCCAGCAAGAAACCTTCTGTACAAAACCTAAGTCCTCTGCTTCTTTGAAACATGCGTTCCTCCCAATGCAATTATTCTCTTTCTTAGTCGCAACATCCAAAGCATAACGGCCACCGCCCCAACTAATTGGATTCGCCAGCATTATTTTGTTGATAAGAATGTGGTTCAGCCGTGGGGGATCTCAGATCGGTTATTGCTCTCAGGACAAAAGAGAGACTAGTTCTTTATTATCCCCCTGAGGTTCAAAAATTGGGTCAAGCTCAATAAGCTGGCTTGGATCCAGCCAGGCTGTGGGCATGGGAGAGCCAAAAGAAAAGGTAGAATATGAATTACCATAAGATCTGACATATGGACTAAAGCACTGAGACAAGGTCCCTAGCTCTGCAGGACCACAATAATTAATACTCTCAGAGATGGCCGTCAGGTCACAGCCAGGGAGATCCTCATGGATGGTGGAGTCTGTGGCGGCGCAACTTGCTCTGCATGGAAATTGGTGCTGAAGAGTGGCTTCATCGTTAAAGGAGGTTATATCCTTCCGATTTTCAAATGCAGACAGCAGCAACTCGCATGCACAATCCTATTAGAACAGTTAATGTTGCTCAGTTAAAAATAACTTGGTTAGACAATTACATTATACAATTGAATAACACATTAAACCTTTCAAGAAAGCGGAACTTGACATATTTCATTATTGAAAAGCGTACCTTTTCAGCTTCAGATAACTGATTATCCGAAATATAATGGGAGTCACGAATTACCCCCTTCAGCCCTTCCACAACATCAAACACCACATTCTTGTACAAGCAGGTCCTTTTATCTTTAATAGTGCATTTCTTAGCATGATCCACCATGGCCTTCCAATCATGAGCACCAGCACCTACTATCTGTAGTCATGAAAACAGTTATAATATGCAGTAGTCAGAAGAAAAAAGAAGAAAAGAATATCCTGTGAAGAAGTTGATTTTAATCAGAAGTGCAATGTCTAGTGCTCAGTTTGAATTTATGGTAGAGACTACAGATAAATAATGTCTGACAGTGGCACACAGAATCTAATACAATGGATAGTAATCATCATTGAGAAAAGTGAAGTTAAGATAACTTTATTTGTGTGCATTTGACTTACTCTCATGAGTTGGCCTTTTTTGGATATAGACAACATTCTACTTCAAATTGCTTAATATTTATCTTCAAACCATTTCACATCTGTTATATTGAAGCACAACAAAGCAGGTGCCAAACATAGATTTCATATTGCATATGCTTCAATTCAGCAAATAACCAAGTTCAATTTGACACAACAGACATTAAAACTTACCATCAAATTAAGAATGTTAAACTTTCAAAGAATCAACAAAAAACATACGCTATTAAAACATAGTTTTTCTCATTATTATACGATTAGAAAAAAAATGTTAAAGCTGGCTCTGAGAATAAGAATCCCACAGATATACAAGTTAAAGGGGATACGGTAATAATCATTACTTGTTTAAGCCTCCCAGGGTTAGTAGAGTGGTTAAACAGAAAATCCCAAACATTTGAGACGTTTTTCTTCTTCAAACGCTTATGTGGAGCACCATCTTTCCCAATCCTTTCCAATGTCCAAACATCACCATCAGGTAATGGAGGACGTTTCTTCTTATACACTGCATATAGAAAGCAGCAGTTGCATGGAAGTTTCTCTATATTCTGGAGGTCCTAAAATCTGTTGTCTGGACTGTCTATCAAAAACTGAATCACTATGGTAACCATCGAGCATGAGAAGATTATGAAAGCCTAAAATATTCGAAGTTTCTCTCCCCTTGTTACTAGTGTAACAGGAAAAGCCTCTTAACTAACAATCAAACATCTAAAGATTAAATATTTCTGACATGAAGCTTTAGGGTTAATGAAAGAACCACCATCATTTGATGGTTCTATTTAAATTTATCTGCCAAGCATGTTCTTCACTAGAAAGATTAGGACACAGAAAATGAATCAAATAAAAGTAGTAAAAGAATAACAGGGGAGGGGTGGTAGAGAATGGAGAAAGAATACCATACTCTTCAAAACCAGTTTTACTTACAAAAATTCAAAAAATGACATGCAAGGAAATCCATGAGTCATTTGCAAGCATTTAAAGGAATCATTTCTTAATGAAAGCAAAATACGGCAATCACAAACGATAATAGCAGATTCGTACTCTCAATAGGAAGATGGAGTACATCTGTGTACTTGCACAGTGGCAAATTTATCACGTACAGAAGATGTCACCTATGCAATCCACATATCACAACTCTATCTCACTAGAAAAAACTCCATATATTGCAGATATTGTTATGCACTGTGAACAAAATAATTGATGAATTCCAAGACTTGTCCTTCAATCACATCAGCAACTGTATTTTGAGTTTGCACCAAGTTTTATTAGATAAATGTTGGTCCCTCAACATCAAAGCAACCCCTTTGTGCCATGATGACCTATAAATTAATCTAAGAACAGAAATCAACAAAAACAAAGAGTTAAGTTTGGACTACATACACTTGCTGCGGCTATCAGAGACCATAAATGATTCTGTCCATGCTTCTTGCACCATGATACCACTAAAATTCTCCACAATTCGTGCCCCTAGTTGGCACTTGCAGTTCTTCATCCAGTTTGAGCCATGTGCTAACTTGGCATTGTCTAGGTGCCAAAACCACCCTCAAGAGGTATATAAAATCTTTTTGCGAAGTGAGGCTTCTTCTTATCTCCTTCTTTAATGATACTATTGTTGAAGTTTTGAAGGCTCCAGTTATGTTCATCATCATCACCGTTACTAGCCTCAAGAACTAATATCTCCACTTCTGCAGAGGATTCACGTCCACTTTCAACAACCTTCCCATTTATCTTATCAACAAGAACCACCGTCATTGGGTTACCTCCTTTTCCTTTAATTTCCATACCAGTGAGAACAGGAGCAGATACTTCATCTAAGAACTTAAGATGCAAAGTTCTCTCCTCTGACACAGCCACTTCGTTTGTATAGATCCTAAACAAGACGTGTAAACATGCATTGACAGAGCTTTTACAAGTACATGCACACATAGATATGTTTTGAGAATATACATACACACATACATATATATATATATAATTTCACATAATGCACACTCTTTATATGTATGTTGGACACTTATTGGAATGTAAAGAAATGAGTGACCAATACCATAAAGTTCTCACCGATTGCCCCTGATCAGAGCTGATTGAATTTCTTCTTCGACCTAAAAAAGAATGAACCAAAGAAAACCACAAGAATTTCAACATTCAGAAGTTAATCGTGCATTTCAGACATGCGGAGAGGCTACAACTTACCCAACATCGCAATAAAAATATGAATCAGAACTCATAAATTCACATACTTTTTGAGATGAGTTGCTATACAAGATCTTCACAGTGATTCATGAAATTCAAGAAAGCAACACCATAAGTTGAACAACCTCCAGTAAATAGAAGTTCAATTTTAAGGTACAAATCTACTGCTCCTCCAATGTCGAGTTTTACCTGGTATGATGTAAATAAAACAAAGTCCGAACTACAGGCCCAAAACCTTATGTACATAGAATACATTATTAAGCAAGGTTGGCTAGGATTACATTAATCTTCTGCTGAAGAATTACATTTAGCATTTTTTTTTTTAATTTGCTGATATGAGCATCAGATTTATAATTCTGAAGCATTCAGCTTTAACACTAGAATTCAAGGTATCTACGAGCTTTTGCTTTTTTCAAAACCCTAAGAATCAGCCTACTCTTCTAAACTTCTTTCAGTTCAACAAAGATTTGACTAGTTTACAGGAAAAAAGCTTGCTGTGTACAAGCAAGAGTGAGCAGAACAAAGCTTCTTTGCTGAGCTTCATTAACTATTCTCAAAGAAAAAATGAAGAACCCGCAATGGTTGAAGACATTACCATATCGGGGACTAATTATTTTTCCAAAGTATGTTACATCAGGAAATTATACCAGGCCTTAGTTGCATGCTAACCTATCAACATCTATGCAATACATTCACATCAATGAGGCCTTATGCATTGTTCTGCACAAACATCAGCCTGCAAAAGCACACAACATTATTTTTTATGTGTGTGTTTGCTGACACACAGAAACATTAATTCTAATTAACCATCAATCTATCAGTAAGTAAAAGGAAAGTATGCAACAGTGAAAACTTGAAAAGATGCCATGTTGGCCACTCACAACCTTGCAAAACGGAACTCCATGGTTCGCCTCCTCACTTGCTGAACAATAGAAATTGCCATAACCTCTATTGTCTCTGTTGTCAGCCTTAAGAAAAGAGGGCCAAAAAAGAAAGAACAAGAAGAAAGAAAGTGAGGACCATATCCAGACCACGAAGCTAACGAAAAAGGACACAACATTTTAAGTAATTCAAGAAACAAATTAACGTAAATGAGCAGCATCGGTTTCAATACTTAACATTTAAAATCAGCCTAAACCAGAAAGACAGTCCAAAAGAGAAGGCAAACATAACAAAGAGTAAAATAACAATAATCAAGTCAAGCCAAATAGTGGGGCGGGAGGGGGGTGTTGCAAAAACAAGGAGAAGAAAGAAAGTGAATTCCATGTCAGGATCACTAAGCAACCAAAAGGGAATAACATTTATAGTAATTCAAGTAACTAAAGAAGGAAACTCTTGTTCGCACCGAATGCCACTGCTCGAAAAATTTGCTAGAGCTGATTGAATTTCTTCTTCGACCTAAAAAGAATGAACCGTAGAAGACCACAATAATTTCAACATTCAGGGCTCAATCATACACATCACACATGTGGAGAGGTTACAACTTACCCAACATCATAATTAAAATATGAATCAGAACTCATAAACTCACATACTTAGAGATGAGTTTCTATAAAATATCTCCAGAGTGATTCAGAAAATTCAAGAAAGCAACACTATAAGTTGAACAACCTCCAGCAAATAGAAGGTCAATTTTAAGATACAAATCTACTGCTTCTCCAATGTCAAGTTTTACCTAGAATGAGGTAAATAAAATGAAATCTGAACTACAGGCCCAAAACCTTGAATACATAGAATACATCATTAAGCAATGTTGGCTCGGATTACATTAATCTCAACCTTAAGAATTGCATTTAGCATTTTTTTTAATTTGCTGAAATGGTCATCAGATTTATAATTCTGAAGCATCCAGCTTTAACACTAGAATTCAATCTATCTAAGAGCTTTGGCTTTTTTTCAAAACCCTAAGAATCAGCCTACTCTTCTTAACTTCTTTCAGTTCAACAAAGATTTGACTAGTTTACAAGAAAAAAGCTTGTTGTGTACAAGCAAGAGCGAGCAGAACAAAGCTTTCTTTGCTGAGCTTCATTAGCTATTCTCGAAAATAAAAAATAAAAAACCCGAAATGGTGAACAAATTACCATATCGGTGACTAATTATTTTTTCCAGAATATATTATATCAGGAAATTATTTTAGTCTAAGGTATTTTCAATTCATCAAAGATAAACTTGAAGGCTTAAAAACATGGAGTCAATGAAATGTTCTCGTGGGCGTGTCTCCGTAAATTTTACTCGACAAAAAAACTCAAATAAATGATTTTGCAGCGTGTTGACATAATCAACTCGTCAATGTTAAATATTAATAATTTCTTCACAAATATTTAGTTAGCCCTTCAAAAAACCAAGGGTTAATTATGCATTTATTTAATTTATTTTTTAATTTTGTTAGCTATCTAACCTTATATAGAAGTACGAGTTCATCACAAAAAAGTTTTTTACAATTTTCAACTCTCTAATTTACCCTTAACTAGTAGCATAAATTATTAAATACATAAGGTATAATTGAAATTTTGTAATATTCAATATTAAATTAATGCATATTCATACACAAATTTTTTTGTTGTTTGTTCTTTTTAACTTAACTTTTTAAATACTTTAAATTTTAAAATAACACTAAGTTTGTATAAAAGTAGATTTCAAGATCTTTCAAATCATATCTCATAACATTTATTATACTTTATATGAGAAAGTTATAATCATTTAAAAGTTATTGCTATTCAAATTTTGAATTTATAATAAAAAAAAGTTAATTAATGTGCAAAGGTATTACATTATTAAACTTATATTTACAATATTATAATGATAGAAAATTGTTAAATATTTCAATCTATCTATGTATATATGCATGACTCATAAGTTTTAAAAAAATTCCATGATACTTAATGCCTCATTTAAACAAAAGTTAGACATATGTGAGAATTTGTAGCAGAGAATTATGGTTATTTAAAATTAATTGATGTGATTATTAAACTTATATATAAATTATTAAAATGATAGAAAGTTATGAAATGGTTTGATCTATCTACATATATTTTTTTATTTTTTTGATACCTAATCAAGAAGAAGAAGAAGAAAACATTTCTTGAAATTTGTTTATCATACACAACATTCATATATATATTAGTGTACATAACATGTGTGACACACAAGCTCGAGAAAAGCTTGTTTGAAATATGTAGTTTCTAATTTATTTTTAGTAATTAATATAAAACAAAAATATAAAGTCTAATTTTCAAACTTTATGACCATAATAAAAATTCATTAAATACTTCTTTTATATGTGTATATAGATTATAAACATGTCAAATGTAATATCCCAAATTTTGGGAAATTATTGACCATTATTTAGAATGAAATTTGTAGAATTGCGATTGAATTAATTTTGATTTTTGCAATATTCTACTTATTTTCTAGTGAAAATATTAGGAATTGAATGAGAGGAGCATATGAAAGAATTTTGGTATTTTTAGGCAATAAATTTTGCCACACAATTTAATATTAAAGAGGAATAATTCCCAAATCTTGAAAATAATAAAATAAAGCCCAAATTCATGGGAAATTTAGGTGAAACTGGCCCTACAATCAGAAAAGTGGAAAATTATCTATAAGAGTGCCTAAAATATGGAGAACCTTAATTCTATGCAAGCCTTAACTTAAGCCTAAGTATGAATACAAATTTTAAAGGACTGAAAAACCCTATTATCAAATCTTGAAGAAGTTGATGCTATTCTAAAATGTGGGGAGACAAATTTTGACCTTCTAACGTTTGAACGTAAGGTAATTTCTACACTTAGTTGCTTGATTTTCATGTACACACGTGAGGTCATTCAATTTACACCAAAGGTACGATAAAAATACAAGCTCTTAGGGTTTTGCATAAACTTCAAGTGTAGGCATTAAGTAAAAACCGTGTAATGATATGCAAAACCCGTAAGAGCGCGTATTGATGTAATGCGCTAATAGTTGAAAACATGTCCAAGAGTTTTGGAGATTGGATTGGAGTAGAGGGCGAAAAACCAATTGAACATTATTCTACGCAAAAACCAACACGATGCTGTGATCACATGAAAGTTGGAAGCAATTGCATACCAAGCGCATGAATCATAGAACACCCTACGGTCGCAAACTTTAGTGTTGTGGTTACAAAGCCGTCTGTCATGATTGAGGGGAGGATAGCGGAAAGTTTAGTGAACTCCGTGGTTGAGCATCACAAGCATGGACCAAGGTGTCACAGTCGCAAATCAGTATGCGTACATTGGCTAGATTTCATACTTTGAATAATTTAAGCTAAATTTTCTACTTTTAGAATCATAATAGGCATAAATTCATTGAATAATGCCTAGTGAGATAAGTAAAATAGTAACTAAAGGAATTCAAGTAAGCATAAACAGCCAGGATACATATGAAGCATTAACAAAGTATAGATATTACTCGAGTCAAATATTAAAGAAAGTTTGTGTATGTCATTGATTAAGGAACTATGAGCCAATTTCTAATGAAATTAGGTGAAAGGTAAGTGGTTATACCTTTTCGGTTTTATAACTATTTTTAAACTATTTTCAAATAATTTCTTTGGTGTCACAATTGAATGCATTGATACATGCTTTTAAATAAATTCTAAATGTTTTCTACTTGCAAGGCATGAAATCAATGTGTTGTTTTTCGAAAAATTGAAACTTTGATTTCTGAAAACTAAATATGAACTGGTTACCATTAAATGCTTTTAAACTAAGTCATTGGCATTTGAATACATGTAACGAGAATAATTCAATAGTCATTCATGTGATTACCAATAAGTGTGAGGAGCGAATTCTACTCTACCAATTAGATAATAGATTAGAACCCATCCAATTAAGAAAGAAGATTAGAACCAATAATGGGTAAAGCTAATATATGGCCCTACGAATCAAGTAATAACATATAGCAACACTACCTAGTTGGAATTGAAAACTAGGGCTCATGATGGGCACAATTGATATTTAATGTACTCTCTTTAGTTGGGAGAATATAAACAAAGATCTTAATCAATAGAAGAACACACACAATGCATATGACTATGTGTTGGCCAAGACATGATAAATGACAACATGAGAAAAATGAAGAAGAAAGATAACTATCCTTGACTTGAATGTGATTTAAATGTTTTTCACTGATTTTACAATTATTTACTGAAAATGTATATTTCATGTAAAGTATGTTTGGTAAATTGTTATTTTTACTCACATTCTATTTACAAAGCAATAATAGATGATATCATTTATTAGGTAAATTATCGCTCACCTTTATAAGCTGAGGTTTTTGCAGAGGAAACCAACAATAATGAGCAGACCTAGGGATTGTAGTCTAACGACAGCAATAAGGACGTAGAATTTGGCCCTAGCCTTAATTTCATTGGTGCTATTTATTGAATGACATTGAGTGTAATATATTACATATAAAATAATTCAAAATAAAAAGTGTCATTAAATTAATTTATAAATTAGTCTAAGATATATTCTTCTATTTATTTAGTAATACAGTATTCTAAACTTTGTTCTTTCTTTTTGCATTTGAATTGATCCAAAAACTTGTTTTCAATAATTTTTCTCATAATATTATGAATTTTGCTAAAATTAAATATACATCATATTTTGATTTAACCATCTTTAAAAATATTTAATGTAATGTGTTCTAAATAATTCTATAAAGAGAATTTATTTTTTTATAAAACATTAAAATTCATGTGAAAATTTTAAAATAAACGTAAATAAATTTAAGTAAAAATAATCTAAAGAAATAATTGTAATACCCCAAGATTTTGATATAAATAATACATTATTTTGAGTGAAATTATATGAAATTATGATTGATTTATTTTAGCTTTGCCATTTTCTACTTATTTTCGGGTAGAAATATTGGGAATTGAATAAGGAGGCATAAGAAGGAACTTTGGTATTTTTAAGTGATAGAATTTTGGCCATCTGATTTAACAATTTAAGGGGGATAATTCCAAGCTTTGAAAATAAGAAAAAATAGAGTTTAAAATCATTGGAAATTCGGGTGAAAAGGGCCATAAAATCAGAAAAGGGGATATTTAATTTTAAGAGCTAAGACTATTAAGAATTTTAATCCCACACAAACTCTAGTTAAACCTACGTATAAATACTGGTTTTAAAGGGTAAGAAATCCTATTCCGAGCCCTTAGAGCAATGACAATGTGCAAGGTTGTGGTGAAATTCTTGACCTTCAAATACTTGTTATGAGATAACTTTTACGTCTAGTTGTTTGATTATTATACACACACGTAAGGTTATTAATTTTGCACGTATAGGCATATTAAAAACATGAATTCTTGAGGATTTAGATGTGTCTTACACATGTGCATTAATTAAAAGTGGTGGGATGATGTGTAGAAACTATAAAAGCCTGTATTAGTGTAACATGCAAATAACCGAAAGCATGTCTTAAATGTTCCAAAAATTGTGAATACATGTAGAATGTGTTTTCCATAAGTTTAATTTATAAAATCATGTTGAAAGGCCTTAAAACAAGTGTAGAATTGCATTTTGGAGATTGGATTGAGGTAGAGAGAGAAAAATAGATCAAACAAGTTCTTACCACAACTAGCACATTGCTGCGATTGTGATCATGATTGAGGAACATGGCGGTGTGGGCAAGAGATAGTTACCCACGGTCGCGAACCCAGGCGTAGGAATTACAAAAAGGCCTAGTGGTCACCAAGCAAGGTTGCAAGCTTTGTTGTTGCGGTCGTAGAGAAGCTCGTCACGATCGCAGGGCTGATTGCAGAAATTCTAGTGAGCATTGCAATTGAAAGCCGCAAGCATGGACTAAGACCCTGCGGTTGCAAGACCTACCCATGCCACTAAACAGTTTACATGTTTGTGTAATTCAAGCTGAACTTTCCCATTAGGATCAAATTTGGCATAATCCACAAGGCAAGATGTAATGGTAAGTGAGGAAAAGTAACTCATAGAATTCAAGTAAATATAAAGATGTAGAACATATATGAAGCATTGACACACATAGATCATCAATCGAATTTAATACTGAAATGGGAAATTGTATATGTGTGATTGATTAGAGAATCTAGAGGTGACAGCCAAGAATTCTGATATCCAACACGGCTAAGTAATGAGTAAGTTATAACATCTTGCCACTTTACAACTTGTTTTCCAAAATATTTTGCTTTGACAACTAAATTTTCTTGCTACATATCTCAACAAAATTATGAATGCTTTCCTGTTTGCAGAGACATGTATTTTACTTGATATTTCTTGTAAAGTTGAAAGTTATTTATTCTTTATGAAAATCAAATGTGAACTGTTTACAATTGAATGGCTTTAAATTGAGTTTTGGAATTTGAATACATTTCACGAGAATATATTAACCACTCATGTGATATCGATGAGTGTGAGAAATTAGTTTTACCCTACTAATCAAATAATAGATTGAAACTCACCTAATCGGGATAAAAGTATTAGACCAGCAGTGGTTGAATCTAATACTTGACTTTACCAGTCAAATAACAGTAGATTAGATGACCTTCCTGGTGGGGTTGAACTTCTATGACTGAAAATCATAGTAGAATTGTAAGTAATATTACAACAATGTAATTCAATTTAAGGGAACCTGCAGGAAGGAACAGATTCACGAGCCTCACCAATTCAGCCGAAATTTGTTGGACCCGATTAATCTGGATCTTGCCCAAACCTTATTTGAGATCATTCGCCACTCTACAAACCACAACTTTTGGTCCATTATACATGTGTTTTTTAGTTTGTTATATCTTACAAATATCGAGAACAGAAAGTGTCATTTAATATGTGTGCATTTGTGCATGCATAATAAAATTAAATTTTCATTCTTTTTCTTTTTGGTAATATTGTATTGTATTTTATTATGCTCGTAGTTAAAAGACAATATATAAATATCAATTATATGTTCCCCACGTGCCATTGGAAATTTGAATGCACAATACAACATAAGAAAGCATTTGGAAGACTTCTCCAAAAAATTAACAGATTGTATCATTTGACAGATTGGATATGGCCACATGGGCCACCTTGTCCATCATATCTGATAAGACTCCGTTACTATACAACCGTACGCATGCTTGTGGGCCATCACTTGAACTGGCTTAACGCATGCAAATGAAAGTGGTAAATGACTGCTTTCTACAGTTTTTTAAATAACCGTTTCTTTATTATTTTTACTAATCTACCTTCTTTTCGTATTTTACATAAAAAAAATAACGTTATTTTTGTAATTAAATTTAGTGACCAAAAATAATTTTTTTAAAGAGATTCAACCATTCTCAGTGTGTGTGTGTGTGTGTGTGTCTGACGAAGACAGACATGCAGTGTGGGCATGGCGTGTTATCCTTTTAAAAACAATAAAATAACGTAATAAGGATATACATATGTGGTAACATATAATACATCTTAGCGTATAAAATATATTAATCTTGAATGTTGATTTAGAAAATACCAAATTTTAAATTAGTTTGTTAAAAATTAGTATTTTTAGAGTTTTATCTCATAGTACAAGTAAAAAAGTGAAAAAGGGTAAATTAATAAGTTTATTGAAACCGAATTCCTTGTAAACTCTTTTGTTGTACTTCACAGTTCTTACTCATATTCACAAAAATTTTAAAAATTCAACTAAACAAGCATAAGTGTTTGTATTATCTATTTTTATTTTATTTTTGTAATAAAAGGACAATGTATCATAGGCAAGTTTCACTTTCTAAAATTTTAATTCCATTTATATTTATAACAAAAAATTTTCAATATAGTGTATTTATAATGAATATTTTGATGTATGTATCTCGTCTATATATATATATATATATATAAACTTCTTATAATATTTTCTTTTCTTATATATATATAGATTCTACTTCAATTGCTAATATATCTGATATATATTACATATTATTTTGAACTTGTTAAATATAAAATATAATATAATTTGGGAACATATGAAATTTTGCATACCTATTTATTCTTTTCTTTTAGATAAAAAATTAAAAATTTCATAATTTGTATATATCTTGAGCATCATTACATGATTATTTTTATACAAATAAACCATACATTATCCCAATTTAATCTATAAATTTGTGATATACTACATCCTATTGTTTGTTTGTTTGATTTTATTGTAAGAATATACAATTGAATTACGTCTATTGTTTGTTCGAGTTCATCGCATTCAGAGAACATATAAAGTGAGCCACGATTTCAGATATATCACAATAAAAGTATTATTTATTGTTGACTAATTTTTTAAGGCTTTTATTAATTTATTTTCTCACTATTCCCTCCATAAAAGAATAATTATGTAAGGAACAATTTAGACGTGACACAGAAATTTGTCGTGCTATATTTTTTTTTGTTGACCAGAATCTAGAATTATGAAGTTTGAAGTGATTAAAAAGTGTATTTATTTTATTTAGATATTATATATGACACTTTCCCATTATTCAAGAGTTTATTCAAATTATTAATGGCTGAGATTTCTTGCAACCCATTTGACTAGATAACAAGCCTTGTTGAAAATCATTAAATATTAACTAGTAAAATTCATGTGTGTAAAATTATTTTTGAATTTTATAATTATTGTATTTTAAATAATAAGAATAAGATTATTTACAACAAGAAGTACTACAAAAAATATGAAAATCAAAAATTTGAGGAAAGGTAAATTTAAAAAAATACAAATAAAATAAGTTAGAAGAAAAAGAAAAATGATAGAAAATTTAAAATAATTGAGAATAAAAGATA
Source organism: Avicennia marina (assembly GCA_019155195.1). Lineage (NCBI taxonomy): Eukaryota > Viridiplantae > Streptophyta > Magnoliopsida > Lamiales > Acanthaceae > Avicennia > Avicennia marina. Next base: position 1,543,879 of record CM032779.1, read on the forward strand.
ATTGTTTGTAGAATTAAAATAAATTTATATTCTCAATAATATAATATAAATATGAAAATATTTTAAAGAAATTGATGGTAAATGTATTAGTCATAATCCGCAACTTAATTCAATTAAGAAATCATATTAGACTCTTTTAACGACTATTTTTCTTTCTTTAATCTTTCTTCTTTCTGCTTCCCCCCTTTTTTTTTTTTTTAATTTTTGAAAAATTATTTCGTTAAAGGAAAAAACATGTAAGTGGAATGAAAAACATCAAACTAAAAAATGATTTTTCAAAGCAGCCAGTGTCAGCATGCCATGCAAAAAATAACTTTCTTTTCTTACTCCTGTGTGGGATTATATTGTTGCTCAAGTGAAAAAACAATTGGAGCCTTACAATATGGAGGGATGATTAGCTGTGCCCCTCTGAATAATTTTTGCCACCAAATAATAGGAAGCAGATGGAATGTGCAGCTACAACTCATAAACCTTCCAACTAATAAACATGTTGTCTTCAAATTTGAAGTTATTACTTACCTTTTGTAATGTAATGTAATGTAATGCATGTTCAGTCACAAATCCATCATGAATGCATTCGGAATGCACTCAGTGCATTTACATGGGATGTTCAAAATTGTAACAAGCATGCATTCAAAAATGTAAAAGAAATTAATTAAATATTATGATGTCACAATCTTATGCATTTAGATAAAGTGCAGCATCCACTAAACCAAAGAACAGAAAATATACTGTGAATCAGAAAGAAAAACACTATCAGGAATTCAGTCAAAAAAATACAGTGACCAATTAACATGTGGCTTCTGTGAAAGTATGAAGATGGGAGGAAAACTCTGTGTGCATGGGTAAAGAAGAAGATGGCACTGCCTAAAAATTTGAGTGAAATGCAAGCTAACTGATACATATATACATGTATATATGCATGTGTGTGTGTGTGTGTTTTTTTTTTTTTTAATTTTAACATTATCACATTCAAGTTACCTATTTGTCCCCTAACAGTCTCTTTCCGACACTGTTCTCTAGAGTCGTGCCACCTGATTCATGTTGTCTGTACTAGAAAGGGGAATGCTGCACTCAATAAGATAAACCACCAGCTTAAGATAACCGAAAATCCCATAGAACAAAGGATGCATAGCTATAATTGCAGGAATATCTTTCAACATCTCACATTTGCTCTTAATGAATAAGCATGTTGGCAAGTTGATCAAATGCTTCAAGGAGAACAGACGTCAGAACAAATGATACAGCCTGAGAACACCAAAACTTAATTTTTTGGCGAAAGATAATCATATCAACTCAACACCTGAAATCAATGTTCCGATAAATAAACAGAATACAAGAGGAAAACCATATAAATACTCACAGCCGTCTGGTCAGGCTCACATGAAATCCACGCCTCAGTAGCATCAAAGGATCAACAGCTGCCTGTAATAGATTTTGTTTCACATAAACCCATCATCTTTTACAGAATCAGCCTGGCTTGTTTGATGTGATTGTATATGGCCGTCTCAGTGTTTGCTACAACTGTAATTTGAATTTTTCTGGGAAGTCAGTATGATTTGTTTAAGGTAATAAATCCAGAACCATTGAGGCAGCTACTTCTTTATCAGACCTAATGAATGGAGAGATGATGATGTGAAGAAAATCGAATGTACTTAAAGCATCTTTATCAAACATATACTTGAGTGCCATCAGAATGATGATACAAATTTTGTTGCCGCCTGTAAACTGGATCTAGTTCATCAACACAATGAATAAAACTTCACAGTGCTAGAACCATTTCCAAGCATATATTTCAAGTGATTCAGAAGCTTTGGCTGCATCTAAATGATTTTCACTGGAATCTGTCCTCTCTTCTGCGTCTTAAGGTCTCAATCAATCCCAGTTGTTGATTAAGAATTTTGGCCATTCCAAATAAATCTGCATCCTGTTTGCTCTTTCCATTCCAAAACTGGCAATTACTGCCAAAAGTATCTTCAAACCGCATCCCAAATGGAAGAAGCCTAGTGAGACTTCTGTGCCTGCTACATCTGCTCAAATCTAGAAAATATGCAAAAGGCTAGTTATCGAAAACAAAGAGGAATCTCTTTGAAGTATGCTTATTTCGAGAGATGGTTCTCAATTGCAACCCTGAACAAACTTCAACAATGTGTGGTATCAGCACAAGAAATTTACCCTATCTTAGACAGTGGGGAAGATGTGTTTGCTACAATGCTTTTGGCAAACCTGGAGCTATACCTTTCCCCTTATACTCTGCTTATTGCCAAAGTGACAATAACAGGGTATTCTGACCAACTTGCTTCAGTGAAATGGACAATATTCAGATGTCAAGCAGTTGGACATTGCAAGGAAATGAAAGCTACATTCCCTTCTTCAAATCCACCAAATCCGTATATGTCCTCAACTTTCATCACAGCATTCCAACATTTTCTTATGTCTATGTATACGCAAACAACGCACATAGAAAGTTATATTTTTAATTCACTGCAACTGCTCATAACCATTTCCACATAGCTGCAACATCAGTAAATATGAACATATAAGGAAGACTACAAAATTATTTCTGAGATTTTAAGTATAAAATACCAGGCTGCCTATAATAGAAGAACTAAAGGTAATAATATGTAAGTTGCCATGGGACTGCCTAAATCAAATTTCACTTCCCTGTTATGATATATTGACTAAACACCTTGACTTGACATTAATGCATCACATGATGAAGGTATCATAGCCGTCGCTCCTTTTAGGTTAAATCTGTGGCAACAGTCCAAAGAATCTTACGAGAATTGCCAGCAAGAAACCTTCTGTACAAAACCTTCAAGTCCTCTGCTTTTTTGAAACATGCATTCCTCCCAATGCAATTATTCTCTTTCTTAGTCGCAACATCCAAAGCATAACAGCCACAGCCCCAGCTAATTGGATTCTGCCAGCATTATTTTGTTGACAAGAATGAGGTTCAGCCGTGGGGGTCTCAGTTCTGTCATTGCTCTCAGGACAAAAGAGAGATACTAGTTTTTCATTATCCCCAAATCTTTCTAAACATGATTCAAGCTCAGAAGACTGGCTTGGATCCAGCCTGGAAAAATCCAAACAGGAGCCATGTAATTGTCCCATGGCTGTGGACATGAGAGAGCCAAAAGAACAGGTATAATTTGAATTACCATAAGATCTGACAGACGGACTAATACACTGAGACAAGGTCCCTGGCTCTGCAGGATCATAATAATTAATACTCTCAGAGATGGCTGTCAGGTCACAGCCAGGGAGATCCTCATGGATTGTGGAGTTTGTTGCGGCACAACTTGCTCTGCATGGAAATTGGTGCTGGAGAGTAGTTTCATCGTTAAAGGAGGTTATATCCTTCCGATTTTCAAATGCAGACAGCAGCAACTTGTGTGCGCATTCCTATTAGAACAGTTAATATTGCTCAGTTAAAAATAACTTGGTTAGACAATTACATTATACAACTGAATAACACATTAAACCTTCCAAGAAAGTGGAACTTGACATATTTCATTATTGCAAAGCGTACCTTTTCAGCTTCAGATAACTGATTATCCGGAATATAATGGGAGTCACGAATTACCCCCTTCAGCCCTTCCACAACATCAAACACCACATTCTTGTACAAGCAGGTCCTTTTATCATTAATAATGCAGGTCTGAGCATGATCCACCATGGCCTTCCAATCATTAGTACCAGCACGTACTATCTGTAGTCATGAAAACAGTTATAATATGCAGTAGTCAGAAGAAAAAAGAAGAAAAGAATATCCTGAGAAGAAGTTGATTTTAATCAGAAGTGCAGTGTCTAGTGCTCAGTTTGAATTTATGGTAGAGACTACAGATAAATAATGTCTGACAGTGGCAAATAGAATCTAATACAATGGATAGTAATCATTATTGAGAAAAGTGAAGTTAAGATAACTTTATTTGTGTGCATTTGAATTACTGTCATGAGTTAGCCTTTCTTGGATAGACACAACATTCTACTTCAAATTGCTTAATATTTATCTTCAAACCATTTCACATCTGTTATATTGAAGCACAACAAAGCAGGTGCCAGACATAGATTTCATATTGCATATGCTTCAATTCAGCAAATAAACAAGTTCAATTTGAAACTTACCATCAAATTAAGAATGTTAAACTTACCATCAACAAATTAAGAATGTTAAACTTTCAAAGAATCAACAAAAAACATACGCTATTAAAACATAGTTTTTCTCATTATTATACGAATAGAAAAAAAATGTTAAAGCAGGCTCTGTGAATAAGAATCCCACAGATATACAAGTCAAAGGGGATACGGCAATAATCATTACTTGTTTAAGCCTCTGAGGGTTAGTAGAGTGGTTGATCAGAAAATCCCGAACATTCTTGACCTTATCATTTTCCAAATGCCTATGTCGAGCACCACCTTTCCCAATCTTTTCCAATCTCCAAACTTCATCATCAAGTGATGGAGGATGATTCTTCTTATACACTGCAGATAGAAAGCAGCAGTTACATGGAAGTTTCTCTATATTCTGGAGGTCCTAAAATCTCAATCAACGGACCTTGAGTTTTTGATGAACTACCTTTTTCACCAATAATATTCATCTGTTGTCTGGACTGTCTATCAAAAACTGAATCTCTATGGTAACTATCGAGCATGACAGAAGAAGATTATGAAAGCATAAAATATTCAAAGTTTCTCTCCCCTTGTTACTAGTGTAACAGGAAAAGCCTCTTAACTAACAATCAAACATCTAAAGATTAAATATTTCTGACATGAAGCTTTAGGGTTCATGAAAGAATCACCATAATTTGATGCTTCTATTTAAATTTACCTGCCAAGCATGATCTTCACTAGAAAGATTAGGACACAGAAAATGAATCAAATGAAAGTAGTAAATGAATTCCAGGGGAGGGATGGTAGAGAATGGAGAAAGGATACCATACTCTTCGAAACCAGTTTTACTTACAAAAATTCAAAAAACAACATGAAAGGAAATTCATGAGTCATTTGCAAGCAGTTAAAGGAATCATTTCTTAATGAAAGCAAAATACGGCAACCACAAACAATAATAGCAGATTTGTACCCTCAATAGGAAGATGGAGTATATCTGTGTACTTGCACAGTGGCAAATTTATCACGTACAGAAGATGTCACCTATGCAATCCACATATCACAACTCTCTCTCACTAGAAAAAACTTCATATATTGCAGATGTTGTTACGCACTGTGAACAAAATAATTGATGAATTCCAAGACTTGTCCTTCAATCACATCAGCAACTGTATTTTGAGTTTGCACCAAGTTTTATTAGATAAATGTTGGTCCCTCAACATCAAGGCAACCCACTTTGTGCCATGATGACCTATAAATTAATCTAAGAACAGAAATCAACAAAAACAAAGAGTTAAGTTTGGACTACATACACTTGCTGCGGCTATCAGAGACGATAAATGACTCTGTCCATGCTTCTTGCACCATGATGCCACTAAAATTCTCCACAATTCGTGCCTCTAGTCGGCACTTGCAGTTCTTCGTCCAGTCTGAGTCTTGTGCTAACTTGGCACTGCATAAGGTGCCAATACCACCCTTAAGAAATATGCAATAATTATTTGCGAAGTGAGGCTTCTTCTTATCTCTTTCTTTAATGTTACTATCGATGAAGTTTTGAACGCTCCGGTTATGTTCATCATCATCACCGTTACTAGCCTCAAGAACTAATATCTCCACTTTTGCAGAGGATTCAGGTCCACTTTTAACAACCTGCCCAGTTATGTTATCAAAAAGAGCCACCCTCATTGGGGTACCTCCTTTTCCTTCAATTGCCTTCCCAGTGAGAACAGGAGCAGATACTTCTTCTAAGAACTTAAGATGCAAGCTTCTTTCCTCTGACACAGCCACTTCGTTTGTATAGATCCTAAACAAGACATGTAAACATGCATTGACAGAGCTTTTACAAGTACATGCACACATAGATATGTTTTGATAATATACATACATACATATATATATATATATATATATAATTTCACAAAATGCACACTCTTTATATGTATGCTGAACACTTATTTGAATGTAAAGAAATGAGTGACCAATACCATAAAGTTCTCACCTATTGCCACTGATCCTAATATTCTTTAGAGCTGATTGAATTTCTTCTTTGACCTAAAAAAGAATGAACCAAAGAAAGCCACAAGAATTTCAACATTCAGAGGTTAATCGTGCATGTCAGACATGCGGAGAGGCTACAACTTACCCAACATCGCAATAAAAATATGAATCAGAACTCATAAATTCACATACTTTTTGAGATGAGTTGCTATACAAGATCTCCACAATGATTCATGAAATTCAAGAAAGCAACACCACAAGTTGAACAACCTCCAGTAAATAGAAGTTCAATTTTAAGATACAAATCTACTGCTCCTCCAATGTCGAGTTTTACCTGGTTTGAGGGAAATAAAACAAAGTCCGAACTATAGGCCCAAAACCTTGAGTACATAGAATACATTATTAAGCAAGGTTGGCTAGGATTACATTAATCTTGAGCTGAAGAATTACATTTAGCATTTTTTTTTTTTTAATTTGCTCATATGAACATCAAATTTATAATTCTGAAGCATTCAGCTTTAACACTAGAATTCAAGGTATCTAGGAGCTTTTGCTTTTTGTCAAAACCCTAAGAATCAGCCTACTCTTCTAAACTTCTTTCGGTTCAACAAAGATTTGACAAGTTTACAGGAAAAAAGCTTGTCGTGTACAAGCAAGAGTGAGCAGGACAAAGCTTCTTTGCTGAGCTTCATTAAGTATTCTCAAAGAAAAAATGAAGAACCCGCAATGGTTGAACACATTACCATATCAGGGACTAATTATTTTTCCAAAATATGTTACATCAGGAAATTCTACCAGTCCATAGTTGCATGCTAACCTATCAACATCTATGCAATACATTCACATCAATGAGGCCTTATGCATTGTTCTGCACAAACATCAGCCTGCAAAAGCACACAACTTTATTTTTTATGTGTGTGTTTGCTGACACACAGAAACATTAATTCTAATTAACCATCAATCTATCAGTAAGTAAAAGGAAATTATGCAACAGTCAAACACAATCAGACTGAAAACTTGAAAAGATGCCACGTTGGCCACTCACAACTTTGCAAAATGGATCCTCCATGATTCGCTTCATCACTTGCTGAACTTTAGACACCATAACCTCTATTTCATTTGTTTTCAGCCTTAAGAAAAGAGGGCCAAAAAAAGAAAGAACAAGAAGAAACAAGGTGAGAACCATATCCAGACCACGAAGCTAACGAAAAAGGACACAACATTTTAAGTAATTCAAGAAACAAATTAACGTAAATGAGCAGCACCTGTTTCAATACTTAACATTTAAATCAGCCTAAACCAGAAAGACACAGTCCAAAAGAGAAGGCAAACATAACAAAGAGTAAAATAACAATAATCAAGTCAAGCCAAATAGTGGGGCGGGAGGGGGGGGTTGCAAAAACAAGGAGAAGAAAGAAAGTGAATTCCATATCAGGATCACTAAGCAACCAAAAGGGAATAACATTTATAGTAATTCAAGTAACTAAAAAAGGAAACTCTTGTTCTCACCGATTGCCACTGCTCGAGAAATTCTCTAGAGTTGATTGAATTTCTTCTTTGACCTAAAAAGAATGAATCGTAGAAGACCACAATAATTTCAACATTCAGGGTTCAATCATACACATCACACATGTGGAGAAGTTACAACTTACCCAACACCGTAATTAAAATATGAATCAGAACTCATAAACTCACATACTTAGAGATGAGTTTCTATACAAGATCTCCAGAGTGATTCAGGAAATTCAAGAAAGCAACGCCATAAGTTGAACAACCTCTTCAATTTTAAGATACAAATCTACTGCTCTCCAATGTCGAGTTTTACTTGTTATGAGGTAAATAAAACAAAGTCCGAACTATAGGCCCAAAACCTTGAGTACATAGAATACATTATTAAGCAAGGTTGGCTAGGATTACATTAATCTTGAGCTGAAGAATTACATTTAGCATTTTTTTTTTTAATTTGCTCATTTGAACATCAGATTTATAATTCTGAAGCATTCAGCTTTAACACTAGAATTCAAGGTATCTAGGAGCTTTTGCTTTTTTCAAAACCCTAAGAATCAGCCTACTCTTCTAAACTTCTTTCGGTTCAACAAAGATTTGACAAGTTTACAGGAAAAAAGCTTGTTGTGTACAAGCAAGAGTGAGCAGAACAAAGCTTTCTTTGCTGAGCTTCATTAGCTATTCTCGAAAATAAAAAATAAAAAACCCGAAATTGTGAACAAATTACCATATCGGGACTAATTATTTTTTCCAGAATATATTATATCAGGAAATTATACCAGGCCATAGTTACATGCTAACCTATCAACATCTATGCAATACATTCACATCAATGAGGCCTTATGCATTGTTCTGCACAAACATCAGCCTGCAAAAGCACACGACTTTATTTTTTATGTGTGTGTTTGCTGACACACAGAAACATTAATTCTAATTAACCATCAATCTATCAGTGAGTAAAAGGAAAGTATGCAACAGTCAAACACAATCAGACTGAAAACTTGAAAAGATGCCATGTTGGCCACTCACAACTTTGCAAAATGGATCCTCCATGGTTCGCCTCGTCACTTGCTGAACAATAGAATTTGCCATAACCTCTGTTTCCTTTGTCCTCAGCCTTGAGAAAAGGGGGACAAACGAAGAAAGAACAAGAAGAAAGAAAGTGAGAACCATATCTGGGCCACAAAGCAAACGAAAAAGTACTTAACATTTGACGTAATTCAAGAAACAAACTAATGTAAACGAGCAGCACCTGTTTCAATACTTAAAATTTAAAATCAATCAAGCTAAACCAGAAAGACACACTCCAAAAGAGAACACAAACATAACAAAGAGGATAATTACAACAATGCAATCCAGCCCAATGAGCGACAAATGAAGAATCACTATAACCTCAATAGCCCTTTTCCCTGTCTTCCAGAGAGGGGTGGGGGGGTGGCGGGGAGTAAATTCCATATCAGGATCACTAAGCACCCAAAAAGGAAATAACATTTATAGTAATTAAAGTAACAATTCAATGTAAACAAGCATCACCTGTTCAGTACTTCACATTAAAGACCAAGCTAAACAACAAAGAAACACACCAAAAGAAAAACATAAACACAACAAAGAGGATAAATATAACAGCTAAATCAAGCCCAAGAAGCAAACATTCACGGCTATTGTATTTTAAGCTAACTATACAGAGCAAATAAGCACAACCAGTTCTAGTTCTTAACTTCACAATTCAAATTAGGCGAAGAAATGACTTTGTTATAACAGAAAAATACACGTCGACCATTGACTCACAAAACAGCCAACTGCCCGTCATCTGAGCTGTAGGCTTGTTCTGATCCCCCATTTTTAGCACCCTGCATCTGCAGATTCCGCCGCATTTTCCACCGGCCCAACTGAAAAAATGTTTGAAGAATATTCAACCTCTGTAAGTAGTTACGTTCACGTCTGGGTTTGAAAGGCTTATGATCGGAATTTATAGCAAAACTCCACAGCTAGCGGGTCCCCCAGAACGCGTGCTGGCGGAAACTGACCGTGTGGTTTAACACTAGACAACACTACCGCTGTGGAGGAGTATATTAGTCCCAGCGTTCGGGGATACTCACTAGATGCCTTTCAGACATAACAGCACAGTTAAACGTCGTGTAAATTATGGTAGGGAAGAAACTGCAGGAATTGGAAATAGTGTAAAACTCAGTATCTGTATCTATACCTGTATCTGTGTCCATATTATACAAAGAAGTATGAATATTTTTATTAATTATAAAAAAGACTTGTATATTTTTAATCTAAATATCTATATTTATTATATTAAATAAAGTTATATAAGTAAAAATGAAATTTGATTTAAAATAATATCTTTTAAACGTAGAAGATTGATAGATTTGTTGTAGGAGACTAACAGAGTTTTAACTTATTTATAATTCAAGTAAAAAATAAAAAAATAATAGAATCTTTATTTTTAAAATATTTATAAATTTAAATTCATAGTAAAATAAATAACAATTGCATAATTGTGTTTAAAAAAATAACTATGGATTCGTTGGGAGGTATTAACTTCGTAACTATGTAACCTAACAGAACATAAATAAACATGAGAAAGATTTATAGATATAGATATAGATATAGATATTAAATTAGTTAATTAAACTATGAATTATTTAAAATAACAAATTTCATGTATAAAGACATCACTTTTGTCATAAAAATGTATTTTAAAATATTTAAAATGAGTAAAACTTTGATGGTCAAATTTAATAAACATGTGGTGATTCATTGTATATTATTATTTTATTTTATATTTAATTATATTAAAAAAATATTATAAAAAAAATAGTATAAAAAATAAAGTTACAATAATTTGTTAAAAATTTTAATAAATAAATTACATATACAAGAAATCAATATTCTAAAAAAAAAAACAAGTTATGAAATATTTAAAATGAATAAATTTATGACTATCAACTTTAAAAAATATGTTACTATTGCATAATTATATTTTTGAAAACACAACAATAAATTAATTCAAAGACATCAATATCACAAATATATCACCACATAAATATAGAATAAAATAATCGAGTAAAAATATTAAATATAAATATCAATTATAATAAAAATATGAAAAAAAGAGATGTAGCAACATAAATAAAGTTATAATAATCAAATAGAACTTTCAATGAATACACAAATTTCATGTTGTTATAAAATTTAAAAAATGAGTGAATATTCGACCAATATATATAACATATGTAATGAACTAAAATTTATAAAAATAAAATAAAATTCTTATATAAAGAGCACCTTTCTTATAAATATATATTATAAAATATCTACAATGATTCAATTTTTGACTATCAATTTTATTCAATATGTGTTATATTTATTTTATAGTTAATTATACTTTTATAAAATATCACATAAAACAAATAGTAACAAAATATGGTACAATAATGTGCTATAATTTCAAATAAATAAATAAATTATAGATTAAAAACAATATTTTTAACATATACATTATGAAATTTAAATTATATAAAAAAAATTTTAAAAATATTAATTAGAACCATATTGACATGATATTTTGGATTCAGAAAACAAAGGTAAAAAATGAAATCAAATTTAGTAATGCTTAAAGAAAATATTATATTAAGAGTTTTAATGTTTATACACAAGAAGGTAATGAAATGATAAATTAAAATTCAGTCTAATTAATTTTTATATAAATAACAATGTTCAAAATCAATGCCAGACAATAGAGAATTAATGTAAATAATTTAATTATATAACTTCAAAGTATAATTTGAATTATGTTAATATTAAAATAATTTTTTACTTTAATAAATTTATTTAACCAATTAATAAATTTGTGCTTGTAGTGTATCAATTTAAAAACAAAATATATTGGTAAATAAAATTGGAAACAAAAAAAAAGGATAAAGTTAATGCTATAATTAGATAATAAAAAGATTATTTACTGATTAAGAGTTAAAAGAACGATTTTGATCTTTATATTAAATTGTTCATGAACATCGATTAATTTTATTTTATTATAAAATGATTTTTATAAATTATTAATATTCATAATTGTATAAATTATATTTTATCATACTGTCCTAGAGATATATAAATAATAAACTCAAGTGCATATTTAGATTAAAAGGTAAATATGTTAAATAATAAGATAAATAGTTTTTATTTGATTTATTTAATGTTACATAAAATTACAAATTCTTATATGATGATTATAAAAAGTTTTTCTTTTTTAAAATATATAATGGAGTTTTTATTTAATAGGACAATATCAAAGTTCAAATTAAAAAATTCGATAGATATAAATTTATTTTGACAAAATATTATCAATTTAAATTGTTATATTTAGAAGTAAATTTTATAAACACAAATATACTTTATAATAGATATTGAATTCTAAACTTATCTCAAATCACTAGCTTATAAATAACATAATCATAATAAATATGCACATTTTTCTCATTTATTTGTATAAGTAAAAGTTTAAATATCGTGATCTTTATTTAATATTTATTATTAATAATAAATCTAAAATGACATCTTTGATCAAATAATTTTCTCATCATTAAAAGTTTATTATAAAAATTAAAATTTAATTGACATTTTCCTTAATCATTATTTTATTTATTAAAAGATACTACTAAAAATCAACGTATTTTTTAAGCCCATAACATTTAAATCTAAAATTTAAATTTTTATTACTTTTTATTAAGTTATTATACTTTTTTTTTAAAATAAGACAATTGTAGTATTTGTCATATAAGGAACACAAAAAAAATATATATGTACTCAATTTTTGAAAAACAAGGAAGACATATATAAATCAAAAATTAAAATGAATAAATATTAAAATTGTGTAATTTTATATACTTTTATATTACTTGATTTTAACATATATTTTGTACTACACATGTAAAGCACGTAATATTTTCTAGTAAATGAAAAAATAAAATTTATTTTGTTGAAGCAGTATATTTAAAAGTACAAATTCTGATGAAATGAAAAAAAAAAAAAGTCAAATTTACATCCAAATATAACCGTTGAATTTTGTGAATCTTACGAGGAATTTCTTAATTTTATTGAACTCTGTGCCGCACACACACACACACACGTTTTCCTGAGTTGATTTACAAGTCCAACTAGTTAATAAATTCTTAATTCAACATATTCAATTAGGGCTTTCGATTAAAATTAAAAAAAAAAAAAAAAGAAAGAACATTGAGCTTCATTTTTTTTTTTCATTTTTAGGGTACTTCTTGTGGTTTTGGGTTTGAACTTACCACCACAAAATATGTCTGGAAATTTGTTTCTTACTAGTTTCTTGGCAAGCCATACTTTGAAATTTCAATAATAATTAAGCATAATAAAGTTAAAAAAAAAGAATGCAGTCAAAACATAATTATTTGAAGTACAAAACAACTTCACTAAAAGTTTTATTGCCGCCAGTTTCAATTTTTTTAAACTCCATATGTATGGTTAAAAATAAGAAAAAAAAATTATCAAAAACTCGTGAACACTCCACTAAAAAACTCTTCACTAAATTAATTAAACAAATTACTCAAATCTTGTTACATGATAATCATCATCATCATCTCATATGGTTCATTCACTTTTCCTCGTCCGAAAAATCTCAGCGCTAAAATGTTGAATGTTCCAACCAAGATAAAGGCCATCTCATGCATTCTCTCTATAGATTATGATTAATTTTTATTTTTTGCAGTCCGAAGTAGTTTCAATTTAATAAAGATAAACTTGCAGACTTAAAATGTATGGAATCAATGACATGTCCTCGTGGGTGTGTCCCCGCCAATTTTGTTGACAAAAACACTCAATTTTGCAGCGTGTTGAGATGGTCAACTCGTCAATGTTAGCTATTAATTAATTATTTCTGAACATATATTCTTTTTTATTTATTTTGTCCCTCTTCAAAGAACCAAGGGTCAATTTTGCAGTTATTTTATCTTTTTTTTTTTTTTTTTTTTTTTGCTATTTATTCTATGAAAGAAGTAGAAAATGCTTCCTAGATTAAGAAATGGATTATTTGGATTAATAGTGTGTTGGTTTGGGAGTATCAAAGTGATGACTTGGGTTGATCAACATGGAGAAAGGAATAAATATTCAAGATGGGCAAAGTTTAATCACATTTTTATCAATCAAGTCATCCATTGTTTGCTCTCTAAAACAATCAAATTGCTGGAAATCTGGACATTACCACTTCAAGTTCGTCTTGGTAAAAAATGGTGCGGATAGGATTACAACTTTTGCCAATCATTGCACGATACCTTTCACAGAGAAAAATAATTTGATGTACCTCTTTAAAGCAAGTACGCTGATTTTTGGAATTCATTTTCTCGGGCTCTTCGAATCATGAAAAGGGAGCGTACAAAAAGACAGCACAGGCATCACACCAAATCTTTCTTCTTGGACAGTGTTGTCTGGGTACCCATCAGTATGTTGTCAGGTACAAGTTACGTAAGTAACATATTTAAAAAAAATATATTTTAATAAAATAAATAATATGATTTATTTATATATATATATATATATTAAATATATAATAATAAATAAATAATGTAATGTTATATAGAGATAATGATTACATTTCAAGGTATAAATAAAAATAAATTTGAGAAAATGTGTAATATATATATTTATGTATGAGTTTGATTATTAATAAGTATAATGATTAAAAAATAATTAGTTAATTATATATAAGAGAGAGGAAGAGAGAATTTGAATTTGTATTTGAATGAATATTTTGTTAAATTGTATATTGATAGTATTAAGTTTTAGAAAAATCTTTTGGGTTGAAAATTAAATTCCAAACGTAGCCACATGAATTCTCGGATTTTTCTTCTTATTTTTTGTTATAAGAAGTAGTGATCTTCCACTGCCACCTAATCATGCCATTCTACTTTCCTGCAAAATTTTTAGTTTTGTGTGTGTGCGAAAAGAGGAAACTTAACTGAGTTATCCGCCGACGGGTTTGAAAGTCAGATTGCATGGAATCTTTGTTAATGGTGCTTTCTGTGCGATGATGATCTTGTGGTTAAGTTTCCCAGAAATTCCTAGGATGCTGCCAGAGTTGTGTCGTCATTGGATATTCCAAAGAAGCCTTGTGAATCACGCATTGTGAGGACAGACAAATTGCAGGGTCTGCTCACCGTTGAAAGATAACCAGAGTAGAGTTTAATCTATATAATTATCATATACAAATTTTTATTTATACTCACCTATCATATCAATATAATTATCATATTATGTCTCAAGAGAAAGCCGGGTTCCTCTTGTGTCTGTGGAAATTGATGAAACCCTACTTGAAGAATCAAGAAAGCCATCACACTAAAACAAGAATATTCGATTTTCGTACAGGAAGAGGAATATCGTTTAATCTGATTGGTGTAAGAAAATGAAGCTCGTCTTGAATCTCAAGAACATCGTCTCAACCCATAGGGCCTAAATGAACGAAGTCCTGTGCACCTCGTAGCTATTTTAAGTAGCTGTTTTTGTGCCTGTCTTATTGGACCAATCCCTTGTCGATATGTCACTTGATGACCAAAACAGGCCTGAAATGTTGGGATCCAGTAGTCGAAACAAACCGAAGCACGTGGATTTTTAACATGGAAAACCCAACATAACAATTAACATCAGCCCACATCGCCAATGTGCAACAGCAGCAGAAGAAAAAGCATTTAAAACTACGTTGACCGGACAATATTCTGCAGTGCGCATCAAACGAACTAAAAATTTAGATCTCATCCTATTTCTGCGTCCAACCTTCGGAACAGTTACAATGTGAGCCTATTTTTTTTCATCTTGACGTATTAGGAGATGAAGAACATGGCTTTAACCAGTGGATGTCATCAGTTAGTAATTTTAAACTATGGGAGTTTGGTACCTGGTGAGAATGGAATCAATATGATAATAAGGATTATAAAACTCCTCAGGCTCCACATCTGTAAAGCATAAATTGGTTGAAGGATCACCTCACTACACAATAATCTAAGAAACACTCCTTGAGATTTACTTAATCTCTCACTCTCAAATTTCCCCAATCTTCATTAAAATTTCACTCTCCAAGCTTGGATTACAACAATGCAGGAGCCCAATTCATAGGCGCTGAACTCATCCCTCATTGGCTGAAAGAAGTGGCAAATCATCGCCTCAGCACTTACTTTCCATTGCCTTCTCGGTCGCACAAGTGGGCTACTAGGCTCAGACCAAAATTGTCTGATGTTGGTCGTGTCGCTTAAGCAACACAATAAATTTTACCTATCGCCCTATGCGTTTTGGCCTCGATCGTTTTTTGCTTTTGATAGGCTTGAATCTTGCACTGGTTTGCCAGCAGTTCACTTCAGCGATCCAATTGGCTACGACTTGAATCCGACCACCTTGTTGGGCTTTATTCTTCCACCAAATGCGTGGCAACTATTTCCCAACACATCTCTCCCTTTGATAAAGTTTTTCTTCAGTGGCTTCCGAATTTCCTTCTTCTTCAATGATCATCACGTAATTGACTGGATTAAAGCCATCTTCATATTGATCAGAGCACCCCCCCTTCATCAGGGTTCCCAGTAGATAACAAGTTCCACCTTAGGTTCAGCACATTCTTCACATTCATCAAGCTCCCCAATAGATAACGAGTTCAACCTTTGGTTCAGCACATACTTCACATTCTTCAACTTCATTTGGCAACCAAGGTTGGTAGTGAGTGAAACATCCCCTACTCCATATACTTCACAAACTCCATTATTCTCCATTCGCACTTGGTCATTATTTATTGGATTGTGTAATGAGAACAACTCGTTGTGATGAGAAACGTAGTAGGGCGCGCCCTAA
Organism: Avicennia marina; assembly: GCA_019155195.1. Taxonomy (NCBI): domain Eukaryota; kingdom Viridiplantae; phylum Streptophyta; class Magnoliopsida; order Lamiales; family Acanthaceae; genus Avicennia; species Avicennia marina. The sequence continues at coordinate 1,560,358 of CM032779.1, forward strand.
ACTCTACCGTCCGATCGCAACTTTTTTTTTCATGTCAACAAACAACTCATCACTTGCGAGAATTATGTCATCCTCGTTTGTTAAGACTGCTTCCATTCTTCTTTCTCCTGAACTAATTCCTTTTCAGCACCAGATGTTCACTTTTGATGTTCCTATGTGACTTCAATGTGCCCCAAATTTATGGGCGTTTCTCTCAGGTCTCTCCAGTGCTTAGTTTTAAATAGTAGTCTCATTTATAACCCTTAAAACTCATTTATTGTTAGTTTTAAATAGTAATGTCACATTTATGAACCCTAAAAACTCATTTAAATATTGGACAATTTTGTTAAAAAAGAAGGCTTATTCAGATCGTGTTCCGATTCGGTCTCCAGCTTCTTCCTTCGTGCATTAACACGTGTTTCTTTGAACTTGATTAGACCACCTTCTCCCACTCAGCCTTGCTGCCTTAATCCAACCGCCGCCTAGCGTAGCCCAGAGCCTTGCGTGACCACCGTGCACCTCTAAAACCCAACTTCTATAATAGCAGCGCCGCCGCATTTAATCACTGCCTAACGTGCCTTCTTATCTCCAACGCCACCGTCGCCTTCATGTTTATACTACAAAACCCTAATTGCTCACAGAAATCCATTGCTCTCCGGAAATCTTCAAGTCGTTGGCTTTCATCCTCACTTTTTGGCAATGTGCCGCCTCCAAGTCGGCCCTCCGAAGCCCTGGCGTGCGTCCCCTCCCGAACTTTGTGTCCAGCCTTTGTGCAGCTATAAAGCCCTGTCGGGCCATGGCCCAGAATTTTCTCTCTGCTGCACCACATTGGCAATATGGGTTTAGCGTAGGTAAGCTGAATGGGTTGGATTATTGTAAGGATTATGCGTGTTGGGTTGAAGTTCTTTTTCCTATATTTGTGGATTGGTTCGTCATGGGTTGAATTTGAAGTATCACGTGTCAAATTTCTTTAGGTTACTATGTTTGTGATTAGGCTAATGTGGGTTGGTTTTTGAGCTAATTTTATTTTGGTCCGTATCTTGAGGGTTTAAAATTCAAACACTATAGAATTGTTGTGCAAAAATGCTTGTAGCCTTGTGCCTCTGTAATAGGTTAGTAATCTGTGTGGCTGACTGATAATTATCGTTACAAATATTAGTGTTAGTTACTTACGATTTTCTAATAAATGTGAAGCTTGTTAAGTGTTGCTAAAGACGCGTCTTTTTATATTTAGTTGCGACTCACCGTCTCTACTGACGTCTTGCATTTGTTGTTTTACTAGTCAAGACCACGTGCATTGCATGTGATTTGTATAAATTTGCTTAATTAAGTGAATAATTTAAAATTTTTAGTGATTTTTTATAATTCAAATTTATGTTTAAATATGAAGAATAAATGCCCAGTCTAAAAGAATAATTGATTTTTTAAATTTTCTTTGCACAAATAAAATAAATAAATCTAGCATGAGGATAATGTATTTATTTCCCATCTATAGCATGATTATATTTTTCACCATCTTTTGATTTAAAAAATTTATTATCCTCGAAGCAAGCATGATTTAGTATCTTTTTTAATTTTAGTCATAAGATAAATTAAATCTGATTGTGTAAGATTCTTTGACAAATTTAACTAATAAAAAATTAAAACATCTTTGTGTAACAAATTTTATTTGGTGTGTCAATATCCTGTATAAGATAAACCACAAATTTTCATTTGAAAATAGATTGTTTCAATTATGTTTATGATGTTGTTCAACTCTTATACTATATACTTGTTGTAAATGAATGTACTTTTATGGCCCCCCCAATAAAAAAACACATTTGAGTTTCACAACAAATAAAGACAAAAAATACAAAAAAAAGAGGCCAAAAAAAAAAAAAATCACTGTAAGTTTCCAATATGTCATAAAAAAAACCTTATATTATAAATTTCAACTATCTCCTCATTATTTATGAGAATGGATGAAGTTTGTGAATTTTTACATATTATTATCTTCTCATAATGAGATCTGATTGCCCTTCAACAATTACTTTATGAAGTTTTTAAATCAAAATCGAACTTGTATTTTGGGATCATTTTTCTTGTATTCCATCTTCACAACCCATGATCATTTTTTACAACTTACTCAAGTTCCAATACATGGATAAAACAAGTGAATTTAAATAAGTTAATTTTTCTCAAGAAGGATTTAAATATTCATTAATTGTAGTCTTTATTGTCTCAACGTGTTTCTTTATCATCACTTTGATTAATAACATTATGTTTGCTATACTAATCTACTTTTTACTTTAAAAAAGAATATCTTATTACTCATCATTATTTTCAAATAATTTTTCTACTCTTACAATTAAACTTTTACTTATTTTAAATTGCGAGGCTTATGATTGCTTTTTTTGAATAAAATAATTAGATAATTCTAATTTTAAATATTTATTTTTACTTCATTTTTGGAACCTAAATAATAACTTAGGATACTAATATACTTTGAACGAAACATCTTGATGACAATTCTTTAAATTCTTTTAGATTAAACATGTTTTTTTGTCAAATAAATAAGGAACTAAAAACTTTAATCATATGTCTGCAACGCATATGCAGGAGTTTGTTTGCCTTCATTTTGTGCACAAAATATTTACCTCATGTTAAATTTTTAAATATTACAAAATATTTTAAAAGTTTCTTTCAAGTTATATAAAATTTTGTATTCAATCTTATATTTGGATGCACGCAATGTAAATGAAAGTATATGCTTTAAAGAATACTTACACGCACATATTTGTGATTTAAATTGTATAGTTAAAACATGAATTTGAAATAGATATTAGATATTTAAAAATATGTAAATATTCTAAACTTAAAAGGGAGGATTTTGTAGTTTTATAGTTAGTATTATGTTGGTATAGTATTCCCCATTACTTATATCTTTCATGTTTTCTTATCCATTGTTTTGACCAAAATGTCATGAACGCTTTTGTTAATCACGTTGTGTTTACTATACTAATCTATATTCTATATTTAGAAATAATATCTTATTTGCTCAAATAATATCAGATTTGCTTATTATCTTTTTCAAACAATATTAATATTCAAAGAATTTAACTTTAATTTGTTCTAAATAGTGAGGCCTATGATTGCTCCTTACAAATAGGATAATTAGGTAATTTTAATTTAAAATATTTATTTTTACTTCATCTTTGAAACCTAAATCATCCATTTGGATACTAATATCTTTTGAAAAAGGCACCTTGATAATTTACATTTTTTTAGGTTAAATATGTTTTCTTGTCAAATAGGTAAAGGATAACCATTCTTTGTAAAAATCTTGCTCCACCTCTAGGGCAGCAATATAATAGATGAAGAATAATAATGTATTGTAGTGATTTTAAAAATAAATATAAACTTGTATAATGAACCTAAAATTTTTAATCACCAGTAAGCAAAGAAAATGTAAAAGATAGGATTTTACAATTTCAAAACTAGTATTATATTAAATTGTAAGGGAGATATATGTAATTAACTCTACAATATAATATAACACGTAGATAGATATATAACTATAATTAGATGCATGTATGGTGGTTAGAATTTGTGATTTTCTATTTAATTGTAACTATAATTATTAAATGAAATTTAATTAAATGTATATACAAGGTTATAGAGTTTAAAAAAATAGCACGGGTTTATTCTCGCAACAAATTTTAATAATACAAAATTTAGAATTAAAAAATTATTAAGAACCTTGTTTTCACACTTATTACAAATACATACTTTTGATGTTTTATTGAACTTTAAACATGAAAAAGATTAAAATTTTATAACATTCAAGTTATTTTAAATTTTATAAAATAATTATATGTATACATTACATGTAGTAGTTTTTCTTTATGTATATATATTTATATATAACTGAATACATTAATATTTCTGAAGAAATTATTGATTTTGAAGATTTGATTAATAGAATATTCAATTAGTTTGTTAATATTTATAAAATATTTAAAACTTTGTTTTCATTTGATTGTTACAATCAAATCATTTCTCAAATTTAATCCACACATTGAGTAAAGAACAAAAGAATATTAATGTTTGTTCTTGATATATTGTTTTTTTTATAAATACTATAACATTAATTAAATTAATAAATATCCTAATTAGGATATAAATTTTACCACAAATATCAAACTAATATTGGTTGAAGTTTTCAATTTTTCTTCTTACTAAAACTTTTTTTTTTTAAGTATAGCATTTTTTAAATATTTCATAATTTGTGGGATGAGTTTGTAAGTAGAAAACTCAAAAATTACAAGAAACAAGGATGTATTGAGAGCGGGGCTTGGTGGAGCCTAGCTCCACCTACTAAAGTTTTGAAATTTTATTATTTTTCCTTGTACTTTAATTGTAATTTTAAAAAAAAAAAATTGGCATATTTGTGTATTTTTATGTGACTTAGATCTCTCAAAATATTTTATTAGACTTCTTAAGTTTTAAAAGTCAATGAATCATACATTGAAATTAGTTAGAAATTTTTGAACATCGATAAATTTATGGGTTCTAACTAATTAATTTAAAAGAATGTAAAAATATACTTTTATTCTTTTGTTATGAATTTTGATAAAATTTTGAGTTAGACTCAAAATATTTTAAAAACATGGTTGCTAATTAAGAAAGTAACTACTAGTTAATTCAGGACTTTTTATCAATTAACATAAGAAATGAGAGATTTAAATAATAATGAAATCCACTTTAAATTTTTTATTTATATTTTTGGTAATTTAAAACATTTAATCTTACATTTTTATCATCCTTTTATCAATTCAATTCAATTATTTATTTATTTATTTTCATTTTTAGTATAAATATGAACCTTAATATTATACAAACAATTTTTTGTTTTATATATTTTTGTTATTATAATATGTTAAAAATTATTTTATATTATTGTAGTTATTTAATAAATAAATAGTAATTAGATCGCTTTAAAATTTGAGCTCTAAACCCATCCCTAACAAAAACCAACTAATTCACAAACTAGTAATAGAAAACTAACTTTTTTGTGCATAAACTATTTAGTTATGTGCGCAGTTGATAAGGTTTCAGTTAAAATAATAAATACGCATATCCAGTAGTCATTAAAAAAGATAAATGCAGGTGCCAAAATAAGCATTAAAAAAATAAAAAAAAAATCCACTACCCAAAACAAATGAAATAGCGTGAAATACTTCACTATAAATTTAATTCATATAAAATTCATAAATTATCTATTAGTACATGAATGATATTTTTACAACTAAACTGAGTAATTTTGCATATTAAGAATTAATAAATATTTTTCAAATATTTAAATAATACATGAATTAATTTGATCATATAGTAGTCATGATTAATTGAAAGAACAGGATAAAGAGAATGAACCACAATTTTTTCTTATTTAATTGAAAACATTAAAGAGTAAATTGGGCTTTTTATTTATTAAAATTTAGCACAAAAATATTCATAATTGATACTTACAAATATATATTTATACACACACACACACACACACACATATATATATGCTAAGTTTACTTGTCCACCTCCCCCCCCCCCCCCCCTCCTCCCCGCTCTCACTTCTTTTAATTTCTTTCTATCACATTAACCATAAAATCTCTTATTTCATTCTTTTTCTTTAAATAACAACTAAGGAATATTTTACTCCCATACTTAAATCAAATATGTAAATTAAATACGAGGATGTTTAAGAGTAAATTTGCTAAAATAATTTTATCGCAAATACTTTTACGGATAAATGAATTGACAAATGTTTTATGTAATATCAATTTTACTCCGTATGAAATTGGTACATATTAAATAAAGTGCTTTTGATGTGTTCTAGTTTCAATTCATTTGGCAAGCTTATCCAATTTAATTCTTATTTTAGACTTCCTATTTTATTAGATTTTTTAAAAAATCATTATATAAATGCACATTATATCTATCATTATTTTAATTTCATTTTGCCATCATATTTAAATTTTTACACAATATAAAACAGTAACTTCCAAAGTAATAGTTATTTTGGGTCAAATTAAATTTTATTCATAGAGCAGATATTTAAAATATTCAAAAATTGCACTTCTATATAAGTAAGATCTTAAATTTTGATTTGTAAAATTAGAAAAGAATGAAAACAAAAGTTTTTGAGTTGGTACAGGCACGTGAGAGTCTAAAAGAAAAGAATATTGACATCTTACTATTTCAATATTGTTAGAGCATTTATTCTATTTCTCATAAAAAATTTCAATACTGATACAATTTTATAAATTTTGATAAAAAAATATAAATTAGAGAATTAGGTTTTGTAAGTCAATGTTTTAGTTTGTCATCAAATATCACTCCTATGTTGATTAATGAAACTTAGGAAGGACTAAATCTTAATTATGTTTTAGCGATATTTGTGATTAAAAGAATTTAAATACACCCATCAACTAAAAGTAATGGTAATATAGATAAATGATATTATAAATATATAATTATTGACTTTGGTTTTATGACTGTAATCTTGAAATATGTGCACTTATTTATATTCAATTATAACTTTTTCTAAGTTGTCTCATTTCTTTTGTGAATTTTTATTTTTATCGATTAGTACCTAGTGTCTAGCTCGATTATTGTTTCATTTGTATAATACATTTCTAAAAATTAATAATCATTATCCAAAATTTTTATATGAATTAAAATTCAAATTAAATTTTTTTAAAAAATTGAGTTATTTACAATGTATATATTATGGGACAAATCTCATTTTATCCTTGAAATATACTTTATAGATAATTAATTTATATTTACATGCATTTATTTAATTTTCTTGGTAAAATAAAATAGTAAAGTAGATACTTAACTAATATTTTTTTTAATTAAGGGTTGTAAGTCATACTTCTATTTTTTTTAATATGAAAAAAAATTATAGGTCAATAAGCCAGAGTGACGATAAATAACTTAATTCAAAAACTTGTTTGTTTGTATTATTCCTCATATTCATCATTGAAAAAGTAAATTAAGAGTCCTTTAATTATCACCTCAAAAAATTTAATATTATCTTAATATAAAACGTTTTCTTTTTTAATTTAACATAATAATAATTAAACTACCATATTTTTGAATATGTGATGAAGTTAGAAAAGCTTTAAACTCTAGCATTCTAATTAAGTACAAATCTGATATTACTTGAAAATTTATTATTGAATTTTGATTAGCATATATAGGCCTATCAATCAAGAATTATTTTTTATTTTATCTTAGATTCATAAATTTTTATAATTATTAAAAATTGAGTTATTAAAGTGTACCATTAAATTCGAAACAAAATATTAAAGATAACGAAATTTAAAATATAAATTTTTATTATTTTATATTTTAAGTACATTTATGATTTGCATCTAAGAAATTTAAAAACATTTTTTCTGTTATTTATACTTTTGACATGTTTATAATCTATAAATATATATAAATGAAGTATTTAATAAATTTCTTTATTATGGTCATGAAGATTTAAATATTCTACTTTATATTCTTTATTTTATATTATTTACGAAAAATAAATTGGAAACTACTAAATTCACACACATTTTGTACACTAACATATATGTGTGTATATATATGTATAGATGTATATATATATATATTTTATATGCACGTTGTGTATAATAAACAAGTTTCAAGAAATATTTTCTTCTTCTCATTGATAATGTTTTTAAATATGATAATAGCTATCAAAGAAATTTAAAAATTCTTATACTTTTGACACATGTATAAATATGTAGATTGATTGAAATATTTACATTTTTTTTTGTCATTTTAGATAAATCATAATTTCTTGCAGAAAGTTTTGTATATGTCATGTGTAATAAAGTTGAAAGGTTTTAGAGTTTAGTATTTTAATTATGTACAAAAATGATACTATTTGAAATATTTATTATTGAATTTTGATTAGCATATATAGGCCTATCAATCAAGAATTGTTTTTTATTTTATCATAGATTCATAAATTTTTATTATTATAAAAAATGAGTTATGAAACTATACCATTAAATTTGAAACATAATACTAATGATAACCAAATTTAAAATATTACTTTTATTATTTTATATTTTGAATTTAAGAAATTTAAGAACATATTTTCGTTATTTATACTTTTGACATGTTTAAAATCTATAAATATATGTAAATGAATTATCTAATAAGTTTTTAATTATGCTCGTAAAGATTTAAGATTCTGCTTTGTTTTTATTTTATATTCATTACTAAAAATAAATTAGAAACTAGAAAATTCAAACAAGTTTTTCTTGAACTTGTGTGTCACACACATTATGTACACAAATTTGTATATGTATACACACACACACACACACGCACGCACACACATATATGCATGTTATGTATGAGAAACAAATTTCAAGAAATGTTTTCTTCTTCTTATTGATAATTTTTTCTAATACAATGTTAGGTATCAAACAAATTTTTAAAAAATTCTTTTTATACTTTTGACACATGTATAAGTATATAGATAGATTTAAATATTTTGTAATTTTCTATCATTTTATAATTTATATATAAGTTTAATAATCATATCAAATAATTTTAAATGATCATAATTCTCTTCAACAAATTCTCATATATGTCTAACTTTTGTTTAAATGTGACATACAGTATCAAATAATTTTTTTTCGCGTTTGATTCATACATATATTACATGTGAAATATCTAACAATTTTTTATCATTTTAATACTTTACATATAAGTTTAATCATATAATATCTTTACACATCAATTAAATTTTTTATTGTATTATAAATTCATAATTTCAATAACAGTAACTTTTAAATGCTCATAACTCTCTCTTATAAAGTTTAATATATGTTTTATGATATATGGTTTGAAAGATTTTGAAGTCTACTTTTATACAAAATTGGTTTTATTTTAAAATTTAAAATATTTTAAAAGTTATGTTAGAAAGAACAAATAAGAAAGAATTTTGCATATTAGTAGGCACTCATTTAATGTTGAATATTACAAAATTCCAATTATGTCTTACGTTTTTAATACTTTATACTATTAGTTTGGGGTAAATTAGAGAGTTCAAAAATTGCAAGAACCTTTTTTGTAAAGTTGTACTATTATATAAGAATAGATATATGTCAAGCCAATGTGTCGTAATTATATAGAGGTGTTGACATGATCAACTAAGAAGTGCAATTTTCTTGACAAGTGAACTTTGTTGTTTTATGTCATAGATTGTTTTCTTTATCTTGTTTCCAAGTATCACGTGATATGTAAATTTTTTTGTTGGCATCTTTTGAATTGTCAATACTACGAAATTGGTCCACATAATTCAAGTTGAATGCTTCAAAAAGCTTTATCATATTTTTAATTAAATTAATACTTATTCTTATAATTTTTTTGTTCACATTTATTTTTTTATTATCTTATAAATATATATACTATTATATCATTCAATCATTATTACATATTAAATATATAAAAATAATTTTTCTAATCATTCAAATCTTACAAATCAAACAAAATTTTTTGTTTCCATTCAAATCTTCCAAATTTTAGTGTAAGAAAAATGTTCAATCTGACATTGTGTATATATGGTTATCTAATTTGTGTTATAGGTGTATCGTATTTCCCATTTTATAAAAATAGTGTATTTGCTTTAGTTTTGTGTAAAAATTGCATTGTTGAGTTTGTACTTACGTTTTGATACCCACTGTAATTGTTTTAAACCTTACACTGATATTTTTACTAAAAATGTACAATTTATTTCTTTTAATTCTGTTAACAGCTTCATTAGTTTGATGCCAAGTGTTACATGGAATAAATCATTAACATTTGAGTTGGGTTGAACCCTGAAAGCTTTCCCTACTGCTATATATATATATATCAGTTACGCGGGCATGCATGTGTCCTGTTACTGTCTGACAAGAAGAAACATCAGTCCCAACGCCCCCGAAACTCCATGCACAAGTTTCTAGTAATCAGTAAAACGTAATGAACTTCGGAATTTCTATAATCAGTACATCACCAAATCAATGTACGTGGGACTGCTGTCCTGTTGTCTCCTACTGCTCACGATGTCCTTCAAAGGGCAGCTCTTAAAAGACGTACGCGTGCTGCCTGCAACTTTCTTTAATTGGATTATCCCTCTACTGCGTCTTGGGAACAAATTTTTTGCTTCTTTCTGCGGTGGTTACCTTCAACGGACACTTTTTTTCTAATGGAGAACCATTTCAATACGCAGAACAACTTTGTCCACCTCTTTGATGACATAGTATTAATGTGAAATACCTCGCGAGATTCAACAAATGCAGCCCCAGTTGCAGCAGCAGTTTGATCATCAGCCTTCGACTCATTTATGGGGCCCATGTCGCAATCCATGCAAGGAAAGTTGGTTTGTGGATTGAGACAGGAGCGAGGACTTTGAGACAAGAGAGCATCACATATATTTCCCACACTGTGAGCACTTAAAAAGCTGAAATCTTCTGAACCAGTCTCCGGATCATTCAACAATGACAACACCAGCTGAAGAGGCTTCTCATCATCAAAGTGAAAAACAGTATTCTTCCAATTGCTACAAGCAGATTCTAACAATTCTTGAGCATGAGCCTGTCAACAAGGACTATACATCAGGTTTATTTGAAAACAAGATGCTGGAGAGGGAGAAGGGAGATGGGAATAATGCAAAAGAATGAAGTTAGGTTTACAAATGAAGTATGCCTTGTGGCTTTCAGACATCATATTACTAGGAATATACTGGCTTTCCACGTACAGTCCCAAAACCTCTCCTAGAATGTTGAACACGGCACCCATATTTTGCTGATCACTATTGTAGCAGTACATCCTTTTGTCTTTTAATCATGCTCAGACATTATTGACAGTAGCCTCCCACTTCTTGCCCCTCAAATTGACAATCTGCAAGCAAGCAATAGACTAATGTATTCATCTATGAGTCAGACCCTCAAGGGTGCAATAAAAGAGTATACGGAAAGATTAAAAAGTTACAGTTTTGAGCCCTTCTGGATCTGTGAGGAGTTGAATGAGGAAATGCTTCACTGTATTGATGTTGTTATCATGGAGACATTTTCTGATCTTGCCACCCTTCCTTATGTTAACTAGTCTGGATACATCATCAAACAGAGATGGCGTTTTGTGCTTCTTGTAATCTGTAAACCAAAAGGCATTAGTTTAGAGGTTTCTCTTTAACCCCTTATAAATTGCTTTTCATATTCACATTTTTCACAGATTCCTAGTTGCACTAGACATGCATAAACCAGATTATCTGTAATCAGCTGATAATTTTCCACAGTCACAAGGATAGGAAAGTAATGGAGCAAACACAGAACATTTACATTTGTTGCGAAAATCCTTGACAACAAATGTTTCGGTCTTTGCATCCCTTACACAAAGCCCATCAAAGATCTGATCAACAACCTGTGCTCCTAATCTGAAAGCTGGTGGCTTCACCTTGCATGTATGATGTCTGAACTTGATGTTGTCCAGAACAGCAACACCTCGTAGTAATTTGATGCATACATTCCCTGCCAGAAAGGGCACTTCTTGGACAATCTGATCTTTGAAAGCTTCAACTCTCAAATTATCACCTTCACAAGGATCGGCTTTACCTTTTAGGACAACTATTTCCACATTTGCTGAGGCTTTGGGTCACAAGAGCCACTTCAATGATAATATTCCCATCTCCTCTTATTTCCTCCCCTGTCAAGATTGATTCAAGAATCTTGTTCCTGAAATGCAGTTCCAAGCATCTCCGAGCCGAAGTACAGTTCTCTCCTTCAAAAATCCAGAAAAAATAGAAAAAGTCAATCAGTTACTGTGGAAGAAAATCTTCACTAGCTGTCCCTCACCTCTTGACCCTTTCAAAATGCCTCGTCATTGTTGTTCTCTGTTCCTTTTTGACTCTCTACTTTGTCAAATTCAGTTCGTCTATTCTTGTCTCCATCAATTCCACTTCCTCATTACTTCCTGTCTTTGCCTTCCAACTCTTGTATTCTGAAGTTCATTGATCTCACTTCTTTTTCCACCGTCCTGTTTTCCAACTTCACTTGCTTCTCCTGTGGGGAATTACACAAGCCAAAAGATCATGCATGTAAGTGCAACTTAAGACATCCAGCTGCAATAGTCCCAGCAATGTTCTCAAAAGATTAAGTGGCATCAGATCAGATGTATATGTGTAAGAATTTCTAAATTCAACTAAGATAAAACACACTTGGTTTCTCATTTATTTCAAATTTGCCATTTTCAATAAATTGGATTACGGCCAAAGTTCAACAGCCTTGCATCAAACACAACATGTTGACTACATGTCATAATTTCTTAAATTTGACGGAACAAAGTGAAAACATATGTAGAACTGCTTCGTTTCAAAGACTAATAATAAAGAAAGAACTCAAATGGGCGTGGAGCAGAACTATATCGACCAATTCCTGTCTCCTTCCTTAGGGAATATCTAGGCCCTTTGTGATGTAGGGCCCAATCTACCAAAACAATAAAAAAGAAAAGTCAAACAAGAATAGGATTTATCCAACCCCTAGATATCATAACATGCCAGTAGATTCTTGTGAGAAAAATACCTCAATTATCATCACAGATTAACACACATACAAGTACAGATTTGTACTTACAAGGTGAGGGCATCCTCCCCCCCTCCCCCCTTCTTGGATGATTTTCTATGGACCACCTCCACTAGATCCAAGAATGGATCCAGTCCAGCCAAGAATTTCACCATTGAGCACAGCAAATCCAAGCAGACAAAAGAATGTGCACGACCTAGCTCTCAATACAAGACAGACCACTATAACTGCTCAAAAACATGAACATGGAAACAGGAATAAATATTGAAGATGGGCTAAGTTTACTCACAATTTTATCAATCAAATCATCCATGGTTAGCTCTCTATAGTAATTGAATTGATGGAAATCTGAACATTACCCCTTTCAGTTCATCTTCAGGCCCTAGCAAATTTAAACAGAAAAAAAAAACAAAAAAAAAAAAGGAAAAACAGACAGAAACTATTCAGAAAATTGAGGAAGGAAAAGCCCCTTTCTTTACAATGACTAAAATTTGGTAAAACACGGCGCAGGTAGGATTCCAACTTTTGCCTATCATTGCATAGTACCTTTCACAAAGAAAAATAATTTGATGTACCTCTTTAAAGCAAGTATGCTCCCCCCACGTTATTCAGAGGACAAGACTTTAGATCACCTTTGTTCAGATTCTTGAGAATCATGAAAAGGGTAAAGCTATAATTATAAAGGGTTTGATTTTCTTAGTTCAAATCTACATGTGCTGGATCATATATGGATTGATTCTTAAAATTTCTTGCTGGACCATCATTCCTAGTCTTGGTGGGCGCAATAAAATAAGTCTGAAAATGGTGTGTGGAAAGAGACACCACACACATCCCACCAAATCTCCCTTCTTGGACTGTCTTGTCTATGCTCCGCACTAAAAAAAAAAAACAAAACCCATATCATTTCCTGGATTTTTCTTTCGTTTATTTTTTCTGTTATTAGAAGTTGTGATCTTCAACTGTCGTTCGGTAATGCCATCCTACTTTCCTGCTACAGGTTTTTTTTTTTGTTGTTCGTGCGTGTGAAATAGGGGAACTTAACAGCATTGTCCGATCAGATGTTTGAAAGTTGCATAGAATCTTTGAAAAGCAAAATTGATTTCATGCGGCTCTATTTCCAATGATGATCAAGAGTTACATTTCCGAGAAATACCTAGGATGTGCCTGAGTTATGTTGTCCCAGAAGAAAGCTTCAGAATCACGCATTCTGAGGGCAGGCAGCTCACCATTGGATGATAGGAACTTTCCCTGTTGTTGACAGAGGAAACTGAGTGGATGTTTCATTAACGCCTTCTACGCCTCTTGAATTCCAGTCACATGATTTGAGGAAATCAATGCCGCAATGAAGATGTTAAGAAAGTCATGCACATGTTGGGCCACTAAAACAGACAGAAATAACTATGAGATGGTGACCCTATGCTATTTTTAATGATGCTCTAATTTCTAGGAACATTTCCCCTAACGTTAGAACATCTATTCACTACTCAGAAAGCAACCTTAAAACATTGACATTTTCAGGACTATTGTCTCAATCCATAGGGCTTAAATGGACAATTCCAGTACAGCTTGCAGCTGTCTTAAGTTGCTTGTTTTTCTGTAAGGATGTCTTCTTGGACCAATGCCTCTTGATTTGGCACCTTGTGATGATTAAAACACACATCAAATGTCAGAAACGGTGGCATCCAATAGTCAGAAGTAAAATTTAGGCATTTAATAGTCAGAAGTAAAATTTAGGCATATGAATTTTTAAGCTGTAACATGAACCATAAATGAGAACAGCCCACAACACCAGTGCAGAAGAAAGAAAAGAATCCGCAGCAACGTTGATTAAACAGCATTGTAGAGTGCTTGTTACACGATCTCAAATTTAGATCTCATGCTATTTCCGCATCCAACATTTGGAATGGTCCACCGACATTTATGTTGAAGTATTATGAGATTTATACAAACAGAAGAACTTGACTTGATAATCTCCAAAATGTTCAGATTGACAAGTAAGATGGCAAAACAGAAATTAAATCAGTCAATTGTTCATGGAATAGATCATTGACAGTGAGTTAGGTTGAACCTAGAAAGGCTTCTGTTAGTGTAATATCAGCTACAGAGGTATGAATCTGTCCTGTTACCTATCTTATCAAGATATATGGCTATACAGCACTTTCTGAATTGTATAAGAAGCAAACCGAATGCAAACAGAACCAGCAACCTTAAGCAGCACGGTTCCCTCTGGATTTGCAACCAATCTGCAAACCACTAAGGAAAAAATCGATCTCTGTCATCCCATCCAGGCACCTCGACTGTGATTAGGCCCTTGGAAACTGTTTCCAGTCCCATCCATTGTAGAAGGGGATAATGCTTTTACTCAATAAAAACAGAAGAAAAGTTGCATCAAGGATTGGTAGTGAAGGAATGTCCCTTGTGAAACATCACAAATATTGAATCAATAAATTGAGAAAACATGGAAGCATGTCTTCTTAGATAGGCAATACGTACCAGGACAATATAAGGTTTTGTGTTCATAGTCCATGTTTGTAAGTATTTCTTAGAGTGAGTTAAAAAGATAGAAAGAGGTAGAAACTGTATAAATATTAGAAACACTGATAAAACATCATCTTCACAAAATTTCAATAATCAAATTAGAACCTTTTTAACTCGTTCCATCAGCATTCCATTCTCTGATATCCGCATTCTGGCATTCATAAAATATTAATTGATGTCATGATGGATAATCAAAAGTGCGACATAAGAATTATGATATGTACTAGAGAAGGGAACATTATGATATGTCATATCTGGCAACTTTGTACCAAGTAGGTTTCTGTCCACTGAATCTTCAAAGATTAAAAGTCAATTTCTATTATGAAGTAACAAAAAAAAAACGCATTATTTATATAATCTTCATATAGCAAATCATTGAATGTGTTACTGCATTCCAAATGATTCCCCACTGCTCATAATCTTCTTCAGTGGGCTGCTCTTGATGTGCAACCTGTAAGTTCAATAGGATAATCCATATGCTGCTTTCTAATTGACTTTCTGCTTCTTTAGGTTAAGAATACCTCCGACAGATACGTTTTCTGATTGAGAACCATCTTGATACAGACAGCAATTTTTTCCACCTCTTTTTCGGCCACCTATTGTGAACAACCTGGGATTCAGTAAATGTAACTGTAATTGCAGTAGTTTGTTCACCAGCATCCAACTCATTCATAGGGCTGTTGAACTGTCTGTTGTGAGCTTCATTTTGGCGGAGGAAGTCATCAAAATCTGAAAGCATGGTTTCTGGATAGAAAGGAGAGCTAGTACTACGTTGAAATGGAGCATCTTCAACAATCTCCACATCATCAATAGTGAAGGAGTTAATTTCCTCAACACCAGTTTCTCTAGTTGAATTTATTGCTGAGCTTATTCTCTGAAGCGAGAAGTTCAATCTGCTGCTCGATTCTCCTACCATTTCACAAGCTTCAGTGTTTACATGGCCACCACCAGGGAAATCCGGCTTGGGACGGTCCAGCTGGACCTGATAATTACTTAACCGAGAGAAGTATTCCCGAAGAGAATTCTCATCATCAAAAGGCTTGACATGCTCCCAGTGCTTATAAGCAGATGCCAACAGTTCCTGAGCATCACCCTGTCATGAAGTTCAATTATGATTAGTGAAAAAAACAATTTCCTAAGAAGGGTGAGTGGAGAAAAAGAATAAAAGTTGAAGATTATCGGAAGCACGCTCGTGGATTTCAGACATGTTTATTGGTGCATAAAAAAGAACAAAAGTTGAAGATTATATGAAGCATGCCTCATGGATTTCAGACGACATGTTCATTGGTGCAAACTGGTTTTCCAAATAAAGTCCCAGAACTTGTCCAAGGACGTTAAAAACAATCCCTTTGTTCTGCTGAAAATTTGTGTAACAGTACACCCTTCCCTCACTTGAGCATGCTTGAGCGTTATGGACCGTGTTCCTCCACTTCTTTCCCCACGAATTAACAATCTACAATATTTCAACAAACCAAAGTATTCATATGTCAATTTTCATGAACTGTGGGCATTTGGTTTTCAGTTAAAAAGTTCACACCCCTGCTAGCTCCCTTGAATAAGCTATCAAACATCTTATTGGATCAGAAAAACATTTACACTATACATGATCGAAATTTCTAAGAGTTTAAGACATGAAATTCAATTTTTTTGAGGAAACGTTTTTGGTGTGTGAAGCTCTATATTACAGGAATCCTATAGCCTGTGTTGCAAAGTGGTTTGGAGCAGAGAAATTATTAGATTTGCTTACTAGAGCATAATTTCCTGTGAAACGAAAGTATGACTATTTTTCCCCTGATGAAGAAGATGAATTGTTCATGTGAAGATAACAAGAGGACTATTAATCAGGAAAATTTAACTAATTCTTAAGCAAGTTTACCATATACTTAAAGCTGGCAACATGAACAACAATAGCTTGCCACAACTAGAACTGGTAAATAGCAAATACGAGTAAAAAGTATGGAAAGGAACAAATGAAAAGTAAAAAAAGTTACTCCTTTGAGCCCTTCAGGATCTATCAGGAGTCGCACTAGGAAATCCTCAACGGTGTGGATTTGCTCATCTTGGAGACGCTTGTCAATCTTGCCACCTTTGCGAATATTAACTAGTCGAGAAACTTCATCCGTCAGGGAGGGAGTCTCATGCTTCTTGTAATCTGAAGATCACAAAACCAAAAGTCCAGAAAACTTTCATCTGGCACGTGCATTTTTTTGTATGCTTTAGCCAGAAACTTTCATTACGGATATTCAATTCAATTGTTGTACATACAGCATCTACTGATAATGAGAGAAATGCCATAGTAAATACAGAGAAGACTTACATTTGCAGCGAAAATCCTTGACAGTAAAGGATTCTGTCTTGGCTTCCTTTATCCTGTCCCTATCAATTGTATCAACAACTCTTGCCCCTAGACGGAACACTGATGGCCTTATTTTACAAGCATGATGTCTGAACTTGATGTTCTTCATAACACCAAGGCCCCTCCGCAGCTTTAGGGGAACATTTTCTGCAAGAAGAGGCTTCTTTCCTTCCTTCTCTTTCACAATATGCTCATCGAATTCTTCTGCTGTCCAATCATCTCCTTCGGAAGCCTCAGGATTCCCTTTAAGAAGAACTATTTCAGCACTTGCAGAGGCTTCAGGTTCTGCATCTACAACATTTCCGGTGGAATCAACAAGAGCCACTTCCATAAAAGTGTCTCCTTCTCCCCTGATTTCTTCACCAGTCAAGACTTGTTCAGAAATCTTGTTCCTGAACTGCAGTTTCATGCGCCTACGAGCTGAGGTCCGATTCCCAGATTTGCCAATCCTGAGAATGAAGGATACTCCATAAGGAATAGGGGTGTGATATTGGTGATTAATATTTGAAGTAAATATGTTCCTCTTACCTCTTGATTCTAGTCCAGATCCTCTCTTTTGCTGATTCAAGTTCTTCGTCAACCTGTAAACAGAAAACATCCTTTCATTGTTCCATTAAGAAGAAGACCGTACACATCCATAGCTATTTTACTTACAATTTTCTTAAGCCGCCCATCCACTCTTAGCCCTTGGAGGCTTGTTGATTCTTCCAACTGATCATTCCCATTTCAAGTTATATTTTCACCGTATTAAAACTTAACGTGCGAAAAGAAACATAAAATTTGAACACTCAGAAACAAAATTAACAGAACCAGAGCACAGAAAATACTTTCTTCACTCAGTGAACAATAAATCCTGCCATAGGATCAGACCAGTCTGCAAGACTACTAAGAAATAACCCAGAATGGCATTAGACAAGATTCCAACTTTTGCTTTTCCACTCACAATCATATCAATCGAATCTGGCATGGACCTTATCAATCTAGTAATGAACTAATTCCTTTCACTTTGGTTGCGCGTTGCTCCTAGTTAGAAAGAAACTAAGACAGACAAAAGAAGTCAGCAAAATGAGAAAACCAAGAAAAAGGACTTTTACTTACCATTTCAAGCATTAACACCCGAACCTTGATCCTGACAAGAATACTTTTTGCAATAATTTTTGAGAATAGTCAGGAATATGGTATAATGGGTTGTAGAATTTGATATTTGTGGGCATTTAAGGAGTTTTGAAGACAGATTAAGCGTGTGGGACCAGAAATGCCTGACTAGGGTACCGTGGAGAATATAGCAGGCCTACCACAGGATCCCACACATAGCACATCAACTTTTGTTGTGTTCTTGTGTTGTATCCGTACGAAACAGATCATATCTAGAGCCTCCATCATTGGTAGGTTTGTAAGTTCCTCTCAACTACTTATCTGTCCTCTTATTACTTCGCTTTTTCCTTTTTCCTTTTTCCTTTTTTGTATAGTATGTTTGGTTTATAGATTTTAAGAAGAAAAGGAAAACCAAGGACAAAGAGAAAGAAATTTTAAAAAAATTCAAAAATTTCCCAATTTATTTGGTTGTTAAGAAAATAAATTTTTCACAAATTACGATTGAAGATTATATCTTTCTCTAGCAACCAAAACAGCTATTAGCGCAATTAAATCCTTCATTTAAATCATCGTAAAACTAATTTAATAAACTAAAGAGAGCGATTTTTTCTCAAGCAAGACTTTTCCTTTCTTTCCTCCCTTTTTTTACGAGGAAAGTTGATTTTTCCTTCTTATATACTGATTTTGTTTTCTTATTTTCCATTCTTCACTGTTTTCTTTACTAATCAAACATAAAAAATATTTTTCTTTCTTTACTAATCAAACATAAAAAATATTTTTCTTTCATGTTTTCTTTTCTTTTCCCTATGAAATTCCATGAACCAAACGTACTGTTAGGAATGATAAAAAGGGAAATGCAGAAAACGGGCTTCGTTAAGCGTACAAGATTTTGTTGTGGAATCTTAGATTAACTAATCTCGACATACGGCTACAAAGTCAATGACATCTAGGGAGACATCTTTCCCAGAAGCAGCCACGAAACTACCTGCAATCCTCCAAAACTAACCCATGATTTGCTTCTGAAGTAATTTCCTTGCAGAGCATAGTGAAAAAAAAGTGAAACCGGATTTGGGATTATGTTAGAGTTCCTAAGAGTTACTTCAACCATGCACATTAAAATCATTGGCAGTCAATAAAAGGCTACTCAAAAAAAGGTGGAGAAGAGTTGAAATTTGGTAGACAAGTCGAGATGACGGACCCAAAGAATCAAGTGCCAGCCTAAACCAGCATTGCAAGTAATTGCTGAAGAAAAAAAAATATATTACTCTACCAAAGAATTGCCAGAACATGTGCAGCTTTATTGGGTACGTCATGGGTTTTTTTAGGGTATGAACATTTTCTCATGGGTATTTTTCAGGTATGAACATTATTTTATGAGTATTTTTAGGGTAGAGTAGGGTCTAAATTGAAGAGTTGTGCATAACGTATTGATCCATTTCCTTAAGAAACTGAAGAAATTTAACCTTTTTTGTCAAATTATTTGAGATGCACAAAACATGCTCTTACATAACAACAACATTTGTAAACTAAGTCAATTTTGCTCAAATTTTGGTTATGTTCTCATCAAAGTTTCACCAGTGCTCGCTACATCCTTAGCAATATCTCTCCAATTCAAGGCCTTCACCCCCATCTCTTTGCCTTTTTCTCCCACCGTGACCTCTCCTACGCACCTCTTTATTTCTTCGTTCCTCACAATCCCATCATCATCTTTTATCGCTCCCGCTCCCACTTTCAAAACTTCCACCATGAATTTGACATTCATCTGCTGATAACTCCACTGTGCCATCGCCACCATAGGCATGCCAAGACTAAGCACCTCTAGGGTTGAGTTCCATGCACAATGCATTACGAAGTATCTGACAGCTTGGTGAGATAGGACCTGTAGCTGGCTGCACCATATTACTAATAACCCCACATGATGGTCCTCTTCTCCGAGTGAAGTAACTCACTTGGTAGCTTCTAGTTTTCAGGCTCTCGGACTGCCCAAAGGAAGCTAATTTTCCTTTCTATCAGGCCTCGGGCAATTTGTCCAACCTGCCTGGGTGAAATTTGTGCCATGCTCGCAAAAAGAAACATAGACCAGTGATTTGGAAGGCATGCTGTTGAGCCAGTTTGTGTGCCTGCTGGCCTCTTCTGGTTTCCACATATTATGTGTCTCTCTTGATTTGTTGATCTAAGTAGGCTGATGGAACCATAGGAATAAGGAACCAATCATCTACACTAGCCAAGGCCAGAAAGAGCCTTTGCCCAACCTTCAGATAAATCGTAGCAATGGGCCCATGGGCTCATTACTAAGTCATGTGTGATTAATTTAGCCATATAATATGTTATTATACTAATAAAGATTTTTAATTGGATATAGTAAATTTATTCAACTAAATATTTTTATTCTTTTTATTTATTATTTTCTTCTCTTTTGTCATCTAACTTACAATTTATATTTATATTTCCTCTCAAATTTTATCATTTTTTTTTCTTTTTATGTTTTATCATTTTTTTTGTTTTAAATATTTTTAAACAATATAAAATCACTTAATTTTCTTATTTTAATTTTTAATTTTATATTTTCTTTTTCTTTTAACTGATCGATTTTATTTGTATTTTCTCTTAAATCTTCTCTTTTTTTCTAATTCTTTTTATATTTCTTTATTTATTGTTTTAAATATTTTTATATTTTTTTAATATCAAAATAATTTTATCTTATTAATTAAATACAATAATTTGGTAACTTATAAATAAATTTACGCATAAGAATATACAAGTTTTACTAGTATACTAGAATTATAATACTGAACTTTGCCAAAAAACCAGCAATCATCATGGGAAGCAATAAACCCTTGAAGGAAGCAATGAATTGCCTACTAATTTTTGAGTTCTTTTCCACCCAAGATACACACCATGATAAAAACACACCAAAAAATATTATACTTTTTAAATTTTATTCCTCTTATTTCAAAAAAAATATTTCTTAAAATCCTTTTAGCTCTTATTCAAGTTCTTTTCATTCTGGGCTTGTAATTAATTGACACAAAGTTGGGGCATTTTTCTGCAGGACTTTCTGATGCAAGAATTCTTTTTTTTTCTTTACTACAAAACTAGAAAGAAATACCTCATTTTCGAGCTTTTCAGAAGTGTTGGCAAAGACAAAATCGTTCTGATCCATGGAAAAAGAAAACCATCTCCGTGATTGCTCTTAAGTAGATATTCAGAACCGGTACAAGAAAACTAGGCATATCTTCTGGCTTAACTGGTAAAGTGTCCACCCCACAATGAATTTGCTTGTTAACTGAGCACACTGAAACCGAGTTCGTCAAGAAAACATCTGCAAGAATTCGAAAACTTTTAGCCACTTCAAGTCCCCAAGGAAGAATAGAGTCGTACACAAGACAGCTGACTGGCGAGGTTGAGGCACTGAGCTCATGTATGAGCTTAGTCACAGTTTTGGGACCAATAATTTAATTTTGGAGGACTCCATGTACGCTTCAAGATTTGGAGCTTGCTTGAAGCCCTCTTTGTTAAACCCATCAGAGATGGGAAAACAGTATTGATACCTTGTGCACGGATGAAGTTGTCAGTGTCACGGGTTGTTATGTGATTGGTCTATTTTTCAAGAAAAATGAGGCAGAGAAGAAATGCAATGGAATTTGACTGATGGGGACAGTTGCGTCAGTTTTCACATATTTGATGTGTTAATAGTTCAATTAATTTATCTACTTTAGGTTATCTTATTAGTCTGAGATGAGATCTCTCACCCAAACAGATAGACCATCAAAAGTTCCGAATCTAATGTCAATCAATGTGTCCAACCAAGGAGTAGCCGGAGATGGCCGCATTTTCACCCACTGACTAATTCAGTCAGAGGAAGCTTTTCCATTTGCTTTTCAGCCATCAATTAATATATATTAGTAATGATAAAAAAGTATTAGCATCTTGTTCCCATTCAAATATACTCTAGGATCTTCACCCTATGCGGCAGCCAGAGCTTCAATTCGTAACTAAAACAATAACAGTAAACAAAACCATATTTAGAGGATCTATTATAACAGATTGTATCCTCACAGAATGGTAGTCCTTTGATGAAAAGTAGACCACCCCTAAGAACCTACATCACACGGTTCCACAAGATGCTTTGACTGTTGCATTCACAGACTTGAGAAGAATACTTTCACATGCAATCACCCCAGGTACGGAAAGATGATTCAGCTAACAGTGGATATATACATTAATAAGAACTCCAAGCTCTTCTTACCATTAGACCTTACACGCTCCCTAGTCGGGTAGAACACTTCAGAGAAATTATGGGGCATGCATTTGTTTTATGAAAGATCTTTACTGATGGTATCTTTGTATTTCTCAAACACGGGTTTTCCTAGCCACGATTCTTTTAATGGAGAACCACCATCTGAATATGCTGAACATAAAATTACATCCACTTTGAACATTATCCACAGGAACTGGGGTGCAAGGTATGCAAGCATTGATCGCACTCTGTATATCGGATGACATTTCCAAGCTGGAACTTTGAAGAGAGCAATCTGTCTCAAATTACTGCAGATGCTAATGCGCAGAATGCTGTGTCCATCTCAGTGTTTCAGATTAAGCTGTCTGCCCGGAAAGGTTGGTCATACCTGATCTCAATAGGATCAACACCGCTGCAGCGAGCATCCAACAGAGTATAATGATTGCACATACTCTGGTGAAGAAGCATTTTGTTGGGAGTAAGCACCTCGACCAATCTTCTGGGAACTTAGATCTTGATTCAGAGTGTCCACAGAGGGCGAGTTTGGAGAAGACTGAAAAATGGATGCACTCATTATGTTTCTTAGGGTGGACTCATCATCAAAAGCGACAATTTTATAACTATCTGCAAATGCTGAGATAACCATCTGACAGGCATCCTCCTGAAAGGATAACGGGTTACAATTAGTTTTCAATCAACATTTGTGTAATGAAATAATTTACCAAAATACAGAAGGCAGAAGTGCCAGTGCTTACGTCCTGCCCTTCAGACAAGATGTAAAACCATTAATGTGAGAAGTGTCGACAAAGTCAAAATATAAACAAGCAGAAACACCCTGCCTTTTCCGCCTCAGAAAGCTTATCAGTAGGAACAAACTGGCCATTTGAGGAAATCCCCGTCACATGTCCAACAACATTAAAAAGAACATCATTGTTCTTCTGACAGGCATTATACAAAGTAATTTCTTGTCAAGAACATAGGTCCGAGCACAGTGACATCCCACATTTTACCAGACATACCATTCCCCAGGATCTGCAGGATATTCCAGTATATATAATGTTAGCTCTTACCCAGAATGAAAATTGGAGGAAACTGCATGTTTTTAGTAGATTAAAACACATTAAATTCCAAAGCAAGAATGCTAACCAGAACAAGAAGTTCTTTTTCATGCGGGCTACAGAGAATCATAAAGAAATCTGTTGGTGAACTATGAATAAATATAATATGAAAAAACAGTCACCCAACAGGGCTACATCCTCGTAAAGATGTGTGGCCTAAACACTAGGTAGAGTTGTTCTTATTTAATAAGCTGAAAGAAGTATCTCATGAATTATGTTATTAGCTTATGCATCTGTCCTGACCTTCCCAGTGGCTCCAAGTAAGTTTGCAAAAATGATATAAATACATTTAAGCCATTGTAATCGCGACATATAATTTTTAAGTAAAACATGGTGGAATTTTTAATGAGCACATGTCTTACGGAATCGGCATCACTTTCCATATAAATAAATTCAATCAAATCTTACATTTCGAAGCCTTTTGGGATCTAAAAAGACCAACAACAGAAAATCCTGCATGGTGTTTATTCTTTCCTACCTCAACCTTTTATGAAAAGCTCCATCTTTGCCAATTTTTTCCAGCCTCCATACTTCATCAGAATAGGCATCATTTTCCACTGAGGCACAATGAGGCTTATGCGCCTGTTGTCCGTGATGTTTACTGTAATGTTAGGTGGTTTTGATTAGTTTTCATGTTTCCATGAGTGGTCTCCAGCTATAGGCTGTGGTTGGCCTTGAGTGGTTTCCTTCTGGAACATACTCAAATATATGGCCAGAGCATTTGAAACTACATTCAGCATTTGGCTAGTGGTTTGATTATCTAGCATTATCCCTGTTTCTACTCCAACTCTCATCATTCGCACTTGGTTTAGAATTAGCCATCATAGTTGAGTGCAACGGCATGGCTTGTTGTGGGACATACTTGCTACGTTCCTACGGTCTCAACCGAAAAGGATCTTGGCACTTGCGATGATAAGCAGCCAATTCTGACACAGGCCCAGGCCACCACCGTCTAAACCTCTATAGATCCTTCTTTGTGGACTTTCTCAGAACACCTGGCATACCCAAGCATTAACACTCTGTTCGACGCTTTCCGTATTCCTCCCGAGCAGCACAGTAGCCCTAACAGCATTGTCCTGCCCTTGCTTTCCCCTTCCTTGGCCAACTTCAAAAATGGCGGTACCCCACGTTCCTCAATAACGATCAAGTTTGCACACCGATCCCTGACCCTTGCCAACGACACAAGCGAATGCTGAGAGTTGGAATATTATTATATTTTAAAACGAATGAAAAGTATATATAAAATGAGATAAAAAAGAAAAAATAAGAAGATATAAATAAATATAATTTATTTGGAAATGATGAAAAACAAGGAAATATAAAAAATGTGGAGAAAAGTAAAAAAATAAATAAATAAGAAGGGCATTGTACGCCTTTTACTTTACGTATCAACAGTAGTTGTTTTATGAGACTTAAAGTTAACAAATAACTGGCAACTGTGCCAAAAAATAAAAACAAGTATATAAATGGATACATTAAAAAAATAATAAAAAGGGGTAATAATCGAACATGGTTAAATTTTAACAACTAAGAGATTAATTCTATAAATGACAATAAAATAAAATCAAACTATATCATAAAGCATTTAAACGAAAATTACAAAAGAAAAAAAAAATACAATTATGTATAATTTTGAGTTTAAGTAGTATGATAGAGAAATGGTATGAGTGGTGAGAAAACGCGTAGAAAACATAAATAATTTGAAGCCCTTCTCTAATTTTGAGTGGGCTTTCGAAAAGTTACCTAAAATTTAAGAACTATAAATAAATTGCTTTGAAATAATTTTCAATTTGACCAAATTATTTTTTTAAAATACATTTTTGGTAATTAAAAAGCACCTTATATATTTTCCCTATATATAGTAATAGATAGATAATATCATGTGTTTTTCTCTCTTTTCTGAAAAAACAAAAAATCTATCCCAATCATGGTGTGTGGTCAAGGCTAAATAACAAAAATTGTGGTGCCAAGGCAACCAAGAAGCAAGGATTGTGGAAAACATTAAGAAAAAAATAAACATGGATGGTAGGAAAAGAAAACAAGAAGTATGGATTATATGAAAAGATATGAAAATAAAAGGGAGAGAAATTGTGGACTCTTTAAAGTTAAATTTATGTTTTCAACCACAAATCAATGATTTACATTTCTTTAACTGGTGGTAATTGTGTACTTTAATTTTGTGCAATCAGCAATTGGATTTAGACATAATAATATGAACTGATAGATAGATAATAGATTATTTAAAATAATTATGATAATTTTGTAAATTTACTTTCTACAATCAAAACTGTCTCTCTAAGATTGCTTTGTAGAGTAAAAAGTTATGCCTTTGTTTTGATAAATAGATTACTAATCATTTGACAGAAAAGATAACGAAGAAGTCATTAATTTTCTTGAATTCTGACTGTATAAATCTAAATCAATAAATTCAAAATTTAACTATAATTTATTTTTCTAGCAAGGGTAAACTTACACTGTTTGGTCTGAAGAAAAGGAAAAGAAAATGTTATGATAAATAATTTTAACTGCTTGAATAAATAAAGTAAATGAGAAGGGAAATTTTGTAGGAAAATATAATTTAAAAGGCGGAAATTCATTTTCTCACAAATTGTGAGGAAAATGTGAGTAAAGCTAATTTAACTCTTTTTTCTTCTTCAAAAAAATTTATTATTTTTATTTCTCTTATTCCATTCGGTATTATTTATTTATGCAATCCAAATTTTATATTTTATATTTTTGTTCTTTTCTATTTTTTTGAACAAAATCATTAGATTTATAAAATTTTTAAAATATGAAACTGTTTGTTAATTAGATTTTCTATGAATTTATTTATTTGTTATTAATTCAATATATTTCTTGGATTTATAAAAAGTTTTTTTAAAAAAAAAAAAAAAGGTGAACACTGGGATTAGAACATAAAGAAAAATATTTTTAAAAAAATCTTAGAACTATGGAACTAGTGAAATGAGAGATTGGAGATTAAAACAAAAAAATTGGAGGAAAGAACTATGATTGAGGTTGACTTATAAATAATAATTAAATAATGTAATAGTAATATAATATGCCTAAATAATTGTTACTTTTTAAGATATGAACAAATAAATAAAAGTGTGTGTGTGTGTGTGTGTATATATATATATATAATTATTAATTTAATTGGTAACAGGTATATAATTAGATTTTTAATAATCGAAAATAGATATAATGAAGAGAATATTTTAAAATATAAATAAAACTTTGTTGAACAATATGTGTAGGTCTTGTAAATTTTAATCAATATAAGACCTACCCAAATTTTGAAACAAACAGAGTGGTCTTTTAAGGGTAGAAAGATTTTCATTTTAACACATGAATGGACATAATTAGCCCTGTTCACTTAAATTCAGCTAAAACTCAGACGAGATTGTAAACAAGGGCACTTGTACTCAGCCCATTCCTCTCAATGAATAATTCAACACCAAGTTGACGACGTAGAGCCGTGGATTGAGTTACTCACAAGCACGAGTTGAATTGCTTGATCCGTCGTCACCCCGCATTCCACATTAAAGGCCATTATAATTTGACGACATAGTTGATGAACTTCTTCTTCTCAAAATGGGCATTTCAATATCCTTGGCCCATATTAGAAACCGAAACCAATCCTCAAGGCTTTATATTATTTTACACCCCTATGAATTTACGACATAAAATAGACTAAGGACGTGGACTAGAGTGCATGAGCCTTTACTTGGATAAAGCGAATGCAGTTCAATTAGGCCGATTCCTCGCCTATGCTGAATTTGACACTTTTGGGTCTTTACTTTCTTTTTTTCTTTCTAGCCCAATGTTTCCTGCCAATCATGCCTTTTTGAATTTGAAACAACCTAGACGCCACCCTTTGTTTTTGCGCCTGTCTTCAACGATGTTGTGCATCCCTTCGTTCAAGAACAGGCGTGTTTGGCGAACCATCAAAATTGGTGCCGTGAACAGAACCATTGCAACTCATGTTGGAACCCCTTCAATATGTATATTTGGATGGGGTATCTGGCATTTGCAGGATCAACCAAACCCGCCCGCATGCCTCTGCTTGCTTTGCCATCCCACTGTCTTATGCATACTACCCGTATGTATACAGAGACATAATACACTAACTTTGTTCATTTTCTACCACCCACTGCTGCCTTGTTTCATGTCACAAAAATTGCTAATTCCTAAACTTTTTAATTAATTGATTTGTGAGAATATTGATTTGTTTAATTTTAGAAGAATATTGTCCTAAGTAACAGTGTTTCAGGCACAACTCGACCTTTGTTTATTATTTTCGAACTAACATTTCTTGTAGGTTATTGTTCGGTCGAAATTCTTCTGCACTTTTTTTTTTCTTTTAAATTTTCATTCATTTTACATTTCTACAAAAAAATATCAAAAATATGCTAAGGGAAAATTACATTAATTATTTAGTTTCTGTACAATAAATATGGGACTTGAGTGAATAATGACGTAGTTAAATTTTTATCATAAAAGGAGATGTATGACACGCAAAGTGCATGGGCAATAATTAATGTTGTCTCAACTTCAATTGTCAAGTAATTTGACAAACCATTATTTTTTATTTAAAAGTCCAAAAACAAACTTTCCATATCTTTAATTTTAAGAGCCTATACTATAAAGAATTTTAATACTATACAAACTCTAGTTAAACCTAAATATAAATATTGGTTTTAAAGGGTTAGAAATCCTATTCTGAGCCCAGTGACAATGTGGAAGGTTGTGGAAAAATTCTTGATCTGCACACACTTGGTACGAGTTACGAACACGTAAGGTAATTAATTTTGCACGCATAAGCATATCAAAAACATGAATTCTTGAAGACTTAGATGTGTTTTACACATATGTATTAATTAAATGTTGTGGGATGATGTGTAAAAAACATAAGAGCCTGTATTAGTGTAGCACGCAAATAACCAAGCATGTATTAAATGTTTCAAAAATTGTGAATACATGTAAAATATGTTTTCTATGAGTTTTAATTTATAAAATCATGTTGAAAGGCCTTAAAACAAGTGTAGAATTGCATTTTGGAGATTGGACTGAGGTAGAGAGAGAAAAACCAATCAAACAAGTCCTCAGCACAACTAACACATTGCTGCGATTGTGATCGTGATTGAGGAACATGGCGGCGTGGGCATGAGGTCGTTAGCCACGGTCGCGAACCCGGGTGCAGGAATTACAAAAGGCCTAGCAGTCGCCAAGCAAGGTCGCAAGCTTTGTCCTTGAGGTCGTAGAGAAGCCAGCAAGAAAGCTTCTGTACAAAACCTTTAAGTCCTCTGCTTTTTTGAAACATGCATTCCTCCCAATGCAATTATTCTCTTTCTTAGTCACAACATCCAAAGCATAACGGCCACAGCCCCAGCTAATTGGATTCGCCAGCATTATTTTGTTGATAAGAATGTGGTTCAGCTGTGGGGGTCTCAGATCGGTTATTGACCTCAGAGGAAAGAGAGACTAGTCCTTCATTATCCTCGAAGGTCCAAAGTGGCCCAATCTCAATAACCTCGCTTGGATACGGGCCATACGGCGAGGCTGTGGGCATGGGAGAGCTAATAGAAAAGGTAGAATCTAAATTATCAAAAGATCTGACATATGGATTACCGCACTCAGACAAGGTCCTTGGCTCTGCAGGATCACCATAATTAAGACTCTCAACGATGGCCGTCTGGTCACAGCCAGGGAGATCCTCATGGATGGTGGAGTTTGTGGTGGCACAACTTGCTCTGCATGGAAATTGGTGCTGAAGAGTGGCTTCATCGTTAAAGAAGGTTATATCCTTTCGATTTTTATATGCAGACTGCAGAAACTCGCGTGCCCGACTCTATTAAAACAGTTAATATTGCTCAGTTAAAAATAACTTGGTTAGACAATTACATTATACAACTGAATAACACATTAAACCTTCCAAGAAAGCGGAACTTGACATATTTCATTATTGAAAAGCGTACCTTTTCAACTTCAGATAACTCATTTTCCGGAACATAATGGGAGTCATGAATTACCCCCTTCAGCCCTTCCACAACATCAAACACCACATTCTTGTACAAGCAGGTCCTTTTATCTTTAATTTCAATTTTGCAGGTCTTGGCATGATTCACCATGGCCTCCCAATCATGATCACCAACACATACTATCTGTAGTCATGAAAACAGTTATAATATGCAGTAGTCAGAAGAAAAAAGAAGAAAAGAATATCCTGAGAAGAAGTTGATTTTAATCAGAAGTGCCATGTCAAATGCTCAGTTTGAAGTTATGGTAGAGACTAAAGATAAATAATGTCTGACAGTGGCACACAGAATCCAATACAATGGATAGTAATCATTATTGAGAAAAGTGAAGTTAAGATAACTTTATTTGTGTGCATTTGACTTACTCTCATGAGTTGGCCTTTCTTGGATAGACAAAACATTCTACTTCAAAGTGCTTAATATTTATCTTCAAACCATTTCACATCTGTTATATTGAAGCACAACAAAGCAGGTGCCAAACATAGATTTCATATTGCATATGCTTCAATTCAGCAAATAACCAAGTTCAATTTGACGTAACAGACATTAAAACTTACCATCAAATTAAGAATGTTAAACTTTCAAAGAATCAACAACTAACATACGCTATTAAAACATAGTTTTTCTCATTATTATACGAATAGAAAAAAGAATGTTAAAGCTGGCTCTGTGAATAAGAATCCCACAGATATACAAGTCAAAGGGGATACGGCAATAATCATTACTTGTTTAAGCCTCCGAGGGTTAGTAGAGTGGTTGATCAGAAAATCCCGAACATTCTTGACCTTATCATTTTCCAAATGCCTATGTCGAGCACCACCTTTCCCAATCTTTTTCAATCTCCAAACTTCATCATCAAGTGATGGAGGATGATTCTTCTTATACACTGCAGATAGAAAGCAGCAGTTACATGGAAGTTTCTCTATATTCTGGAGGTCCTAAAATCTCAATCGACGGACCTTGAGTTTTTGATGAACTACCTTTTTCACCAATAATATTCATCTGTTGTCTGGACTGTCTATCAAAAACTGAATCTCTATGGTAACTATCGAGCATGACAGAAGAAGATTATGAAAGCATAAAATATTCAAAGTTTCTCTCCCCTTGTTACTAGTGTAACAGGAAAAGCCCCTTAACTAACAATCAAACATCTAAAGATTAAATATTTCTGACATGAAGCTTTAGGGTTCATGAAAGAATCACCATAATTTGATGCTTCTATTTAAATTTACCTGCCAAGCATGATCTTCACTAGAAAGATTAGGACACAGAAAATGAATCAAATGAAAGTAGTAAATGAATACCAGGGGAGGGATGGTAGAGAATGGAGAAAGGATACCATACTCTTCGAAACCAGTTTTACTTACAAAAATTCAAAAAACAACATGAAAGGAAATTCATGAGTCATTTGCAAGCAGTTAAAGGAATCATTTCTTAATGAAAGCAAAATACGGCAACCACAAACAATAATAGCAGATTTGTACCCTCAATAGGAAGATGGAGTATATCTGTGTACTTGCACAGTGCAAATTTATCACGTACAGAAGATGTCACCTATGCAATCCACATATCACAACTCTCTCTCACTAGAAAAAACTTCATATATTGCAGATATTGTTGTGCACTGTGAACAAAATAATTGATGAATTCCAAGACTTGTCCTTCAATCACATCAGCAACTGTATTTTGAGTTTGCACCAAGTTTTATTAGATAAATGTTGGTCC
The DNA here is from genome assembly GCA_019155195.1 of Avicennia marina. Classification (NCBI taxonomy): domain Eukaryota; kingdom Viridiplantae; phylum Streptophyta; class Magnoliopsida; order Lamiales; family Acanthaceae; genus Avicennia; species Avicennia marina. The sequence continues at coordinate 1,592,073 of CM032779.1, forward strand.
CTCAACATCAAAGCAACCAACTTTGTGCCATGATGACCTATAAATTAATCTAAGAACAGAAATCAACAAAAACAAAGAGTTAAGTTTGGACTACATACACGTGTTGCGGCGATCAGAGACCATAAATGACTCTGTCCGTGCTTCTTGCAACCTGATACCAGGAAAACTCTGCACAATTCTTGCCCCTAGTCGGCACTTGCATTTCTTCGTCCAGATTGAGCCATGTGCCATCTCGGCATCGCATAAGGTGCCAGTACCATCCTTAAGAGATATACGACCACCTTTTCTGAGGCGAGGGAAGTTTTGAAGGCTCCAGTTATGTTCATCATCATCACCGTTACTAGCCTCAAGAACAAATATCTCCACTTCCTCAGAAGATTCAGGTCCACTTTTAACACCCTGCCCAGTTTTCTCATCAACAAGAGCCACCGTCATTGCGGTACCTCCTTCTCCTTTAATTGGCGTACCCGTGAAAACAGGAGCAGATACTTTATCTGAGAACTTAAGACGCAAACTTCTTTCCTCTGACACACCTAAAAAGGAAATAACATTTATAGTAATTAAAGTAACAATTCAATGTAAACAAGCATCTCCTGTTCAGTACTTCACATTAAAGACCAAGCTAAACAACAAAGAAACACACCAAAAGAAAAACATAAACACAACAAAGAGGATAAATATAACAGCGAAATCAAGCCCAAGAAGCAAACATTCAAGGCTATTGTATTTTCAGCTAACTATACAGAGCAAATAAGCACAACCAGTTCTAGTTCTTAACTTCACAATTCAATTAGGCGAAGAAATGACTTTGTTATAACAGAAAAACCCGAAAGAAAAATACACGTCGACCATTGACTCACAAAACAGCAAACTACCCGTCATCTGAGCTGCAGGCTTGTTCTGATCCCCCATTTGTAGCACCCTACATCTGCAGATTACGCCGCTTTTCCACCGGCCCAACTGAAAAGATGTTTGAAGAATATTCAACCGCTCTAAGAGGTTCTGGACGGTATGTTGTATGTCATCAGATTTATAGCCAAACTCCAGCAAGTGGGTCCAGCAAGTAGGTTCCCCAGAAGGGGTTAGTTGAACCGTAGGCAACATGCCGCGTGGCAGTGTGGTAGTGTGGGAGTGTGGGAGTGTGGGAGTGTGGTGGACTACTAGGTGTCCTTCAGACAAAACAGGCACAGTTAAACGTCGTGTAGAAAGAGTAAAAGTCTATCTGTGGATCTATACCTGTATCTGTGTCCATATTATACAAAGAAGTATGAATATTTTTATTAATTGAAAAAAAGACTTGTACATTTTTAATTTAAATATCTATATTTATTATATTAAATAAAGTTATATAAATAAAAATAAAATTTGATTTAAAATAATATCTTTTAAACGTAGAAGATTGATAGATTTGTTGTAGGAGACTAACAGAGTTTTAACTTATTTATAAGTCAAGTAAAAAATAAAAAATAATAGAATCTTTATTTTTAAAATATTTATAAATTTAAATTCATAGTAAAATAAATAAAAATTGCATAATTGTGTTTAAAAAAATAACTTTGGATTCGTTGGGAGGTATTAACTTCATAACTTTGTAACCTAAGAGAACATAAATAAACATGAGAAAGATTTATAGATATAGATATTAAATTAGTTAATTAAATTATGAATTATTTAAAATAACAAATTTCATGTATAAAGACGTCACTTTTGTTATAAGAATGTATTATAAAATATTTAAAATGAGTAAAACTTTGATCCTCAAACTTAATAAACATGTGGTGATTTATTGTATATTATTATTTTATTTTATATTTAATTATATTAAAAATATTATAAAGAAAAATAGTATAAAAATAGAGTTATATGTTAAAAATTTTAATAAATAAATTACATATACAAGAAATCAATATTCTAAAAAAAATAACAAGTTATGAAATATTTAAAATGAATAAATTTATGACTATCAACTTTATAAAATATGTTACTATTGTATAATTATATTTTTGAAAACATAACAATAAATTAATTTCAAAGACATCAATATCACAAATATATCACCACATAAATATAGAATAAAATAATCGAGTAAAAATATTAAATATAAATATCAATTATAATAAAAATATGAAAAAAAGACATGTAGCAACATAAATAAAGTTATAATAATCAAATGGAGCTTTCAATGAATACACAAATTTCATGTTGTTATAAAATTTAAAAAACGAGTGATTATTCGACCAATATATATATAAAATATGAAATGAATTAAAATTTTAAAAAATAAAATAAAATTCTTATATAAAGAACACCTTTCTTATAAATATATATTATAAAATATCTACAATGATTCAATATTTGACTATCAATTTTATTCAATATGTGTTATATTTATTTTATTGTCAATTATACTTTTATAAAATATCACATAAAACAAATAGTAACAGAATATGGTACAATAATGTGCTATAATTTCAAATAAATAAATAAATTATAGATTAAAAACAATATTCTTAACATATACATTATGAAATTTTAAATTATATAAAAAATATTTTTGAAAATTTTAATTAGAGCCATATTGACATGATATTTTGGATTTAGAAAACAAAGGTAAAAAATGAAATCAAATTTAGTAATGCTTAAAAAAAATATTATATTAAGAATTTTAAATGTTTATACACAAGAAGGTAATGAAATGATAAATTAAAATTCAGTCTAATTAATTGTTATATAAATAACAATGTTTAGAATCAATGCCAAATAATAGAGAATTAATATAAATAATTTAATTATAGAACTTCAAAGTATAATCTAAATTATGTTAATATTAAAATAATTTCTTACTTTAATAAATTTATTTAAGCAATTAATAAATTTGTGCTTGTAGTGTATCAATTTAAAAACAAAATATATTGGTAAATAAAATTGGAAACAAAAAAAAGGATAAAGTTAATGCTATAATTGGATAATAAAAAGATCATTTACTGATCAAGAGTTAAAAGAACAATTTTGATCTTTATATTAAATTGTTCATGAACATTGATTAATTTTATTTTATTATAAAATATTTTTTATAAATTATTAATATTCATAATTATATAAATTATATTTTATCATCCTGTCCTAGAGATAAATAAATAATGAACTCAAGTGCATATTTAGATTAAAAGGTAAATATGTTAAATAATAAGATAAATAGTTTTTATTTGATTTATTTGATTATAATGTTACATAAAGTTACAAATTCTTATACGATGATTATAAAAAATTTTTAAAAAATATATATATAATGGAGTTTTTATTTAATAGTGCAATATCAAAGTTCAAATTAAAAAATTCGATAGATATAAATTTATTTTGATAAAATATCATCAATTTAAATTGTTATATTTAGAAGTAAATTTTGTAAATAGATATTGAATTCTAAACTTATTTCAAATCACTAGCTTATAAATAACATAATCAAAATAAATATGCCCGCATTTTTCTCATTTATTTGTATAAGTAAAAGTTTAAATATTGTGTTCTTTATTTAATATTTATTATTAATAATAAATTTAAAATGGCATATTTGATCAAATAATTTTCTTATCATTAAAAGTTTATTATAAAAATTAAAATTTAATTGACATTTTCCTTAATCATTATTTTATTTATTAAAAGATACTACTAAAAATCAACGTATTTTTGAAGCCCATAACATTTAAATCTAAAATTTAAATTTTTATTAGTTTTTATTAAGTTATTATACTTTTTTAAAAAAAATAAGACAATTGTTGTATTTGTCATATAAGGAACACAAAAAAAAATAAATATATATATATATATATGTATATATATATGAACTCAATTTTTGAAAAACAAGGAAGACATATATAAATAAAAAATTAAAATGAATAATTATTAATGGTTTGATTAAATAAAGTAAACGAGAAGGGAATTTTTGTAGGAAAATATAATTTAAAAGACAGAAATTCATTTTCTCACAAATTGTGAGGAAAATGTGAGTAAAGCTGATTTAACTCTTTTTTCTTCTTCAAAATATTTATTATTTTTATTTCTCTCATTCCTTTTGATATCATTTATTTATGCAATCAAAATTTTATATTTTATATTTTTGTTCTTTTCTATTTTTTTAACAAAATCATTAGATTTATAAAATTTTTAAAATATGAAACTGTGTGTTGATTAGATTTTCTATGAATTTATTTATTTGTTATTAATTCAATATATTTGTTGGATTTATAAATTTTTTTTAAAAAAAAAAGGTGAACACTAGGATTAGAACATAAAGAAAAATATTTTTTAAAAAATCTTAGAACTACAGAACTAGTGAAATGAGAGATTGAAGATAAAAAAAATGGAGGAAAGAACTACGATAGAGGTTGGATGTATAAATAATAATTAGATGGATGTAATAGTAATATAATATGCCTAAATAATTGTTACTTTTTAAGATATAAACAAATAAATAAAAGTGCGTGTATGTAATTAGATTTTTAATAATTGAAAATACTTACAATGAAGAGAAAATTTTAAAATATAAATAAAACTATGTTGAACAATGTGTGGAGAATAATTTAAAATATAAATTAAACTATGTTGAACAATGTGTGTAGATCTTTTAAATTTTACTCAATATAAAACCTACCAAAATTTTGAAACAAACAGAGTGGTCTTTAAGGGTAGAAAGATTTTCATTTTAACACATGAATGGACTTATTAGCCCTATTCACTTAACTTCAGTTAAAACTCAGACAAGATTTTAAACAAGGGCACTTGTACTCAGCCCATTACTCTCAATGAAAAATTCAACACCAAGTTGAAGTAGAGCCGTGGATTGAGTTACTCACAAGTACGAGTTGAATTGCTTGATCCATCGTCACCCCGCATACCATATTAAAGTCCATTATATTTTGACGACATAGTTGATGAACAACTTCTTCTGAAAATGGGTATTTCAAGAAGTTTCCTTGGCCCATATTAGAAACCAAAACCAATCCTCAGGGCTTTATATTATTTTACACCCCTACGAATTTACGACATGAAATAGACTAAGGACATGGACTTGAGTGCATGAGCCTTTACTTGGATGAAGCGAATGCAATTCAATTAGGCCGATTCCTCGCCTATGCTGAATTTTACACTTTTGGGTCTTTACTTTCTTTTTTGCTTTCTAGCCCAATGTTTCCTGCAATCATGCCTTTTTGAATTTGAAACAACCCAGACGCCACCCTTTCTTTTTGCGCCTTTCTTCAACAATGTTGTGCATCCCTTCGTTCACGAACAGGCGTGTTTGGCGAACCATCAAAATTAGTGCCGTGAACAGAACCATTGCAACTCATAATGGAACCCCTTCAACGTGCATGTTTGGATGGGATATCTGGCATTTGCAGGATCAACCAAACCCGCCCGCATGCCTCTGCTTGCTTTGCCATCCCACTGTCTTATTACATACTACTCGTATGTATACAGAGACATAATACACTAACTTCGTTCATTTTCTACCACCCACTGCTGCCTTGTTTCACGTCACAAAAATTGCTAATTCCTAAACTTTTTTAATTAATTGATTTGTGAGAATATTGATTTGTTTAATTTTAGAAGAATATTTTCCTTAGTAACAGTGTTTCATGCACAACTCGACCTTTGTTTATTATTTTCAAACTAACATTTCTTGCAGGTTATTGTTTGGTAGAAATTCTTCTGCACTTTTTTTTTTCTTTTAAAATTTCATTCATTTTACATTTCTACAAAAAATATCAAAACTATGCTAAGGGAAAATTACATTAATTATTTAGTTCCTGTACAATAAATATGGGACTTGAGTGAATAATGACGTAGTAAAATTTTTATCATCAAAGAAGGGGATGTATGACACGCAAAGTGCATGGACAATAATTAATTTTGTCTCAACTTCAATTGTCAAGTAATTTGACACAACATTATTTTTTATTTAAAAGTCCAAAAACAAACTTTCAATATCTTTATATGAAATTCAAGAATAAGATTTTGACTTAGCTTTATAGTTATGTGGGATTTTTTTTTTGTGGGAAAAAGACTATGTTATAATGAATATAAAATTATACAACTTCTCTTATTTTAAAGTCCTTTATTATTTTATCTTTCTCTTTCTCTTTTTTCCCTTTAACTTATCATTTTCACTTGTAATTTCTCACAAATTTTATTAATTTTCAAATTCTTTCACTCTTTCTTTATTTTTTCATTTAAATATTTTATACTTTTATTATATATTTTATTATTAAAAATGACTGTTTGTATGAAATAACACAACTTTTTTCATATGAATTTTTATCTATTTTCTGTTAATTTATATTTTTTATTTTCTCTTAAAATTTATTTATTTTTAAATTTTTTGGCCTTCTATTATTATCTAATTTTTAAATATTTCTATTATTTTATTTTAAAATAATTTTAATTCTATTAATCAAAATACAATATTTTTATAATTTCAAAAACAAGTAACAATGATAATGTTTGTTTTTATATTATCCAAAATAATAGATATATTTTAATTATTATATTTTTAAAATTTTTTTATCTAATTTTATATAATTTTTAAAAAAATATATAGCTAAAAATATGTAAAATATTTATTTTACCAAATAACATTTAAAAATACGTATTAAAAACATGACCTGTGATTGTGAGAAATCTGGTATAGACTAAGGAAGGGCCAATATCGTAATTACGCACCAAAGCCGGACCCAAATCGGAACCCCCCATCGCGAAACGGCATCTCTCTCTCCATCGTCATGGAGTCATCTACCTCGACCAAAGTCAAATTCCCATCTCCTGCGCACGCTCTGCTCAGATTCTCCTTTCTTTACCAAATTCCCATCTCCAATAAAGCTTCCCCAAGTCCCTTTTCTCCTTTATTGCATGAATTTCTCGAACCCTAACCTTATTTTTCCTACATACCCGTCGTCTGCCTGTCTTCGTTGCCATTCATAACCATCAGTAATTGGAAGCAAATGGGCGGAAGCAAAAAGCTCCACCGCTGGAGGCTATCACTTCGCAGATCTTCTTCCGAAGCCGCCGAGGATCCGCCGCAGGAATTCCTCTGTCCCATCGCGAATTCCTTAATGTTCGACCCGGTCGTCGTTTCCTCCGGCCAGACTTTCGAGCGCATGTCCGTAGGCCTCTGCAGGGACTTGGGGTTCACGCCCACGCTCCCGGACGGGTCGAGGCCGGATTTTTCGACCGCGATACCAAATTTAGCGCTCAAAACTGCCATTCTGAACTGGTGTTCGAAGACCGGGTCGGAGCGCCCTCACCCGACTGTGTATTCGGAGATTGAATCCATCGTTCGCTCCCTCATGGGTTCCCCTGAAGATGGAGAAAGTTCGGAAATCCGTGGCTCCGAAAGGGAATTGCCGCGTCCTGCTACGGAATTGGACCCGCGGAATCTATACGCTTCTTCGAGTTCCGAAGAATCTGTGGTTGCCAATCCTTTTCCATGCGCTTCTTCGCCGTCTACGTCCTCGGAATTCGTTCCCGACGAGGCGTCGTCGAATAATGTTTCTTCTGCTTCTTCGGCGGAGGACGAGAATTTCGTCGCCAAGATGAAGAGTTTAGATGTTTACGAGCAAGAACAGGCTGTGATTTTGTTGAGGAATACCACAAGAAACAATGAAGAAGCGAGAGCGGCGCTTTGCTCGGACAGGCTTGTGTCTGCACTGAAGCAGTTGTTGATTTCACGCTACTCCGCCGTGCAGACCAACGCCACGGCGGCGCTGGTGAATCTCTCCCTGGAGAGAGGTAACAAAGTGAAGATTGTGAGAGCCGGTGTTGTTCCATTGTTGATAGACATTCTGAGAAATGGTTTCGACGAGGCGAGGGAGCACGCCGCCGGCGCGATTTTCAGCCTGGCGCTTGACGACGAAAACAAGACCGCAATCGGCGTGCTCGGCGCGCTGCAGCCGCTTTTGCACCAGCTGAGATCCGGCACCCGGCGGAGCCGCCACGACGCGGCTTTCGCGCTGTACCACTTGACGCTGGTGCAGACCAACAGGGAGAAACTCGTGAAGCTTGGAGCGGCCGGGGCATTGCTCGGGCTGCTGAAGGACGCGGAGGTGGCGTCGCCTGTGGTGATGGTGCTGTGCAACCTGGCGGCATGCGGCGAGGGGCGGCTGTCTCTGCTGGACGCCAATGCCGTGGAGTGCTTGGTGGGCGCGTTGAGAAGCGGGGCTGAGTTGAAATCCGAGTCGGCTAGGGAAAACTGTGTGGCCGCGCTGTACTTGTTGAGTCAGGGGAGCATGAGGTTCAGAGGGCAAGCGAGGGAGGCCGGGGCGGCGGAGGTGTTGCGCCAGGTGGCGGAGAACGGGAGCGAGCCAGCAACGCAGAAGGCAAAGCAGATATTGGAGGGGCTGAGGGAGCCAACGGAGGAGGAGGAGGAGGTGGACTGGGAGGCAGTCATGAAGGGCACAGTGAGCAAGACTAGGTTCCGAGTCGGCAGGCCAAACTCGGAATGAGTTCTGAGTTAGGATGAGGTACAAAAATTTATGGTGTAGGTGTATTTTTAAATATTTGTAATTTAGTTGAAGGGTGTTAATATTCATCTATTTTTTTGGTATTGTTTTATTTATTTGTTGAGGTCAGTTTTTTTGGGAAGTGGGGCCGAGCATGTTTTTTGTCTTTTTTTTTCTTTCTTTCTTTTTCCTTTTCCTTTTAGTTTAGGAAGTGTAATAGATGTACGTTGTGTTTATACAGAAAGTTTGGCATGAGAATTTATAAATAAGAGAAATAAATAAATAAATAAAGATTTTTTAGAATAATGAATTTTGGAGGTTACAAATTTGCATCCAAATATAGTCGGAACTTTTTGAGTGACAACATATTTTATCGGATTTATGTGGACACATGAATAACAATAAGAACAACAATAATAACTAGCATTGGGCATATTTATTGTGTGTGCAAGAAATTCTTTATTTACTTCTAATAAATGATAATTATACGCTAAAACACCATGAGCTGCTTTTATCATCTAAAAAATATTCAACTCAAGTCTATAAAAATATTTATTTCCTTTTAATAATTGATAATTCTACACGATAATAACTCTTGCGTCAGCAATTCAAGAGCATGAATTCATTACTCCGTTTTTACAGCGTCAAAAAATTATTCAATCATAAAAAAAAAATGAAAGAATAAATGGTTTGAATTAGGATAGTTGTTTGAAAATGGTTTGAATTAAAAGAAGTGAAAATGGTTTGAATTAGGATAGTTGTTTATAACTATTTTAGCAAAAAAATAAAAGTGAAGATGGGAGAAAAATGCTTAGAAGGAGAATTAAACAATTAAATCTTTTTTATTTATTCGACTTTACAAAGTCAAGTCTAATTTTATAATTACATTTTGATGGCAAAAGTTGTCTCTTTAAGGGTAAACGTTTTTTATATAATAATAATAATAATAATAATTGCAAGTAGCCTACGTAGCTTGAAGATTGAAAGGGACTCGTGATTGCGTGCTACTCACCTATTTCTTGAATTTTCTGTCACACGTCAAACGTGTCGCGCTTGATCAGGTTGAACTTCGATTAAAGAACGTTGTTGAAGCAGTAAATTCTGTGTGACGATGGAATTCAATTAATTGTGTCCTAGATGGGCCCAATATTTACAAGTGGCTGATTTTGATGAGGTAAGATTATGGGAAATATTTGACTAGGGGAGGTTGTCAGAAAGGGTCGAGGGGAATATGTTCGACACGTGATGATTGTGGAGTTATGTTTGTGTATGATTGCATGAATTAGAAGAAGGAATTGTTTGGGTAATGTTTGTACGACGGTTTTGTTTTTCTTTGCATCAAAATAATATTTTATACAATAAAATAATTTTTGTGTTTATCTTTACGCGTCTCTAAGTCTACCCATCATGAATTGGATTCAGATAAAGTCTCTACTATTTGTTATGATAAATATTAGTACGGAGAATACAAATAAAAATAATAATTTAAAAGAAAAGTAATAAATAAAATGATAAGAGAATGAAAAGAATGTTAAATAAAAATAACTGTGTAATTTAAATATATATATATATATATATATAACCAAAAAGCCTGCGATAAACGTGGAGTAATTTGTTTTCAGTGTGTAATCAAACGATAATTTTTTTAAAAAAATAATAATGGTTGAGACGATTAGAAAAACTATTACGATTATTGGAAAAAATAATTTATTGCAGTATATTTATCATATCAGTAAGATTAGACTTGTGCTCTCTAATAAATATAATCTAACCATCGTTAAGGAAAAGTGTTGCTTCGTTCAGAGAGAGAGAATAAATATGATTTTGCTTCGTAGAAATATATATGTATGTGTGTGTGTGTGTTAGTTTAATTGATAGATTAACATTCAAATCCACAAACAAACATATTTTATTTATTAAATCATTTATAGCATTACATGTTATTTTAAACACGTTGGTAAATAAGTGTGTGTGTGTCTGTGTGTTATATTTATCTATTAAACCCTATGGCTATATTTGTTATCATTCTTGAGTGTCCATTTTTAAGTGTATTTTTTTAAAAAATTATGTAAAAGTAAAAGAGAGGTATCGAGGAAATTGAAAAAATATATTGATTCTAATGTATGTTTTTTGAGTGCAAAGATGAAAACAAACATAGCCTATATAAACTTAAAATTTTACATATTAGTGACAAAACATCTTGACTTGTTACTTGCATATTATTTAAGCTTTTGTGCAAACAAAAAATTTTGCATATAAAATAAAGGTTGTGTTTGTTTTCTTTTCTTTCTTTTTTTTTAATGATTTCTACCATAAAAAGCACATAAAGTACTTCAAAAAAATTATCCCTTAAATCACTCAAAAAATGCTAAATTTAACTTCTCAAAAATCCTCCACGAACAAAAACACGTATAATCAAATTTATATACAAATTAAAATTTTATTGAGAATTTGCAAGAAAGAAACAGAAAATAAGTTTTAGGTAGCATAAAATATAAGAAAAACATAATCGAATGTGAATTTATCTAAAAGAGAATAGGAAGAAAAAAAAAAAAAAGCAAACAGAGGGATATTTAATTAGTCGATTAACAATTAAATAGAAAAAGGTTGTTATTGTAACCTTTGTTATTAATTGACAATATTTAGTCAATTTTAATCAATTGTGTCGGGTCTATTCAGGTTTAATTAAACCTGATTGTTCAACTCAATTATATGTTAAGATTGATTAAATATGAGTAAAACTGAATTTAAACTTTCAAACTGAACTTGTTAAATTTGCGAGTTGAGTTTGGATTTAATAAGTTTCAACACGAATAAACCTGATTCAATTATATTTTTTATTTATTATTAAAAAGTATATAATAGTTTTTATTTTTTTATAAAGCATAAGTTAGTAGTGACAAATAAATAATACAACTAACAAATAACTTTATTAAACTATATATAAAATTAAGAAATCTGAACTTTAAAATTAGAAGAACTTGTCCAGGACGATACAATAAATAAATAAATAAATAATTTTTGGACAAATAAAATATAAATCCTTTTTTATACCTATATATTTTATATACTTTTCTAATTTTCACTTTTGTTTCAATTGATCAACATTTTTGTCATGATATATTAAATTTTCATCCCTGAAATTTTTGGTAACAAGTTTAGGTTTTTATGCTTCTTGCTCAAAGGAACTTTAATATCATCACGAAAGTATTTGTGAATAAAGAATATTCGTTAAAATATTAACACTTTTAGTAACAAAAAATGCTTTTATAAAAAATACGAATAATGGTACAAAAACTAAGCATTTATTACCAATAATCAATTCGATAAGCTACACTTCAATGGTAAATTTGTAACAAATAATTTATTGTAACAACTCAAGTTCAACACCAATACTTAAAATTAATAGTATTATTTTTTGTAAATTTTAAATTTATTATATAAATTTATATTTGTGTATATATTTTTATTATATAATATGTGTAAATGTGTGTGAAAAATAAGTAACTTTGGTTTCTTGATAATAAAACATGAATTATAACAGACAAAAATTAAAAATTGTTTACTTTCCATTCAAGATTGAAAAGTATCATGATTGGTTTGTTGGTAATAATTGATTAATAGAGATAATAGGAGTATATTTAGTAAAATATTAAAAGACTAAAAATTTAGTCATTATAACAAGGTGTGGAAGCTTAGTAATAAACTACCGTGCGCCTGTAAAATTTAAAATAAAATTTATCATGTGTATTATATATATGAAGCTGTGTTTATTGCATATGTATGTATTTTAATTATACGCGTACATCTTCCATTTTATAATTTATCATCTAATAGAAATTGTATATTTTAAAAATAATAAATTTTATAATTTTTTTGGTGATAATAAAGAAAAATATATATTATGTTGTAACGTGCATTAAAAATTTATATAAAATGAAAGGGAAAGATTTAGGATAAAAAATTAAGCAAAAATATTTTAGGTGTATTTTTAAAAAATTGTGTAAAAGTAAGAGAAATAAATAGATAAATTTTAAAAAGTGTAATACTTGTAGTGTGCTTTTTTTTTTGTATAAAAAATGAAAACAAATATTATCAAAATATTTTAAAAGATGGTAGAGAATTAAAAAAGTATATATTAAAAAGATAATTAATAATAGTTTAGTAATCATATCTCGAGAACAAAAAATAGTTTTTATTCATGTTTTAGCATTAATATTATTGAATATATTATAGATTAAAGGAATAAATTAACGAATGAGATTATTTTAATATATATATATATATATATATGTTTTTGATAACGAAAATGTGATTATATCCTTGATACATAGTAATTAACAAGTTTCAATGACACACTCGTTGTGTGTGCATATTAATCGTCTTAATTAAAAAATATAATATTTTATCATAAATAAAATTCTATTTTGATTGTATAAATATATTGAAATCATTATATATTCATTTTTTATAATTTATAATTTATTGAAAATTATTATTCTATATGTGTACATATTTTTTTATTTAGTGATTATAAAGTTAAATTAATCACATATTTAAAAATTAATAATAAAAGTGAATTATTAAAATTAAAGTAATGATAAAAAGAATTAAATCTATTATTTTTTAAAAAAATTAAGAATAAAAATAAGTGATCAAAAATAAAAATTATATTAGATATATTTTGTGATATGGCAGAAAGAAAAAAGTTGAGGAGATAACGAAATAATAAATAAAAAATGAAGAGAGAAAATATTAAAAATTGAAAGAAAAATAAATTTAAAACAGGACATTTTTGTAAATTAATGTTAAGAGTAATGGTGGTTAGCATCCTACCTTTTCAAGTTTTATATAACTAGTAAAATTAGCATATTTTATGCTCGTAAAAAAATATTTACAAATTATAAATTTATTGTATTTTAAATAATAGAAATAATATTGTTTGAAATTTAAAATATAAAAAATATTTAAAATAAGAAAATAAAAAGATAAAAGAATTGAATGTAAGAAAATTAAAATGAAAAACACAAATAATTTTACATTGAGAAATTAAAACAGGATAAAAGTGCCTTTTTACACTGTGAAACTTGAAGGAGGCTAAAAATGGTATAGACATACATATAAATATATTGTAATAACTAGATAGATATAGATAGTTTACATACATAAAAATATATATATATATATATATATATATAAACAAACAAATCAAAAGACACTCATAAGCTTTCATAAAAAGCACTCATTAATTTTAATTTCATAAAATTTGAAATCAAACAAAGCAGTGATAATATTTGTTTTGTTCCATATATTTAAAAAATACACACTATAATCATTATATTTTTTAAATTATATTTTTATTTTTATTTTTTTTATATTTTTTCATTATATCTAAAAACAAACGCTTAAAAATTAAAACAAACATAACCAGTATAAAAGAGTAATTGTGAAACCAAAATCCCCACGAAATCTTCACTCTTGCCAAATTTCACAGATTACAGTACGGAGTCTCTCTCTCTGTGACAAAATAGTTATCTTTTCGACATCATTATTAGAATGGATGGTAAGTCGTGGGCTGATCAGTGGGACATCCGTTCAGACCCTCCGATGCCGGAGCAGAAGAACCGCGGCGGCGGAGGGGTGGCGGCCAAGTACGGAAAGAAGGTGGAAGAAGGGCTGGGGAAGACGAAGGCTGCGGCATCCTGCGGCGTCAAGAAGGTGAAGGAAGGGACATCGGTGGGGTTTCGATGGATCAAGGACAAGTGCCATAAGACCACAAAGAAACATTGATTTCATGATTTCTTCCAAAGGTTTCCTATTCTTGCATGATCTGCTTTATCTGCGTCGGTCCTCTCATATGGTAACTGATGATTGGTTTGCAAATCGGTTTATTTGTCGAAATAAATAAATTGTTCTTCCGTTATGGATTATTGCAGTGATTTATTTTAAGTTTGGGTGGTTGTTTTCTTTGTGGGATTATGTTGTGGAATTATTAAGGCTAAGTTTGTTTTCAAATTAGGATGGGGAGTAAAGTTTGAGTAAAAATAAAAATTATATTTGATTCGTAAGATTTGGTTAGAAATGAAAATTATGTAAAATTATTTTTATATATTTATAATGTAATAAAAAGATAAATGCGAACATAAATATTATAATAATTTGATTTGTTTATAAAAAGATATAATAATTAAAAATTATTAATTAATTATAAAAGAAAAAAGAGAAGAGAGAAAAAATATTGAATTTGAATTTAAATAGGATTTGTATAATATTAGAAGTTTGATTTGCGAAAAAGTAGGAATAAATAGTTTATAAAATGAAAACATAACTACATTGTACTAAGTCATCTTCAATTTTTGCAATGCTGATCTTAATATAAAATGAAACGTATGTCAAATTAAAATAGAGCAAATTGACTAGTGAATAAAATCTTTTGTTTTGGAATTAATTACGTGTATTTTTTTAATTTTTATTTTATAATGGGACCAATTGATTGTTTAGGAATTCGAACTTAATTCAATTCACCAAAAATTACATCATTGCGAAATTACGAAGGATTTTATAATCCACTTAATGTCACAATTTAGAACAAATTAATCTACGTATGAAAGATAGAAAACTATTGTATATATATTCTAGAAAGTAAATTGATGTTACTTTTTAAGGAGGAAAAAGATTAATAAAAATTATGGATATATAATGATAATAAGAGGAAGAAGTTCATTATTGCCCATAAAAAATAACTTAAAGACCACATATTAAGTCCTTTTTTTTAGAGTAAGAGGGTATGAATAGTTGAAATAAAAAATAAAACTTGTTCATGCACTTTAATTAATCTGTCTATATCCACACGATAAATTAAAAGAGAATGGTTTAAATTAACCATCTTTTGGTTATTTAATAGACTGAATTGTTCCAATATTTCAATATCTATCTATGCTCTAAAAGTCTTTAGTTACACAAAATAAATTTTTATAAATATCCTTACATTAATTTTTTTTATTCTGTCATACCATTTTTTCCTCTTCTTGTCAATTAAATTATAATTTATATTTTCTCTCAAATTTTCTCTTTTTTTAATTATTTAATCTTTCTTCATTTTCTTATTTTAATTAAATATCTTGGCACAATATAAGATTACACAATTAATTTTCCTATTTTAATTTTTTATTTTCTATATTTATGTTTTTTCTTTTAATTTATTATTTTTATTTGTGTTTTCTCTCGAACTTCTCTTGTTTCAATTTTTTTTATTCTTTAAATTTTGTTATTTTAGATATTCTTTATACTTTTAAAATTTAAAAGATTTAATTTTTATTAATTATAGTACAATAACTCTAGAATTTATAAATAAACTTGCACACCATACAAGTTAGAAAGGTTTTTCCATTTACTTGTTTTATTGTCCAATTTGTGAATTGAGTTCTCCTTTATTTCTTTCAATCACGATAGAATAGTATAATTGTTCTATTATTTTATTTTTCGAATAGTTTTAATTCTAAAATCCTAGCTTGAAAATCAATCAAGATATTAAAATTATTTTCTACAAGCAGGTTCACGCGTACAACTTTGCTCTCCAATTAAATTAAAGGTGAATGGTGTCAATGTAAAGTTTTATACAATCCATATTACTTACAAATACTCATATATAAAATATTTATTAATATTCATACTCATAAATATACATAACATTAATATCCCACCCTACTCTATTCAATACAATATTAAACCCATAGGGCAATACTCAAAATTTGCCTATAAGTTGAGTGTCTAATTGGTCAATATTGATTCTATTTAAATTTTCTATATATTTTTTATAATTTATATCAATATTAAAAACACTTGTAATTAGTTTGAATTATCAAATATCATTTCAAAAAAGTCAACACTATTGTAAGATTTTATTATATTTCAAAATATTCTCATTAACGAAAATATATTTTTTATTGAATATCATTTTGAAAAATAGTAATCATAAAAATAAATTTAAAATTAGAGTTTTAGTCTTTATGTGAAAAATTTATAATATATACACGATTACTATGTCAGGTTGATGCTATATTTATGAGAAATACTTTGTTCAATTTAATTTTTATTAAAAAATTTATACTAACTTGAATCAATATTTTATTTTATTCTTAGTTTTTACAAAATATTAAATGAAATATTGGTTTTTAAGAATACATAAAAATAAAATAAAATCAGTTTGGGTACTGGTTTATTGCAATTAGGGCATTTGGGCAGTCAGCGTTGGTGCGAATCCAACCTCCTCCTCTGCCCATCCTTACTGCCCACATCCCACCCTTTACATGCGACTCCAATATCTATGCTTGTTTTTACCAATAAAAATTTCGAAATGACCCTTATCATTGAACCAATATACACTAATGTTACCCATGCCATATATTGCTACCCTCTTTCAAGATTAGAAACAGGGTATGTTTTGTTTTAGTTAAAAGAAAAACAAACATAGCATTGACTATATTTGTTTATAAAAATTTATCAAAAAATATTTAAGCAAGTTCGAACACTCACGAAACTTTAATCTAAATATTTATTTTTGTCAATATTGAATTTAAAAAAAAAATTTAACGTCACGTCATTAAAAATATTCATTAACATTAATGGGTAGATACAAATTATAAATACTTTATGAGTATTAATGAATTAGAGTAAGACCATAGTCATAATTCTAATTTTAATGCGTGTGTGGGTATGTGCTCTAGTATTATATATTATATTAGATGAGAACATGAAATTAGTTATTACTTTATGAATATGAGTAAAGTAATACCCATCAATTGACACCCTTAAATGGGGCTAATTTTCTTAACATCAATTACATGACTAATTATTGATTACAACCAATATTAATGAAATAATAATATTCAACAATAAACTAGAAATAAGAACTTGGGATTCTCATAAAAGAGGGTCATTTATATTTTATCAATTAAAAATGTAAATATAATAATTAATGAAGAAAAGGCATATGTAAATCAAATGGGCTGGATCTTTTTTATTTATAAACCAAACATAGGGGAGGGTTAAAAGGTGACCTCAAATCTGTATATAAATAACATGATAAAACTACATTAGAAGATTAACAATGCCATTATAAAATAAAGAGTACTGCTCTATCAACCCTCGAATTATTAACTTTTGCATATTATTTTATCAATCAATGGTATGCAATTTACCCCTTTAATCGTAATTGAAACACTTTACACTGAGTTATTAACTTTTGCATATTTTATTAATCAATTATATGTACTTTACCCCTTAATGTAATTAAAGCACTTTACTTCTCAAGTAATTTCTTTGTCGTCCATAACTATTTAATTAATTTTTTTTACAGAATATCCAATACTGTTTTCCGTAAAAAATACAATCATTTGTCAGGTTTTCAATTATTCATTGTGATAAAAAAAAAATATTATTGGTTTTGATTTTAAAAAAAAATGAAACAATGAACGTTTGATATTGTTTCGATTATATTAGTAGAAAAGGTAAATAACACGTTTGGCATACTTAAATAAAGGGGTTCGTGATAGCTTTGACTCTCTTCTTTCCTTTTTTAATTCTTAACTTAAAAACTAAGTAAAAAGTTTAATAATATTTTTATATCGTAATTAATAATTGAAAAAAATAATAAATGACAGTATTATTAATATAAAATAGTATTAGTTATTATGTAAAAGAAAAATTAAATTAAGTAGATAGGAATAATGAAAAATAATAAAAATATTGAACTTTGTAATAAGATTTTAAAAAAACTATAAAATATATTATAAAAAAATTACAAATTGATCATTTAATATTTTTAATTGTAAATTTTGATAGAAAATTTAGCTAGGAAGAGGTGAAGATTGCATAGATGCGGAAAAGCAAGGTCATGAGATATCTTCTTGCCCCATTCTCACTGTCCTCTCCACCCAAATTTGCCTGCTCTGAGCGTCGGAATCAAATTCTCAGTCCTCAATTTCTTCATCCTTATTCTGCTGTAATCCACGCTTCCTCTCTCTCGACCCTTGGAAGTTACTTTGCTGAAAACTATTTGGCTGATTGCTGGTCGTTTTATTTTATATATTTATTTATTCTTTTTCTGAATTCAGGGTTTTGGGAGTTGGAAATCGAGGGTCAATCCGGGCGAATATTGTTTGAGTTCGATTGCTGGAGTGGGAGCAATGGCGTCGGCGAAAATGGCAAGCGACCCAGGGTCTATATCCTACTTGAATCAGCGTGACGCTGCGGAAATTGACGAGATTCTCATGGGTCCGCTTGGGTTCAGCGTTGATCAGTTGATGGCGAGTTCTTCTTTTTCTTTCTTTTGTTCCTTATCTTTTGTTTTACGTATGAATTGTTGCGCTCTTTCGATTTGAAGTTGGGATTTTTGGAATGCAGGAATTGGCTGGTTTGAGCGTGGCCACTTCGATAGCCGAGGTGTAATTTTACTCTTAAAATTTTTGGTATTATTTGGTCTATCTGTTTTCACTTTGTTGCCGATTCAATATGAATTATGGCGTTCAGCCACTGTGTGCAGCTACCATTTTGGAGGTGGCTAATTTAATTGGGTTGCCAAATTTAATGTAAAACTAGATTGTTTTGTGTAAAATTTTACTCCTACGCTCTCTTTATCTTCTTCCTTTGAGACCCCTCGGCTGGGTTGGTGCAAGAACCTGCTTATACTTGTACACGATTATAAAACCTGGGTTTTAAATGCTTTTCTTCTGCAGGTCTATAAGCCAGTGGAACGCCATCGTGTCCTTGCTATATGTGGCCCAGGAAATAATGGTGGTGATGGTCTTGTGGCTGCTCGTCACTTGCATCACTTTGGGTACAAACCATTTATTTGTTATCCAAAACGCACTGCTAAGCCTCTTTATAACGGTCTGGTAACGCAGGTAATATGGGGGCATGACTCAAGTCTATTAGAACAAAATAACATAATCTTGCAGAAATGCTCATGCATGAGTTTTTGTAGTTAGAGTCGCTATCCATTCCTTTCCTGTCTATGGAAGATCTGGCAGTGGACTTGTCAACAAGCTTTGACATTGTAGTGGATGCAATATTTGGGTTCTCATTTCATGGTACGTGGAAGCCATTTGAGTGGTTGATATATCAGGGAGATGCTGTTGTGGAGGAAAATGCATTTCTTATATGAGCAATCGATTTATAGTTATGCAAACGCTGGAGTTATTTTGAATGTACTTTATTCAGTTCTTCTTCCTTATAAGCTGATTTCAATGAAATTTTGCCCCCTCCCCCCCTGCTTTCTTTCCCTTCAATCTGTCTTCCTTTAGGCAGATTTGATTGTGGGATTAGGCGTGGGGTAGCGAGGGGTCTTAGTTGATTCCCTGCTTCCTTGTCTGGTTGGAATTTTGGTTATCAATTAGTAAGTTAGATATCTCTACCAAAGATTAGGATAAAACCAAGACTGATAAGCTTTGACTTTGTGGAAATGAATTATATCTGGCTTAGACTATTATACTTTTTGTGCTTAACAAATGATACTCAGAAGCAGCATCTTATTCATTCATTTCTTTGACCATTTTTTTACCTAATCCACTTATGCATTTAGAGGTTGCATTGAGGTGAACAGTTCAAGATAAAAGACACTTAAGAGATATCTATGCCTCGTGCTATTGGTTCTAGTTCCATTAATTCCATTGTCTTGTCTGATAAAATCTTTACAATTTCTCTAGGCAGCCCGAGGCCTCCTTTTGACGATCTAATACAAAGGTTGGTAGCATTAGGAAATGCCAATCAAAAAAATCAGAAATCACCTGCCATAGTCTCTGTCGATATTCCCTCTGGATGGCACGTTGAAGAAGGTGACCCCAGTGGCAAAGGCATTAAACCAGACATGCTTGTATGTATTTGTAGTACATAAAGTTTACCTTTTACTCTACCAACATCTTGAAGGTGGGACATTCTCTCACTCTTGATTGGAATGTTAAAATATTACCACCTGTGTATAGGTTTCATTAACTGCTCCTAAGCTATGTGCCAGAAATTTCTCTGGTCCACACCACTTTCTTGGAGGCAGATTTGTGCCCCCTTCTATCGTAGAAAAATTCAAGCTTGACCTTCCTGCATATCCTGGAACTTCCATGTGTGCCCGAATTGGAAAGCCTTCACAAGTTGACATATCAGCTCTTAGAGAGAACTATGTTTCTCCCGTATTTTCTGAGGACCAAGTTGAAGCAGATCCCTTTGATCAGGTATTACTTCTTGTTACAGACTGAGTGAGTGGCTGGTTCATCTGAAGTGTCTGACATTCATCAATAATCACACAGATTTAAAATTTCTAGAATTCAAATATTATATGCCACATGTTATGTAACTTGATCTTAATAATGGCAGGATAGGTATTTCTTGAGTTCGTATTTTTTGTGAATTTTCCTACGGTTTCCTGTAAAGATCTATTTGCTACAAAAATCTAAATCATCTCTGAATACTATAGTTCCAGAAATGGTTTGATGATGCCTTGGCGTCAGGCTTGAAGGAACCAAATGCTATGGCAATTTCTACAACTGGAAAGGATGGCAAACCGTAAGTTTCTTACATTCCATGAGACCTTTTTTTTTTACTTACACTACTCTTGCAAACTATATAATGTGCTTATTTTTATGGCACTTCTTTTTCTATTTTATGTGTGCCTTTGTGGTGCTCTTTTATATCAACTCATGGAGTACCATCATTGATTATAGCATGGAAGCGATTATTGACATCAGTGAGGTCTGTATTAGAAAAAATGATTTCAAGTTAGTGCACTGATAGGTATTCTCGAAAGAACATCGAATATATAAAATAAAACGTAGAAGCTGAAGTTGTCACACTGCAATTTGTATGTATTGAGTCAGTTTGCAGTGCAACTTCTCTTAGGAAATCAATTCATGTTGAGTAATGTCTTATGGTGTGACTGTTCACCGTTGCAACGACTTGATGCCTGAGATTTCTATGATATGATGGTTTTGTACTGTTTGAAACCTGATTTTCCCCCCCTTTTGATGGATTTTCCAAGCCAACAGTTCTCTGTGCTCCTGAAGCATGGCATTCAAATATAACTGTCTGCAACAAATATAAGATTATATGAGTTAATGAGTTCATACTTTGAAATAACCTTTTACTTATTTAAACTGAGCCGTGATAAATTTTTTGCTTTTAATTTGCAACAGCTCATCAAGAATGGTATTGCTGAAAGGATTTGACAAGAATGGCTTTGTCTGGTAAAGTCTGCTCTGTTACAGTTATGCAGATGCATATTGCCTGGTTCAAAATGTATACTTTTACCTTTACAAAAATCTTAATTCTCTTATCTTCTGATTAGGTACACAAATTATGAAAGTCAAAAGGCTCATCAAATATCAGAAAATCCTCAAGCTGCTCTACTGTTTTACTGGGATGCTTTGAATCGTCAGGTATCTCTTGTGATTCATAAAACTCTATCTGAGTTTCGTGCAGTTGATCCTGTCAGCAGTACTTCCTTCACTATTTCTTTACACATGGTTTTATTTTATATAAATTGTGGAGATAAAAGAATCGGAGTTTCTTTATTGCTGGAAACATGGCTTGAGAACAAATCCCTAGAAGGGTGATTTATATAAACAATGGCAAATACTGTCCTGTCTTCTTGAACACAATTTTCCTCTACTGATCTTCTAGACTATGTTGGACGTCAAGCCTCAACAATCACTTATCCAGCTTTGCATTCAAACGAAGTAGAATCATTTAGAAGGGATGTGCCATCAGAATAAAAATTTAACTACATGATGCTCATCTTCATTAAAGTTTCTGCCTGAGTAAAGCTTTGCTGTTTGCTTTGACTCTAGGTAAGACTTGAAGGGTCAGTGCAAAAGGTCCCAGTGGAAGAATCTGAGCAATATTTCCACAGCCGTCCCAGAGGAAGCCAAATTGGAGCAATAGTTAGCAAACAGGTTCATTTTTGTTTGCTTTCTGAAATGTAGTCTCTCATGTACTTACGAAATGTACCGAGACCTATCCTTTGTTTTCCTCCAGAGCACTGTAATCCCTGGAAGGCAGCTTCTTCACCAACAACAGGAAGAGCTGGAGGCCCGATACTCTGATGGGTTAGTTAGTCATGCTCAACGACTTAAAACCATGCATGCTAACATGACTCCCAAAAAGAAGGGGTGTGAGCAGAGTGTCAAATTAAGATTAGTTTGGCATTCTGCTGTGGTGTGCATATTACAGTTCTTGATTTAACTGTGCAAACCAATCCCTTCGAATTTCTCTTTCTTGTCTGCATTGCTGGATCTCCGGAGATTTCATCAGTTTTTGCAATATTGTTGATAATTTTATGACTGGTTTCCTTATTTATGCTGCATTTGTACTTCGTTGGCATTGCCAGTAGAGTTAAGTGGGTGTTTGTTATTAGTTGGGAAACCACTTTTATAGCCTCAAATCCCACAATCTCTGTTACAGGAGGGCCAAAGGGAGATCTAGACGACTTAAATGACCTACTATTAGTTTTGTATAACATGTCATGTTTCATGTATAAGCAAGTGATACAGTTGTGTTTGATCTCTTATCATATAAGATGCAAAACATCCCATTTTAACTTTTATTTTCTGAGCCTAATAGCTAATACTCGTGGCACACAGAAGCCTGATTCCAAAACCCAGGTACTGGGGAGGATACAGACTTAAACCGGAGCTTTTTGAGTTTTGGCAAGGACAACCATCTCGCTTGCATGATAGGTAATGCATTCTGAAACTTTTATGTGGCTTATTCTTGATCTTTGTCTAATATCAGCCCAACCCTTTAGTTTTCGTCATAACCCACATGGGTGGAGTCTCAAAGGACTTTCTTTCTCTTGACCTTGTGCAACTATTTTTGTGATGTTTTTAGTTCTTATGTCAATTAGCATTTCTGTTGGAGATTAACAGAAACATTGGTTACCATGTATCAACAGAGATATCCAGGGAACAAAAATGTTCATGGCCCTGATAAAGGAAAAGCTGGACTGTTATAGAAAAGACTACCAAATCACAACTCAAATATTTTTATAAGAGAAGTGCTGAACTTCCTGCATTTTGTTGAGGCCAGAAGATGTATATATGTATATATAACTAAATCTTTGAATCGTTTGTGTCTCAACAAGTAATTCAATATGGTTATATGGGTCTACAATTGTTTTTCATTCTGAAGGTGCCACTAAATTTATTGATGTGCCCGAAGAAGATTGGGAAACACCTTCAGTATAATGTGGACATATTACAACTTTATGGTCAAGAATCGGGATCTGTTCAGAATATTTGTATTTCTAAATGGAAATGTTTGTTTTAGTTTTTGAATGTATTTTAGGTGTATTTTTCTTTGAAATTGTGTAAAAGTAAGATAAAGAGATAAATTTTAAAAAGCGTAATAATTGCAATAAATGTGTTTTGGGTATGAAAAATGAAAACAAACATTGCCAATATTTCTCCGCGTACTCTTAGCATGACAATTGATTTACCGTCTCTGATGATTGTTCCATTGTATTACCCCATTGACAGGCTGCGATATACTCTGGAGGATATCGAGGGAAAAAGAGCGTGGAAAATTGAGAGACTGTCTCCATGACTAGTATTCACAGCATCCTCATTATAAAACCATAGTTCTATTTATATATAGATGCATTTTCATATTCTGTGTTAGTGATGATTAGAACAATACCTTGTAAGAAATTAGTTTTTTGGGTGTCTGCAGAAAGCGGTTTTTGATGACTGATTCAAGGGCTGAAGCCCGAACTGTGTATCTAAATTCTAAGCCAAAATTTCGTCAAGATAAAAACAAGGATGTTGGGACCATGTGCCCTGAATGTCAATCCTGGTTTTGTAACCCACGAAACACGTGGTCGAGTGGAAGCTGGGAAGAACTTTGCAGCCCATGATTCTAAGTCCTCGATGCTGGAATTCTGCGTATCATCCGCAGAGAAGGCCAACCTCGTTTTAAAGATTATTTTGAATGATAGAAAAAAAATTTATATAAATTAATTGATTTTTAACTTTAGCAAGTTTAATTATTTAAGGTGAATTTATTTGTTTTTTTATATAAATTTAAAATGAGCATAATTCAATTAACAATATAGGTTAAGAATGATTTGTAAATAATTTCTATCACGTTAATTGTTTTATTCATGTTCGATCATTTATCTTATAATTTTTTATATTGAGTTTTTATTTAGTCAAAAATTTTAATAAAAAATATGTAATTAACTTGTATAAAATATTGGCTCTATTTTCCACACTCCTTTTAAAGTGTAAGTATTATGGTTCCAGTGCGAAAGAGAATGAAGACAAATTTAGACAAATATGTGTTTATTAAGACAGATATTGGCTCAACTTTCCACACTCAATATTCGATCGGCTCCTCTAGTGGGCTCTTAAAAAAATTGAGACAAAAAGAGTGTGGAAAAGAATAATGTACTAAGTCCATCTGACAACCAAGATGAATTGGCTCTGTCTGATCACCCATTGAGGTTGGGAAAAAACAAAGGGTTTGCTTGCGGGTAGATAGGCCATTTGTTTGGGGGAAATCTGTTTTTGGAAAAAGTGAGAAAAAGTGAAAAAAAAATGAGAGAAATGGGATAGGAAAATAAGAGTTCTTTGTAAATAAATGGTATATATGAGATAATGTAATAATTGCAGTAATATATATATAGAGAGTGGAAATGATGTGACAGTTTGTTATGAGTGTAACGATGAATTTATTGGAGTTAGTGATAAATTAATTTTTTTTTTATGATTATTATTATTTATTTTATTGGTTAATATTTTAAGTTTATTATTATTGTCGTTGTTGTTATTATTTTTTGTTTATTGTTATTATTTTAGTTGGTATTATTGTTGTTGTTGTTACCATTATTTCTATTTTTATCACTAATAGTAATGAGAAATATAGTTTTATTATCATTATTATGATTATAATAATATTACTATTGTCGCAATTATTATTATTATTATTAATCCTGCGGTATTATTATTATAGTTGTAATCATTGTTATCATTAAATTATCTTTAGTTTTTTTTTTCCTCTTCTCTCTTATTTTTTGTTTTAATTTTTTTCTACTTTCTTTCAATATCAAATTGTTTTGTCTCACGAGCTTTAATCTCTTCTTCACTTCATTTTTTCTCTTTTATCAAACAGTAAGTTAATTTATAAAAATTTTAATTTTTATACTTAAAATATTATCAAAATAAAATACATTTATTTTCAAGATAATGTACGTTCATTATGCCATAATTTGACCCAACACTAACATAATACTGATTACCTTATGTCAACCTATACTTTCTACACTATTTATACATACACTTTTTCATCCAAAGTTTCTCTACCACCTGCCTTATTTACTTCCTAATCATCCTTGTTCCTGACACTATCTGTAAAGTTAAAACAAAATAAGCATTATTCAACACTAAGACAATATAGATCATTATATGAACAAATCAATAGATAATTACAACAAATGATTAACCTAAACACATCAAAAACCCAATTACAAAAAATCCAAACATAAATAATTTAACAAATCACAGTAATTATCAAATAAAATTGCAACTAAAAACTGTGGATGAAGAAAGTCACATCCTAAATTAAGGTGAAAATAAGGATGCAAATATAAGTTGCACCCAATCTTAGAGAACAAAATATGGTAGGACAGATGAACTTCTTTAGCATCCACTGATTGTTACCAAATATGAATGCAAGCAAGGCCATGTTGGTGTAAAGCTGCAGTTGCAATTCAATTATATAAATAATTATTTACTTTCAATATCAACATAATGATGATATAGAAACAAAGATGACAATACTGAACTTAGCAACTAATGAACAATTGTGTCACATTATTATGAATAACTTATAACAGATGTGAAACTTGAATGTTTTTCTCATTAGCACATTTGTGTTTTGACCCATATCTTGACACAACAAATCGCTGATTAATATACTTCTCATGTACACTTCTAGCTTTGTCAACAATAATCCACATTGTCCAAAGATAAGAAAACATAACATATAACTAACGAAGACAATCTCTGTAAACCATAAAAAGTTTACATGTACATATGAAGAAATTCATATTCTCCAATTTTACACATAATCTAAAACCAACGTAATTTTCGCCATGCTTAGCTTAAAAGACATACCCAAGGACTAGAATTTTCTGCTACTACAGCAACGGACATTTCCAAAAGTTTCGAACCTTTAGCCGGAACCATTCGAAACGGAAGCGACCCCAATCCCCAATAAATTCTTACCTGCTAAAACACAGTCGAATAATCTACTTGTCTTAAATGCATGTTAAATGGGATTAGTTGTGCAAAAAAAATAGAGTGTGAAAGCTAGAGAGGAATATAACCTTAAGCAAAACGATGTTCTAATTCATTAACTATTAAAAAAAAGTAAATGTTATGATTACAGTGCCCGAAAGAGAATGAAGAAAAGTATGTACAAGATTAGTCAAAAAATTTTTGATACTATGCAAGCTAGACAAAAGAATATATCTAATAATTGAAAAAAAAATTGTAGAGAATAAGTGGGTCAAATTTGCTTTGGTTTCGGGCGTGTATGAGTGGCTCAAGCAAAGCTATGGCTGCAAATCTCAATTAGGTTGCCCTGCCAAGTTATGTTGTACTTGGGCCGCCCCCGGCGACCCTTTTGAAGTGTCAACGATACCCCTTTATTTTAGTCAAAACCCCACATCCCCCAAAACAACCTAGTTTTGGCCGGATCTTAGTGGTGGAGAGTGCATATGCAAGCGGCCTCAAAACCACAGTTTTGCGATGGAGGAAACCACGATAGAAGAATAACAACACCAATGGTGGTGAGGATGCAAAAGGTAGAACCCTACCTTCTGTGTCAGTTACTTTAAAGCCACCAATAGAAAGCAAACCTGTCCACACCTCCTACCAACCATGGTGGGTATTTCCATCAACGACGACAAAGATTAAATTAGCATTGGGTGGGTTGAAGAAATCCCTCCAAAATGGGTATCTATGTGTAGATCCAACGTAGAAGGCTTCGAATTTGACCGTTATTGGCAACATTTCAGTGGTCTCTAACCAAGAACAACAGCCACACGACATGGGATGGTGAGAGAACGAAGATAAAATAAGAAAGAGTAAGGCCTGGAGTACATACGATGAATACGAGGGAATATTAGATTATAGAATGAAAAAAATATTGAAAAAACAATTAATCAGAAATTTTTTTTTAACTTAGAGATTTTTTTCAAAAAAATGGAGGGATGGGCGATTTTCTCTAAGACATTTCTGTGGAGAAGTAGAAAACGAGAAACAATGGTCGACATCTATTTTGCTTCACTCCCAAAAAACACAATTATTTTAATTATTACAATTTTTTAAGTTTTATTTCTTTTTATTTATTACTTTTACATAATTTTCAACAAAAATACATATAAAACCACTCGTTTAAAAACCAAAACAAAACATAACCAAAAGGGACCTCCATAGATATAAACTTTTTTTTTATAAAAAAAAAAAACTGTTTAGTTATTATTAAACAAGACAGCGTGTCGTAATGTCTCAAATTTTTATAGCATAAAGAAAATATGTTGTTATGTAAATTGAGATGAATCATTCATTGCTATTTTTGGGGGTAAATAAGTCATTCGCGGTACTTTTCTCTCTGCTAAATGATGAAAGAGGAGTTTCTTATTTGATATTATTATTTTTTTCATATATATGTCTGTGTGAGTGCGTGTGCGTAGGATAAATACTGAGCCTGCTTGACAAAATTTCTGTGAAGTGGTGATCAACTTTTCTCACTGTCGGAGTCTGGAACTCTCTCCTTCCTCTTCTCTTCTTTACTCGCCTTTGATTAATAAGCACGCACACCGAACAATCAATTTTTCTGAAGTTCGAGAAACTGTTGAAAGCATGGAGGACCAAGAATCCATATCCTACTTGACTCAGCAGCAGGCAGCTGAAATTGATGACCTATTAACGGGCGATCTTGGTTTCACCATCGATCAGCTCATGGTTAGTCTGATGTTGTGTTAGAAACAGAATTTCTGTTTTCTTTTGCTTTTTTTTTTTTATTGTTTTTCAAATATATAAAAGATGAGTTTGAAACCTGGTCTATATGCTTTGCGTTTGATTTTTAACTGCAGGAACTGGCTGGCTTAAGTGTTGCGTCTGCAATAGCTGAGGTCGGTTTTTGTAATTTGTTTTAATGAATGAAAATCTAATTCAGGGACCAGCATTATGTTTCGTACTTAGATTAAGTGTAGTATCTTTTATTCCTTGTATAATGTTGTCATCTAGGTTTTGCACCCTTACTTTTCATAGCTGTAGTGCGTGAATTTGTTTAGAAAGTAGTTTAGGAATCTTCTGCTCAATTTACTGAATTTGAATTTCAATTTTTTCGAACTATTATGAATTTATAACCTTTGAATATTTGAATCCTTAGGACATGACGGGGTCCTTCAAATTGGTGGACGGGGTCCTTCAAATTGGTGGCCGTAAACATCATTTAGTTTGATTAAGAGAATGTCTAGGTCCAATCTAGAGACCTTGATCATCAATGCCTCAGAATTCAAATTCTTTGTTGGAAAGATCAGAAGCTTGCTGAATGAAATTAAAATCTCATACTTGTGTTGCTGAATGAAACATCATTTAGTTTGATTAAGAGAATGTCTAGTGCCAATCTAAAGGCCTTGATCATCAATGCCTCAGAATTCAAATTCTTTGTTGGAAAGATCAGAAGCTTTCTGAACGAATTTAAAATGTCATACTAGAGTTGCTGAATGAAACATCATTTAGTTTGATCAAGAGAATGTCAAGGTCCGATCTAGAGCCCTTGATCATCAATGCTTCAGAATTCAAATTCTTTGTTGGAAAGATCAGAAGCTTGTTGATTGAATTTAAAATGTCATACTTGTGTTGCATAAAGTTCTCATGATTGATGGATCCTATGCTATAATCCTTGTTATTCTTATGAAATTCAATGAAGCATCAGAACCTCAATGATGGCAGCGTTTATGGTGTCTGTGTCTGTGCTGTTTTCTTAAGGAAAATCGATTCTCTTATTTTTTATTCTAGCAGAAACAATATGTCTTTCCTACATTGTTTTCTTATTAAAGAATACCAACCAAAGAGTTGTACTAGTTTCCAATTTTTTTCTTTTGGCAAAATTCTAAAATAAGCATGTTTTTAAAGTTTGTTCATGGGTTGTGCCAAAAGCTTTTGTAGGATTCCAAGGAATACTTTGCTTTTTTCCATTTAAATCAAATTACACTGGCATAAATTACACCCACCCAGTGTGAGTGCACTTAAAAAAAGCAAAAATGTCTGATTATGTTGACACTGATTCTCAAACAATTAATTTGTTTGGTAACCTTTAAGGAAAAACAGAGGTAGTGAGCTAATTCAGAAATTCAAATTTGTAATACTTTTAGGACTGGCTTTTCCAAGTTATGACAGGTTTACAGGCCAAGTGAATGCAACCATGTACTTTTAATATGTGGTGCTGGAAATAATGGTGGTGATGGTCTTGTAGCTGCCCGTCATTTGCATCATTTTGGATATAGGGCATCGATTTGCTATCCCAAACGTTCTCCAAAGCCTCTTTATGCTGGTCTTGTCACTCAGGTATTTAGTAAATCAGTCCCACGGTCATAAACCTGACCACCAGAAACGTTCACTGATGGTTCTTTTGCAGCTTGAGTCATTGTCAGTTCCTTTTGTTTCCCTGGAAAGTCTGCCTCAGGAGTTACTGAACTATGACATTCTAGTCGATGCAATATTTGGCTTCTCATTCCAGGGTAACTTTTCCTTTCTTTCGTCCTAAATTTGTAAGCTTACCACATATATCACCTCCAAATATGTGGTTATTTATTGCACTCTGATAGGATTTCCTAGGCCACCTTTTGATGATCTGATCCATGATGTGGCATCTTTAAGAGGACATTATCAGGAACTTCAAAAATCTCCAGTCATTGTTTCTGTGGATATTCCTTCTGGTTGGCATGTTGAAGATGGAGATACAACTGGTGAAGGCCTTAAACCTGACATGCTGGTAAAAGTTTGAGAGTGGCGATTTTTTTCATATCTTCTAAACTTCGTGTTTTTAATAGATAATACTAGAAAATCATAATTTGCTCCTAATAGAGTGAAATTGAACTACCTTGTCTGCAGGTTTCTTTAACCGCTCCAAAGCTTTGTGCTAAAATGTTCTATGGTCTCCACCACTTTTTGGGTGGAAGATTTGTGCCTTCATCTATTATGAACAAATATAAGTTGCAACTTCCACCATACCCTGGTACTTCTATGTGCGTTCGAATTGGAAGGCCACCTCAAATTAACGTAAAGGCACCAATTCCACCTAAATTTCTTGGCAAGAATGTGGAGGCTGATCCTTTTGTTCAGGTAAGGAATAACGGTTTATGGCTAGTAGAAAGGGCTTCCTGCAGATATAATTTTGTCCAAGTTGTTTCTTGAGGATATATTGAATTCGTTGTGGTTGCCAATATACTGCAACAAGAATGTTGTTTAACTTGCAGTTCCAGAAATGGATTGATGATGCAGTGGCAGCAGGTTTGAAGGATCCATATGCTATGGCCCTGTCAACTGCCAGCAAAGATGGGAAGCCGTATGTTTCTTCCACTCTGCTTTCTTTTCTTTACTGCTAATAATTGGAAAGAAGTAATTCGATTTCAACATCATGTGGTCTAAGTCATACACATGATTAATGACTCCGAAGTATTGTATTTGATTTCTTAAACAAGTAACTTTTTAAA
This sequence comes from Avicennia marina, assembly GCA_019155195.1. Classification (NCBI taxonomy): domain Eukaryota; kingdom Viridiplantae; phylum Streptophyta; class Magnoliopsida; order Lamiales; family Acanthaceae; genus Avicennia; species Avicennia marina. The sequence goes on from CM032779.1 coordinate 1,623,336, forward strand.
TAATTTTGTTTGCATGGATATGTTTATTTTAAAAGGCATAAATTTCTCCAAGGCCAAAACTGTACAGATTCGGCACAACGGTGGTTTTCTTTTTTCTTTTTGTACCCTCCATTCTGATTTGTAATATATGCCTTGAAAGCAAATATCATTTCCTGGTAGTTTCTTTGAAACTCTATTATTTCCTTTTGATGGTTTGCATGCTACCTACCATCTTCTGCTCTTAAGAAAGCATTGGACCTTTATTTACGATGTTGAATATTGTATTTGCAGTTCATCTAGAATGGTTTCATTGAAAAAGGTTGACCAAGGTGGATTTGTCTGGTTAGTCTAATTACTTTATTTCGTAACTTTTTTTTCCCAAATGGGAACATATTTTAAGTTGTTTGTAAACAAGATGATTTGATACATTTAAGCATATCCCTGGTACCCTGAGCTTTGACATAATGCTTGTAGATCAAATATTCTTTGGTTACAAATTTGCAGGTGCAGTAATTATGGAAGTCGAAAAGGGCGAGAGATTTCTGAAAATCCTCTTGCATCACTCCTTTTCTATTGGGATATCTTAAATTGCCAGGCAATTGTTTTATTTATTCTACTTTTACATGTTGGATGTGAAGATAGTTTTAAGGTGCTTGTGAGTGCGCTTTATGTTTTCCATGAAAACCATTAAGGATAAGAGATGCTGATTATCTCTGTGATACATTGGTTCTGAGTCAGTAATCACTGGCCCCCAACTCTCAATACCATTGTCCCATCTATGTGGTTGCCCTGTTTGATATGGGAATTATAACTATTTATGCTAATGGACTTCTAATTGATTCATCATCTTTGGGATTTTCTTTTGCATTTCACAACTCAGTGTTGCATGGTGTGAAATTAATTTTATGTCACTGGGCTTGACCTTGGAGGCATATGAGAGAACACTGATGTTTTGTTATTTGTGAACAATAAATGTGTGAGACAATGCATTGAGTTTGTAGACATTCTTATAATTGTTGTGCTACTACTTGTTTATGGCTTTACTTGTCAGTTTGTTAGATAAATATTGGATTTTGTCTTCCCCATATCACAAATTTAAAACTAGAAGCTATGAAAATTTTCCACTTACTCCAACACTTAAAAAACAATTTAGCATGTGTTCATTCTGGAAATCATTGTAATCCAGTATAAGTCTGATTAATCTAGAGGGAACTTTTGAAATACAAGACATACACCTGATAAAGCCATACTGACACGTTCCTAGATAATATCTAGGTGAGAGTAGAAGGGTTCGTGCAGAAACTTTCTAATGAAGAGTCCGAGCAGTACTTCTGCAGTCGTCCACAAGAAATTCGGATTGCACCAGCTGTTAGCAAGCAGGCTTGTCTTTCACTCTTGAGTTCAGAGTGTATATTTCTTTCAATTATGTCATCACAAAACATTAAGCCAATTTCTTTGTTTATTTCAGAGCACTGTAATTCCAGGACGGGAAGTTCTCCACCAACACTTTAAAGAAATGGAGGAAAAGTACCCCAAGGGGTCTGCAATATAGTCTCTGACACTGCAATAGGGATATCTTCTATTTTTAGCATTTTAAAGAGTGCCTGCTTGTGAATTCCACTTTTGATCTAAAGAAGCATTTACAAAGTTCATGCATGCATGCATGTGTGCATACTTTTGAGGGGTGGTAAAATGATGGTTCAGGTTGCAATTCTTCTTACGAGAAGTTTAAGATCTTTGAATTCAATATTAAAGATTTATTTACCATCTTATCGCTCATTGACTATTTTACCCGTGACATTTTATTATTCTACTCCAATACCCATGCAGTTTCTAAGACGTTCTCATTCCTCCCATGTTCAGAAATATGATTCCCAGACCCCAACACTGGGGAGGATACAGACTCATACCAGAGAGTTTTGAGTTTTGGCAAGGAGATGAATCGTCTGTGCACCTAAGGTATTTCCTTCCTCTTGTTCTGTCTTACTATTTAGTTGGCCATTCTGGATCACGTAAGATGCAGGGATTGCCAAATTTAAATTATTGCCATTAGTCCATGCATCTGTTAAAGGTGAAGAAGTCAAAATGCGGTAATCTTGTGAGTTAGGGGGACTTGTGGTCCTATTCCTTGATCCTAAAAATTTTTCTCTAAAAGACTCGGAGGGTGAGAGTCAATCTCTAGATTGTTTTGCTCATATCTTTCATTAGTAATGGAAAACCTGGTTTTCTTGCAGAATTGATGTTATGTCATTTAAGAGATTGATTGTGCAAGAATTTGTTGAATAAACTTACTACACTTTATTGATGGTACAGATAACTCAGTCCAAGAAGCTTTACGAAAAATCATAGTTTTTGAATAGGAACAAGTTTACCATCACTAATGTGCTGCAGATAACCATTCCTCACACACAAGCATTACATAAAATCCTACTTTCTATTGTTATGCATGTTTCATCTTATAGTTGTACATATTTATTTTTCATCTTGTTTGAAGAGCTTGCTTTACATGTTTCCCTCGACAATCTAGTCGTGGTAATAATTCATTTACTTGAACAGGTTGAGATATTTTTCTAAGAACAATGATGGAAAAATGGAATGGAGAATCATCCGATAGTCCATTTAGTGGCATGCTTACGTAGAAAGTTGTATGCATTGTTATTTTACCAATGCTTGATGCCCTGACTGTTGTTATATTTGGCGATAAAGTCAAATAGTATTCATGGTTTGGTTTTGAAATTTAAGCATTTTTTGCTGTTGATTACAGTTACTCTACATTGAACATAGAACTTAGCACATACTCAATAGAAGCATAAATGTGTTTAGAGACTTTGAAGGCAGGAGCAAGACTTTGAAGGCCCTTGTGATGGTTTTTGTGTCAAATCTGTATGAGGTTCTACATCTAGTCGTATCTGCAAATCTCTTTGCACCTAGGCTCTTATATGAAAATTTTCTACAATTCTGAACTTAATGCCCTGGGGCAAAGCTTGCTTGTGGTAAAAGTAGAATGTATTTTAAATGTAAAACCGTCCAATGATCATAGAAAGGTTACAATCATAATTAAGAAAACTGCAGCAATGAAGGGTGGAATGTCAAGATACCTCCTATTGATGTACATTGAATCCGAATGAAAAGGAATCACAGGTGCCAATGGGCATCTAGTAAAGTTATATATAAGATCCGGTATCTGTGAAAGGGAAAGGAAAGAAGCTGAACTGATGCATGGAGAATGTGCATCCCATTTAGCTGTCAGTTCCCTAGTCGACTAGTATCATCCCAATGCTTCCGTTGTTAACTCCTCTACCATTGAGATGTGGACTGAAAGCAGACAGCTTTAGGACATTAATTGTATTGGGTTCTTCCCAGCAACTTCAGAGTACCATGAAGTCCATGCCTCAACGTAGTGAGAGAACAGATCTTTCAAAGCTGAGAAAAATAATCAAGAAAACCAGGCCGGCAATGAGTAAAACATGTTGCTCAGATAACAGTTCTCATTTGCATTTTAATCACCCCTTCTTGTCCGTAAAAACACCAATACCACTGCAGTAAATATCTCTTGGCCTAGCTTTTATTTAACATTGAAAATGAAAGTCAATTGATCCAACAAGAGTGTCAGATCCGGGAGAATGGATGTTCCTGTGGTTAAACCTGTTTTTGATCATTTTTTCTTGCTTATTGCTTCCTACTATCTAAGTGATTGCTACATAAATACCAGACTTGAAACGTAACAGCAATTGTAGAGTTTGGAAACTAGAAGACTAAAAGACATAAATAGGCTGTCCACATGAATCAGCGTGTTGGCTACACAACTCATTTTGTTTGGCAGTAACCATTGAACCAGTTTCAATAAGTACCTTGGTTATGGTATTGTGGCCTGTAAGTGGAGGCTAGTCTTTCCCAATCAACAACCTGTTTTCCTTTTTCATCTTGAGAGCCTCCAAACTTGGGCACATTTACGGGTGCAAAAGGACCAAACTGGTAACTTTTTGCGGCCGTTTGAGTTCTTTCAACCTGATTTTCTGTCTCATGTTTAACTCGCATAGAATTGTGTGGCTTCTTGACTTGGAATGCATCTTCATCCCCCTTCAACCTCTTTGTGGTGGTATTGGTAATATCAGTACCAAACATCCTCTTCTTGGACTCACTCAAAACCAGAGAATCTGCAATCCCATTATCCGGTTTGCCGTTCAACCCCAACCATCTGAAAGCAGGCTTCCGTGTCTGAGGGTGATGAGTCTGCACATCATACAGGAGAAATTTAGCTCATATAGGATTTAAATTCATCAGAAATCAAATTAGCATATCACTGATTAGATGAGTCACCTTCTCAATAAATTTCATGGAAGACAACACATTGGCAATATCATACAGCCTTCTCACCTTGGCTGCAAAGTTGTGTAAACGCTTTGTTTAACAATTCTGTTGTATTTCATTTCAAGAATCCAGCCAGATAATCTAAACCATAGGGAAAGGGTACATTACTTCTAGTGCTCATTGATGTCTGCTTTCCATTGCCAAGCAAAAGCTTTGCAGCATCATCAAGAGAAATCATATCCAACTGAAGAGGAAGACAAACTAAAAAAATTTAAGCTCTAGTACTCAACAGCTTAATAATGTTTACCATGAAAGACTTGACAGTCTGAGTACTTACATCAGTGCAAAGGAATAGCTTAATAAAGTTCTGTGTCAGAAGTCCAAGTGACTTTTCTTTCCTATTTTCACCTAAATATGAAAAATGAATTGTAATTTAAACCGAGTATAAGACGAATTTTTTTGAAAAAAAATGTAGCAATAATGATAGTTCATAAATAAGCAGAATAAGCAACCAGGTTACATGATAAATGAGATTAATACCAGATTTGTATTGCACAGCAGATTTAGGAACAGAATTAGACGGTTTATCATTTTGACTTAGGCTGTTCATATCCGAGCACATCTCATCTTCATCATCATCTGAAACCTGATTTATAAAAAAACAATTGACAGAAACTCAAAATAAGAAACCTGGCAACAATCTTACGATGGAATTTTTCTTAATCAAAATGTTAAATTAGTAGAGTATACAACTTTTTTTTCTGCCAATAGGAGTACAAACCTTCCCAGAGCAACTTGTATCAGCTGTTGGGCCAGTCTCCCTAAAACCCTCCTTCTGTACCATTATTTCAAATCCAAAAATTTTAAGGATCTAAAACTATGCAAAACGCATATGCCCTTGTTCATCAATGACCAAGGTTAAAAACAATAAATAAAATTTATTACCTTTAGGTCTTCTAAAGCCTTGGGGATTGCCCCAAACCCTTTCCAAGTATATCGATTTTTGGCCTTCCTCGCAAGAATCTAAAATCAAGAATTGCAAAACCACAAATTAAAAATCCAATCACGAATAAATCATAAACCCCAACAAATTCCTCAAATTAGAAGTTCTTACACCAACGCTTTCCAAAACATTCACAATGTCATAGATCCGCCGCCTTTCCACTCCTACAAACAAATTTCAGCCAAAAAAAAAAACCTTAAAACTAGAAATTTAGAGCGAGCGTGTGTGAAACTGAATTCGAGACTGTTCCAAAACAATACCTAGTCTAGAGGCTGCGTCGTCGAGCCCAATGGTCTCAACGCCCTCTCGGTTGTACAAGCTCAGGAAACTGCACGGTCAAATTAAAATGTCATGAAACGCATTCAAATATGCAAATTCGCGCACAATTGTACGCATAAAGAGAGAGAGGATTCTTCAATGAACACGTACTTCGAGCATAAAAGGCCCAGAGATTTCTGTTTACGGCAGTAGGGTATGTCTTTGGATCCAGATTCCACGGCTGCAGTATACGCAGAATTTGCAGCCATTTCTTTCTTCGAGTATACAAATGCTATGTGTATCTAAATATATAGATACAGATAAATCTATGCATGCACCAAAACACACGCACACACAAAAGTGCAGCTCTGTGTGTGCGCGGAGAGACCGTTAATAAGGGTTTGTTGACAATGGCGGGGATGAGTGAGGGTTTTGATGTATATTTTGATTGGGAGGGATTTTGAAAGTTTGAACATCCGCCATGCAAACAAAGCGGGAATTTGAATATCCATCAGCAGCGTAGGGCGGAGGCGCTCCAGTGGACTCTGAAGTTACGGAATTGTCCTGGGTTGGGTGCAGCGGGTGGTCCTTGGGGAAGGGTAGTAATGGAAATTCGGGTGAGGGTTGGGTTGACTGACTGCATGGAAATCTGATATTATGATGTGATTTACCTAATCGATGGCTGGATTTGCTTCTGCCACTCTTTTGATTAATATAATCAATGGCCGTTAAATTAGTAGATATTAATGTTGCCCTAACGGTGGCGTGTAATGAATCAATTTGAAATTAGTGAGGGAAAATTTGGGGTGGTTAATTTACAATTTACAAAGTTGGATTTATTTCTTTCTTTAAACACACAAATTTTGTGTCCAATCAAATTAGGTCACGTGTAAATTATAATATCAAAATATCAATTAAATAAAATTTTATTTATATATTGAAAATTTAAATAGATATAATTTTTAAAATAAATAATTAATTAATTAATATTTTAATCGGTCAATTAAATTGTGACAAATGACGCAATCTCGTCAAAAGCATGCGAAACAAGGATTCTATAAGATTTAAGTCTATCAATTAAATTATTGAATAGATTGCGAGTTGTTGCTAATAAAATTACGCTACATCATTATAAATAAGAGTCAAATCTCATAAAAGATTGTAAAAGCCAGATAATTGAAGCAATTGAAAATTTATAGTAGTGAAACCATTTCCAAATTCTTTCTAGATTTTTAAGAACATTCAAAGAGTTTGTTATTAAATTCACGATATTCTTCATCGAAAATATCCAAATTCATCATTTGATTCAAAATTATAATGTTAAATTCGAAGATTAGCGTTTATTGAAGACATGACAACTCTAAAAAAAGATTCAATTACAAGTCTTTTTCCTTAAAAATTTTTTAAATTTCAAGAAAAATTTCTTGAAGTAAGAACTAGAGTATTAAAGTCAGAAAACATAACTTACAAAAATTTATTTTGATCCAAATTATTCAATTTTGTATAATTTTTCTTATTATTCAAGAATTTTATCTTACAATCTCAATAAAATTATATTTTTAACAATTAAGTATATGTGTTGTCAATTGAATTTCATTCATTTTCTCAACTTTCCAGTATTATTTTTCTTTTCCAACTAGCTAAGGAAAAAAATGTTTTTTGTGCTTTAAAAGTGCCATTTATATGTCATTTAGATATGAGGTTGTTTAAATGAAAATAAAACTTGTAAAGCAAAAACAAATATTTAAATTATTGATTTAATTAGATAACTCGATTGTTGAAATTTGTGGTGAGTTATCAAGTTGGCACTTGCATAGTACAAACTTAAAAAAAAAATGACGTGAAAAAAGAGGAAAGATATGAGTCTAACTAATTGAGGTTGACCATTCATCAAAATACAAAATATATACATATATATATATATATGTGTATATCATAAAATATAAGAGTGGATAAATCTAATTTGGAAATGATGAGGGAACTATTCACTTGGTGTTTGTAATACAGTCTTCATGACTTGGTGCTACATTGTATCATTGAATTGAATTTAAGAGAGTAGGTAACTAAGATAAAGTTTGAGTGAGACTAGGGTATGGTACTTGTGTTGATAACAAAAGTATTTTTGTTTACTTGAATTAGTGGATTGGTTGAAGTTACGTACCAAATTCAAGAAGCAACATGGCAACACTTCTAAATTATGAACTCAAAAGTATCAAAGTCAATACATTGAACAAAATAAAAAAAACCCATAAAAATATCACCCAAAATAAATTTGATTTGCAAATTACAATGGAAAAAAAAATAAGTAAAATGCTTAAACATCTCTAAAAGTTGCTTCCAACCTCATTTGGAGTTTTTCCCAATAAGCAACTACTAACTACTAACTAAGTAATTCATGTCTAACTAATTGAGATTCCTCCATCCCAGTGCTGAGCAACTATTCATTCAATAAGTAGATTTATCCTCTTATTAGATGTAAGCATATTGTTATAAACATTTTTTCAAAAAAATAACCAATTTGAGATAACAAAACAATTTTCCTCTAATTACTTTTCCTGTAAATGCCATGAAATCACAAATTCGTAATACCATGTAGAAAAAATCAAATAATGCAAGCACGCACTTAACCTTTAACTTGTATATACTTATGGATTTTTATACAAATAATGCTTATAACCAGTGATCAGGGTTTTAATTTTTAACCTCGAGTAAGAAGGCTTAGAACATCTTTTAACTATGCTTATCGGCTTCAACCTTTAACCTAGATTGAGAGTATTCATAATAGTTTTTGTATTCACTTTAAGGTTCATTTGTCTTGTCTCTTTTTTTAATTACGATTGAAAGGGTTTGATATTCAATCTTTAATTTCAATTAATAAGATCTAGAACAATTTATATACAAAGTTAAAAGGTCATAACTCGTTCCTTACTGTTAGCTTCCAATGAATTCATCACTTTGCTTAAACACTAACAAAAATGCTCATGCTTATATTATAAATCATGCATACTTTTATAAATATAAAAGACCAGCACGTAATGCTCACATCTATATTTTTCATACTTAGACGTTTTATCCAGAACACAAATTGTAAATTGACAAAGAGAAGTCACTCATGCAATTAAGTTGTTTATATTATATAATACTAAGAAGAATATACTCCACAGTAAAAATTATTTGCAAGGCTAGTGATTCAAACAGCTTCGCAAACACCCTTTCCCACACAAAGGCTACATGAAGCATGGTTCAAGTTTCTTACACTCTTGACGCTTAACTATCACTCATTTAAGTGTCTAAAACTTGAGTTGATTACAATGAATCACTCACCCCAACTATTTGCTTTACAATACCCAAATACACGAATAAAACAAGCCACTAGAATAATAAGTGTGCAGGACCAAGTTTTCAAGCTCTATTCCCACAAAACCCGTGCACTCTTCAAAATATTTCCATTTTCACTGCACCATTTCCCAGCAGCTTCCAACTAACAAGTCAATCCCTCAATGCCTTCAAACTGGAGTTACAAAGCTGACTAAAGATTCAAAAAAGCTTGTCCCATTTTTTCAGGATGATGTAATAATGGTTGCCTGTCCTTCAACTAAGAGTGGATAAGCCAAGCCAATCTTTTGTAATTTTAACCACTTAGCACAGTTGTGGATTTTTTAAATTGAACCACCAAATCTTTTGAGAAGTTCTCAACTTTTATGATATTATCCATTTTGGCAAATCAATTGGGCCACACCATGCCAACTCATCATCTAAGCCTGCAGTCTCCACATGATGCCAACTCAACATCCAGGCCCACACTTAATCTCTAAATATGAAGTCTAAAGTAAATGTAACTAGATATGGAAAAGACATTTGAGTTAAAAAAACCAATGCTTTGAGAACCGAACTAGAGACAAAACTAGGCAGCATTACCAGGGTTCGCTAGTTCCACTCCCCCGACAAGTTCAACACAATCTAAAAATCGATTAATTAATAATATTTATTATTATATATGTTGTTTTAAGAACAAATTAAAAAATTATGTTAACAACATTTTAAAATTGTATAATTAATTTGTGTACTAATCAATGTAGAATCATGATTTGAGTAAACAATATAAAATTAATTAATTAATTTTAAAAGTCAAACAAATTAAATATAATAATTAATTTATTAGTTTTTATTAAATAGATTAAGTATATAATCATATACAAAGACAAAAAAATAATAATTACTTCTTATGTTTGTTTTTCCCTTTTATACGCATTCATTTTTTCGTTATTTGTTTTTTCTGTTATTTTTAAAGTATACTTCAATCTAATAATTTATTTCTATTTTCTCCCATCATTTCTCTATTTCTTTTTTTTTTCCCCTTGCTTTCCCTTTTCTTCTCCTCACCTTCTTCTGCTGCCTCCTCATTCTCCTTCATTTTTCTTCTTCTTCTTCTCAAAATAAATAAGTAAATAAATAAATAAAATTTAAACAGTAAATAAAATTTTAAATGATCATTACTTAATGACGTGATCAGAATCACAACAGAAGTAACAGGATAGCAAATAATGTAATCGAACTCGAATTCGAGAACCTCAGAGACGTGAACCGTGCACTGAACGCCAACTTAACATGGTAGAATTAAATTGAATTCGATTAGACGGCCACAATCAGCACACTGAATATTAATTGATATGTTATTAATCACATGGAACACTCCGAAATCAGCGGTTCTGTTGATAAGGCTGCGGGAGTGTTGGGCAACGGCTTTCCGTTCAAGTGTGAAGAGCAGACTGTGGGGATTCTGCGTGATGCCATTGCCGTCGTAGCTAAGCAGCTTTGAGTAAGGGTTATGTTAGTAAAGGGGGCTTCTGGTTGGAGATGATGTTTGACGCTGTCGTGAGTTTTATTGTAACGATTGATATTAAGATTTTGATATTTAAAATTTTAATTTATTTAAAAATATATACGTAATATATTATAATAATTAGATAATATAATAATATATAAAAATAATTATTAATTTTAGAATATAAAAATAAATAAATATGAGTGTATATATATATAAATTTTGATTATAAATAAATGTGATATTTAAAAAAATAATTATTTAATTATAAATATAAAAAAATTTAAATTTAAATTTGAATTCGAATGTTTGCAAAAAATGTTGAAGATTAAAAGATAGGTTCCAAACATAGCCTTGATATGCCTATGCATGTACGGAACAAGGGCATCGAAATGAATTTATTAATGGAATAAAAGCCCTCAAAAGAATGGGCTATTTTGCTCTGTACCGTGAATGATCTAAAGAATAAGCCTATGCTTGTTTCCCACCTCCAGACCTTTTGTTTTGTTTATCCAACTTCACGAGCCAACCATCTTCTTTAATTATCATATCATTCAATTATTATTATATATTTTATAAATTTATAAATAAATAAATTTAAATAAATAATACTATTCATTCTCTTTATATATTCTACCTAAACATATAACTCATTTCAACATAATTATCATCAAACATTTTTCATCACCAAAACACCTATTCCAAACATAACCTAAAATTGTTATTTTTTAGTTTTATTTTTATGTCCGTGATTGGTATAAGAGTATGAATAAAAACATAAATGCTTTAATATGATATACACATACATGCACACACACACACACACACACACATATTTTCATATCATATATATACATACGTACATATATATATATATATAGAGAGAGAGAGAGAGAGAGAGAGAGATCAAATATTGGATCAAACACCTTATTATATTACACACACACACATATAGATAAGTTATGGATAGATATATGAACATGCTAAATTATAATTTATGATAATAATTATAATTTCTTATACATTTTTGTTTCCACTTGCAGCTATTTTTTTGAATTATACCTATTTAATCCAGATAATTAAACACCACTTATGTTGTAATAATAATTTTGAATGCTATTAAATATTTTCCAAATTAATTTTAATTTTGAAAAGTTATTATAGACGTGGCTAACATTTAACCAAGAATAAAGAAACCAAACACGCAAAAATCGCTACCTGCGTGTATAAATAATCAACAAATAAAATTTTTTCATCAATAAATAAAAAATTAAAATTTTAATATTTGCAAAAATTGAACATTTGAGTTTAAAAACCCTCATTACTTATCCGTGTATATAGATAGATTTAATTATATAAAAAAAAAATCACGCAACAACCAAAACCATAAAGCCAGATAAATTAAATATATATGTGAGTTTATGTATGTATGTATGTATCAGAAAATCGACATAAATCACTGATATTAATTCAATTCCCAATATATAATATTATATATAAAATAATAACAATTAAATCAAAACAGATATTTATATTATATTACTAAACCAAAAAAAATCAACCATATATATTAAATTCATTCAATCATCATATAAGATCATATATATAATAAAAAAAAATCAAATCAAAACATATGTCTATTATTAAGAAAGTAAGAATTTTTAGTTGCACAAAGTGGAATTACACAACTATCTTGTTTAAATTTTTTTCTATCCATTTCTTTCTCTTGTTTTCTTAACTTATTAATTTTATTTGTGTTTTCTCTCTAATTTTTTTCACTTTTCAAATTCTTTTAATTTTTTGTTTATTTTCTTACTTCAAATATTGTTATACTTTTATTATTAAATAATTTTATTTTATTATTTAAAATACAATAACCTCATAATTATAAATAAATTTACACAAGTATAAAATGTGCAACTTTTACTGATTTTTATTATTTATACACTATTCAAAAACTTAAAAAACTCCTTCAATTTTCATTTATTTTATTCACTTCCATCTATTCTATTTTTTCTTTTTTAAAGTTTTCTTTCTTTTGTTGTAAATTTTTTGAATGATATAAATTCATACTTAAAAACATATTCTTATTTTATTCACAAAAATTAAGTATTGATTAATTTCAATTTATTGTAATTTTCTTTAAATCTTCTTCCCCAGTCGTTTTATATATTATATTTTTATTTTCTTTCTTTATATCATATTTTAAAAATATAATATACCATCCATTCATTTTTACAATTTAACACCTGAATTTTTTTATCACGAGTGAATTAACAATGGTGCAGTCCAACCTTTTATTACACAATGATAAATTACTTTTGTACTTTCATTTAATTTTTTGTCTTTTGATACATTGTCATTTGTGTTTTCCATCAACTTTTTTCTTATTTTCAGTTCTTTTGATCTTTTTATGTATTCTTTATAATATTTTTATACTTTAATTTGAAATAATATTATTTTTACCATTATAATTATAATAATTTTATAATTATTGTAATTAACAAAATTATATATATGTTTTATAGATAAGCACTCTGACTAGTGCGTGGAGGCACGTTGCTTCCACGCAAGTTGCTTACCTGTTCCAAAGTACCTTGCACTGCGTGACACAATTTTTGTCCATTTTTTTACATTAAAATATACACAATTCAATCATACTACGTGATAAAATTTTTAAAATTTCATTATACATGGAGCCACTATCAATCAGCCTACATTTCAATTTTGAATTAATCCCTTTCTTACATGTATAATGCAAACATAAATTGTTAAACAATATTAATAATCAAAGGAATATAAAAATATATGTATAAACTCATATTTACATACATGTATAATGCAAACATAAATTGTTAAACAATATTAATAATCAAAGGAATATAAACATATATGTATAAACTCATATTTACATATTAAAATAAATTATTATTCGTATACTGTTATATCATTTAATTCTTGTTATATATCTTATATATACATATACATATGTATGAACATGCACACAAATTTAAGTAGATAAAAATTTTGATCCCAGTTAAAAACGGATAGATGCAAATGTTCGGCTTCTTTAAAGGTAAAAAATAATGTATGTATTTTAGAGAAAGATTTTTGAAAAGTGTAAAACTAATAAATATTATATTGAATTTGGAGAGTGTATATATTTTATATGTCCGAACAGTAAAAAAACTCAAACCAGCGCAGCTAATAAATTTCAGGTTATTTGGTTCGTTCAAAATCTCATATGAAATTCTCCATGCAAGAAGAATGCTGCTTCCCCGCTAGTTCTCATTCATTATTACAGCAACCTTCATTAGGAGGATAAATACATTATCATCTCAGCCCTTATTATCATTAGGCATTAATACAATGAAAATACAATTTAGAGTCTATATATCTTTCGTGTGTGTGTGTGTGTATTTCTTGAGTTTGAAGTGTAAAATACATTTCACATAATTTTCTGATTAAATTACTCGTGTTGAACTTAAGAACTATTGTCAAGTTGCCAAAAATGCAATTTCATGCTATAAGAAATATGACCAAAATTTCCATTCATTTACTAATTATTTGATGAGACTTTTGACTTGGCGTACAAAAAGAATAAGCGGACCTCGCTTTGAAATATAATTGTAAGATCATGTATACAATAATACATGATGTATGTGTGTGTAAATTAGTTTCTATAAAAGGTTCACAGAAGAACTTCTTCTTCTTCCCAACAATCAGAAAACAGCATCAGAAAAAATCCCTTTTACTGCATCAGAAACTGAAAACAATCACAACTATATGTCCATGATCCAAAACAAACTAATCAACCAATTATGAACAGCTAAGCAGATGAATCCTCATGCACGGCAAGTAAAACCAAGTTCAGAAAATCCACTACTCATTGCTCAAAAATCTAACCAAGAAACAGCAGTGTGAATGAATGAATTTCCGTGGAGGGAGGATATATGACCTTAAAATCTCTACAGAAAAGCAGTAAGATGGTTACAGTCTTGGTGATCATTTACATGAGCCTTTCCGTCAAGAAGTCGCCAAAGCGGATCACATCATCGTTCTTCTTCTCAAATATTTTGCTTCTCAGGAGCTTATCAGCAGTTGGCCTCTTGGCAGGATCCATAGCCAGACAATTGAGCACCGTCTTCTTGAATCTCTTTGTGAATGCCCTTCTCCTGATCATGACACTCACATTCACACATTTAATTGAATCCCCTTTGGGAGAAGACGATATTTCCTTTAATGTCTGATCATTCCTTCCCTCTTCTCTCGTGGGAAGCCTCTTTTCTGCAGTTATCTTCTCAACAATAGACTCCAGATCGGCCCTTTCACTGACCCCAAACTTGCCATAAGCCAATTCCAAGGCACTAATGCCAATCAGCCATATATCTGCCTTGGCTGTGTACTCGTTGTTTTGTGAGTTGTAAATCTCTGGAGCAGCAGCCCAGTTGAAGATAGTCGCCATGGGTAAATGTGAAGAAGAAGAAGAAGGACGATTCTCGTCCAGATCATGATCATATATGCTGGCTGAAAAGGCTAGCTTGATTTCAGGTACATTACTGCAGAATATGTGGCCTGCACTGATTTCTTTATGAACTTGTCCATTCCTGTGTATCCAAGAAAGGCCTTGGAGCGCCTCTCTTAGCGCCACAACGATGAAGTCTTCCGGTAGTCCATTGGGGAATGTTTTAGCCATTATGCATCGAAGGGAGCCGAAGTCCATGAAAGGGAAGGCAAGATAGTAAAGCCCCCCTACAGTGAACGGTTTCTTGATTCCCATGATGTTGGGATGATGAGGGACTAGGCCGTTCTTTTCAACTCGTTGCTTCAGATCGTTGAAGGCTTCTGATTCTTGATCGGCGGGGACGGCCTTCAGGGAGACTTTCATATCGGCCGGGCTCATGTCGTTCAATTCATCGTTATCAGAAATGCTGTGATATCCTTGGTGAACTTTGATGACGCCATTGTAGGCTGTTCCGATGCGGTCCTGGAGGTAAAACCAATCATTGGTTTCTTCATTCATGAAAGAAATGCATGGGAAGCTTTTCTCATCTTCTTCTTTCATGAGTTCTCCAAGGGTTTGGGGCTTCTTTGGTGAGGCCTTAGAAGATTCTACGAGGTCCGAGAACATATAGTAATATGCGGGATGCTCTGCAGGAGGAGAATGGGGATTCCCTTCTTCTTGAACTTCAGTGATTTCCAGATTAATTGGTTGCTCATCTTCGACTTCTTCTGGGGGTGTGTGCATTGTGTTTGCATCATCTCCCTCTGGAGGAACCCTTTCTGTGTCTCCGGGCGGTGTCTGCATCTCTGCTTCAATGAGAGTTTCTCTAGTTCTTTGAGTTAAGAAGGTGACCGACTACTTCTGTATGGATGCAGTTTGGTTTTATCTCTTTTCTTGTAAAGAAATTTAGTTGGTGAAATGGGGGAGAGAAGAGGGCTTATGGAGGGCTTATATGAGTGAATCATGTAACTGCCTGTTGCTCCGTGCTGCTGCTTTTCTGAATCTTTAGGAAGTTTGTAGTCAAGAATCAAGATTTTCTTGAAAATTAACTGCAACTAGTGTTGTTATTGACGGTTTAGATATAACTCACAGTGATGAAATATGATTCTTGAAATGCAGGTCAAACAGTTGGAATCATGGTGGAGGCAGTATTGCAAAGTGGCAGCTGATCAGTTGCTCTTCAGTTAACTCTTGACAAAACTAGGGACAGTTAGAACTCTTGAGGCCAATAAGAATGCCACAGAAAGCAAAGATGCTTCTTCTGTGGCGACCTGTTCAAATCAGAATTTTTGGGTTCATCTTCTGCAGGCTAGATAGATTTTAACCTGGAAGCTAAGAAATTTCAACAGATGTTTTGCATGCAATTATGGAGAACCAAACAACACTATAGCCATATATATTTCTGGACTCTGCAATGATTAAACTTTGCAATGAAAATTTATGATGTGAAACATTGTATATTCAGCACAAATGAAACTTTTGGGCACTGGTACATGAGACTGATTTCAATAAATAAGAAGCACCCAGAAAGTTTTGAATAGCTGGTATGATTAGGAAAGAAAATTCAGAAACACTAAACTGAGCTGCTGTGAGACACAGATAGCGTCAGAAAGCATTTTATCTGGCCTCTTCAAGAAAATCAACCAGAACTTCACCCTCCTGCCTGATACACACAAGACAGGTGCCACTAGATTGGGAACATATCTCGCAGCCAAGGACAAAATAAGAGCATCCACAGGTACTTCACTTGGAGTCACTGGTGTAACTTCCATCTTCCTACATCTGACATGACTAAGCAAGAGCAACTACACATGACAGCATATCTGTTGATATGTGTAGACTATTATGGGGTCCGAAACATGTATTATCTAAAGCATGGAGCAACATATACCTAATAAAGGTTTCTTCCACTTCCAATCCTGGGCAAGCTCCTGATATTTTGTTAGGAACGTAACATAGTAACTCCGATGATTCATTTAGATAGGAAGCAACGATGTTATAAATCATTATACATTGAAAGTAGATAGAATAAAGAAATTTCCAAACGAACAATTTCAACGAAATCTGTCAATTTCTTATTTTACTATGTTCAACTCTATGTATTCCTTTATCTGTATAATATATTGAATGTACAGAAATGACTATGACAGAGTTTCTTTGATTCGCATTAACGACTACTCTAGGAGGAATATTTTTCTGCAGTGCTAACGATTTAAAAGCTTCCTTTGTAGCTTCAGAACGTTTCAGTTTATGCTCCTATTTAATATCTGGATATAGCAAGAAAGATGTACAGTCTAATGAGACTACTATGAAATATTTACTCTTGGGTGGAGCAAGCTCTTCTATTCTAGTTCATGATTTCTCTTGGCTTATTGGTTTATCTGGGGGGATAGATAGAACTTCAAGAAATAGTGAATGGTCTTATCAATTCACAAATGTATAACTCTCTAGGAATTTTAATTGCGTTCATATTGATCACAGTAAGAATTGGGTTCAAGCTTTTCCCAGGCCCCTTCACTATGAAAAGGAAAATTATAACTTAAGATTTACAAATGCACAGAAATGAAAGATTTACAAATGCACAGAAATGAAAATATCATATAAGCTTCCATTTTAAGCTTATAACTTTAGGATTTTAATCTAAAGTACGTTAAAAGGTGCAAATTACGCATAACCAGGCAGCTGAGGATTGTGTAGCAAATATGCAGCTTCCTCAAGAATATAGCAACGGCTAATGAGATAGTGTAACCATGAGCTTGTAAAACATCCTAGCCAAGACTGCAATGCTTCATCTAGTACATCTATGGTATTTACATCCCAATGAGGTGAAAAGAAAGAAAAAAAGCTGCAAATAAAAATATGGTTGGTTGTAGGCAATTAAAATATTTGTCCAACTAAATGCCGCCACGTGGCATTTTCCTGAAATTAAATGTTAATTATTAATTATTTATATTTTAGGAATTAAGTTAAATACAATTCCTAAAATTAAATAATGAAATAAATTATTGTATTACGAAATTATCTGACAAATCAAGTTGCAACACATGTCAAGATTAGCTAATTAAATCGGGCCACGTGTCAAATCTTATAAGTTTGTAAGGAGAACATCGTTGATTCAGTAATTAATTTATAATCACATAATTAAAGAAAGTAATGTCAAATCAAATATTTTCGATCAATCAAGTAGTGCCATATCATTAAGTATATATAATAACAAAGCCCTCTCCACCCCTATTTATAGGGGTGGCTTCTACAAACAAATGGGACACAACAACCACACAACAACAAAAAAAAAGGAAGGCAACAAAAGCTAAAAGAAGCGCAACAAAAGCAATCAGCAACAGCAGCAACAAGAATTCTCGGAAGAAGATGATTTCAAGTGAAAACGCATTCAAGGAATTTAAATCATCTCTACCAACTTCAGGTAATTCGAAGGCGTTCGTCATTAAATTCGAAGCGTTCTTTCTAGAAACCTATCAAATCTTGGTGTTTGATTCACATTCAAGGTGTTAAATTAGTGGATTAACGTTATTAAAAACTCCGAATAACATCAAAGAGGATCAAACTCAAAAGCTCTCCCAGTTTCAGTCGAATTTTTCAATTAATATTCAAATCGTATAAATTGGAAGAAGAATCAGAGGATTAAATTAGAAATTATACCCACAAAAGTTCATTTGATTTAAATTATAATTGTATTTGTAAAAATTCTTATTAATAGAAATTTAATTATAAAAATTTTGTCCTATGATTGGATAAGCATACAAGGAGAGCAAATATTACTCGAATTGATGTACAGCGTGTATGTATTATGCTAAAAGTTAGCATAAAGCGTGACGAAAAAATGATGAACTGATGATAACTTACTATAGTATGATAAAATGCACCTTCTGATAGTCACTAAGATGCACCGTCTGACAATCACTTAAAATAGAATGCATATGTTTCTCGAATGGATAAGAAGCTAAAATCATGGTCACGACCGCAGGGGGGAGCCAAATCATGGTCTCTCTCTCCATTATTCTTTGTCTATACGAGGAAGAACAACAAAAAACAGACCAATGTTTGCTTTCATTTTTCATTCTATAACGTACGTAATAATTGTTATATTTTTTAAATTTTATCTCTACCCCTGCCTTACTTTTATATATTATTTAAAAAAATATATAGTTAAAAACATACACTAAGAAATCAAGACATACATAATCCTTTCTAGATTCAAAAGGTTTGCCCAAAATCAAGATGGGAAGATCGGTTTGGACCATGTATGGCCAAAAGCCCGCTAGTGTTTTTTTCTTCGAGAAGGACCCATTGACCTGAATTAACGGTCCCTCGCTTTAACAAACAAACGAAAGCAGCGAAACGGTAACGTTTTAGGCAGAGCGGAGCGGAGACAGATATCGATATCCAGAACAATATTTCTTGGTGCCAGACCTTAATTTACGAATTACCCATCGCGCCCCTCACCTGGCTGTTCACGGTCCTTCCTTCTAGAAATTTATAGCATAAAAATCACTTTCAAAATCAAATATTGCACGCTTCTCAAATCTTGTTTAATTATCACAATCAACAGAAGAAAGGGAAACCCCCTCGTTCCCGACGTCCCTCGCCATCTCTCATCTCCGAGCTTGAAGCACTTCTTCTGCAGCAGCAACGACCAGGCGAGAAAATTCTGTTAAATCTATCGCAAAAATGTAATCCATGTGAGATCTCTGCCCGCCTTGCTTGGCTGGCTTCTTCTGCAGACTACAGTCTGCAGCGTGCACGGGTTAACCGCATCGAGAACTTTTCATTGCTCCTTCACCATGAACACCAACAGCAATATCCTCTCTTCTTCTGCCTCTTTCCAGAAGAAGGCAGTCCATTCTATTCTAGCCTCTAGGCTCACCAACCTCCACATCCCCTCCTCCGCCGACGATCCCTCCCAAGATTTCGATTTCTCCGACCTCTTCGGGCCCGCTGCCTCCTCCTCTCCTTCTTCTTCCTCCTCGCTCTTCCTTGGGGACCCACAAGTCATACACCATCGCTCTCATTCCTTCGTGGGTCCTTCTCCCCGTTTCACCCTCTCCAAGTCCCTCCCCACCGTTGAGCAAGACGAGCGGGAGGATCTCTACTATTCTTCCTCTGATGACGCGGTTAATACTTATGCGAAGGGTGAGGGCTATGAAGAGGATGGTGGGAGTGTTTGTGGTGCTGAGGGGATTGATGGAGCGGAGGAGAATGAGATTGGAGAGCAGGTGAAGAAGGTGGGGCCTGGGGATTTTGAGATTATGAGGGTGATTGGGAAGGGTGCGTTTGGGAAGGTGTTTCAGGTGAGGATGAAGGGTAAGAGTGGTGCTGATGGAGACGGGATTTCTGCTATGAAGGTGATGAAGAAGGATACCATAATCAAGAATAATCATGTTGATTACATGAGGGCTGAAAGGGATATTCTCACCAAGGTGGTGCATCCTTTCATTGTGCAGCTCCGCTACTCATTTCAGGTGACTTCTTTACCTTCCATCGATTTGATAATAGTGACTTGCAA
Organism: Avicennia marina; assembly: GCA_019155195.1. Classification (NCBI taxonomy): domain Eukaryota; kingdom Viridiplantae; phylum Streptophyta; class Magnoliopsida; order Lamiales; family Acanthaceae; genus Avicennia; species Avicennia marina. Next base: position 1,643,740 of record CM032779.1, read on the forward strand.
GGTGTTAGTTTGAATCACCAGCATAAGAAAGGCTAAGTTATATTGGATTTGGCGTTTGATTTGTGATGTATTGAAGAATCAAGTGTTGGAAATTTGATTATTTAGATGCATGTGGGGTTTAATTGGCGTTAGGAAAGTGACTTCCTCCCATGCTGGGGGGAGGAAGATCACGAAATCCAGATGTTAGAAGATGCAGAAAATTGGACATGTTGATTTGGCAAGGAAAATGGAGATAAACCTTTTTTCTTGGTGATGGACATAACTAGTGATTAGGCGGCAAGAAATTGGGATCAACAATCGGGAATCATTGAAATTTTCATCAAGCTTGTATCTTTGATCTTTAGGAATGCGAACAAGCATAATATGTATAATTAAACGCATCCCCATTGAATTACCCACAAGGGTTTAGGCAATTTAGTGCAGGAGATTAATGCATTGATTCTTTGACAATTTTTCTTGTTAAAGATGATTGTCTTCAACCTTTGCAATTTGAATCATTTTCTTGTTTTTTGCCCATCACTAAGCATGCATGTCAGCTTGCTTGTGCATCTTGTGGCCTTACTTGTTTACTTTCAATTACCTACAGACCAAGTCTAAGCTGTATTTGATCCTGGATTTCATAAATGGAGGCCATCTATTTTATCATCTGTACAGACAAGGAATTTTCAGGTACCATTTACACTTGTTTTGAAAACCAGAAATGATTTGCGCTCCTCAACTTAAATCCTGTATTTGGCTGTGTCTTGGGTAGTGAGGAGCAGGCAAGGGTTTACACCGCTGAGATTGTGTCTGCTGTTTCACATCTTCACAAGAGCGGGATTGTGCATCGTGATCTAAAACCTGAAAACATTCTCATGGATGCTGATGGGCATGTATGGCCTTGCTTTAACCTCATATTCGTGCAGGAGCATCAGCAATGCATAACATGATGGCATATCCTTCTGTCTAGCTAAAAGTATTTGTTCCTTCACTAATCTAAGCACTTATCCTCAGGTGATGCTGACTGATTTTGGACTGGCCAAGGAGATTGATGAATCTAGCAGATCTAATTCACTATGTGGGACAACAGAATATATGGCTCCCGAAATCTTATTATCCAAAGGGCATAACAAATCTGCGGATTGGTGGAGCATTGGAATCCTTTTGTATGAAATGCTTAGTGGCCAGGTAATCCTTTGAAACCAATAACAAATTTTTTTTAGCAATTTATTAGAAAATTGAAAGGCTTTCATACGTGACTTCACTTAGTAAAATTCAACTATTTTTGGTGGCACACTTGAATGATCTTTATGAATGTTCTGCTAATGGAAAACAAAGTGTTTGTATTTGGGATCTTTGCTGGCATTTGTGCTCCAAAGTTAGAAGATTATTCTTTCCAGTTATTATGATTGAAAACCTGTAACCCAGCACTCTGATTGGAATGACTACTAATTTCATTTTTGCAGCCACCATTCACACATGCAAACAGAAAGAAGCTCCAGGAGAAAATCGTCAATGAAAAACTGAAGCTTCCACCTCGCTTGAGCAGCGAGGCTCATTCTCTGCTTAAAGGAGTATGATACGTGCTTTTGTCTGTGGACTTATCATTTCCTTGTTCTTTCAAGTGATGCCAATCCGTTTTCTTTCTGTAGCTGCTTCAAAAGGATCCATTGAAAAGGTTGGGAAGTGGGCCTAAGGGAGCAGAAGAGATTAAATCTCATAAATGGTTTCGGACAGTCAACTGGAAGAAACTGGAGGCAAGAGAAATACAACCCAAGTTCAAGCCAGATGTGAGTGGAAAAGACTGCACAGCCAATTTTGATAAATGTTGGACGGCGATGCCTCTGGACGACTCCCCTGCTCCTACTCCAACCGCCGGGGAGCATTTCCAAGGGTATACTTACGTGGCACCGAATCCATGGCTCCGCTCTGAATAAAGAACGAACTCAAGTAAATGAAATAAAGGCATTGAAAATTCATCCTAGCCCTGTTAGTTATTCTTGTTTCTTCAGACAAGTTGATAAATGGACTACTATTTCATGTATCAGTTGCACTTTTCTTCTCAATTTTGTTTCAGTTATGTGGTGTCTGAATTTGTAACAGCTTTCTTGGTGGTGTATGTCCTCCAGTCCAATTCACCTCCGTGGAAAATTTAACTTTCAGGCACAGATTTTCAGTAGAACTTTCAAGTTGGCCCTGGTCTTGCAATGTAATTGGCTTGGCAGAGTGTCACCGTGTAACTAATAACCTCGAATTCTTTAATATCACATTCCTATATTTGAGAATTATAAGATGGATAAAAACCAATGAAAATTTAATACCCTGCTTTAACTTTTTGGTCGGCACTGTGCAAAATGCCCCGAAAGGAGAAAGCATCAGCTGCTCAGCCAACTACTCTATGGATAATGTACAGATAATATTCCTTACGCAAAAGGCAACTAAACGGCGCACCACAACTCACCGCTACAATCAATGAGATGTGGACCTAAATTTTTCATCAATATTTACAGATAACCAGAGATTTCTCTACCCCACGCTACAGTCATTTAGAAAAAAGTTTCACTAGACAACAGTACAAAGATATGGCTATGGACACCACGACACAAGTGAAGGCAAGAAATCAATGGGTTAAATAATTAGTCTATTTTATTGCCAACCACATAGGAATAAAGACAAGAAAAAACAAGCAAGTAAGCCCTGCAAATATTAGCAAAAACGAACAAGTACAACACAACATAAAATTTCTCCAAGAGTCTGTACAATGAAAAGATGGATTACTAGCAAAACTAGTTTTTTAATCTATTTCCTGATTAAAGTTCTCTAGTCCAAGATCATAACTCTTTTTAATTATCATTAGTACTAAGTTTTTTTTTTTTTTTGGATTAAAAAGACATCAAGAAACACTTATAACGTTTTCGCCATTTTTTAAGCCTGGCATCATCTGGAAAGCTGAGTCCCTCATTGTTGTCTGATCCTCACCTAATGAAAGGGACAACTTCAAAGATAACTCTGATGGTTCACGTTGCACCTGCTGCTTTAAGTTGAGATCCACCGTTGCTGAGGAAGTAGGTATGTGAAGAACAGGAGGAACTGGGGCAACGGTCATTGACGGTGAATCTTTTGCTAGATAACTTCGACCCAGCGCTGAATTTTCCATCGGATTCCCACTTTGCATTGAGAATAATAAGGGGCCGGCAGTGACAGGGAAAGGCACCACCGGGAATCCATTGGCATCAGAAGTTTTGGACAGAGGATGTTTGGTTGGTGACAGAACCGGTGGGGTTGGGCTTTCTTGATGATTCTTGTTCTCTTCAACTGGCATCGCTGTAACCTGATCAAAAACCACAAGACCCAAAGAGTTACATTCCAACTCACTAAAGCAGAATCTTGAAATCTATAGGAAATCGGTAAACCCTTTTCTAGTTTATAAGAATAGAACCACAATTGCAAACCATTTTGTCTACCACTCAAGAAAGTTCTCCTTTCTACTTTTCAGCAAAGGAAGGTTCTGTCTCTCAAAAGTAAAAGAAATAGCACTCTTCACACCTTTTCAAAGGAGATGCTTAAGGCCAACTCATTCGCATAGAATGAACACATGTTTGATTCACTTTGGCATTCACCTTCGTAGATAAGATTATAATTTAAAATATTATTTTGAATGATAAATAAATTTATATGGATTAATTAATTTTATCAATTATGTTTACTAAAGTTAACTATTTAAGTACATTTATTTTCTCAACATAACTTTACTATAGATATTATTCGATTAATAATATTGAGATTAAAATAATAATTTAAATAATATATATGTAATTCTTTAACACTTCGATTATTTTGACTATTTAATCATAACTTTCATATAAAATTATTTATCCTATAATTTTATAATTTTATAACGTGTCCTTAAGTTTTAATCAATTAAAATGAATATTTAATTAAATTACATAAAATAATTTACCTAGTTTGGGACTCAAAAGGAAACATGTACTTTAGAAATCAAAATATTGACTCTGAACAAGAAATTACCGAGTCAGTAGTTATGTCAAAGAGACTAGTGCGACGGCGACGACGATTAAGGTTGCTCCGGCGGAGGAAGTATTTCTGGGCATGGCTAGCAACTTGGGTCGGCGTGCGAGTCTTGACATAATTTCTAGAGATTCCTCTCCAGTCCCCCCTTCCAACCTTCTGCAATCCAATGAGGAATAGCTTGTGCTCTTCCTCTGTCCATGGAACTCCTGATAACAAATTCAAACCGAAGGCAGGTGGATCAAAATTCATCAAAAGCTCATAAATCAGGACAAGAAAGATTATGATAATAAATCCAATAGTTCGTTTTGCCTCCTGGCATATTTTTCCTGTCAAAATAAACGTCTCTCTCTCTCTCTCTCTCCCTTAATTTTTAAAGTCAAAGAGTACGGAGTCTTGTTCAATTTTGAGTTGTTGTACCCAAATCAACATAGTTGATATAGATCAACACTTCAGGGGTTTCAATAAAGCAAACCAAAATTAGCATGTTTATAGTTTCTACACAACCCTAGAAAAGAAAAACACAACTCATAGATTACATAAATGCAGTCTAAATCCAGAAGCAGATCAAAGACAATTAACACAACAAAGACTCAAAATTGCCACGATCACAACATCTGCAACGCAAATCTCATAGTCAACCAAAACATTAATCATCTAAAAGTATACAAGCTAAAGAGACGACCGAAGATCTAACCTCGCTTACGCTCACGACTCCCGTTGGACGGCTGCGGCACGGAGTCGTCGGCGGAGGCGTAACCTGCAGCACCACCATCCTCCGCCGCAGCCTTCGGCACCTCATTATTATTTTTGCTCGGATTGATGTTGTTTTGAACAGGCTCGTATTCAGAAAGATTGTTCATGCTCACGCTCTTCCTCATGGGATCAACTTCAACTCTCACGCCGAACAACATAATCTCGCCAGTCCCATCTCCACAGACCGCGGCTGAGGGCGCCTCGCTGCACTGCGCCATTTTTCTTTGCCCTTTTTGCGGGATTTATTATCTTTTCAATGCAATCCGCTGTGCTGAGCGAAAATGAACGGAGACTTGGTCGAGTGGGAGTGCTTTTCATACGAAAGGAACAAGCTTTGTAAGAAACGTGGTGGCCGTACAGTGAGGTGCTGGAATTCCATTATTAAATGGAAATTAATGATATTTTTATTAAATAAAAGGATAGGAGTTGTTTGGTGACAAGGATTCCTGCGACAAACTTTTAATGTGGTCAAACTCCATTAATTGTAATTATATTTATCTAGTGATATAAATCGAAAGGATATGAAAAGTATAATAGTAGTTATCATGTAAATAAATTATTTAAATATGTAATTTTGTTTGTCATAAAATTAGTTTTGGTAATCTTGGGAGCAATGTTTTAAAAATCGGATTGGTGTTTAAATTTAAAAATTTACTAGGTCACTGGGTTACTGGTCCGACCGGTTGAACCGTTGAAAAAATTGGTTATTTTAATTATATAATATTATATATATTACTATAAAAATAATTTATAAAATAAATATAATCCAATATAATAATAGACTATAAAATAAGTTTTAAATGTAATGTTAAAAATTAAATAATTCAACTAAAATAAAAATTTATTACACAAATTAAAAAACATATTAAATTCCAAATGATTAAAAGTATAAAATTGAAAAAATAGTTTTGAAAAATAAACAGATTAATTAATATGACCCATTTTAATTTTAAGATACAATAATTCAATTTTCAAAATATTGATTAGAAAGATAAAAGGATAAAAATTATTAAAAACAAAAATCAAAATAAAAATTGTATATTTAATTAATACGAAGGAGTTGTAAATATAAAAAAATTTTAAAAAAAGTTTGAAAATTTATTTTGTAATTTTTTCAAAAAAATTGTTAAAAATTTCTTTTTTTTTAATTTTTTAGATAAAACTGATTTAATCCGTTTTCAGCTGATTTTTTACCGGTTTTAACCAGTTTACACCGGTTTTGACCGGTTCTCACCAATTCTATATATTTTTTATTTTTATACTTTAACCAAATCAGAAAACCAACCAATTCCTAGTCGAATCGGTTGAACCGATCAATCCGGTCCAATTTTAAAAACACTACTTGGGAGTGATATATGACGTCTATAATTTCTAGGGAACGCATCAATTTAGGTGTTAATAGGAATCCTTAAAAAAAAACAAAAATAGGAAGGGTAGTATTGCAATGTTCTTTTCAATTTATATTTTTGTTGGGTTTATTTAGTTTCTAAAATTTATTTTTTTGGTTTGGTACCCTTCGCAACAATAACCAAACAAAGGTAAAATTAGAGAAATAAATAAATAAAAATTCCCATTGTTTTGTAAATAAGAACCTACTTTGGGTATGTCTCGATGCAAATTTGGGATAGTTCTACAACTTTTAAAATATTTTTTTATATTACTTATTAAAAATAATAATTTTTATCTATTTTTAATACTTTTATGTTGTTTTTAAATTTTTACACCAACAAAATTTACGTCCAAACAAAGCTCAATTATGTTTGTGTATATCTATTTTATACAGAATAGAGGAGACCCGTAGAAAAATTTAAAAGTAGAACTACAAAATTGATATTATTTGTTAATATAAAAAATAGACAAAATGATTATTTAAGTAAAAATACCACTTCCTAATATTTAAAACAAATGAAAATTGTTATGAGAAAACTTTCCACCAAAAAAGTATCATGTTTATGACAGTTTTTGTTGTATTGTATCTTTAAATAATTATTTATATTTATTATATGTATAAAAAGAACATAATTTTGAATAAAAATTGCAAATTGAGTGTGTGTGTGTGTGTGTGTGTGTGTATATATATATATATATATGTATTTACAAGCATATTGTAATTGTTATTTAATGTTATTTACTCCAGATTACTAGTGTGTGCGTGCGTGCGCGTGTGTACATATATGTATATATTGATTGAGTATTTTTAAGCTTATCGCATTATCCATGATTGTTTGGACCATAAATGATCCAAACAAATATAGGAGAACCCTTTATTAGGTAGATCTATTTCCTTGGTGTTTTAAATTTTTAATTTATGTCAAATATTGGGAACAAAAATTGCTCCCTCAATTGGTCATTCTTGCATTTCTCTTTCTCCTATGGTTTCGAATTGATATTTAGACTCATGTGATTTATGAGAAATTATTGCACGGGCAGTGATTATTTTGTCACAATATTCTAATTATTATTAATAATTATGCAATCATCTTCGCATATTTTAATGTATTAAATCATGGAGTGAAAACACTTGGCATTCGAAATTAACGCATATTCTCACAATCTTTTAATTTAGAATTACACGGAGTCACCTGAATTTCACATAAATTGCATTTCACCGTCTTATTATAGTGTCTAATAGAATTTAACAAAACTATTTAATTAGAAATTAACGAATAACCAGCCGTGATCAGTTGTCATTAGAATTGAAATTTAATATTTTGTTCAAATTTAAATAAAATATAAGCACAAAATACCAAAATACAAATCATTTAAAGCCCAAAAGGCAAAAATGTAATGAAGAAAATTAAAATCAGTTAGCCCAATATAAAAAAACGCATAATATGTGACTGCTAAAATGTTCCTTCCCCTAAAAAATAAAATCCAAAACTTTGATACATTCAAGTTTAGTTAGTTAAAGCTTTGTTTCATTTGTAATTATGCACCCCAAACAAACGTATACTCAATTATTATTATTATTATTTTTTCGTTTTTTACACAATTTTCGAAATAAAAAAATCTAAAAACACTCATCAAAATTAAAAAAAAAATCAAGTTGAAAGTTCAAACGCACTTTTAATAATAAATTCTTAATCGAATGGTTTGAACTAATTTAATTTATTTTTCATCCTCAGGTTTTGTCTGAGGGGCTAAACGTAATTTTCCATATGTTAGGGGGCCATTTCTTAATTTACACTAAAGAAGCGCGTAAGCAATTGCCATTCCAAATTCCCAATAAAATATGAGAACTCAATCGGACGGTTGGTAGAGCACGACTTCACATCAACTAATATAATAATTACCATAGCATTAGTGGAAATCTAATAATATAATTTGATTCAAGGCACTGCAGCCAATACGGTATGTACGGTAATCCTTAAACAAATATAATAAAACCACTGATTAGTTGCAACTAATTGTGATTAGGAAAGCAAGAAAGAAGGGATATAATCACATGATAAAGCATTAGTCTCTGTGAATTAATTAATTGTTAACTGACAATGCTGTCTCAGACAACATATGGTGGATCTTATCAACTTGTCCTAAAGATAATTTAATTAAATAACTCATCTTACGACTTTGGAACATGGTTTGAAATAGATTAGTCCCCTTTGGCATTTTTTAATTTATTTTGTCATATAATATATAATTTTGACTGAGTAATCTTCACGCTGATCAATATATTTACTTTTTTAGTATATTTCCAACTTCATCCCCAATATAATTGTTTTTATGTACGGGTTGATAATATAATTATATGAATGTCTGTGGGAAAAATAAAATAAACGAAAAAAGTCGTTTTTTTTCTCCTTTGATTACTTGAAATATTATATTTAAAAAATATTATATTTAAAATTGTTTATGGCTACTACGAGCTAATGTAATTACTTACTATATTTTTTCTTTTTAATTATAAAACCTCCCTTTCTATTTTACATTGTTTATATAATTTTAAATTTGTGTATTTTTTTATTATCCTGCATTTTGTAACATATGAACTGTATATTTCCAAAACATCAAAATTGTACTTATATATGCTATGCCATGCATTTATAAAGTGGAACATAAAATTCCACATCGTTTCAAGTGAAATGATATCTTTAAAATATTAAGTAAAAATGTTGTAATTTTTAAAAATTGACGGGATCTTAAAGTTTTATTTTCAACAATGTAAGAATGTAAATAATTATATTAGAAAGGGATTTGTTTAATAATTTCAAATGATATGATTTGTAATTTTCCTATATTCTCTTTCTGCTCCTTGCGAATTTAATGAAAATGAAATTAATTTAGAAATAAATAAAAAAATCCATGGTATATCCGATCTGGTGAAAGGATAAGCCAAAGATAAGGTATAATAATATTTATCATCAACCGGCCATTCCCCAACCCTTTTTTAAATATTTCTATAATTTCATGATGTCTCTATTTTCAGTATATATATGGCAGGCAATGTGTTAATGACAGTCCCAATTGAAGTTTTCCTTTTCCCCAATAAAGGTTCTGGTATAGGGTTGATTTTGCTGTGGATAATATTGTTGGAACAATGTAAAGAAAAGTAATATTGTTGGTGGGACCCTGGTTAAATTTACTTAAAAGATGTGATTATTTTAAATTTTGTAAAATATTTTTAAAACTTATAATTGTCATTAATTCTTGAAATGTTTGGATAAAATAAAATCTTAGAACTTATGAGATGCTAACAATAACAATTATTTAATTGAAAGAGTCAAAATTAAAAGGATTTGTCAAAAAAATTTAAACATGTGTTAGCTACACATTATATTTTTATATAATGATAATGAATGAGACTACAAGTCTCTACCATTTTATAATTATTTAATCCTATAAATTTTAAATATTTTTTTTTATCACAACTATTATATATATGTGTGTGTGTAGGTATGTTTTCATTTGTTATTAGAATGGTTAGAAAAATTTTTGTAATTTAAATGAAAGGAAAAGTTATGTTTGGTTTATAAGATTTGAATAGGTAAAAAAATTATATATATATATATATATATCTAATATTTAATAATGATTGAATGATACGATAGTATATAATTTACAAGAAAAAAATGAATATTAGTAGAAAAATTATAAAAATAGACATTGATTTGATTGTGAGTCTATACTATATTATTAAGTTAATAAGGATTTTTGGTTATATAAAGTCAAATTATAAAAATACCCTTATTTAACATTCTTTTCATTTTCTATCCTTTTCTTTGGAACTTTCATTATTTTCTTATTTACATTATATTATTATTTCAAGAAGGATCGTTAGTTATACAAAGTGAATTGATGCAATTGCCTTTATATTAAATACTTTTGTTTTTTTCTTATCAATTTCTTCTTTCTTTTCATTCAATTTATAATTTATATTTTTATACTCTCTTAAATTCTATCATTTTTGAATTCTTTTAATCTTTTATTGTTTTTAATTTTGAATATTTTTGTGTAATGTAAAATTATATTTTTTTATATTTTAATTTTTAGTTTTTTCTTCTTTCTTTTAACGTCTTTATTTGTGCTTTCTATCAATCTTTCACCATTTTTTTTCAATTTCTCTTTATTCTTTATTTTATTATTTTAAATATGTTTGTTCTTTTAATATTAAATAGTATTATATTGATAAAATTAAAATACTATAATTTTATTATTTATAAATAAATTTGCATATGTATAAAGTGTGCAAATGTTATTAGTAAGTATAATGATTGAGAAAATATTAATTAGTTATAAAAGATAAGAGAGAGAAATTTTTGACTTTACATTTGAACAAATTTTGTGTGTTAAAATATTTAGTTTGTAAGATATTTATGTGATGATAAACAGTGAAAAATTATGAAACAAATAATATTTCTAATAACTTTTAGGGCCGAAATTAAGATGCATATTTAATCATTACACGTTGGATGGGATATTTTCATACTTAAAAACGCTATAATTAGCACATGAAATGAAGATTGGCTAGAAGAAAATAAAATCATTCTTCATTCAATGGATTATCATGGGAAGTTGTTGATATATAAATTAAATTAATGATAACCCTACAATGATATGATGTCTAATTGATGACAAACCCTTTCTTGGCCATTGGCCTTTTTTAGTTGGCTTTTCCATTTTCTTTTTGCCAATTCAAGTTTTAGCACACCATCTTTTACATCTTTCCAGGCACGAAAAAGTAATAAGACAGATTTCTTTATTATTATAATTAAGGATAAAAGGGATACCTTAGTTTAGAAGGAAATGCTATCAAAAAGGTCATTTGAGCACCATAAATTCATATCAAAACTTAAAATCATATAAAGATTGTCTAGATTCATGAGATATTAATTGTGCTTATATTACCCAACGAGTAGTTGATTTTCTGTTTATATATAATTCCTTATCATTTATACAGATTGTGTTACCCACCAAAAAAAAAAAAAAACCCTCATTGTTACTATATATGAATAATTCTATATACTATTATCAAACAAAGTAATAATATTGGGGGTATAATTAACATGGTCCACTCTAAATTATCTATTATTACATGTATTAAAAACTTATTTATTGCTATCAATTTATTTTTTTCTCTTTTTTAATTAACATTTGATTTCTTCTATTCTCGTCTCTTTTATTACCTCTAAATTTTTTTGCTTTCTGTCTTTTAAAAATATATAATTAATTAATTTTATATTATCATTAGACTACTAAAAATAAATTATTATTAGACTATTAAAGTTAACTGCAAAAAGCATAGGATATTTCGAGGAACCAGAAATCAAAGAAATGGGTTGAATGAATTATTCCTAGATATTGACATGAAGGAACGTAGCTTATTGGCTTCAATTCAAAGTGCAAATTAAAGAAGCACGAGTTTGATGGCAACAAGTGAAGGATTATGCTTTTGCTAACATTGAATAATCTTACCATGTTTTTGCCAGATAAAAAAGGTAAAAAACAAGTGCAGCGTATTTGAAGCCATGCCTTCATAATTCAGGTCTTGAATATGTCCTATTTGGAGCATTATGTATGAGATATTAATCTCTTAAAAAGTGTACGAAGAATAAATATTTACTTTTTTTTCTGTACACATGTTAAGATATTAACACCAAATGCATGCATAATATATCTAATGTGTCGTCTGGTTGAGCTTTATACATATGCAATGTATCCATCGATTAGACATAAAAAATTCTCGAAAGAAAGGGACCATGGTGGTGATTTTCCTTTTGCCCCTGTTTTGCATCCAAACTAGGGGCTTCAAGTGGCATTACCACAATTAGCTTTGGAGTATTATGAAAAATGGTATATCATTTATATGGGACACACACACACACACACACACATCTCAGAGTTGAATGTTAATTAAGTGGAATTTCAATACAAATATCATGTTGGATAAGATTATAATTTTAAGGATTATTTTAAAGAATGAAAAAATTAAATGATTTAATTAATTATTGACAATTATATTTAGTAAATTTGATTATTTAAAGTAATTATATTTATTTTTCTATTATGTATTTATTATATAAATAATTTAATTAATCATGTATAAAATTAAAATACTCTTTTGAATGATTTATAGAACAACCGCCACACCTCAATTATTTTATTACTATTTTAAAGCAAAATTATTTATCTTATAATTTTATAACAAGTCATTAACATATAAAGGACTTCAATAAAAAAGAACATATAATTAATTTAAATAAAATAATTTATCATACACCACCATTAACAGTGAAAATGGCTTAAGGAATCATCTTTATTTGCTGAAAGCTGAAATTAATCCAACATTTACTTGCTGTAGGTGTAACCAACGGTTGACTAAATGAAATAAGCTTTTTTCATGTTGACACCAATTATTACAAATTTCACCCACTTCCGAACTCATAATGGATCAATCTTGAAACAAAGTTGAGACTGGCCATACCTAGCACCAATTATGCGTTTCGCCTTTCACGAAAATTATATTAAAAAAAAATATATTAAACAATTCATAAGATCCAAAAAAAGCCACCATGGCCATCTTTTTGGAGTAGAAACCCTTTTGACTTTTTGATCCAATCAAGCGAAGATGGCGATAATTTTTGCAAAAAAGATAGATTAGGCATTTTCAAAAACGCATATTGATCCTTTCTCCTTCAATCTCATCGTGTTGTGTGAGAAGAGTTTAGAAGCTCTAAAAACCTACGAACCTATAGAGATGATGTATATATATATATGTATATGCATAGGATAGGATAGAATAGAGGATAAAGAAGATAAAAAGTGTAGTTCATTTATCAATACAAATAAATAAATAAACAAAAGTACTTTTATTAATTTATATTGAAGATGCAATCCAAAGATTCTCCCAAAATTTACACTTCATCTTTGTCTGCCATGATAGTTATGGTGCAACTTGCATTAGATTAAATCCTTCTGACCAGAAATATTCCCTTTGAACCCCAATCTCAACCACTGGACAAAGGCAGCAAATGGGCTTCTATCTTTTTTTAAAAACAAATTCAAGTTGCAGCAAACCAGAAGTTGGCTACATGGATCTGAAGCCCTTAAGAAAAAGACTAAATAATATATATATATATATATATATATATCTGTGTGTGTGTGTGTGTGTGCCCGCGCGCCACGTAATCAACTTTGTTTACAAGTTACCGCACGATGAAGAATGAGACATGAATTAACTTACCCTTTTCTTCGCCCAAAGAAGGTTTCTGATCCTGGGCATTTGCTGTCAAAATCAGATGATTGTTTGGTCATCGACCTCCTTAATGCAAGCATTATTGCTAAGAGCTTTTGATTGTGTGATATGATGTGGAGCCATTATTCTTCATGCACACTGTGACCACCACTGGTGTAGTATCTTGTCCGCTTTACAGTTCCATCTGCAGAACAAGCCATCTGTGTCAAATTGTAAAAGCCGAAGGGTTTCCAGAGAAAAGCTGGCATACGAGTGGGCATGGCCATGATTTTCCAATTGAAATTGGAACCGGAATTGAAATCCGAAATCATGTGGATAATAATTCTAATTCTAATTCTGATTCTAGAACTGCTAAAAAATAAAAAAAAAATATATATAACATAATATATATTGTATACAGTATAAAAAATATATATAGTATATGTATAGTATAATATATATATATATATAGTAAAATATGTAAATTTATATTAATATTAAACAGTAAAATAATGTAATGTATATTTTTTCTACTGAAAATATTTGTTAATTGATAATGTAATATATTTTATAAAATTTGTATCACTTATTTTTTGTTTTATGGAGTAATAATAAAATCAAATTATGATTTTCTTCTTTTTTTTTTTCAAATTTTACACTTGTTAAAATTATTAAATATTTTGCCACATTACTTTTAAATTAAAATTAATAAGAACAATTAATTAAAAATGCATAAAATTAAAACCTTAAAGAATCGGAATTAGAATTGTTAAAAAAGCAAATCCGGAACCCTTAGTTTCAAAAACAGGATCAAAACCAGAACCACCATAGATGGTTTGGTTCTGGTTCTTTATTTTCCCGAAATTGGAACAAACAGTTGGTTCTGAAAATGTAGCCATGTCTATATAGGAGTGGGACCGATTACAATCAATATATATTAATGATGATATTCTAACATATCAATATATTTCATGATACATCCTACGAGATTATTCTATTATTACATATACATTCTATACATCATCTTTATAATGCTGCCCTTAAGTTGGAACGTAGATGTTGATTATGCTCAACTTGCTTCCAATATAATTGACTTGAGTTCTAATGACAACTTTTGTGAAATTGCCACTAAGTTGCTCTCCAGTTTTCGCATATCCTATGCAAATCAAGTTTTAGTGTAGTTTCTTATGATCGAAATGGTCATCAATCTCAATATGTTTTGTTCACTCGTGAGAGAGACTGGGTTAGATGCAATGTGGAGAATTACTTGGTTATCACCACAATTTTTCTGGCATATGTACTTTAATACTAACTTCAAATAGAAGCTAATATATTTATAGTATTTCACAGGCTAATTGTGTCATAGCAATATATTTAAATTTTGTATTGGATTTGGGTACGACATTTTGTTTCTTACCCTTTTATGATATTAGCTTTCCTCCAATCAAAACACAATAACCAGTGGCAAATCAACTATTGATCTTAGAATCTATCCAATCCACGTCTGATAAACATTCAATCTAAGTATGCTGATGATTTCTAAGTATCTTGAGACCAAGAGCTTTTTTCAAATAACATAAAATTTGCTTAAGGTCAAACCAATGTTGAATGGTAGGACTATACATGAATTGACTTACAACACTAATGGAGCATGCAATATCTAGGTGAGTCATCATGAGATAGTTAAGTTTGCCATCCAATTTTCAATATTTCTCTAGATCCTCAAACAATTCTCCTTCCCTTATGAATTATTGATTTAGAATCATCGGGATGCTACACAACTTTGCCCCTAATTTTCCTATTTTAGATAGTAGGTCAAGTAGATACTTCTTTTAGGATAGAAAAATGCCTTTCTTGTTTTTCACAAGTCGCAACCTCAATTTGTAGAAAATACTTTAGAACATCTAAATCTTTAGCTTGGGACTTGCAATGAAGGAAAGATTTCAATGATGATATTCTCATTAAATCATTTCTTGTAATGATGATATCACTCACATATACCATAAGAAGGATAATGCTTGATGTAGTTTTCTTACAAAAGATCAACTTATCAAACTTATATTTCTACATTCCAAGCCTTTCAATTTCTAGATTGAATTTCCCGAGTCAGGCATGAGGCTTTGTTTTAGGCCATATAAGGATTTACAAAAGTGACAGACTTCTTGTACTCTTCCTGAGCAACAAAGCTAAGTTGTTGCTCCATGTACAATTCTTCGTGAAAGTCTCCATGCAAGAAAGCATTTTTGACATCCATCTAAAAGAGAGGCCAACATGATTAGCTGTCATAAAGATTAACAGACGTATAGATGTCATTTTAGCTACAAGACAGAAAGTCTCAAAATAATCAACATCATAGGTTTGAGCATATCCTTTGGCTACAAGATGAGATTTGAAATTGGCAATAGATCCATCAAAGTAGAATTTCACAGCAAATACCCATTTGCAACCAATGTCTTTCTTTCCTATAGGTAAAATTAAAGATACTAAATTTCAAGTGTCATTAGCATTTAAAGAATTTATCGCTTTAATCATAACAATGCTCAAACTAGGGTGAGACAAGACATTGGGAGCTATTTTAGGTTTAGTTATGGAATCAAGGGAAGCAACAACAAAACAAGATGTAGACGCCAATCTATTATAGGAGATAAAGAATGATATATGATAAGTACATTAGTGCTCACCTTTGCGAATAGCAATGGGCAGATCAAGGTTTGTGGTAGTCAGATTAGATGTTGAGAAAGAGTGGTTTGGGGCTTGAATCAGGAGCATTTCTACTCCTAGTTTACATGTGTTGGAAAGGCGACAATGTAGTGAGTAGTGGTGAAAAAGCTCCTTGTGTTTGATATGTTATATAGTAAGCCAAGGGATCACCATCCTTTTGTTTGTCCTGTGGTGGATATGAGGATGGGAAAAATGGTAAGTGTTTTATAAGTGTAACATCAATAGATAAAATGTATTTGTCAAGAGTAGGACAATATCATTTATATCCATTCTATAAACAAGAATATATTAAGAAGACATACTTTAAGGATTTAGGATTTAGTTTGATAATTTAAAGTCGAACATGTCAAATAAAACAAGTGCTACCAAGTATTTGGAATTCAATAGAAAATAATGGTTTAATAGGTAGAAGGATTGAATAAGGTGTCTCACCACCAAGTACTAATGAACGCATGCTATTCACTAAGAAACAGGCTGTAGAAATTGCATCAGCCTAAAAGTGCTTAGGCACATGATTTAAAAGAAAGTGCACTTGCTGATTCAACATGTCTATTTTTCTTTTTTAGTGACAACATTTTGGAAGAGAGTATCCATGTACAAGAAGATTGTAAAGAGTACCATTTTGTGACATGTGTTTTTGGAACACATCACAGAAGTATTATTTGCCATTTCATTACGTAATATCTACTTAGAAACATTGTATTGTATTTTAATTTCAACATAGAACGCACGAAAATGAGTAAATAACTTTAATCGATTTTTCATCAAATAAATCCAAGTCATTTGAGAAAAATCATCAACAAGTATGGTATAGTATAGAAATTAGTTTTTAATATGAGTGGACACGGACCCCAAATAGTTGAGTGGGCTAATTTAAAAGGAGAAATGACCTTATTATTGACTCGAGAAACAAAAGGTACGTGGTGATGCTTTGTGAACTAGTATGACTCACAATCTAAGGAAGACACTTTATTGAACTAAAGACGTAGTTTTTGCAATGCAACTGAGGTTGAGTGACCAAATAGACAATATATTTCAAATCGTGTAAGGATTTCTAAGCACGCCACATGTTTGGTTCTTAAGTTTTTAGGATATAGAAACCTCCTAATTAATGTCTCCTACTAATAATTTTCTTCATCATATGATCTTAAAAGAGAAAATGTTTAGAGTACATGTTTACCTACACACAGATAGTAAATTGAAATAGAATCTTGAGAGGTTTAATACTAATTGCAAGGAAATAAAGGGACTTGGGTTTATGGTGCCAGATCCCACAACAGATGAAGTGGTCCTCTTATTTTAAGTAACACAAAATGAGGTTTTGTTAGGACAAGATGTGGAAAAGAGGTGAGGATCACCTATTATATGGTCTATAGCATTGACTCAATGACCTACTTTGAAGATGAGGAAATAAGATACATGTTCAATTACCTGACTCAATTATGGCAATAATAGGATTAGATGAATTCTGTAGTGCTCCTCGATATAATATTGGTTGACTAAGACCTTTTATTTCTCTTTTACAACTTCTGATAGAATATTTTCGTATGCCTTGGTTCATGACAATAATAGCAAACAAATCCCGCTTAATCCTAACTATGATTGTAGTGTTGTCCAAGCCTCCTTTGTAATTAGGACTTTGAAGAGATTTCTCCAGTTCCACTACTTCAACTGACAAGCATACTAGATTCTTAAACCATTGATGTAGAGAAAGTACCTATATTTGTACAAAGTAGGTAACTAAGAAATTTTTGCGCTACATGGAATCTGCGACTTGGTCACATCAAATTGTGAGTTTAGTCCTACCAAGAAACTTAGCACAACCATTTGTTCTTGTTCATCTTGATGTACTTTAATGTTAGGACTAAAGGGGATCAATATATTTAATTCTTCATATATACTTGTGAAGAGACATGTACTTGAAGAGATTGATCTCATTGTTTAACTAGATGGAATTCCTTACACACATTATAAATTTGTGAAATATTTTCTTTTCTAGAATATAAAAACTCTAAATATTACATCCATTCTTTCACAGATTCATAATGATTAATTAAACTTACAACCTCACTGTCGATAGAGTTTTTAATCAATAGGAACAAACATTTGTCTTCTTGCAATCACTCATTGCGAGTATTATTATTGGGAAGACCGTCGGTGAGATAATTATACTTCGTAGATATATTTTGAATATTTTGCTCCAATTAAGATAATTAAAACCAGTCAATTTATTATCTATAATCTTACATATCATTGGAACAGCATCCATCACAACAATTTGTTTCTCAGCACTCACAATAATAACTACAAACAACTTACAATATCTAGTTCAAATAAAATTATAAGTAACAGTTTAAATACCCTTATAAATCAGTAAAAAATTGAAATTAAGCCGGTCACTAAAAATTTAAATAATAAAATAAAATAGAAAAGGAAGGAACTGTAGCTCGAACCTGAAAGCTAATGGCATCCATAGGTCGAAAACAGCCTGGGAACTCCATTGAGATCGATCATAGCAAGTTTTGACGCTGTACAAGCTCTCACGCGCCAACACATGGGATAGGCAACTGACTATAGCGGTGGCACGTGTGAGAGACACTTGCTGACTTTAGCAGTAGGCCTCGGAGTAACGGCTAACTCGAGAATGAGAATACGACCCTAGCGGCGGTAGTGAAAATCCCAACGTCTATTGTGACAAAATTGCTCTGAGTAAAATGTTTATGTGTTGGAAACCAAAGAACTATTCTTGCAGAGAACAACACCAACAACAGTAGGTACAACCCATGCATGCAGAGCCGTTGTGATGATGGCAAACTTGGCTATCAAACCTTCTCTATAAATGATTTGGGTACCATATAAAAGTGGGAGGGTTTTGAGAGAAAAACTAATATATTATTCACATATATTAGTACTTAATTATACTTATTATATGATCCTATTTTAGGAAATAGGACTAATTACAATCAATACATATCAATCTAAATATTCTACCACATATCCTACAAGAATATCTATAGTATTATTAAATATACATTCCATACATCTACATAACACATGCGTACCTAAAAAATATAATGCAGAAACAAAAACAGGAAAAACAACAATGGGCTCCATATCGTCCTATCTTTAATTCGATTATGCCGATATATTTTCGATGGCTACCTAAAATTGGTTGAAATATACAAGGCGCTAATGGGAGATGGACCAAATGTTTCCTCGTCATTAAGGTTTCCTGACACTCATGAGACAACAGAAGTGGCTCCTTACAGCAATGTTGGCCTTGACGTAGAAAAGCTTCGACGGCCAAAAATGTGTCCAGAGATGTGATGGGCAGCACAGCACTCTTTGGCAAGTTCGTATTCTTATCAACGTACTACATGAGCTCAATCTCCAACAACGGGGGGCCATGTGAACATACAACCTTCAGCATAGCCCTTGGTTGTCAAGTTTCTTGAGTCTGCTGAGAATAAGTGATCCAAGGAGGAATAACCAGCTCAAAAGCATTGGTTCTGTTTGGCAATTATGCTCCGCTTGGCATTAGCTCCGTACTTCTCCTAAAGCTTATCTGGTCTGCATCAGAACTGCTATGTTGCTTTGCATTGCTCACAGATGTTCTCGTTCCCATTTGGGGAAAAGGAGAATTATGTAAACTAACTATGCTATCAATTTCTGAGTCTTCTGAAGATGATTCAATCTTGGAAAAGACACGCTTGAGCTGCGACTTTTGACAGATTATCCGCCCCTTGTTCCATCCAGGGAAACCAAAGGATGATGATACATCTTTTAGCAAAGAATAGGCAGCCTTTGCAACAGGAAAATCTCGTGTTATTGAGCTCCTTTCCATCTGTCCTCTACTGCAATAAAAGGGAAAGTAACTTTGAAGAGCATTCCAAACAGAGAGATTTAATCACTGCTCTAACGTTCCCAAAATCAAATCCCGAAATCAGGAATATACTGCTTGAGCCAAAATCAAGACTAAAACAGTTAGGTTTTATGAAGTAGCGACAGAAACAGTTTTGTGCTTGACTGAATAATATAAGAAAGTTAATGGCTTAAATAATTTCTCCGAGGGGGTTTAAGCCCTAAACTCACGTACAATATGAAGGATAAGAAAACGGAGACACAAAAATTTCTAGATGTTATTCCAAAACAAAGGATACCAAATGGCCAAACAAAAGGGGAAAAAATGGAAATCCATAAGCAACTCAGAAAATAAGTTAAGGGAGGAACACTTACACCACAACAACAGTTGCCAGTTGAGGAAGTTCCTTCCCACTAATTAGTAACTGTTGCATATTGTTTAGCCAGACTGATATTGCCGTGCAGGCCCCACCAGGCCACATTCTGAATGATCAAAATAATATCCAAGAAGCACGACATAAATAACATTATATATACTCAGCATGAGAGCAAAGCAAAACAAATAAATATTAATGGTACCTGTGAACATCCACAGACCATATCAGTTTATTTTTGCGATATAGTTCAGGATATAGGCCCCTCTTTGTTGCTTCATAAAGCACTCTTGCAGCCCTCTCCTTCTGGCCCAAATACCAAAGTGCCTCCAGAATTGTGTTATAGAACCTCATTCCCAAACCACACCCCTCAGAATTCAGCTTGTCAAATACGTAGTCCACCATTTGCCAATTATTGGCATCATCCAAGTCTCCTTTGATCATCTGTCCAATAACCTGATGAATACTGGATACCCTATTTGTATGCATCTCGTTTAGCAATTCATTAGCCCTGTCCCACCTGAAAATAACGACTTCAAGAAGTCAAAAGAATCTTCAAATAGAGAAGGATAGTAACAATTCCTTATATATCTCACCAATATAATCAATAAACATCTGACCTGCTTAAACTAACAAAGAATCAATAATAAAATAATCAAATTCAGTATTCATCCAGTTCTTGAAGCCAGAGTCAATGTGCAAGACTGAGCCAAAAAACATACATAAAATCATCCTAGCCTCCAAATTCCAGTTTTCCTATGCGACAAGCTTGAAGTTGCAGGCATAAGATTCACAAGAATGCCCTTCCACACTATTGATTTGCTTGATATTTTTCACTGGTAGATCTATTTTGCAAAGTTCACCATAAAAGATTTCAGACCCATACATGAAATTGTAATAAGGAAGACTCTTGCCATTACCAGAAGAGTGCTGCCTAAAATGCATGCACTAGATAAAAACATATGTAAACCAAAAATCTGGAAAAGCATTACATTATGCACTGCACTTCTCCACAATCCTCTTTCTCCTCACAATCTCTTCAGCTACCAGTCACCATTTAGTCAGGGTTTTTTCCTTCCAGAAACTATTTGTTTGTGGGTTTGTTCTCTCTCTCCCCACTCTCTAATCCTATAAATTTATTCATTAAAATAGGGTTGTTCAAACAAGATATAACCCTCTATAAAAATTATTATTATTATTAATATTTTTATTTGATAAAAGAGTATTCACACTAAATGACAAAGGTGGTGCATTTGCAATGATTGGTCAAATAAACCCACGTTTGCATATCCAGTTTCTGTGATTTGAATTATTCAAATAACACGTTAAGAATAAAAATATTGAGAAGTCACATGCGGCACAGACCCTTATTTGTTGACATAAGGGCAAGCATTCTCATTTTTCCAGCTTAATGGACAAACTAGAAATTCATGCATCAGAAATACCAGCTGTGGAAATTTGCGATGTTAACTGTGATGTAGCAAGTTCTAGGTGTTCTGGAAGACCTTTCCACCTAAAAAGAATGTCATCTCATCAACACTTTATCAGACATTTCGTCATATGAAAAGTTCCATGAGCATCCTAACTAGTTACCCTTTTGTCACCACGTAAGATGAAGATTTTTTTTTCAGCATTTTTGAATCAGCCTGCAATTAGAAGTGATTGTTTTCCACAAAGCACACAACAAAGTGGTGAATTTTCACAAAGACAATATGAGCATTAGATAATATACAGATTCCAAATACAGCAATCTGGCTTCGGTCATACGAAAAAAGTTATTTTTTCTTCCTAATTAGTCAAATAGATCATTCTGTTCAAGAAAATATTGTTTAGTGACATAACTACTGTTAGAGAATACTCCAAAATATTTACTTATATTTGATATTATTGTGTTTTCGAGTAGTACAAACTTGAGATAATATTTGATTTCTTAGTTTATAGGATTATGTTATGTCAAGTTATCTTTTATTTCTGGTATTTTTGTAATCGTCTCTACTATAAATTGAAACTTTTTTCTTCACTCATAAAACAACAACAATTCTGCCCTAGTAGTTGAGGGTTGCAGCCCTTCTCATTGTCACAAGTCAAGGAGAGGTAGTAATAAGAACGTGGATGTCTCTAAAAGTTAAAGAAAGTGTGATCACTATGGCAAAAGCAATCACACCTCCAAAAAGTGTTGAGACAAAGTTGGTGTATCCGAGTGGGCTAAAAAGCTTGTTGGTAAGACTGTGAATAATACTCCAACATCAACCTCAACTCCAGAAATGGTCACCCTAACTCATGAAGATTACAAAAAGTTTGTATGATTCATCCTTGTCGCCCAGGTTGTGTGCCGCTTTTCTTCTGTTGCATTGTCAATCGTGTTTATTGCAAGCTAAAGCCACTCCACACCATTCCACCTAATCTTCCGAAAAACCACAACATTATCGCCAATGTTGTACCCATCCCTTGAAAACCTTAGTCCACAAAGACTTAACGTGGACTCCCTTTGAGTCATCTACTTGTGCATTGTTCACCTTCTTATGAGATCACTGCTTGGCTTCTCAATGTGGTACCATTATTAGTGGGTGTGATGTCCTAACCTAGTTTGATTGTGGTTTTAGGTGTAAATTGAGCTTAAGTTTTGAGCTTTAATTTAGGCCTTTATGTGGGTTGTGTTATGTAAATTTATTGTTGGGTTGTATTCATTGGCTTACTCTCTTTGTGTTTGGGTTAGCAGGGGCTAGTTTTTAAGTTTATGTTATTTAGGTAATTTTGTGTCTAAAACCCAAGTGTTATTAAGTATTTAGTAGTTAGAAAATAAGCTCGTTAGGCATAGTTTAGTGACTTATGCAACTGGCTTTCAATTGTCGCGAATGTTTGTGTTTGTTATCCGTCTTACTATTATTGTTATGCCCGTGTGGTGTAAAACCTATGTCTTTCCAAGTATGTGATGTCCGTGTAAGTATCGTGAAAGACACTTTATTTTCAAGGTCAAGTGCCGGCCATCACTAATCACAGTTGCAAATTAAGTCCTGCCTCATAATCATGCAGACAAAGATTAGTGATGGCAATGTGATCAACTAAAGATGGACTTCTATCAACTATCAAGACATGTGAAGCGTGACTTTTTCATTAGTGTGTCATGAAAATTGCTTACAACTATTATGTGAAGTGTGACTTCCCTATTGGTGTAGGAGCGCGACTTCTTCATTAGTGCCTGTTGATTATAATTCAAGTTAAACATTTCGAAAGATACCCCATGTTCAACTTGAGAGGAAGCATTAGAAAATATTTTAAAATATTTAGTTATATTTGATATTATTATGTTTCCTAGTATATGTTTGAAACAATATTTGATTTACTAGTTTATAGGATTATGTTTATGTCAAATTATCTTTTTATCTTTGGCATTCTTGCAATCATCCTTACTATAAATTGATACTTTTTTCTTCAGTTATAACACAACAACAATTTCTCCAATTACTTTCAACAACTACCAATCCAACATCTTAAAGGCAGCAATAACAGTAAGCATGCATCTTAGGACGGTTGAATTAATGAACAGCGTAGAATTGAATTCTGACCTTTCAGTTTTGGCATATACTGTCAGCATCATACAATAGCACATAACACTTGGTTGTACACCCAACTCCTTAATTTCCCTAAACTGCTGCTCACTCTCATCAACAAGTCCTGCAAAGCAATACACGCTCAAGACTGCTTCGAGAGTGTATTCATCCGGATCGCATCTCACCTTCTCCATATTGACATAAGCCTTTAAGGCATCTTCAAATTGGCCTCCCTGCCTATATCCTTCAATCACACCATTCAAGGAATCTTTATTCTGTGGAACACCTAGCTCTCCCATTCTCAACAAAATAGCTTCATTTTCTTTGTAAAGTCCCCCTTTTGCAAAGCTCTGAATCAGAGAATTAAAGGTCTCAATGGTTGGCATGCTCCCCACCTCATTCATTGTATTAAAGGTAACAAGAGCCTCCTCATACAGAGCTGCCTGCCCATATGCCTCAATCACCCCCGTATATGCTTTGGAACTTGGCACCAGTCCTTTCTCATTCATATGAAGCAAAATCTGCCTTGCATCTTCATAAAGTCCCCCCTTCCCACAAGCATAAATCAAACCTTCATAAGTTTCCATATTTGGCTCCACATTCTCTTCCACCATATCATGAAACAAGGTCACTACCTCCTTAAAATAACCTCCTTCTCCAAACACTTCAATAAGTATATTATATGTGTTGGCATCCGGCTCTGTGTTACTCACCTTCATCTCAAGGAAAAGCTCCCTCACCTCATCATACCTCCCTTGCTTCCCAAACAAGTTCAACAAAATGCTATAAGTCGCAGCATTTGGCATGCACCCTGCAGCCTGCATTTGCCTGAAAACCCCCGTAGCCTCCTTTATCTTGCCAGAATGTGCATAAGCCTCCAACAACACATTATAACTCATTATCTCTGGCAAGTTCCCTCCAGCCTCCATCTCTCTAAGCAACTCTGAAACCTTCTCCAACTTCCCCAACTTCCCAAACGTCTCGACTAAATAACTATACGTGGTAATATCGGGCAAAATGCCACTTTCATTCATCGTCCTAAATACCATCTCAGCCTCGTCCCCCAACTCCCTATTAGAACATGCACTCAACAACGTATTATAAGTAACTAAATCAGGCTGTACCCCCTCGTGCCGCATTTCCCCAAACAAACTTAGTAACCCCTCCCACGAGTACCCACCCCTTGCACAAGCATTGATAACGGTATTATAAGTCAAAATATTTGGCAAAATCCTCTCCTTCTTCATTCTCTCAAGCAGTTCTATCGCAACCTCATACTGGCCATTTCGACCATACGCATTAATAATGGCAGTGTACGAAAGCACAGTTCTAGGGACAGAATGGGTCACCATTTCGTCAAAAATCTCGGCAGACTTGTCCAAAAGTCCTTCACGACCTAGAATCCCGACGATGAGGGAATAAATATGCTCGTTGGGCTTGCACCATATCTGGCGCTGCATATACTTGAAGAGACGAAGAGAACGCTGCCAATCCCCGCGGTGCGCGAATTCCTTGAACACAAGGGAGAAATCGGAAAGTGACAGCTTGTTCTTGAAGGCTTCGAGGCAGCGAGCGATGCTACCACGTGGGGGGAGGCTGGAGAGCTTGTTGATTAGGGTTTCGACGTCGTAACTGTACTTGCCCTTCTGGACGGCGACACTGGGGTTGCCGAGGATAAGTTCCTTAGTTTTGGCTTTGGAGACTACGGAGAGTCTGCGGCGGAGAATTGAGACGTGAGGGCGGTGGAGGGACACGGAAGGGATGGGGAGGTAGGGGTGGGTGGTGGAGGCGGGGGTGAGGATAGGGGAGAGGGTGTGATGATAGGATAGAGCCAATTTCGTCATCTTCTTCAGAGCTCGGAGAAGCTCTGCGTGTGGAAGAGAAGAAAATGGAGTGGAAATGGAGAGTTTGGGAACAGGAGGGAGATGGATAAATTGAAATTATTTCCATTAATAAAATTGTGCAAACAATTCCAATACCCCAAACCCCTAAAAATGGAGAGCCTAAAAAGACTATTAAATAGTTAATTACCAATATGTCCACAATAATTTTATATGCAGCCAGGAACTTTATTTTAAATTTAAAGCATCTATTTTGAATTTGTGTTTAGAATATACACCTATATTTGTATTGTATACAAATGCCAATCTTGTACAGATCAAATACAAAATACTACATTACTTAATTTGAATGTCATAATGTTTAAAAATTTGATTTGAGTATTAATGTTCTGATTTGTGTGTGTGTGCGCACTAGTAACCAATGCCCATTCAATGCATGTCCTAAGAAAAAATCTAATTTGTAAAAGTAGTGCAACATTTGGAACTTTTGAATAGAATCTAAATACTTAAATGTAGCAATCACAATATCATTTTTTAATTTTATTTTAAAGCATGAAACGAAATGGAATTTGATCAGCTACAAATTCCATCAGCAACCATGTAATTAAACAAGTGAATCCTTTGTTCTAAGTCATGGCTACTATATTGGCAAAAACAGTATTTTAAAGCAATTTAAATGACAATAATTAACAAATTTGTGTCTCCTGAACAATAATCAATAACCTACAAATATACATATCCATCACACCTTGTTAGTCCGTTTAAGACTGCATTCATTTTAGAGTTTTGTGGCCCTCCATTCACTCTCCATGGATTGCTTCCAAACATGATATCATTTTCCCCCAAAATGTGGCTATCCAAAAGACACATTATAAAAGAAGAAAAGGAGTAGAATGAACCAACATTCCCTGCCAATGTGCCTATCCTTTCTTCCACGTCTGACGATAGTTTTGAAATTCACCAACACCAACACAATGATGGATAGTTAATGACAAATAAAACGGTATAAACAAACAAAGATAGCATCAGAAAATTGAATAGACAGTCCCCTGATTTAATTTGATTTGAGTAATCATCATTGCCTTATGCAATCAAGCATCATGTTTGGGGTCTAAAGTTGCCTCTGCTTCAATTTGTTCATTTCTGGCATGCCTGTTTTGTGATGGTCTTTTTATCTCCTTTGAAGACATCCTTGGAATGATTTAAACATCATTTTCGGTTTATTGGCCAAGTGTCTTAGTGCATGTATTTAAAGGATTCTTAACCTAAAATTATAGATTTCGTCTTGTTTCACAAAATGGTTGAGTTTTTCATGATTAGTGATTGCGATTGAATTAAGCCTTTGTTTCAATAAATTATGTTAGAGAGAAATATTAAAAATTTTGAGAGAATGAATAGTGTATGTTTTGATGTGTTTGGATGAATAGTTCTGGGAAAAAAAATAATGATTGTGTTCTCATGTAATATTAATGATTGTATTGTGATGTGATGAGTGTTATGTTTATAGAAAATGTTAATGTGATGTATAGATTTAATAAAATAATGAGAGTAAAAGAGACATCCAATGGTTCAAAAAAAGCAGAGGGTCACCATCACAAAGAACGGAGAGAGAGGAAATGTTCGTTGAGAAAGTGAAGATGAGTTTGTGGAATATACTCACGTGGGTAGATTGGAGTTGGGGGAGGGAACTTGTGGGGCAATTTTTGAGAAATTTCTGAGAGTTGGAGAATTCGGTTCTCACAAAAAAATACCCTCATCCAACCACAGCCCTAAATGTTTTATATATAATCATGCATGCAAGAAATATATATCTATAATTGCTAACAAAAGACAGTAAAAATCAATAATTGCATTAATATGTATAGAAAATGTGCAAGCAATTAACCCCTTAAAACATCACAAAGAGGAAGCCTCATATTGAGCCAGCTTCAATGCAAATAAAAATAGCATGTGGTCGTTCATTCTATTACCTGTTATATCCCATTCCCTATGTAATGGAGAATTTTACAATAATTATCTGCTTTTGCAATCCTCCTGTTAATGCGTATGACATTTCATAGTCGAAAAAGTGACACCAAAACATCGCTGATATCCATTGCCAACTAGAGATGCGAAGAGTTGGAGCATAAGACAATTTACACTGCAAGCAGGACATTTCCCAGTGCCTGCAGAAGGGATCAACTTGCAGCAGTTGCGTGCCATCCCAAGACGGAACACCATCCCTCGAGTCAAGAATGCTCTCCGTCCTGAGGGCAAAAAATCAACGACAACCTTGTACACTCTGATCAACGGAATAAATCTGGGAAAGACCACGTTATAAACTTGATATAGATGTCTGACTCCAGGAACTCGATGTGAGCAGCACGTCCAATTATGGTATTCAGGTTTTTGCCTTGCAGGGAGGTGTTGAAATTGACGTCGCAACGCATGAACACTCGATTGTCTGAGGATGGTACCCATAGTTGGTCCAAGCATTCATTAAGCATCTCAAGGAAAACCTTACCCTTCTTAGAGTGGTCTCGCGAAGATGCTGGGCACATTTCGATTCTTGCAGAATGATATGGTACATAGCCATCCTGAAATACATGAAATGAACTGTTACGATGCAGAAAAAGTCAACTCATGGATAAAAGAGAGGGAGAGAGCTCGTCTCGCAGGAACAGTGAGATCATCAACCTGCAAGAAGTAGGAGATGAAGTACCTGGGGAGATGACAACAGAACAATGTTCTTAAAGTTCTCCAATGTCTTGTGCTGAAAGTAAGAAGAGGCAACAAAAGGCATCAGAGCATGCATGAAAGCAGTATGACAATGGCAGAAGAATGTCACTTCTTCAGTTCTTCGAAACAAGCAATACCAGCTTGAAAATCACATGGAAGTTCTTCCAAAAATGGGAATAGCTCAGAAGCTCAATCTCATATAGAGTACAATACAAGAACTAGCATGCTGTTCATGAAATCATTCTCTATTTTTCAGTTGCTCATTACACTAGCAGGTTTCTCAACTGAGACTAACTCAAAATTAAAAGAAAAGACATTGTTAAATCATTTAAAAATCAGTATAAATGAATAGACTAGTCTGACTCTCATATTCTGCTTTGTTTGTTTTGCTTCATACACCCCAAAAAACACACTTATAATTCTCTCTCTCTCTCTCTCTCTTACTTTTACACACTTCTAAAAAAAATACACCAAAAAAACACACACATATAAAACATAAACAAACACAACCACTTTCCTGAAGGCATCCAAAAGCCTTCTGCAGTACCACCCTGAAGTTTGATGTCTCACTAATGGCACGAGAATTTTCAAATACATCATGCTCAAATGAAACTAAAATATGTCCAGGGGAATAGTAAGAGTTAAATTAGTACCTTTGACAGTTTGTACAAGAAAGTATTTCGAAGATCAGGATCATCAGTAAAGGTGAGTTGATGAATACACTGTGTGCCCTTGAGCTTCTTCAAGAGCCATAAACCGCCATTAAATAAAGAATTTGAACTGTAAAGATAACCAAGATGTGGACCAGATACCAACAGATATGTATGCAGGTATCTCAGATATGGCTTCATAATGCTATCTGTAAGAGTAGAAACGACAATTAGAAATGTGCTAGATAATTAAACCACAGGTAATTGTAAGCTTAAAGTCTAAACCTGTTAGTGCAGTTCTCAAAATTATATTTCCAATGGAATGTCCAACAAAGCTAAGTTTAACTGTTCCCAAGACACCAGATCTAGACACCCTATCCATTTTTTTCTTCACAAATGACACAACTTCTTGTGCTAGCCTCTGTCCCATTTCTCTAAAATCTCCAGATGTTTTCTCCTCATTAATCTCTGACATAAGAAATTCTATCTTTGGGTCTATCAAAAGCCACTGATTACGGATAAGCCGTAAGTCCAGATGATGTCCCTGCATGTAAAGAGTTTTTTCAATCAAAAAGAAAATATCAAACAACAGGAACTGACATAATTGTAATGCAAGATAGGAACTACATTAATTTGCCCTCTTTAAGATGTCATGGCATGCAGCATCATAAAAATTTTAATCAACATTATAAGAAATCGATTGTGGTCCAAAATATTAGATATATTATATAGTGGCATAATCATAATAGTGCATCGGTATAAAAACCATGAGACAATCAATATCTAAAAAATTTCAGGCAGCTGCATGATTTACATCTGAATGGCTGACTGATCTAATGGCCACAAACATTTTTATGCGTCTCCGTAGTTTTCCTAAAATCGTGCATTCATATGACAAGTAAATTCTTTTTCTTCAGTGCTACTTTAAACACCAAATTTACATGAATAGGTTATTCACACATAAACACCCATATATACAACACATAAAATATGATTCATCTCAATTTCCCATAAAGCAGAATCAGAACACCATAATATATTGTGAACCTTATATTTGGACCGAGGATGTAAGGTCACAGTTTAGAGCAATCAGGAAAGTTCCCTAAGTTCACAAAATCATAGCAAACAAAAATTTTAAATTTCATCCCCAGTCAATGAAAAGGAAGTTTAATTGTTCTTTCAGCTTGAATGAAGAATAATATCTTCAACATTACATCCTTTATAGTTTAATTTGTCAAAAGGACAGGTGGTTCAGAAGAAAGAATAGATGTTCGATTTTCTCGTTTTATTTGTCATGGTTTGTTGACTGCAAGATATCCTGAGACGTCAGAAGAAAGAATAGATATTTAAACATTTAATGCAACCTTCAAAAAATCACAAAAACCATTGATGATTGAAAAAATGAACTGGTAGACCGTTAATTAGTTTTCATATGGGCATCAAAGAACATGCCTGGAATCCATGGACAAAAACTACAATCTTCAGGGCACGATCATTTGAGTGAGTGCTGATGCCAGATGACGTATTTGCAGGGTTAGAGCCAGATTCAGAAATTAAACTATTTGTATCTTTCCAATCCATTTGGCTGAAGTAAGAACGACCACTTGTAGAACGAAAAGGTGCATTAACAACACGTTCTACAATTACAATGGGGATGCGTGATGGATCTCCAAATATATGCATGTCTTGAATAGATCGACTGTTGATCTGCACTGAAGCAATGTCTGCTCAATCTCCAACCCAAAAAGTGACATTATGCAGCACTATTTAAGAGGACTCACTATCATCTGCACAATACTTTGCCTGTGAAGTTCCGCTCGCATAGCAGCAGTCTGCGCAGGCTGCAAAAAGAAGAAACAAATTGAACGATAAAAAGTTCCCTTCAGCTAAGAACATAAAATATCTATGAATGGGTTTAAAAAGTGGCAGCCTCTTACATCAACAACTATCTTCCCTGGAATGGGCGCTCTCCCAGGCAATCTATGGTAAGAGTCACCCACCAAACTGCTTATATATTGGTGAGGCATCTCAACCTTAGTGTAAACCATCCAGATTGACCATTCAGCTTTCCGATCAGCAGCCCACCGGTGGCAGAGAAATTCAAGAATCTTCTTTGTGTTAGCCCTGGAAACGGAAAGCGTACATCAGTTTCTGAACCTAAAAATGTCAGCAAAGATAACTGCTGATATATTAGCTCATTTATGTGCTGCCCTAACTAAAGATTTCACTTGCACAATCAATTCAATGAAATGATAATATTTGCACCATTTATATGGGCAATGTTAAAAATATATCTTATCATGATCCCCCTTGTAACAATGTTTTTTCTCAAATACATGTGTATCTATAATCAAGTGATCAGAAATACAGAATTAAGAATAATGATTCTTGGTGCTGGAAGAATTATCAAGCTATTCCTACTCCCTGAAACAGATCCCTATAAATTATAAAGGGCCTTTGGAAAACTTAGGAAAGCAACAATAGAAATAAATGAGTTTTTTCCCTGAATACTAGATAAATATGAAATGGATCCTATAGGAAAACTTTGGCAATTCAGATAACATCACTATTTTAACTCCATTAATCTTGTAAGTTGTAACTTGAAAGAAGTAGAGTTTGAAAGTCAAGGTGAAAGATAGCTTACAAATGGTAGGAAGTGAAGGTTAACTAGGTTCATGAAGTCCAAGCCACTTGATATATCAATTATCATATATCTTAGAATATTTTTAGAAAATATTTGTTAACATTTCAGAGAATCACCTTAACCTAGTTACCATATTTTATTTGTATTTCACCCTACATATAGGGGATTGAGGACTCTATTGAACACACAAGAGTTATTTTTTTTCTCAACATGACTGCACAAGGTTTAGGTTAGAGTTAGGGATGCTAACTATGCAGGGTCTAAGAGTAATAGGAGATCCACCTCCAGCTATTATATGTATGGTGGAGGAAATCTGGTGGCTTGCTGTAGCAAGAAGCAAAGTACCATGCCAATATCTTGTGCTGAAGCGGAGTACAGAGCTATGGCTCACACAGTCGGTGAGATGTTGTGGCTGAGACATTTGTTGGAGGAACTGGGTTGTACATACAATGAACCACTTTCAATGTCTCGTGACAATCATGCATGCCATCCATATTGCTAGTAATCTAATGTTTCATGAGAGGACAAAGCACAGAGGTTGACTGCCACTTCATTAGGGAAGCTGCATTGAGTCACAAGATTGTGACTCTGTTTACTCATCCAAGACAAATGGCTAATGTGTTTACCAAAGTATTAGGAGTTAAGCAGTTTAAGGAATTGTGGCAAGTTAGGTATGGTTGATATGTATGCTCTAGTTTAAAGGAGACTGTTAGAATATTTTTAGAAAATATTCATTACATATCTTGTATATTATCATTACTTTGAAGACCTAGATGAATGCACACAAGAATTATTTTCCTCCAAACAATATACAACAAAGCATCGTGTGGGCAACGTGAGCTATAGTTGATTACCATTCTGCATGGACAATGCAGAATGAGTAAAAACATATCCATTCTGAACTAATAGTAGTTAATGTATCATATCAAAAATCTCCTCATAAGACGGTCAGAAAGGTCAATGTCTAGTCTTTGCAGGCTAGAGATGCGACCTATTCCCTATTCCAGTCTAAAACTGATAATTATAGTAACTAAATTTGACCCCTTTCCTTCCCTTAAAGTTTCTTAACAACTTTTTTTTTTTTAATTGTAGAAACTATAAAATGATACAGAAATAAGGTTTCAAAACAATGTAGTCTTTTTCCTGCAAGAATACATCACCAACTATATGGCATAGCTTCAAAACTTCTCAGCAGTTGAGTGACCTCGATACCAAGAGGACAGAATGCTGGAACTAGCAGATTCCACAGTTCAAAATGCAGTTAGCAGGATTTAGTAGAGAGAATTTTTGCCAGGAATGGTGCATTTTTGTAACTGTTTTTATAACTTTTTTAATCAAATCTAATACCCATTTCACATGCAATCCAGCAGACTGTTATTTCAACAAGGAGTAATAAATAAATTCAGATTTACTATTGTCAACCACCCATATTTATAACAGAGCACACCATATTCTTCTCTGAGAATTAACAGCACACTGTTGGAGGATTCAGGCAAAATAAATGAAATTAACAGGAGAGAAAAGAGCAGTCTAACATGACTTTGCCAATCTCCCTAACAGATTAGATTCTCTTATTTCCTTTGGGATGTCCACACAAACAAGTCCTGTTCCCTGAAATGGAATTTTCATTAAAAAATACCCTCTTGCTCAAAGCACCAAGAGACAAAAACCGGGGTTAAGGGCTCTTTGCTATGAACCAGTCCTTTAAAACACAGGGTAAAGATATTCAAAACCACCATTTTGCCCACTTCTCATTTAAAGTTCTGTGCCAAAATAGGCATTCAAATTGGAATGGAGAGAGTATAATATTGCTACAAAAATTATGCTCCTTAAAATTATCATGAAAACCTTATATATGACTATTAATTGATAGATTAGATAGTGAGATCCAACTGCTGCTATAGATATATTGACTAATGGAACATGAAAATATGAAAAACAACTTTCTCAAGCTGCATTAACCTATTGAAAACTTGCTGTAAAGAGACAGATATCTGACATTTTATTAATGGCTTTTTTGAAGCATCATGATTAGTGACATTCTATAAAGCATCCTTCCGTGGTTCCACTACTTATGATTTTCCAATTCCATAAACTCCAACACCAAGAACTCCTCATTGATCTTCAAATCTTTTACTACACAGATTAAGACCACAAAAGCTGCTAGGACATGTACAATCAAATACTTCTATATCCTGTGTTACTTGACACACAAGAGATTTTCCTCTGTCATCTAACTTCAACTTAACCAAATTTTGCTTCGTCATGCAGTATTCAAAAAAATTGAGATATAAAATAAAGATATGAACCCTCACTTTGATGAGTTAGTGTCATTGTTTATATTATTTACATCAAGTTGAAGAAAACAGAAAGAAAAATGGGGACTGAAAGTTTGCCTGGAAGCAAGTGCAATCAGGAAGATGTGTAACTGTTCAACAAAATGAATATAAAGGCAAAAACAAACCTGTGAAACTTCAAGAATATACTCCATAAACCATAAACTTGACTTCCAAGCAAATCCATTGAATTGAGTAGCTTATCCTCAGGTAGTGAACAGAGAAAAACAACATTCCGAAAATCAATTGAACCGTTCGGATTCTGTTCCAGAAATAAAGCATGAGTTATGAAAGTTCAAAAACAGTCAACAGAATAACAGAGTATTTTAAAAAGGGACAAAAGGAAAATTATAGAAACTAAATTTGCCTCAGCATTGACAATTTCCAGATTTGATCTTGGTGTGAAACCAAGCAATTTGTTAGAAGTAATATCCTTGATGTCAATTGGTTGATTGATGGCCTGGCTGAGCTTTTGTAACTCTTCCATGAGTAAGTCCCTAGCACTTGATAATGCTCGCACAAGCATAACCTGTTCAAACCGAAGAACAAAAAATACAAGAATTTTACCTACAATAACACATGCAGAATGATATTGGTGCATACACAATGAAGTGCGTGAAAAAGCTCTAACATGAGTGTTGTCGATGGTAGTATCGTGCATCATTGATGATGGAAAATTTGGTCATGCATTACAACATTATTTTGGAAAATCTATTCAGAGTGACCAAATTTAAACTTTAGATATCTCACAAGTTGATGATGGAAAATTTAAACACCCAAAAGAATACTTCTGATAATAGCTAGTGACTGTACAAGGTTATGCTGGCGTCATTAACCAACTCAATCAGAAAAACCACTGCTCTAAAAAACTGAATGTTGCTTCTGTTCACCACTATCATCAACAACATTACGCCCTTTTTATTAAATTGAAAATTCTGGAGTTCACTTAATTTTTGTTGTTCAAAATCTGATTCTGAGAAATAGGCAATGTGTTATTACACAAAAAGGCCATTTCCCTTGCCTTTCTCAAAGGCTGGAGAGTAGTCATAATAACATAATCTTTGTGAATTAAAATAAAACAATATATGATTGTATCCAAATATTATCGCATTCATATGTATTCGACCTGCCAGAGAGGGCTGTGACACATGTATCTTCACATCCTAAAACTTTCAAGATTGCCCCAAAAAACTCCCATTTTAGATCATCATTGCTGTTACCCTATTTTATTGAGTATTTTGTTAGTTTCCTTGAAAATTTTGAGTGCGAATTACTTTATTTTAGCTTTTATTCTATTGGAATGTTTGTTTGCACTTTGCTAGTTTTAGGTACATTTTTATTGGTTTTTGTGCATTCTTTTCATGTGTTTTTGTGGCTTAATTTTTGGAACATTTCTGTGCAGTTTTGGTAGCCCAATAGCATGTGTGAAGTGATGTTGGTTTGTTTGCATGTGTGAGATTTTAAAGAATGATGGAGGTAAAGAATGGCAGCTACAGCATATAGAGATTTGAGAAGCCAATATCTAATAAAGGAATCCGTCCGTTAACAGTTATTTTTGGTGAGGATGATGAGCTCTGAGTCAGCTTTTGCCCTTGACAATATTTCTGACAGCTTGCCATTTGAATTTTGGACAAAGTTATGGACAAAAGAAGAGTGCATGAACACAGAAAAACAGAAGCTTTCACCCTTCATTCGCCACCAGTTCGCAACGTAGCAAACATTTGCTGACTAGTGCAGGAGCAAAGCAGTGGCAAGGCAGCGGCAAGTGGGTATCAAAACTGAGGCAGAATCTTTCTGGAGTTTTTCACCAGCCATTCACTGGGCAGCAAAGCGGAAGCAAAGGACTTTCGCCACTTAGCCTCAGGGGTGGGGTGGTTAGTTTTGAAGTAGGTTCTGTTAGTTTTTCTCCAACTCTTAGGTTTAGCCAAGTATTGAACTGATTAATCTAACTAGACAGACACTAGGTCACAAAGTTTCTTAGCTTTGACTCCCTGTGGATTTGACATTCCTTTACTAATCGAAAAATACACGTTCTAAAACAAATGCAATGCACGACTACTTATTTAATTGTGGAGTTTGTTTGGCCGTATCAGCCCCACAAGACACTTAACCAGTACAACATAACTGCTACTGGCAATTTTATATTAATTTTCAGCTTCTACTCAATGGATTAATTCTCTTGTTTCTCTTACTCTTCTTCGCCCCCCCTCCCCAACCTCCCCCCCGCCCCCCCCCCCTCCCACCACCAACCCACAAAAAAAAAGAACACATAGAAATGTAATGAACATATTCTATGCAATGTTGATAAAGCTTGGCATGTCACATGCACATACGCACATAAACAGGAAAATTATACCTCTGATTTACTAAGTGGTAAGTTGAATGAGACCATTGTTGACAAAAGAACATCCTGTCTTGCATATCTGATTCGGAAAGGTTGAGTAGAAAAGCTGTGGTCTGTGTCATCAATTCTCCAAATGCCATACACATCATCAGAACCCAGATCAGGGGCTGTTAAGTAAGAAACAGCGTCATTCTCACTGGCTCTTAGATAGTTCATGAAACTGCATTGTAATTCGCAGTGCAGGAACTTATAAAAGAGAAATAATCTAAACCTAAGCAAGGCAGCTGGAATGCTAGACATTATATTTTGTTATGGCAAGTCATGAGCATCAACTTCACAGAGAACGGACATCAATAGTCATCAAAACAAAAAAATGAAACATGTCAGGTAGGAATAGTTTTTCTGTCCACATTGTCCCATGAATAATGCTGTAAAAACAGTTCCCTTCGTCTCAGTGCAATATTTTGCTTTTGTTCTTTTAACAAATATATATTTTTCAGAAGAACTATAACTTAAGAAAGGTTTGCAAAACCAGCAAACTGCATTGCAGGACAAATGTAATAAAAATAACATCAACCAACTAAACAAGTACTACAATATGTACCTTTATACTGAGTGACTCTTGCTGGAGTGCCCCAAGAAGCAGGATCTTTATCTTCCCACCTCATTGTAATTTTAATTTGATACCATCTAAATAAACTCATAAAATGAAAACAAATAATAGTGCGACGTAAATAAACTACCAATTATGAGGGTAAATCTAGAATAGGAGAATATTAAAGCTAAACTAAATAGTATTACACTTACCCTTGCTGAAACAAATCGAGGTTGTGAAACCGATGAATGTAGATAGCAATCTCATGTACAGCTTCCAGCATTGTCCGCTAAATTTTTCCACAGTGAGTTAATATTGGAGTGACCAAGATTGCAGCTTCTGTTAGTTGGTAAAATTTAGGAAATGCAAATACTTTGCATCAGCACAGTCCAACCTTAGGGTTCACCGATGCTAATATATCAAAAATTTCAATGAAAAGTTTACATCCCTCCAATTCCTCAGATCCAAAAAAATCTTTTATGAAGCCAGGTCTGGCTTTCAAAGAAAAGAGCAGTGTTTCAATAAAGAAAGGCTTTACAACTGATACTACTGGTGCATCGTAGTAAGAGTAGAGCCCCCGCCAACAAAGAGCATATTCACCTGAGAGTTTCTACATCATGAGATATAATGCATCATCAAGATCACAGTTTTGGAAATCTAAATACTGAGCAATGTTCAATTCAACAACAAGATTTGCTAAGTAACAATGATAGACTTGATAAACAAGTTTTTTGACCATCACCATGATGTGTTAAGGCAGAAAATGGAGTAAGCCTTAAAAAGTCCCAGCACTTTAAAGTCCTGAACAATTACCAACATCCGACTCTGGTGGACTGCATGTAGATCATAGATAGTAATTGCCCCAGACCTAGAGTTTAAAGACTTCCTAAGACAGACTCCAGTACAAATATATAATACTGTACAAAGCCAGATAAGATTGACAAATGTAGTGTATATGGATAAAAAAATAAACAATTAATAAATTAAGTCCCATTATAATCCTTCTGTTTCTAAAGTTAAAATGAAATGCAAGCTGCCAGACATTTGATCCTCTCTCGATAATGTGCAAGTAGTCTTGGCTCAGCTTTCTCCCATTTCCGACTTCAATTTCCAGGCACCAGAAAGGAGGCATAGCCAGGTAACATGGCCTGGTTCATTTAATGCCTTGAAACATGACCAAACTAGAAGCTAGAATCAACAGTAACAAATTGGTGCTCTCAAGGATAAATACTTAATAAAATAGCACAAGAAAGCTACTTTCTTTGTGCAGGCACCCAAGCTCCAAGTAGATCTACAATGGAGATAGAATATGGAACTTTGAATCTAATAATTGCACTCCATCTCATTCTCCTGATTTTATTCCATAATTTAGGTGTTGGAAATATTTTGCTTAAGTTTGTGTTTGAAAATGAAGATGTCTGTATTAGTGACAAAAATGTTGACATCACGCGTTGTAACGTAAGACTGACAAATTGTGGGTCTCGTTAGTTTCTTATTTAACTCATTCAAATAATGCTGGGATATAATTAACCATGTGTGTTGTTACTTTCTTTATGCTACATCAGTCAAATTATTATTCTGTCATGTTCACTAATGAGAATACAAAAATAATTTATTATTGTTGAATTAAAAAATCTATTTCAGCTATTTTCAATTTAATAGAAAGCCAAATCGATGGTGTGGGTCCTACTTTGACAAAATAAGTGTGTTAGATCTGAAATTACAGCAAAGTGAACGGAAACAAAGCCATGGTGTTTTGTCAAAAACGATTTAACACACACTTTTTTCCGGGTATGTTCGGTTTCAGTCTTCTGAGAAGCATTCTACCGTTACATTGTGTGGACTTTATTTCCATTCATAACTCGGGGAACATGAGAAACGTTCTGCCGTTACATTGCGAGAACTTTGTTTACGTTCATAATTCCGTGAATAATAAACAAAGAAAAAAGTCTCAAGAAAAAATTTCCAGAAATTTAAAACTCAGTAATCCTCATAAAAATACATCAAAATTTCGCGGAAAAGTTTTCCATTTTCACCATGAAACAAT
The DNA here is from genome assembly GCA_019155195.1 of Avicennia marina. Taxonomy (NCBI): domain Eukaryota; kingdom Viridiplantae; phylum Streptophyta; class Magnoliopsida; order Lamiales; family Acanthaceae; genus Avicennia; species Avicennia marina. The sequence goes on from CM032779.1 coordinate 1,682,857, forward strand.
CCTGGAAACAAGTAATTGTGCTGGTCATACTGAAATTCTAACAATACACTGGTGAATTCGATAAAGAATAATCTGAGGGGAGGGGGGAAATGCTTTCGGTTATAGCACACAGCACAGGCATAAAGCGCAGAATAAGACTCGTAAATCATGAAGATTGCATCTAAAAAAACATTGCATTTACATCAACTGAACCAATTACGGAATTTTCAATAATCAATCATCAGTTAAAGAACCTGGGAATAGCGCTTCTGTCACCTGTTATGAGCAGCAAAATCAGCCGTGGCGATCTCAACGTTTACGTTGATACGAGGCAACTGTCTAATCCAGGCAGCGCTTGGACAATGAACCGCCGATTCGCGGCGGGAGAGAGACGGGGGTGAATGGCACTGTCAAGAATTATGAAGCTGTCTGTTTGGCAGAGGACTCAGACTAATATAAATGTGTGTGTGTGTGTATTAGTTAAATTTGTTGGTTTATTTATAAAATATAAATTAAAAAAATGTCAAGAGAATTAAAAAAAGAAAGGATTTGAAAGAAAATAAAAATAAAAAATTTTAAAAATTAAAATAAGAAAACTATTAATTTTACATTGTATAAAAATATTTAAAAGAAAAATGATAGAAAAATAAAAAGAATTTAAAAATAATAAAATTTTAAAGAACATATAAATATAAATTTTAAGTTAGATAGAAAAATAAAAAAATTCTAAAATGTGTAGAAGCTAAACATTAGAAACAATAGACAAATTCAGTTTATAAACTTTAAAAAAAATAGAAAAATTCAATTTGTCTTTACCCATCAAGATAAACTATTGACTTTTAAATTTGTAATGAAGACCTACCTTTGTTTGAGGTTGTGGCCTGAGACTCTCATCGATAGTATTGGGCATTTGTGAATAAATTTTCATAAGCAATCATATATTAACGCCAATTGAATTTATGTGTATTTTGATTATATTGTAGAATCTTATTGGGCAATTTTTTGTTAATCATGAAAGTTTATATATGAGAAAATATTAAAATATCTGTGACTAGGTGTACATATAATATTATGATTTATTTCACTTTCCTCTATTCAATTTAAAAATTCATGGTTCAAAACAATAGAGGGGAAAACCATTGACTTGGTCATTAGTCACTCTCCCTTGTAAACTTGATTTATTCAACAGTGAAAAGGATGATTAATTCTAGGGTTGTAAATAGTGGAAGCATCATAATTAATATTCATGGTAGAATAAAGTTAGCTTACGTATTATAGTGCAAACATTTTATATCTCTTGGTTGCAATGAAGTTGTACACTTTAAATAATGAAATTTTGATAGATTTAGAATACTTTATATCTTTGAATTTTGACACTTTTTGAATTGTTCAATTTTAAAAAGTGTTGCCATGTTATGCTTTCATTTAAGGCATAATAGTTTGTGGTATTGTAACTTAAGTTAAGAGCTTAAGCACATAAAATTGAAAGTAAATTTGAATGAAATATCTAAATTTTGCACACAAACATGTATGTATTAGTAATGTGAGTTATGATCCAAAATAGATCTCTACTTTATTTTTATTGCACTTGTAGGCATGGATGGAGCTAAATTTCCTAATAACCACACATGTAAAAACACTGTGGATCACCTCCTTGTGAATTTAAGTTAGTTTGGGGGCATGGTAACAAACATGGTAGAGTTCTAAAAGAAATCAAATAGGATTGAAGAAGAGAGTAAAATAGTAGGATAGAATTTAAGTAATTGGATTCAGGTTTATGAGAATTTAAAAGAGGAGCATGAAGCATCGAGACAAAATACGGATAAAAAGTGATAGAGCTAAAGAGGACAAGACAGTTGTTAACAACGAAATAGCTAGAGTCTGACCCAAAGGAAGAGCTGATAGAGGAACCAAATGAATGATAGGTAGAATAAAATTTAAATAGAAAGAACCTTTAACTTTATTAGAAGTCAAAATAACAAAGTAATCCCTATGTTACTCATGGAAATTGTCCTTAATAAAATAAATAGTTTCATCTATTTATTTTCTTGCCATTCTCTTTATTTTGTGAAGTTAATATTACAAATTATAATAGGTGTTGTAATTTTATTGTGTAGGAATGGTAAATTGACCTTACCGCTTTACACAAAATCCCATATATGCTTCTTATGTTAATGAGATTAATGAACAATCAACCACTCAAACCTCACCACCACCACCCACACAATCCTAAACCTTCTAACTTGTGAACCAATCTAGGCTCAGACAGGAGAATTTGAAAGCAATAGTCATAGTGGCAGCCGAAGCTATAAGGCTTCAAAATTAGTCCCAACATCCTACCTATCCATCAAGTACCACGGGGACCGAAACTCATTATGAAGCCTTGAAATAGGCTCACCTACCTACCTTTGCTAGTTCGCATTGAGGTAGTACAAAAATGGCTTAAAAAGATTAAAACTAATTTTGAATTAAAAGAGGTTTTACAAAAAATAAGCTCCTAGATAGTTGTATCCTTTCTTGTAATTGAAGTAGCCCATTGGTAAGAAAAAGTACCCCCTACATTACTAACAGAAGAGCTCATAACTTGGGACCACTTCAAAGAAACATGCATGCCTTAGCCATTTCTTTCCTAGAGCTATCAAGACCAAAAGATGTAATTTGACACTTTAACTCAAAAGACCAACATGTCAATGGTTGAATATTCAACCAAATTTTATTCTTTAGAAAAAATATTCCTCTTCAATAATGATTGATCTCTTGTTTAAAGTCCATAAGTTTACAATAGATCTTAGGAGTAGAATTCAAATAACCTTGGCCATTTATGAACCAAAAAGCTATGATGAATTATTAAGAGCTCCCATTAGAGCAAAAGCAAATACCAATAAAAAGCATGCAAAAAAAAAAAAAAATTGAAGAGACTTAGATCTATACCAAATGTTGAAAAAATGCAAAATTCACATTAACCAATCCCTCCAATAAACAAAACATCTAATTAGTCAAACCCAACACCAAATCCAAGTCAAAAGAATGAATGTAGTGTGTTCCACTGAAGACACTTTATGCCATGTCATTGGATATTAGAGGCTTATTTTTAGTATGATCAGCATTGAGTATCCTAATTCTAACCTAAAAACCATTTCAAATTCCAACACTTAACAAAGTCGAGTCAATCTCAAGATTAAGGGAAAATGCCAGAATACTATCAATGACTTAAGAAAAGGCTAGCAATACTTAAAATGTGGTTATATGTGACATTACTATTGAAAATGTTATTCAATTTACTCTATTTGATTGTGGTGTCAGCCATTCATTTGTGGCCAAAGGATTTGCTAAGTGTTTGGAAAATAAGCTTGAAATTCTAGATGAGCTATACAGAATGGCTGCCCAACATATAAAAATTTTACTATAGGCTTTAAGGAAAATCATTAACTTAAAGTTGATGTGGTACAATTAAATATGCATGGGTTTGTTACAACAGTTAGAATTGATTGATTGGCAAAAAGTTTTACTCATGTGGACTAAATAAGGCAATTAACTTTCTAAACACCCATGGTTCTGTTTTCAAGAATTGTCAAGAATTGTCAAGAATTAATCTAAGAAAATTTACCCCCTACTTTCTACCAAATAAGCTTACAAAACTATCAAAAAGTGTTGTTAAGCTTACCTTCCTTGTGCAGTCAATACTCAAGAATGAGAAATGAGATTGGAAGAAAATCTGGTGGTTAGAGGATTCAAAGGCATGTTTCTAGATGAATTATCTAAACCTTTTTTCGATAGTGAGATTAAATTTGAAATTAACCTTATATCAAAAACTAGACCAATCTCAAAAGCCCCATAAAAAATGGACCTGACTAGATTAAAGAGCTAAAAGCACAATAGCAAGAGTTGTTTGATAAAAAAAATTCCACCATTTATCCTTTGGGCATCTGTTCTATTTGCAAATAAAAAAAAATAAAAGTTTAAGATTGTGTACAGATTATAGAGAGGTTAATAAGGTGAGAACTAAAAATAAATATCAACTGTCAAGAATAGATAACCTATTCAATCAATTCAAGGAGCCAAAGTATTCATTAAAATTGATTAAAAATCAAGTTACCACCAATCGAAGATTAATGACATACTAAAAACCACATTCACTTTTGGACTAACCAAAGCCACTACAACTTTCATGGACCTTATAGATTGAGTATTTAAAAATTATATGGATGATTTTGTAGTGGTATTATTGATGATATCCTAATCTATTCATCATGTGAGGAAAGACATGATGAACACTTGAAAATAGTATTACAAACCCTCCGTGAAAAATTACTTTGTGACAAATTTAGCAAGTGTGAGTCCTAATTTAAGAGTGTTACCTTCTTAAGATATGTAATATCTAAGAAAAGGATATTTGTAGACCTTATGAAGGTGGAAGTAATAGTTAAGTGACTATGGCCTACCTATGTATCTGAGGTGAGAACTTTTTGAAATGATTTGCCAAAATAGCTTTGTCTTTGACTAAATTGACTTAAAAGAGAATAAAATTTGAATGTATTTTGGCTTTCCAGAAGAGCTTTGAAGAATTGACGTAATGATTGGTATTGACACTTATATTGGCCCTATGTTTTCGAATATGTGGTTTCCACTCTATTGTGATGCTATTAAAAATTGTTTGAAATGTGTATTGACGTAAAATGACAAGGTAATAGCACAGGGATCGAGACAACTAAAGGCTTATGAATTCAATTACCCTACACATAACTTGAAGCTAACGGTGGTGATCTTTGCTTTGAAATTTAGAGACATAATTTTTATATAGAGAAATGTGATATATGTATGGAGTGTCAAAGTTTTAAATATTTCTATACTCAAATGGAATTAAACACAAGGCAAAGACAATGGTTGAAAATAATTAAAAATATAATCAGAATATAAATTACCAACTAGGTGAGGCAATTTGAGTAATAAATGCTCTAAATCAATAAAGAAATGTAACCACTATGACAACAGAACAATTAAAATCCCATAATTAGAGGTGGTGGAATCATCTAAGAAGATACTAGTTACTTTGACTGCTTAACCTCCCATCTACGAGAAATTTAAGAACTCTCAAGATCAAGATAAAATGTTGGAAACACTTAAAAAAAAGTTAAAATGGGTTATCACAAGAGTTCTAAGTGAACAGTAATAGTATCTTGTATTTTAGAAGGTGACTATGAGTTCTAAATAATGAGAAGATTACGAAAGACTTATGCAAGAAACACGTTAGTTTACATACTCTATTTATTCGATAAGTACAAAGATGTAAAAGAATACAAAGGAGAATTTTTTGTGCACTGGAATGAAAAGGGGCATAATTGATTTTATAAGTAAATATCTAACCTTTCAAAGTATAGAATTGAACATCAAAGACCATTTAAAATCCTTGGAAATTCTTAATCATAAGTGGAACCATATTACAATGGATTTTGTGGTAAAATTACCTCAACCCCGATAGGGTTCTGATGTAATATAGGTAGTGGTAGACTAGCTAACTAAAATTGCACATTTTCTTTCCGTTCACTCTACTTACACCATAGATAAATGAACTAAAGTTTATACTAATAAAGTGGTTAGACTACATGGCACCCTGGTAAGCATAGCGTTAAATTGAGACACTTTGTATTGCAATTTTGGTAAAGGTTTCAAAAAGTTATAGGAATTAAAATAGAATTAAGCATTACTTATCACTTTCAAACTAATAGTCAGTTTGAGAGGACTAATCTAGCATTGGAGGATATATTCACATCTTGTATACTCAATTTTAAAGTAACATGAAGCGATAGTTGCCTTTTATTAAACTTTCATATAATAATAGTTACCACAAGAGCATATATGCATTATATGGGTAAAGATGTTGCTTGCTAATATGTTAGGATAAGGTAGGTGAGAAAATGAATATAGGACTTGAGTTACTATATGGACAATTCAAAATGTAGCAATTGTACAGAAAATATTAAAAGATGCTAAACATGGATAAAAGAGATAGGTTGATATGAAAAGAAGGCCATTGCAGTTCTAACAAGGAAAAAAGTATATATCAAGACATCTTCAACTCATGGAATAATGTGTTTTGAGGGGATTGGAAAGTCAAGTTCCCATTACATTAGGCCCTTTGAGATTCTGGAAAGGGTTGGTAAAGTAGCATATAACTTGGCATGATTTCCACCATTGTTAATGATACATAGTGACTTTACATATCACAACTAAAAAAGGATGTGTCAGATTTAGGCTATGTTTTAAAACTAGAACCTTTAACCATAAAAAATAATTTGAGTTTTCATTAAGAATAATTAAGTGTACGGAGCAAACAATTAGAACTAGAACAATTCCGTATATCAAATTTTAATGGTCCAACTTCACCAAAAGTCAAGCGACATGGAAATTAGAAGAAGACATGTGCCGTCATTACAAACACAAAGTCAATCTTTATAGGGTCTATCGTATTAAGTCAGAAAGCTTGAAATATTGAATTATATGTGACCAAGGTAAGTTGTACATTTATTTAATTCTAACTTAAATTTATATGTTTAGGTTTTGAACTCAATTGTTAAGAAAATGCGTAGGTAAGTGCTCCTATTTATATGATGGCTCTATGAAATTAGTCTCAATGGAGTTTGATTTAATTGCAGAGGAAGTAGATTCTTTTTATTAAGAAAATTTTGAATTGTTGAAGTCATTTTTGCTTATGAAATAATCATTAACTCCATTGTCGTACAAATAAAATTGTCTACAAATAAATGTACATACATAGTTAGTTACAAAAGCATGCTAGCAATAACATAAATTAATTTAGTGTGTTTATATGTTGATTGCATAAACATTATTTATATATTGAGAAGGGAGTATATGTGCTGCTATTGTGGCATCCCTCGTTCGTATGTGTGCATTTACATGTGTGTATTATATGAAGGGAAAGTGATGCACATCGGTGATGAAGAAAACGGTCGGGAGTGAGCTGAAAATGGAGTATTTTGGAATGTATTTTTTACAATATAAAGTTAATAACTAATTAGTAATAATTGTAGATTTACGTTCAAAAAATGAAGATATGATTTTTTAAATTATGTATTTAATTAAATATATTTTAATAGGAAAAACAAACTATTGTTGTTTATAGGATCTGAAAGACACAAATTAAACCTTAATTGAATAAATTGGTGATAGACTTTGTTAAGTGGATTTTACTCTTTGATTATTCTTTCAATTGAAATTATCCTTCTATTATTTTATAAAAAATGTATTTTACTGTAAGATTATATTTTTTATTTTATAAGCATATTGACTTTGTTGTGTAAGTAGTTTCTTCTCCTATTATGCTAATTCTTCCTATTATTATGCGAAGAAATTGATTACACTTTTTTTTGAGTATTTTGTATGAGAGCATAAATTAAATTCTTTCTCATTTATATATTTTGTGCCATTTAATTATGTGCACAATTATAAAAATATCTTGCTCAATAATTGGAGAAGCAATGCAAATGAATAAGTTCTAACCCTTAAGTAAGTATAAAATCATTTTAACCTTCGTAATTGAAGTTATAAATAAAGACAATTATTTTGATACACTTGATTGGAATGGTAGAACGAGATAATCCGTCAGATTCTCTCAATCAAGGTAAAAGAAGAAGACTCTTGAATAGGTGAAAATGTTGTTCTAATCCTCGTTAATCGAAGGTTGTGATCGGTGGTATTGAGCATTGGTAAACAAATTTTTATGAGCAAGTATTCATTGAATTTACACGTCTTTTGATTACATTGTGTGAAATCTTATTGAGCAATATTTTGTTAAGTCACGAAAGTTTATTTTAGAGAAAATATATTTGAAATATCTACGATTTGATGTATATATGATATTATAATTTATTGTATTTTTCTCTATTTAATTTAAAAATTCCTAATTTTCAAATCAATAGAACAGTGTAGCCATTTACTGTGTGATAGTCACTTACCTTCGTAAAATTTGTGGATGATTTAATTAATAATGAAGATATCATTAATTGTGGAGGCAATAGAATAATGGAAGCATCACAATGAATATTGATGACGTAGTAAAGTTTAGCTTGTGTGTTAAAGTGCAAATATTTTATTTCTCTTGATTGTAATGACATTGTTTACTTGTTATAATGAAATTTTATACATTTAGAATGCTATTTTTTAGGCCTTATCATTTTTTGAAGTATTGAATTTTAAAAAGTACGTTATGTTATGCCCTCATTTGGCGCATCACAGCGTGCATGTGTACACGCGGGTACATTATGTTATTTACAACCATAATTGTGAAAATGAGACCTCCGAACTTTTCCCTCCAAAAGCCATGTCACAAGCATGCAGCAACGTACCTACTCCACGTGTCAGATTTAAGAGTTGCTACGTCAGACATTCGCAGCACCGGTGGGCCCCGCTTCTGTGCGGTGCGCCCACAGAGCCGAAGCACCTAAAACCGCTTCGACTGGCAGTATGGCATTTCAATCATTAAACCCTTCATTTGAGGGTGATTCAGTAATTTCAAATCGAAGAGCAGATTCAGTTCATAACAGACTGCTCTGCTGAGTAGGCAAGAGTCAATGAAAACGCTCTTCGTTCCGAGGAGAAAAAGGGTCCTTCGAGTAGTACAAGAGTCGGAGAAACATGGACGCCGATGAGGTGAATTCCACCGCTGGTTCTCGGATATTGCGGCCACCACATATCTCTGTTATGTGGCGGCGCTACCGCTTACTTTTCCCCACAAGCCACTTCAACTACCACACTGTTTACCTTAACCGTTTCTTTAATCCTTTTTTTCCCCTACATTTGTTCGTTTGGTTTTCTTGGATTACGATCGTCTTATTCTAATGTTTCTTGTTCGTCTTTTGGCTTTGATCCTTGGTGCTTTTGCGTATACGTTTTTGTCCGTGTTTCAAAATTATCATCAATTCCTGTTTTACTGTTCAAGAAATGGCGGTCCTTTTTATTTTCATTTTTTCAATTTTTTCCATGATTTGAACTAGTTAATCGTCTGTTGTGGACGAAAAAAATTGTTAAAGTGGGTGTTTTTAAAAATAATTCAATGACTCTAATACAAATTTTTGAAATGGGTTAAAATTCAATGTTTTCTGTGGGTTTCTTGGAATCGTTAACGACGAGTCTGGATGATTTCTTGTTTCTTTACGATATATATATACAACGACTATTTCTTTTTCGATTAATTTTCTCCTTTTTTTTTCCTTGCAGAAACTTACTGCGTTAAAGAAGGCGTACGCTGATATAATATTAAACATATCTAAAGAGGCGGCTGCTAGGGTTATGTCGTCGGAGAGGAGGGCGATGAGGTATCAGCACGAGCTGAAGGAGGCTAAAGAGGAGGCGCTGCGGATGCTGCTGCGCCTCAAGCAAATGATGGATTCTAAGGTGAATCGTTGGATTCGGAGTTTGAATTCCCAGCCTATTTTTCTTGTTTCTTAGTGGGTTCTCTGGACTACTTACTTGAGCAAAGAAATGGAGTCTGTTCACGTTTAGAGTTTTATTTTGAGTGAAATGTTTTGCTGATTAAATGGGTTGATGGCTCACGTGTGCGGTGTTTTCCTTGATATCTTTTGTGGTTTGAAGTTTGATGATGGTTTTAATGTTAACATGGGTTAGAATTTTGCCTGATGTTTCTCTGGTTAGTTGGTAATTGGTTATTGCATGATAAATTGATGGTGTGATTCCTCTAGGATTTGGGGTTGGTTTGTCAAATGAGCTTTCTCCTTGGCGTTATTCAGTAAAAGAGGTTCCCATTTTCTTTTACTGGGATGTTATCTAAACATAGAAAATTTTTTTTCTTGAAATGAGTATTACATTCTCATCATATTAAGTTTTCCTCATGTTAATTGATCAAATAAGTACTCTTTCTTTTTTAAAATTGTGCCTTTGTTCTTTTGGTCCCTTGATGTGTTAATGGATTCTCTCGGCATAAGGAGGGCGAGATCATATGCCCAAAATATATTATTTACTTGTTTTCATGAATATTATCTATTTATTGTTGGGTGTAGCTAATTAATCCATTGTGGCACATATAGCGTTGACAGGACAAGGTTTTTAAAATAGGATGAGGTTCTGAAAGTCAGTGGCTGTTTTACAATTGTCACCAAAAGAATATTGACTTGTTTTATGAAATTGTTTTAATTCTCCTGTGGCTAGAGAAAAATCAGCATGTGCTTCTCTTGTAAATTATATTATTTGTCTTGTGGCACTCCACCACAATGACTTTAATGAATTTGTGTTCTCTGTTAGTATGTTGTTTTGTTGTTATTCATCTATCTCATGAAAAAATTTAACTTATACAATCTTTCTTAATGAAATGGTTGGTGCTAGTGGGGAGGTAAAATACATTGGTCCTATCTTTTTCTGAAATTTGTTTAATCAGGTGTGGTTTTGCCATTACCTGTTTCGATGTTAATTGTGCCTACATTGAACTCTATTTTACGTCACTGGCACAAGTGAGTGTGACTATATGGTCCTAAATGTATACCAAGTATATTTAATCTAACTCCAAACCACCCACAATTGGTGCATGTATCATTGAGGATGATGCAGGAGCCTGAAACTTGTTAATTTTTATACTAGTCTCTGACTGGGTCCTGGGACACACTGCCAACTGTGACTGCATTTGATATAGGTACTACAGGAATTTAATATCAAGCTACCTATGGAACAAAAATCTGCATTATAATGGGTGTGGAAAGGCAGGATTTCCATTTCATATGCCGTTAATAATGTTATTTCTTTAGCTATTAACCTTGGATGTTGCTTTGAGTTACAGATGATCAATTTTGGTCTGTTAATATTATTTTTTTATTTTCATGTTTTCTTCTTTTGTGAATAGGAAATGTATACCATTTAGTTTTCAGGAATCAGATGTCACTAAAGTAGATTTGAAAATCTTCACAGCATAATTATTTCCTAATGAGGGTTTGTTAATAGCAATTATACGTTGGTTTGCTCAAGCTAATAGACCTGTGGACTTCAAATACCAATGTTACAAGCAGACGAAATTTGAAAGTTGTGAATGTGCTGGCCACTCTAAGGTGGAAGCAATAGATGCGCAGCCAATGAGCTTCCAATTTTATTGGTTTAACTGATAGGTTTGGCTGTCTTAACAGATCAGTGAAGCTGAAGAAGCATCTTTGAATCAGCAGAAGAAGATGGAAGAACTTGAAGCCCAACTTCATGAAGCTGAAGATATAGTAAGAGATCTCAGAGAAGAACTGGGAGAAGTGCAGGCTGAATTGGAAAGGGTTAAAAAGGATAATTTGCAGCATGTAAATTATCCTAACTATACTTGTTCAGGAGAAACAGAAAATAGCATCTACTCATATCAACTGAGTAAATTCCTTCAATCAAGAACCCTAAATGACTATGATGTAGCATCCAATGTGACATTGCCAAATCTGGGTGAGAGAAATGAATGTCGCAATGGTTATGGAAAGATGGTTTGCATGTGTAGTTCATCTATTGGGACCAGAGATTTGCCTTCTATAATTTTGAGAGGCAAAGAGCATGGACTATATAGAAATGGTTGCACGCAGAGAATCCATGCATGTGAGAGGACTATGTTGAACAAGGAATTGTGCATCTCAGGGGAAACTGATACTGTGGACAATAGCAGTGGCAGTGAGAAGGAAAAAGTTGAAGATACCTGCAAAGCACCAGCTTCTGGGGCTAAAGCTCTGAGTGAACTTGAGAAGAAACTATTGAAAGATTCGAAGCTTAGTAGCTTCCAACCCTTTTATCTCAAAAGGAAGAGAGCTGCCAGGCAAAGAAAAACTTCAACACCCTTGAGAGGGAAGCCTATTGATCTCATCCAGAAACCTCAGCGTGGGCTTTCTGAAAAATATGTTCCTATTTCAGTCAAGGATTGTGCTCGTTCATCTGAGAATCCTTCCGAGCCAGCTCCAGCGCTGTCCCCAGATGAAGCTAAAACATGGAGTAATATAGGGCGCAATGGATTTTCTGGAAAAGAAACAAACCTTGTGGAAATTTTAGGTGGAAGGACATTGCAAAATGGTGAAGAATTGAAGGAACAAATGGTTCTGTTAGGGGAGAAAACTGGTTTTGCTGACAGTTCCACATCTCCTAGTTGTAAAATGGAGATTGAGAATATTGATATGCCATCTAACTCTTTAGACTCAAATTCACCCGACACAACTAAAGGGCTTCCTGGACGACCTTCAAGGGAAAGAGTCTTCAAATACACATTTCACAGGAAGCGCAAAAGAGAAGCCTCAAGTGGATCTGAAGTGAATGCCTGTCTTGAGACAGAAAAGAAAACAGGTGATAAGCAAAATGGTGATCAGAATTTGGAGGGGTCCAAGTCTAGCTTGTTAATTGAGTCATCGCGAGATAGTAGACGCTTGGCGCAAGTTGCTCGTCAGGTTGGTACCTAAATCTGTAACTGCACGTGTTTTGTTTTATGAATTTTTTTGCAGGTGCATATACATGTTGAGTACTTGTTGAACAAATTATCTGGATGTTCATGTGCTTCACTTCCTGTGTATTGTGCTAACATCTTGTTAATATGCACTGGCTAGATGGTCTGTCTATATGCTCCCTGTTTTCTTACATGTGCAAAAATTTACGCATTTGAATGTATGATATACTTAGAGGGTGTTTAGTTGAGCTTATAAGCTCTTCAAAACATTTTATGAAATGTTTGGAAACTTATAAGATTTTCAAAATTGTTTGGTAAATTTTTAATGAAAGAGTTTATAAACTCCCAAAATAAGATGTTTGAAGCTTATAAGTTCTTTAAAAATAAGTTGGTTTCTTCAAATTTATTTTCAAATATCTTATAAGCTACTTCATCATATATATTAAAAATATGCATAAGAATCTTTATTACATTATATTAATAATATTGAATTTTTTTTTATCGTCGTTACAAAAAAAAATTATAATATACTATAAATATAAATTTCAAAAAATTCTTATAAGATGTTCTATCTAAACACCTTTTGAGCTTATTTTAAAATTAAGATATATAAATTTATAAGTTCCAAAAACATCTTTAAGTTAAATGATCTTACAAGCTATTTAAAATAAGTCTAGCCAAAATAAGCTTAGCCAGGCACCCTCTTAATCACCATTCCAAACCAAGTCATTCTCTTGCATGTGCATATGTGTTCAGCACTTGTTGAACAAATCATGTGGATATTCACGTGCTTCATATCCTGTGTATTGTGGTAATATCTCGTTAATCTGCACTAGCTAGATAGTCTTTCTATGCTCTTCTGTGCATAAATTTATGTGTCTAGATGTATGATATATTTAATTGCCATTCCAAACTAAATTGGCAATGATGAATTCATGAACACCTTGTGCTTTGTGCTTGTAACATCTTTGAAGTATTATGTGTTGAGTTGTGTTGCCTGAAATATGAAGGAACCGTTGAGAAAATTTCACCCACTTTGATCTTATGTGCTAATCAATGATTCACTGTCATCACTGCTGCATTGGTTGGTATGGATTTTTTTAAGTGTTCTGTTTTGTGTAGCATTTTTGTTCATCCCCTTCCCTAGTATATGTTATTGTGGTTATCTTTCATTGCTCGTTGACACTCAGAACCAGTATGGTTTTGTTAGTTATCCTTTACACTAGACTTGAATCTCTTCCTTCCTGCTTGAAGGTCCAAGTATTTTCTTGTAGCAATATACTGATGCTACCACAAAATTCCTCTTAGTTCAGCCCTACCAAAGTTGGACTCAGTGTTGTTAATGGCGTATGGCGCATTATGGCGCCAAGGTATACTCGAGCCATGGCGCACGGCGCACGGCGCGGCGTGCGCCATATTGAAATATGGTGCAATATTATAACAATAATAAAATAATTTATACTATTAATAAATTTCATAAAATATAATATAATTAAGTTCTATATGCAAAAACTCCTATTGCAAATATCAAATGTTAAGTGAGGCAAATGTCAAAAAGCTTATAAACTACAACCATAGTCCAATCCATAATTCATAATCCATAAATATAAAGCAAAATAATATCTTAAATTCTTAATAATCAGAATCATCAAAACCCAAGTCTTCTTCTCCATGCTTTTCATCTTCTTCAAATTCATCTGACTTGTACTCAACCTCTTCTTCAATATCATTAATATTAAGTTCTTTTTCTTCTTCCTCTTCATCAATCAATTGAAGCAATTGATGAGGTGCATCTGACTTAGATGGAAGAGACTTCTTGATTGTCTTAGAACTTGATGCTCCACCCTTTGTTGCCTTAGCTCGAAAATTATATGCCTCTTCTTCAATTCCTGAAGCTCGAGCTACATCACTCCAAGTCAAGTCATGACCATCATGTACAAGAGCATCCTCCTCATCACTTGCTTCGTCAACTTTCCCTAACATCCACTCATTGCTATCATCTATATTCTCCAATGAAATTGGATCAATGGTAGCCCGTGCATCATATCGGCGTCTCAAAGCCCTATTATATTTGATGTATACTAAGTTATTCAAACGGGCTTGATGTAATCTGTTTCTTTTCTTAGTGTGAAGCTGTGTGAATTAATAGAATAATTAGTCATCGAACTTTAAACGAAACTTTATCACGTTATAATTAATAATTTGTAATACATATGAAATAAAGTATACTTACTTGCTCAAATACACTCCAGTTTCTCTCACAGCCGGATGCACTACAAGTAAGGCTGAGTATTTTCATAGCAAAACTCTGTAAATTTGGTGTTGAAAATCCAAAAGAAGACCACCACTCGGCTAGTAAATAAAAAAAAGACGACTATTAAACTAAAAAATAAGTAATATATTATGATTGAATAATAAAATCATTCATTTTAAAAATTATTCATTACCTGGTGCTCTTGCACTTCTCTGTCTGATGGCTATATTCATTCCAAACAATCCTTCTGCCTTTTTATACATTGGAATCTCCTCAATAATCTTATCTTGCAAGTGTGAATTGGGCATCAGCCTTTCTATGCAATCATACAATCCCTTCATAACTTCCACATCCTTCTCTATATTAGGATTAGCATAGAAAAATTCAGGATTTAAAAAATGTCCAGCTGCATGTAAAGGTCGGTGGAGCTGAATTGACCATCTTCTATCAATTATCTCAAAAACATTCTTGTACTTCTCTTCATTGTTGGCAAAAGAGGCCATAATTGCTTCTTTAGCCCTATCCATGGCCTCATATATGTAACCCATTGGTGGTTTATTCTCACCATCCACCAACCTCAAAACTTTCACTAAAGGCCCAGCTATCTTCATTGCATAAGCAATAGTATTCCAGAAAGAAGGCATCATCATCACACTAGCTACTGTCTTACCTTGCGCTTCTTTTGCATACTTACTCGTGGCCCATGCCTCTGAAGTGAACATTTTTTGTAAATTAGCCTTTTGAACTTAAAATCTTTTCAAAGTAAGAAAGGCGGTGGCAAATCGTGTCTTCGCAAGTCGAACCATATCTATTCCTTTAGTGAATCGTCTCATCATGTTCAACAAAGATGGCCTATTGTAAATGTAGCCATTTACCATGACTGCTCTCTCGTGTGTCTTTTTCACATTTGGGATTTTGAATATATCCTCAAATATCAAATCAATGCAATGTGCAGCGCATGGAGACCAATATAAATGTTTATATTTGGCTTCCAAAAGAGCTCCTGATCATTTAAAAAATAAAAAGTAAGTAAACACATTATAAATAACACTTTTAAACAAATAATTATTAAAATACTTTTACGGTTTTACCTGCTGCAACATTGGCACTAGCACTATCTGTTATTACTTGAATAACATCTTGCTCTCCAACACGGTCAACAAATCGTGAAATCAACTCATACATTTTGTCTCCAGTATGAGCATACGCCGAGGCATCTATAGACTCAATAAATCGGCTCCCTCTTGGACAATTCACTAAAAAGTTTATTAATGTCCTGTTCTTCTTGTCAGTCCATCCATCTATCATCAATGAACATCCATACTTTGCTTGACTCTCTTCGTGACTCTTCAAAATTACATTAGTGTGTTCCAATTCCTTTTGTAAGAAAGTGACTCTCACTTCATGATAAGAGGGTGGTTTCATGCCAGGTCCATATTGTCCAAATGCTTCCACCAGTGGCATAAAGCTATCATAATTAACGGCATTGAAAGGAATGCCAACATCATACATCCAACGAGCAAATTTTTGTACTGCATATTCCCTCTTAATCTTCATTGCCTCGTCAAATTTAATGTTTTTTCCCTTCCCTGCCTTCATAATCTCGTCAGGCTCTTGTTGAAAGAACATATCTATAGGACCCATCTGTTTTGGTTTCTTTGTTTGGAATTTTGACAAAGAAATAGAAGAACTCGATAGAATGTGCTTTCCCTTTCCATAATTTAAAGTCACATTTTGCTCCTCTTGTTGCTCTTGCTCTTCAGCCACCGTATCAAAATGAAGAATGGCATCCATCAAATTCTTTAAGTCCTTCTTTTGTTCCATGAACTTTCTTATTTCCTCTTTTACGTGTTCTGGACATTTGAGACACACTTTTGTATTTCTAAATCCTCCAACTAGGTGTTGCTTGTGTCTTGTTATCCCTCCTTTGGAAATTTTATCACAAAAAACACATTTCACGTCATTTGTATTTTTTGGATCAATTAAAAGTGCATAGTTTCTGGCAGGATCCTTCCGAGCACTTGAAACATCAGAACTATTTGAAGTCGACATTTTTGCAGGCTGAATCAAAAGAGACATGAAATATGCCATTACTTAACAAAGAACAAAATATAGAAACGGGACAGATATCATGGTCAGATGTTCCTCCAAATATAGAAACGGGACAAAGCCAATTTTTAAAATTTAAAAACCATTAACTAAATTGAACTTAAATATCATGTCATCTTCAAAACAATTCCATTTATACTATGCAGCCAGACAATTTTTAAATTGCAAACCTATAATCAATCAGCTGCCAACAGTGGAAGTGAGGAATAACTGATAAACCCCAAGCCAAACGCAGCGCTGGAAGGGAGCGAGACGAGGCGGCAGAACAAAACGGAGCGAGATGCGGCGGCAGAACAGAACGGAGAGAGACGCGGCGGCGGAACAGAACGGAGCGAGACGCGGCGGCGGAACAGAACGGAGCGAGAGGCGGCGGCGGAACAGAACGGAGCGAGACGCAGCGGCGGAACAGAACTGAGCCAGACGCGGCAGCGGAACAGAACGGAGCGAGACGCGGCAGCGGAACAGAACGGAGCCAGACGCGGCGGAACAAAGCTAGTAAACCAACAATGACGAAATCCAGACGCAGCCCAGAGCTCGACGCGGCTGTGGAACAAGGCTAGACGCGGTGAAACAGAGCCAGAGGTCGCGGAACACAGCCAACGAAATCAGATGCAGCAAAACTGGACGCAATAGCAGAGATGTTAGGGCTGATGTTCGACAGCGGATATGAATTGTTCGAAGAAAACTTTTTTTTTTTTTAAATAAAGCGTGTATTATATAATACACGTTTATGTCTGGCGTAGGGGTGCGCTAGCGCGTGGTCCTGCCTCAAGCGTGCCAGAATGAAGCACACGCCATTTTCTTGTAATGGCGCGATCGGCGCGCCATTTGCGCCATACGCCATGGCGCGCGCCACTGCACGCCTTTTACAACACTGGTTGGACTCACCATTATATATTTATATGAGAGTGGATATTTACCTCACTAAATTCAGAATTAATGCCTTATACGGATTTAGAAATTATTAATCTAGAATTGAGCTTCAGCTTTATTGAACTTTCCCCAAATTCAACCTATTGCTATCATTAAATAAATAGGTGAAACAGATTGGAGATATTTACTTTTTATCATGACCATTCTTGTCCAATAATTTTCATATAATTATTTATCTAGTTATTGTCTTCGATTGAAATTAGATAGTCTATAGAACATACAAGTGACCCCTCATAGGAACAATTGTGATGAAATACTTTGACGCTAAACTTCCAAGTTATTGAATCGTTGATGTTAAAATGTCGATGATTTAGGTATACTTAGCAAATGATGCAGGTTCAATTGGGAGGATGTTTGGATAAGGTATTGCACATTGTAGGCGACAAATCTCTCTTAATGAGTGATCAAATAACATTGTATTCTCCTATATTAACATACTTTAAATATAATTTGTCAAAGTGGGTCGATGAAACTATGTATGATATCACAAAACACAATCTATGATTTGAGTTTTAAGAGCTAACCTTGTTTTAAGAGCTCACTTATAAACTTTATTCATTACTTCGGAAAGTTTATTGCTACTTTATGGAATTTCATAATATATAGTGCTATTCTATTTTAGATATTTTTAACTTGATTATTAGAGGGTGTTTGTGTTGGAACCTCTCAAATGCCCTTTAGTGGCATATGCTGGCTCACCTATCTCATTACTTGAGTATCACATGAAAGTAGAAATTGACTTGTCCTTTTGCAACAAATTTTGGCTACATGATTTTGGTGCCGCTTATGAAATCAAGCTATCTAAAACCTAATTAGGCAAATGAAAAGTTGATGCTTGATAACCAAGTGTCTAGGATAAGAGAGGAATTCATCACATGGAGTAAGTGCATTATAGAAGTTGAAGAACGTAACTCACCCACCCGATTTTCTTTAGTGATGAAGAAGTTTGGAAGATTAGTGGGTATGTCAATAACTAATGATATTTTTATCAATTGTTGAAGAGATTGCAACATTGTGAATGCAAAATTTCTTGCTCAGACTTCACTTTATCGCCTCCTTGTTTTTTGTACAACATAAATTAAATAACGCTTATGTATATACTTAACACTTTGTCCAATGAATAGTGGAGATAGAAATAATCTTATGACTTTGAATGGTTGTCTAAAGTTCAATAAAATATATTAGATATTTTATAAGATGTTTTTTTAACTCTAGAAAATAATTTATAAATATATGTTTTATCTAGAGAAAGAGAGTTTTCTAGAAAAGGTAAATGAACGGAGTTTTTAAGTGCAAGACAGAACTAATTATAACACTCTTCCTTATCTACTTTTCTTTGTCCAGAGTTGTGTACCATCCGATGTCGTTTTATGAAATCTGTTGAGGTTTGAATGGATTTATTTATGCAAGCTGCTGCATAATATTTTCATTTGTGAGGTATGAACTTCCTTTATATCCGGGCTTTAGTACCATATACCAAGTTTCCAATTGCTTCTAGTCAACGATCTTTTTGTCCGTACTCCATAGCCTTGAGTAACCTCTTTTCTTTTGTGGTTTTCTTTGTTTTGTTGACCTTTTAATTTTAGATGAGCTTTTTTATTATTTTATCATTGCCATAAATGTTTTGTATTAACTTGGTCATGCTTATTGAATTTCTATAGAGTTTTTGTTTTGTGCTAAGGGAATTTAGATTTTCTATTTTGCTTTTCCTATGAAATTTACTTGAGATTTTTTAGTTTATTCGTTGATTATTTCTTTAATTACTTCTTTTAATAAGGTAGATGCTTTCTCCAATTTTGTCTTTTGCTCGATCTTCTCTTGAATTCTTGTTCAATTTACTTTGATTTAGTTAAAATCACCAACTAGGGCCTTTGCCATGCTTGAGGCCTCATAGAGGCATGCCTAGGCCGCAGTAAGGCCTCAATGGTATCTGCTATAGCCTTAGCAGCCTAACTAGACACATGTATTCTAAAATAGAAAATGGAAGAATAATTTATCAAATATAGATTTTTGTACAAAGCGAATGCAAATTCACATGGTAACAAACACTTTGATGAGGAATGGCATGAACTCTTGATACAAAGAACTTCATGGTAAACTTAAGACTCTTCTCCTAAATAAAGTTCTCTTATGGTAATTGACCAAAGGCAAAGAATCTTCGTTTTGCCCTTGTAACAGGAGGATCTATAGATGCGAGGAAAGCAATCTTAGAAAAATGTCAACTCTTCCAGATAGAGCTATGGTAATTTCCTATTTGTAAGACCACACTTAAAAGATTCATTGGCGTAAATACATTTGGGTTTAGTGATCCTTGATTTGTGATAGGCTGAACCCAAAAAACTTGAACCCTTAAAGTTAATCTCCTCGAGACTCCTCCAACCATTTGTCTCTTTTAGTTCCTCATGAGCATAGGTGCTTGAACTCTCTCATGAATTTGTGATTGTTTCTCTTATCACAGAGAGCTATTTGTAAGAAGCTTCCAATCATATACCTTCCGAACTTGGATAAACTGATCGAGAACAAAATCTAGTGAGGTGGGCTATTTGCTAAACTAATCAAAGCAATACTTGTCATTATATAAAATAAAGAATAATAAATGAGTCTAAAGACCATGGACCTAATATCCACTAACCAATTGGGGTGTACTTGAGTCGAGTTAAACTTGAGTAGTGCAATATTTGAGCTCTACTTGACCACAAGTTCCTTGAGCTTGAGCTCAACACAATGCAATGTTGCTCGAGCTCGAGCTTGTTAGGCTTATCGAGCTTAACGAGATCGAGCTCGTTAGGCTTGGCAGGTTCACCAACCTTCCTAAGGTTGCTATGGGGCCCCAAATGTTGTCTCTTATTGGGCTAGGTTTTGGGCTCAACTCTCTTTCAAGTGTTTATAGAGTTTGGATTAAAATAATATTAATCTAATTTTATTTAAAAGTATTTATAATTTTAAATTAATGATTTACTCATTAGTTATATCTACGTGTGTAATTAATAGCATAGTGCGATAACAATTTTGTAAAGACGTACATGCGGTGGAAGTGAAATATTTTTCATGAGTTCACAAGGTTAGAAAATTCTGAATAAAAATCCTTCTTCCACCTTGTTCTTATTGGTACTATTTTCTCTAAAAAAGTCATCCCCATTAAAAGGGGGGAGGAGACAAAAAAAAAAAATGTATAGAAATAATAAGAAGACATGCTGAGGTGCAATGTGTTGAATAGATATATTGAGATGAACAACCATTCAACCCTTGCACAAGCCAATTTTTTTCACTTAATGCCTTTCATACTGAAAGTAGTATGGAAACTAAAATGCAAGTGAATATAACAAATCTAATAAGACAAAAAATTCACTTAATAACATGGAATCCTCGTGACAAATTAACAATAGAAAGTAGTTCAATTGAAAGGGGAATTTGCGACTAATAGCAATACATTCAATTGGAACCATAACTACTTGTTTGCAAATGTTAGATTGAAACCAATAGCAACACAAAAAGATAAATAAGTAGTTCAAAATCCCTCGTAAACAGCCATTGTATAACAAGATAATTAAAGTTTGCGTCCAAAATACCACAATAAACATCAATTGCCTAAAAAGTTTTAACACTTGACAATGCCAAGAAATCAACATATTTATCATCATGTTCTATTTTTCTTCCTCCTACATCAAATCAAAACAAAACTAATATCAACACTCAATTATTTAATGTGACTAAAAGTGAAGACTTCCAGTGATCGATTTCAAGATTTAATTATATAAGTATACAACTAACACCCACCCCCCTTCTTTTACTCATCATAGCCTTCTTCGTCATAAATCATGTGTTGAGCCTTAATCTTCAAGTTAAGGATTTGGATTTCCAATCTTGTGCACTATGGGAGCTTTCTTTTGCTACAAAGTCAAACATATAAATTGTTAAACAATCAATAATAAATAGAAACTATAATATAAATACTTTAATAAATATTAAAATAAAAAGGTAAAAACTTACTTTTAGTTTATTTCTTACTCCATGTAAAAGCCTCAACTAGTCATTTGCACACAATAGCATTTGAATAGTCTTAGGAGTTAATGATGCTCGATAAGAGTCAATCACCCTTGTCACGGCACTAAAGGTAGCATCAGATGCAACTATATTGATAGGATGGCCAATATATCAGCAACCATCCGAGGTAATGTAAGGTAAGAGGCGTGATTTTTCTTCCACCAATCTAAACAATCAATTTTATGTGGCTCAGTTGCATTTCAGAGGCTTGATTTTTTCCAATATTCAACTAATTTAGATCTCTGAGGCTCGTTGGTGCCCACTTTAGCACGAGACTCCCACTTATTTAGTTTGTCCCATACTAGAGACAGTGCCCTAATTGGATTGTGATGGGCCACATGACTAAAAGATGGAGCTAATGCTAAATTAGAGCCTGTAGTCATTTGCTTCACATAATCTTCGTAAATGCTAAAGATGAGTTGTTGTACTTTAGTTAATTTCACTTATGCCTCAGTAGAAGTGTACATCTTGGAAAACAAGAAGTCCATTTATATTTTTTTTTGCATGAAGCACTCGCCCTAATATTTATCAAATTTTGAAATCATTTTGACCACAATTCTCTGTGCAAACTCATCCACATCATTAGCTTGATCATCTAAAGCTATTTTGAGATTTAAAATCTCTGGGAGAAACAAATTAGTAGTGGGGTAATCACTCCTTGGAATGACTTGCGTAGTCGTCTAAAAGATTTTCAAGACACTACAAACTTTTTCAACTTTCTTCCAATCCTCATTTGATGGACACAAGTCGTAATCCGCTCATCATCCTTAAACCACTTATATCATGTAAAAACTTCTTAGAACTTCAAGGCACATCTCAACATCTCATATGTAGAATTCCATCTTGTTTTGCAATAATAGCCAAGTGATAAACATGAAATAGCTTGCCATCACCTAAAAGTGTCTTTGCCTTTTCAAGATCATTCCGTAATTCTCACCACCATGTTATTATTTGATGCATTATCAACTGAAATTATCTGAATTTTTTGTTCAATTCCCTGATCACTAGTGTACTTAAATACCTCAGTTGCAATCTCGATTCCGTTGTGGTTGTAGAACCTATACAAAGCTAAGGACCCCTTTTGGAAGTGTCCAGTCTGAATCTATCAAATGTCTGGTCATGACCATGTATTCAATCTTTTGATTCTATGACTTCTACATGTTGATTGTGATGCTAATTTTGGAGACATTGTTTATCAACTTCTTTAATTTCTTCTTCTCAACTTTATAAACATGGGCACAGTCATGCAATGAGATATCGACTTCCAGTCTGGCATCTCACACTTTTGCATATAATTAAATCCCTCTTCCTCCAAGATAGTAAATAGATGCTCATGTATCATAATCCATTGGGCAGCTGCTTTCCTTATCTTTTGCATGTCAAAAAGCCCATCATGTTTTGTCGATAAAGCTGGAGAAGATGAAGCAGATGAACCAACTAGTTAATAGTTGATCTTTGTTTGTTGTGCCTCCTTGGTTTTGGCCAGTCTGGCTCTACAGTTTTTACGATGCCTTATCATGCTTGATGCTTGTCTCGTGTTGCCTCGAGAAAGTCTAGCTTTACAACGTAGACATATGACTTAATAAACTCCTAATAAACTCCATTCTCTACAATCTCCTCAAAATCTTGCCACCCCTTGGATTTCTTGCTTCTTTTAAGAAGTTGACATTCGATTTCTTCTTCTACTATTATATTCTCCTCTCTTTCTCCTTTAAATCCGTATCATCTGTTGGACTTATAGGAGCACTGACATTGGCATTGATTGCTGGCCCACTTGAGCCCAGCTACTGGAAGGATTTGCAGCTGACTCTGAAGCTTCATGCTCCATGATGACCTTCAGTAATAACAATGAGAAAACCAAAAAATACAAATTAAATAAGACATCATTGGCAGTTTCGCAGATTGGCAGAACTAGATTACATTATTTAATTTTCAGCATTTAACACCTAATAGCAACAGATTTCACCAGTCCTTAATTTAAAAAATTATTTTGCTAAGTAATAATTTGGATGTAACAAATTCTACTTATAGCACACATCAAAGATAAATTTTTAAAATTAAAAATGAAGCCATCAGTTTGAGTGTACAATTGCTTATCCAATTTGAATCCAAAAATCACCAAAAACTGAAGTTCTGCACATGCGCATGTTTCAGCATGTCTAAAAAGCGGATGGTCCAAGTAAAGAGAACAGTACCCTCCATAACAATTTATTGATGAATTCAAAAGCAAAAAGAAAATATCTCAATTTCTTGTAACTGGAAGTCAAAATCATTGATTCACCTTCAAAGAGGGTTTAAGAATTTCCAAAACAATCTAACGGCACTATAAGGTTATCTGACAAATCAATTAGAACCAGCCACCATGAGATATCAAGACACACAAATTCAACAAGTTTAACGCCAGTAAAACTTTTTAATCAGTGTTAAAGAGATGATTGCCTATCAGACTTGAATCTAAGTATCACCAAAAATTAAGTTTTGCACTTGTGGGTGTTACTGCATGTCTAAACAAGTTTTCATGTATTGTGATGCAAAACTCCATTTGGAACGAAATTAACAAACATAATTAGGAACCAAATGCGACTTAATTGTATTTCAATGCAAGCAAAGAAAATTGAGCCATAGTGTTGTGAGGTTTTTTTGGTGGTTGTGACACTGGACTAGCATGAAGGGGCCAAGGGGCGAGTTTGGAGCTTTGACTACATGGGTTAGTGAAGAGGTTGTGCCGTTGCAACACTGGTGATTGGAGTCTGTACTAGCCGCCAGCGTGAAGGGGAAAAGGGGTTTGCCATTGCTATAGCAGCACTGGTGACTGGAGTCTAGACTAGCATGGAGGGAAAAGGGGGTGAGGGCTGTGTGGGTTCTTCGATTAGGGTGTTCTTTGATTTAGGGATTTAGGTGAGAGTCGTGAGACTCTGAGAGTGAGACGAGCAGACTGCAGTGTGAGAGTGAGGGTGTGAGGATTGAGTGTACCAATACCAATTGTGAAATCACCTCAATGCCCATCGAGCCCAAGTAGCTCAATGAGCCTTTTTGAGCAAGCTGAGCTACTCAAGGCTCAACTCTAGCTCGGTTTTGACCTAAGGTCGAGTTGAGTTCTGACTAAGCTACTCGATCGAGCTGAATCGAGTACTTTGGTCAGCTACCAGCCCTACTAGCGGTAGTGTGCAGAGCTCCCTTATTATTTTGTTGATTTGCTACTTTGGTAAAGTTTTATATTTCCCATGTTGATCTTTTAATTTCATTTCATACTTCCTTATTCTCTTGCAAGATTAAGTTTTTAGCAACTTGATCAAGCCTTTCACTTTGACTTGCAAAAACTTCAGATTTTAGATCTCATGCAAGAGCTTAGGATTCTATATTTTCAACTTTACGTGAGGTTCTTGTGCTTTTCATAATCAGAATGGTTGAGCCACCCGAAACAAAGCCATTGCACGTGTGCTTTTATTTTAACATAAGGATATAATCATGAATATAGTTTCAATGTAGATGCAAGTTCCTTGGTATCACATCTTCCACAAACTCTGTTGTGCTCTCGTATGCACTCTGTTCTTTTGGTTAATCAACCAGATGGGCTTCATGTTGCTTGCTTTGAATTTGGCAGCTTATCTCTTTGTCTGAGAAGAAGTGGTGGGATTGAACCTGACTTTCCATCCTACAAATGTCGAAGAGAAAAAGACAGGAGAATGCTGAGATAAACTGAAGATGCCTATTCTCCAACCGTTCTATAGGAAAAGGTGTTACTCGAAAAAAAAGAGTGGGAGGAGTAGTTGGAGATCACTGTGATTTCTTGGAACAGCAAAACAAAGAAGAGTGAAAGATGAGTGGAAGATTTCA
The DNA here is from genome assembly GCA_019155195.1 of Avicennia marina. NCBI lineage: Eukaryota > Viridiplantae > Streptophyta > Magnoliopsida > Lamiales > Acanthaceae > Avicennia > Avicennia marina. The sequence continues at coordinate 1,708,425 of CM032779.1, forward strand.
GGAGCAACTGGATTTCAGGAGTTTCATAGTTGGATTTAAAAATTATGAACACTATGTCAGAAAATTTGAATCATCTAATTATGTTTTTGCTAGTCTTAGTTCATTCCGTAATCTCTTTGAAGTTTTGGTCTAGAGTAGTGCTTTGCATTTGACTGTCCTCTTGAGTTCTAATCGTATCCTGTATCTATTTTCTTGTTCTCCTGGGTAGTTGGTCTCTTATGGCATATGTCCTTTGTCTACGTTAAGTTTCGTGCTAAAAGCTCTTTTGGTATCAAGTGTCGTTCTTGGTGGTTCTGTGTTATTATATCCGTTTGACCTCTCTTGTGATGATTCACATGTTTTGTTTGTCAGACGCTTACATGAAAAAGGAAAAATGGGGTCGTAACTTGACTTTTTGGTAGGGCATGTTAATGAATTGAGTTTAAATTGTAACATGAGCTCGATAATTATGGGAATTCAATTCAGTATTGACTTTGTGAAAGCCAAATCCAAGTTTAAACTTGAGTCAAGCAATAGAATTTGAAAATTTTACTTGACAAAATTATCGAAGTTTGAATTTGGATTTGGTAAGATGTAAAAATATTTCTGAATTTAATTGAATTCGAGGTGACTGGTTAGTTTTGCAAATTTTCTTGGATTGCTCATGATTTGAGGATTTTCACCTGGTCCATTATTGGAGGGGGTTTGGCCACATTGTTGAACATTACTTTTCACTGTATTTTACATAAATTTTGTTGTGGAAACTAATGAATATTACAGTAACATTTAATTCAGTATTGACGAAGCCACTTAAAGGGATCAAATTGATACGTACGGAATTTTTGTTCATCAGATCATTTATAGACTTTGCTATGTATGTAACTTTTCTAGAATAATATTTCAGTCGAACAGTGAGTTTTGGCGGTAACATTTGAAAAGGGATAAATAAAAAGGAAAACTATAGTATCATCTCTTGAGATTTGAACTCTGTAAAGGGATATGACACGTATCTCTATTTAGTAATATTTCTGATTAATAGTTAAGTGCATTCAGTGAATAAGTTTTACATAAATTAGCCCTTCAAAAAATTACATACAGAGATAATGTAATTTTTTATACATGAAAAGCTAATTTATGTAAAGTCTAAACTTAAAAAAAAAAACACACTGTAATTTCTCCTACATAAAAAGAAAATAGTCATATGATAGAGCACCAGTGTAGGTATCCAAAGTTAAGAAACTGTTAATTGAAGTGGTTTTCCTAATGTAGACATTGCTTTAACTTGTTTATTTGTCAAAGTTTCCAGAAAATAATAAGACTGCTGGTTTTCTAAAATTCCAAGAAATTGAGATGGAATAAAAATTGTGTTTACTTCCATAATTGATTATGTGTATATTTTTAAATTTCCTACTCACATAGTCAATAAATAGTGGAGGGTTTGAATTTTTGATCTCAAATTTGAAGGTTAGAAGCCATCACTAATTCATACTCACCCACCTATCTCATTATATTTTTTTAGAGACGCTTTTAAAAAATTTATCTTTCAATATACAATTCTTTCCCATCACTAAAAAAATTGCACAAACTTTCACCAATTTTTTACTTATTAGAAAATATTAGGTGCTTTGCACGTATAGTATAAAAATGTGTGTTAAAATCAAATAATATAAAAGTACATCAAATTACATAATTTTAATGTTCATTTTAATTTTTTTATTTATACAGAAAAGTTATTTTTCTGAAAATTGAGTTCATATATTTACTTTCTTGTGTTTATCACATGTGACAAATAATATTATTGCCTTACTTTTTAAAAAGTTTAATAAATTAAATAAAAATGAATAAAATTTTAATTTTTCGTTTTTGACATCATGAGTTGAAATGATAAATTATTTTTTAGTAGTATCTTTTCATTAAATAACAATAAAGATTATTAAATTTAAATTTTTATGATAATTTTTGAAAGATAAGGAAATTATTTGATTATATATGTCATCCTACATTTATTTAAGTAAAGTAAAAAAATAAAGAACGTGTTGTTTAAATTTTGATTTATACAAATAAATGAGAAAAATAAATGTATATTTATTATGGTAATAGTTATTTATAAGCTAGAGATTTTAAATAATTTTAGGATTTAATATCTCTTACATTTACTTTTGAAATATAACAATCAAATTGATGATATTTGATCCAAAAAAATTCACATCCATTGAATTAATTTTTTTAACTTAACTTTCATATTACACTATTATATACAAATTCCATTATATTTTTAAAAAAAGAAAAACTTTTTATAATCATCATATAGAATTTTAGCTTTATGTAATATTATTGTGGAATAAATCAAATTAAACTATTTTATCTTATTATTTAATATAATGACCTTTTAAGTCAAATGTGCACTTGTGCTCATTACTTGTTCAACTATAAAATAGCATATTAAAATATAATTTCTACAATAATAGAAATTAATAATTTATAAAAAAAACACTTTATGTTAAAATTAACTTAGTTTCATAATAATTTAATACAAAGATCAAAATTGTTCTTCTAACTTTGATAGGAAAATGATCTTTCGATTATCTTATCACAGCATTAACTTTCATCTCTTTTTTTGTTTAATTTATTACCAATATATTTTATTTTTAAATTAATACACTATAAACAAAAAGTTATTAATTGCTTAAATAGATTTTTGAAAAAAAAAATCATAATATTATACCATGACGTACTATAATTAAATTAATTATATTAATTCTCTATTGTTTTGCATGATTTTAAACATATTGATTTATATAAATATTAACTAGATTAAATTTTAACTTATCGCCTAACCACCTCTTGCATTTAAACATTTAAAATTCTTAATATTTTTTTCTACATATTACTAAATTTGATTTCATTTTTTACCTTTGTTTTCTTAATCCATAATATCACATTAATATGGTTCTAATTAATAATTTTTTAAAATATTTTTGGCCTTTATGATTTGAATTTTCACAATATATATGTTAAGGATATTGATTTTTAATCTATAATTTATTTATTTTTTAAAATGTTTTTTAGCACATTATTGTACCATATTTTGTTACATTTTTTATATGATATTTTATAAAAATATAATTAACTATAAAATAAAAATAATAACATCGAAGATATATCACATATTTAATAAAATTGATGGACAAGTATTGACTCGCTTTAGATATTTTATAATTTATTATTACAATAATAGTGTGTTTCACATAAGAAATTTATTTTATTTTTAAAATTTTAACTCATCATATATTTGATAATACAGATGAGTAAATATTCACTTGTTTTAAAAATTTTATAATATACATGAAATTCATTTATCTCAAAGTTTTATTCCATTATTATAACTTTATTTGTGTTGCCATTTGTCTTTCTTTCATAGTTTAATTTAATTTAATTGATATTTATGTTTATATTTTTAACAAATTATTTTATTTTATGCTTATTAGTTTACAGACTACATTAAAGATTAATAATTTGAAGATACCAGTAGGCTATCTATCTCTTAAGTTCCAGTAGTTCAATGAAATGGGAAACTCGAAGCAATAAATTGCCTATTTCATCAAAACTTGTAATAACGTTAGGATTTATGGTGACCACCTCATTAAATATCTTGTCTGATCACTAAAAGGAAATGCCTTCAATTAGTACACTAACTTGGAGCTTGAGTCCATTAATAGTTGGGAGAAATTAGACAAGAGCTCCTTAACTGTTTTTATAGCACAAGGCAAATGATTAGCATAATATAACTAACCAACACTTGTCAACGGAAGGAAGACCCGTCATTGATTATATCTATCGATGGAGGAACAAAAACTTGAATTGCAAAGACAACCTATCCAAAGCCTCTGGCATTGAAATATGTATCCAATGCATGCATAAACAGTCGAGATACATTCTTCAAGGGATTCAACCTAAAACTTTTGAAGAACTAGTCACTTGTGCTCACAATATAGAGTTGAGTATGGCTATAAGTAGAGTCCATGGTTTGCTTATCTAGGAATTCCACAAATCAAAAGAAAAGTCAAATGGGGGCAAATCCTTTCCCCAATCTCCAAATAAAGAGTCAATGGCAGTAAATGTAAGGTCTACTAAAATACAAGGAAAGGATAAGGTCTTAGAAAAGAAAAAAGCTCCTTAAAGGCCTAAGAGATCAACTTTAAGGGAAATGCAAGCGAAGACCTACCTCTTCCTTGATTTAAATGTCTCTAGGATATTTAAAATTTACTTAAGGCTATCTTACCATCCAACAAAGAAATGTTGACGATGGCAGTAACTTCCTCTTCGATCGCTACAACTTTGACTATGACATTTTGAAGAGGCTAGATCTGTAGAGTCAAAGATTTGGATAGCTTCTTTTGCTTGTCCCTCAAGATAGCAAGTTGCTCTTCAATATTGTTCAACTCTACCTCAATCTACTGAACCTACTTTGCTTCCTAGCTTTTCTTGTGATGAGCCTCTTGTAAGCAATCCTTTGTCTTACCAAGTTACTAAGTAAGAACCTCATTTGTAAGTCTTTCAGATGCCTTAGACCTTATATCGTCATAGGCTGTGACTTTGGTAAACAATACTTCTAGTAAGCCCTCCAAGTAGGAAATGTCAAATTGGCCAAAACTTTTCATGAAGTGAAGTAATAATGAGATATTATCCTTAATGGATGAAATGGACTCAATTGGAATCTTTTCTATCCTCTCATGAAGGCCAACTCACAACTTCTAAAGAAGCTCCTTTTGGTAGTTATGAAGAAACTTTCTAACCTCAAAAGACAGAGACTGCTGTTGGAGTTGATGACTCTTTGGTTACTTTAGGAGCTAAGGTGTTCATGTTGCCAGAAAGAATGGGGATTGGTTGATTGGGTTCACAAGCTGACTCTTGTGCTTTTGAACCTTCACTATCATTGCTTATAAATTCTTGCTTTGCCAACTGAAAAGGGAAAAAGAGAGGAATTTAGTAAGAGCAAGATGAAGAAAGAAAGATGTGAAAGTTGGTGAAATACTTTAACATAATCCTCCATTGACTGTCCATGGCTCGAAGTTCCATCATCTTTTGGAAGAGAGGAACTAGAGTCTCTTTTAGTACTCTTCTAATGGTGATCTACATTGCCGCTACTGCCACCCTCTACAAAATATAGTGTTCTTTCTCTTAAATACACCAGGTGGATTAGCGATACTAATGAACACGAGAAGGGAATCATGGATATCGTCTATAAATAGGCCAACCCCTACACCATGCTTATCGCCTTTAGATAACGTTTCCCTATGTGTTCAGTCAAGGAGGCGAGTGATATTCCTCTCAAAGAAATTATCATAAACAATGAACTACCATTTCTTGTAAACTGCAGAGGAAAATCACTTTGGAGGATTTCAATGTTAAGAGCTGTAGATAGTGTTTGTTATTTAGCTGTTTTAGAGGGCTGATTGTGTGCTTGGATGACCATCCAATGATCAAGTGGTGCATGGGAACCACTAGTGAGGCTGTCATGAAATCGCGTGTTAACAAAAAACAAAAAAACGCTTCCCCAATTCTTGGCCAATTCTGTAGTTCTGAAGCAAATCTCATGGATCAAATACTAGAGGACAAGACTGAACCCCACATGTCGAAAGTCCGATATGGAAAGTGAAACAAAAGAAATACTGGAAACAAAAATTCCATTTTCGTTTGATAAATCCATATCTTATAATATATTATACTTTTTTTGCTGGTTCCTTCTGTATGCATCAAGCCATCAAACAAAGCAACAAAATTATTTTAATAAAATTGGACTACTGTACGTGTGTGTAAAATTATTTATAAATTGTAAAGTTATTGTTTCAACATTTAGATGTAATACTATTTCAAAATAAATATTTAAAATAAGAAAATAAGGAGAGATAAAAATAAATTGAAAATAAACAAATATAAAATACATAAAAAGTAAATTGAGAAATAAAAGATAGAAAAGAAGAAAAAAATTAAAATACAAATAAGTGTATAATTTCATGTTATGCAGCCAAAAAAAAGATTAACATGTAATTTTGCATATACAATTAAAATGGACTTAGAGAAATTTACGATATAGTATAAGCATCAAAAGACAAAAATACCATCAAGTACCAAAATAGTCATGTTTAGAACCAAACTTTCAACCGCAAAACAATCTCTCAAATTTCACGCTATCAAACATACCATTCAAATTCAACAATATTTTCATCTAAATTCAAATTCAAAATTTTCCTCTCATATGTATAACTAATTAATTATTTTTCAATTATTACATTTATTGACAATCAAACCATTACTTATATATCACATATATACTCACATTTATTTCGATTAATACCTTGTAACATAAACATTATCCCTATAAATTATTCTATTATCTAATCATTATTATGTATTAAATGCATATATTCAAATAAATTATACTATTCATCTCATTAAAACACCATTTTCAAACATACTATTCATCTCAACACAACTCCCACTAAATATCGTATCAAACAAAAACCCCCCTCCCAAACATAGCCGGTGAGTTGGAAGTTGTTCTCGGTTGAAACTAATCCTATTATTCTTTATCCTATTTTTGAAGTTGCTCCCATTATATTGGAGTTATTGTAGAAGAGGTACCACCTTCTAGTGGGCTCCGATTTTGGCCTTTTCTTGGGGTTTGGGAGCTTTGAGAGCAATGTGGAGCGGGGCTCAACTGCGAAGAAAGAAAAAATTCATAGGATCCAAAATTAATGGACATTTGAGAATATAAATTTAGATTCGAAAATTAAACAGAAACTTGAATCTTCTCGCGACGCTTTCCAGAGATTTTACTGAAGTAGAATCAGAGTCGCATAAATTGATTGCCGACGCTCCCGAACGAATATCGTCTCGGGCTAGGCCAAATGCCAACGTCGTCATACGCTTCATATTCTCTCACCCTTTTCGTCGAACACGTTGAGAACCTCAAGCACCGCATTTGACTGGTGGTGCAGTTTCATAATTGGACGACGACGCCAAGTGGGTCGACGCCACACATTTCTCCCCATCCCAATGTATGAGACGATCAGTTCAACAGGTCAAAACAGAGAGATGGAGGCCCCCGCCAATCTACTGCAAAACGCTGCTCGCGCTCTGTGTTTAGGGTTCCATGGCAATGGCGTCCGGGCGTGCTTCAAACTCGTATGTTGACATTTGTGAACTATTCATGCATGCACACACGTGATTACACATACGCACACTATAGCTAGCGTTTTCGTGTGCAATTAAAAAAATAAAAATAGTTTATAAATAAATTATTTGAATAGAATGCACTTTTTTGTATTAATTTGTATAATTTAATTAGACTAATAGAATTATGTAAAGACAAATAAATATAAAAACAGGCCTGAACGATTATAGTTTTGATATTTTTAATTACTAGGTTTGGTTAAGTAATAAATAGTTCATGACATGTAAAAAAAATATCATTAAAAAATAAGTATCAAAAAGATTTTTTGTAAAGTAATATAAAGAGTAAAAACAATGTTAAGAGGGTCTCACAAAGGTATATACATACACGTGTACCAATGTGATTGCGTAGTGAAATTCCTTATTATAATGTCCAGATTCGTATGTCGTAAAATTTACGGTCCCCAGAAGGGGAAGACCTATTATTTATCTATATTTATACCTATACTATATAAAAAAATGTGGATGGTTTTTCTAATTGTAAAAAAAACATTTATGTTCTTAATTAAAGATCTATATATATTATAACAAATAAGGTTATATATGTAAAAAATAATAATAATTAAAATATTTATTTTTGCTAGTAGAAGATTAATAGAGTCATAATATATTTAAACTAATTTTTTAGTTATCTTCAAATTATGTAAAATTAGTTGTGGGAAACTAATAGAAATTTTAATATAATATGTGTGTGTGTGTGTGTGTGTGTGTATTAGTAGAAGATTAATATAGTCCCAATATATTTAAACTACTTATATAATTATAATTATGTTTAAAAAAATAATAGAATCCAAATTTTTCAAAAATATTTTTAAATTTATTTACAAAATAAAATAAATTAGAATTGCATGATTGTGTTTAAACAAGTAACAATGAATTTGTTGTCTATATAACCTAATAAATAGAAAATGAATAAATATTATAAAAAAATTTACAGATATACATATTAAATTAGTTAATCACAACATGAATCATAAAATAAATAATTATGATAATGAGCTAAAATTTAAAAAAAAAAACCAGTTTCATATATAAAGACACCACTATTTTTATAATAATATATTATAAAATATCTAAAATGAGTCAAACTTTTATAATAAAATTTAATAAACATGTGGTGATTTATTTTATATTATTATTTGATTTCATAATTAATTATATTTAATAAATATTATAGAGAACAAATAGCAAGGAAAAAAGAGTTACGACAATGTGTTAAAAATTTAAATAAATAAATTACATATATAAGAAATCAATATTCTTGTGAAAAAATAATATGTTATAAAACATTTAAAATAAATTGTGTAAGACTATCTACTTTATTGTATATGGTATTATTGCATAATTATACTTTTGAAAACATAACAATAAATTCATTAGAAGACATTAATATCAAGATTATGTCAACTAATTAATAAATTCATTGGAAGACATATATGTTAAGATTATATAAACTAATAAACATAAAATAAAATAATTTGTTAAAAATATAAATATCAATATCAATTAAATTAAATTAACTATAAAAGAAAGACAAATGGCAACATAAATAAAGTTATAATAATGAAATAAAACGTTGAGATAAATAAATTTCATGTATGTTATAAAAATTTTAAAACCAGTTAATATTTACTCATCAGTATTATAAAATATATGATGAGCTAAAATTAAAAAAAATAAATAAATTTCTTATGTGAAACACACTATTATTGTAATAATAAATTATAAAATATCTAAAGCGAGTCAATACTTGTCCATCAATTTTATTAAACATGTGATATATCTTCAATGTTATTATTTTTATTTTATAGTCAATTATATTTTTATAAAATATCATATAAAAATGTAACAAAATATGGTACAATAATGTGCTAAAAAAATTTTAAAAATAAATAAATTATAGATTAAAAATCAATATCCTTAACATATATATTGTGAAAATTCAAATCATAAAGGCCAAAAATATTTTAAAAAATTATTAATTAGAACCATATTAATGTGATATTATGGATTAAGAAAACAAAGGTAAAAAATGAAATCAAATTTTGTAATATGTAGAAAAAAATATTAAGAATTTTAAATGTTTAAATGCAAGAGGTGGTTAGGTGATAAGTTAAAATTTAATCTAATTAATATTTATATAAATCAATATGTTTAAAATCATGCAAAACAATAGAGAATTAATATAATTAATTTAATTATAGTACTTCATGATATAATATTAGAAAATCTGAAGCTCCTTCTTCAACTTCTCCGCTACTTGCTTCCAGTGTAATAAAGATGAAACCATAGTAAAGACTTGGAGCTCCTCAACAATAGGCTTCTTGCCTTTGTTTGATTGTTGCCTTATTGATGTCTCGACTACATTGTGGACTTCTTGATACTCCACTTCCACACAACTAGCCCCAGCATTGTTCTCCTTTTTTATCAACTTTAAAATTCGAGGGCTTTGCTCCTGTAAATGCTTGGCAAGACCAACAATAACTTTGGTTAGAGTAGCAATCTGATTCTCTAGACTCGAGGCATCAGTCATCATGATGGGAGCTGTATTCGAAGCAAACGAGGCATCTAGGTGAGGACTAGAAGGCATCGAACTGTCCTTGCAACCTTCTTTTCCTTCCCTCATGTAAAGTGGGTTATCAATGGCTTTAGCAATAGGGGTTAGGTCAGAATTTGCCGACTTTCTTTCATACCCCTTGTGATTACGCTAACACCTCTGACAGTATTCCCTAAGGAACTCAGAGTAACAACCTTCGATGACTTTATTTTTCCTCTAACCCTTTGAAATTTCTTAAACTTGATGAAAGAAGAATTGAGAGGCAGAGATGGTCCAACTAGGCATGCCAGAAAACTTGAGGACAAAATTCTTGCAAATGAATTTTTATTAACAAAAAATTTGTACAAGTACAATTATAAATTAAATCAAATAACTTTCTGTGAGTACAATTTCTAATTAAACCTTCTAATTCTTCTTTCCACTTGATAAACTTGAACATTTTTTCTATTTCTTGAAGTGTTTATATATTTCATCCTCCTTAAAGTCCATGAGCCTTCAAGCAACATTAATTTCTTGATTTATCACTACAATCTTAGATCAAACTTTGAAATTTAAAGAACTTTAATGAAGAATGTTTTAAACATTACAAAAACACATTGAATGCTTCTTGAAAAACATAGCTTAAGATGGGAGAGCTTTAGCGCTTTGATCTTCTTAAGAGCTATTAGAAATTCTAAAAAATGTTAATTCACCAGTTTAATGATTTAAATGTGAATCGAATGTTATAATTTGATGGAATTTCACAAAGAACGCTTTTGAATTTGTGGAGAGGATTTGAATTTCCCTTGATGCCTTGTGTTGTGTATTTTGAAGCTTGGGATGCCACTCTATTTATAGTAGATGGGAATTCTCGCTGCCATAGAGAAATTTGATCCACCATCACATCTTGATTTGAGGCATTAATCGTCGCAATTACCTCTTTTCTATATTTGCAAAAGCATAAATTGTGACTTGACAAAAGAGGGCATTTCGACATATAGCGCAATTTGATTGGCCGACATCGACACTTACCATCTTTTAATTACTCGGCCACATTTTATATTAAATATCAATTTACTTTATTATTTAATTCTAGAAATTGTATTTAATACAACCAAAAGCCACTTGTCTGCATTTTATTGGGCAAAATTTTGATTGCCTACACCCGTTCATTTAGAAGGTATCTGAATTTGCAAGTTCATCAATTTTATATTATATTCCCATGTCAGAACTTTGCAATGCTGTTTTGGGATTTTGCTTTAATATCGTAGAAAATGTAAGTATACTTCTGTGAGGTTGAGGGTGCTGAAGCCCAAGGCCCAGTCTTTGGGTTTCTTTGCCTGTAATTAAGCAAGGGAAGGAGGTTGGTGGTTTATTATTAACAACAATACTTGGTTTATCCTACGGTCTTTCTTTGAAAAATATAACTACTCATGTTTTTTCCACTTGGAATTCCATCTATTGTAACCAAGGGGCGAATATAGCTCTAATTTAGTGTAACAACAAACTTGGGGTTTCTGTGCAATCGTCTTAGTGCTCTAAATTGGCATTATATGTTTTCTTTGTTTAGCTGCTTAGTCTTTGCTTCACGTCATTCATTTTTCCTTGTTGAAGTTATAGACTGCCTACTTAGTCCCCACTGCGCTATTAATAATTCCAACTATTTGATTCGAATTCAATTAGTGTTGGTAATATTTTAAAGTTTAATCGAACTCGAATTTAAATTTAAATAATTTTTTAAAATCCAATCTTTGCTTAATTCAAATGCTAAGTTGATTTCGAATTTTACAAAATTTAGGTGAGCAATATTCGAGCCACTATTCTATTCGACTCATTAACACCCCTCCCAAACTTGCATTGATCTGATATGCGGTGAATTTGAAAGAATTTGGAAGCTCCTTTGAATTGGATGGTTTGACTTGAAATTTTTGTATGAAGTAATTTAGTCGTTTAGATGAATGGACTAAACTATTGGATGGTTTGGCCTTAACTTTTCTGTGGAATAATTTAGTTATTTGGATGAATGGACTACTAAACTATTGGATGGTTTGGCCTTAACTTTTCTATGGAATAATTTAGTTATTTAGATGGATGGACTAAACCATTACCGTTGTCATATTTGATTCATGTTTGATCTTAGATCTGTTGGAAAGTTCACTGGCCAGTTTTGTCTTGAACTTAAGTTAGGATGTTACTAGGTCAAATTTGAGCCAAGTGACTCGAATTCTACTCAAACTTGACTCAATTCAATTTTCTAAAGAATTAACTTAAACTTAACTTAAACTTAAATTTGAGTTGAATAGTAAATTGAGCTCAAAATATATTTAAAATTATTCGACTTTAATTTAATTTAATTTTTTTTAATTTAATCAAATTCGAGTTAAATAGTTTGACTTATTAACACACGTCCAAACACATGGACAAATAACTTTGTGTAAACGATCATATTGAACAAAATCAATGGCAGGAAATCTCTTTTTTCATCACAGATACATGACGAATACAATCATTAAAAGAACATAATCTTGATTCAAGAAAGAACTAAAAGAAATTATCAGTACATACATAAATGGAAGACAACAAAGTTACGAACATATGTTCTTCTGTCCTCACTCCAGTCTTGAGTTCTTTCATTTCCCTTCTCATAAGGCGCATACAAGTGCAGGCTCTCTAGGAAAAGGTTCTCCTGTGATATTGGGTTTACTGAACGGCAACAGAATGCTCGATAGTAGTTGACAGTATTTAAATGTCCTTCTGTATAGACTGCTGATTTTAAACAGCAATGTTTTTATCAACTCCACTTGATGAAACATCTGAAAGCCTCAGGGAGCATCAAGGGATTTCAGCCAACGGGTTCATTCTAAGCCCACGACCACCATGGAAGCGATGTCTCTGGTTTTGAAATGGAAGCCCTTCAGCACCTCCATTCTTGACAGGGTTGCTCTGAACTTCAGACACTGAAGGAGTTACACTGGAAGCAGGCAGCGGAGAAGTTGAAGAACGAGCTTCAGATTTTCTACAATACTTGGAACTAAAGAAGTCAGTGCCAGGTAACATGCAGCACAAAGCTCCTGTGGCATTATTGGCAGACACCCTCCCAGTGGAAGCAGCTATATCAAATGAAATTTCATCCAAAGCCAATTCTAAAGCGTGAACACGTGCCTCTAGAGATCGAATACCATTCTGTGAGCTCCCAATAAAACTCTGCATTGCACAGTAGCAAACAAATGTTAGGATATTTTGCAGTATGAAAAGGCGCGGATTCTTGATTGGCTGGAAAACAGACATGGTGAAACACGATAGCTCTAGTGTTTGTAAGAGCTTGCCTGTGCCTGGATATGGAGCGCAGTACATATAGTAGAAAGTTGAATACCTGTAGAAGGTCTAACAAATTGGATTGCCGTTTTTCAATCTGAACAAGTTGCTTTTGGATCAGAGATAGGTCTTCACAGTCTCTCTGATTCCTGCAGATATCTCCAGTTTCATTACTAACGACTACACTAGTCTCGTCACCTGCAAATGCGGGAGAACCACTTTTGAGCACACCATGCCTCTTCTTCTCATGATTATCATTGAAGAGGGCCCTTCTGATCTCTGGCTTCACACACTGCTTTCTCTCCTCCTCTCCGGTTTTCCGAACACTTCTGTCTTCATCAAAAGGGCTATATTCTGAAACCAGTGTGACAGAAGCAGGAGTAGGACCCAGAATCTCGGCTTTCAAGTTGGAGGGTTTCTTGCAGTCCAGCTTCCGAAACATTGCTGGACCCCTTCTGCTTTCATTGCTGCCAAGAGAGCTTCTCCTGGCTGTGGAAGCAGGAGAGCTATTGGCCAAAGGTGCCCCAGTAGCTTGTTTGTCGATCGGGCTGCTTTTCTTTACAGTATAAAATGTAGCAGTTCTTGAGCCAGGAGGATAACGTCCATCACTAGAATTCTCTGTACCGAAAGCAGGAAAGTAAAAATTTTCAATGAATACAAAAACTACCAGAAAATCGATCGCCTGAGGTCTTAAACAATGTTGATAGAGTAAAAAGGACCTCATAGTCCACTTGCAAGTAGGTTGAAACATAAATTACTAGGAAAGTAAGCAAGAAAACAACAAAGACAGACACAAACAAACGCAACAGTTGTACAGTTTTTTAGGAAGTATCGGCTGAACTAGTTTAGAAGGCAGCCTGGGAACAAAATTTCAATCCAACTCTTTTTAGTGAATTCCAATTATTATCTTTGAGGACACGAATTTCAAATTTCAACTAAATCGTCCAACCATCAATAATCCATAATCAAAGAAATAACATATAAAACAAAGTTAAATCTGATACCTTTAGATGATGCCTGTGATTCAGGTGGTGGTGAAACCTCATCAGCTAGATCTGGAATCTCCTTCCAGACTTCTATCATCTGATTCATAGTCTCCCTCGCAGACTTCACCTGATCCAATCAATCGATCTTTCATCAGAAATCAAGAAATTACTCATTCACAATAATAAAAACAAGTCAACAAATTCAGATCAAATTTCAACAATCCAAGAAATCAAACCTTGTCAAATCTCTTAGCCTCAAAAGTCTTCAAGCAAGAAGCCTTATGCTCTGACAGCGCACCTTTCTCTACAGCCGCGGTCTTCATCAACGCCTCAGCGGCGGCCTTCCTCGCCGCCCAGTTTTCACTACTCAAGAAGTCCATCAAACACGTGATCAGATTCTTGACCGCAGCCTTCCCACCGCCGCTCAACACTCCCTGCACTCCGACGACACTTCCCATCAACGCCAGAAGCGCTGCCTTCGCCTTGAAACTCTCACATTTGGCCAACTTCTCGAGCCTTGGCAGCAGCTTTCTCAAGCCCCCCACGTCCGGATTTCTCGATCCCTTGACTATTGCAGCCAAGCACAATGCCGCGCCGTTTTGGGCGTTGGATTCCTGCTCGGTGAATAGTGATTCGAGGAAGGGCTTAGTGATGGAGGTGAACGGAGGAGAAGTGAGCTGTGACGAGAGGGATAGGGAGGCTGCGACGCAAGCGGAGCGAACGGAGGAATCGGGGTCACGCAGGCGGCGAACCACGGCGGAGAGGAGCTTGGAAAGGTGGGGGGAGATGGAGTTCCCGTGGTGCTCGGAGAGGACGGAGATAAGACGAACGCATTGGCGCCGGACGGGCGACTTGTCCGAGGAGTCGGTGGCGGTGATGGACGAGAGGAACGGCGGGAGAGAGTCGGCAGAGATGGTTTTAGCTATGGATTCGAGCTCCGATGCGGCGGCGGCGTGGGTGTCCCTGTCGGAGAGCTTGTGCAGGCACGTGAGCACGCGGTGCTTCAGGTCACGCGCCTGCGCCTGCGCCTGCTTACTGGAGTTGGAAGCCGACATTCTTCACAGTCACACAGACCGAAGATCAACGTAATGTCGGGTGGAGTGTCTTTAAGTGATGAGTCGAGGTGGTTGCACCGCCGGCATTAAGGTGGTGGTTTGGGTGGTGTGGCGCGGCGGTGTCAGAACGTTTGAGAACTTCTGTCCATTAGTTTATATATACAGACACCAACATATGCATACGCACACAGGATACTAAAATGTAAAATTGTTCATCGTCACATTACTGCTATAACCTCAACGACGTCGTCTGATTGATTGGATTATAATTAATTATTTTAATTAATTAAAAGATTAATTCCAAGACCATTTTTACATAATTACATTCATTATCATTATAATTTTTTGTTTTATGAAAGGATAATGTGTTGGAGTTTAACCAAGATGACAGACTATTTGTCCTCTTATTAACCCCTTTTTTCTTAAATGTTTACTCTTTAAATGCCCTTAAATTTATAATTGTTTACCCTTTTCCTATAACTTTAATCTCTTTCATTCTCTTTCTTAAATTTTAATTGATCGTATTTTTAATATCTGCTTTTATTATTTAAATTTTTCTTTTTTATTTGACAAATATATAAAATTTATATTTAAAAATATTATTAAATACATATGCATCAAGTATCTAATATCACTAAGTATAAAAAGGACAAAGATCATACAGATATCATGGTATAGCACATTAGCTGTACCTAATATGTTATTAATGAACAATTGAATTTGTCATGCATGATAATTGGGGGGATTAAGATATGCCAAAGGGCTGGACATTCTAAGTTGGATGTCTTGTTATGGAAAAATAAAGTGGTCGTACTCCATGTGATCATCTCACAAAATAGGCTATGCATGTGAACTTTTCTTGACTTGGGTGAAATTAAAGTGTAGTAACATAAAGTCATTTTTCTATATTTAATCCGTGACCACGAAGTTGGCACAACAACTAGGTTCCCATCTTTATAGCATTTATAGCATCAGAAAAATTTCAATTCTATATGATTACTAAAAACGAGAAAATTACACTTGGAGGAGAGTATGGAAATTAAAATATTTAATACCCCTTTTATTGTACATTGCATATTCTTCCATGCCATGTTGAGCATAAAACGTGTCGTTGACATTTTGAAGTGGCTGCTATAAGTTTTACCCTTTTTTTATGGCATGGGTAATGGAATATTCTAATCACACTGTGTAATTGATTACTTTTCTTAAGAAAACAAACCAACCCATATTGTATGGCAGTGGTTATTTTTTTCTATTTTCTTAATCTTCATGTTATTAATTATCTTATCACCACTCCATGATTATCACCTCTCTTATTAACATTTACTTTCTTTCCCTCATCTTGTTCACTCAATATTAAAATTTTGCTAGATGAATTAATTGCAAAACAACAACAAAAATAATTTAAGGTGAGTTAGACGGATATTCATGGCTTTATTCGCCCCTCAGAACATGGCTGAACGTGACACTTATCATGTTATAGTAGATGTATAGTTAATTATAGTTAATGTAATTTTTGTGATTAGTTTATTTTTATTTTATTAGTCACACTTATAATTTAAGTTTTATAACGAGTTTAAATTTAGTGTTGCTTAATTAGTGTATATTTTTGACCAATTTTTACCTTATACATTAAAATGTGTTGCCTCAATTAATATATAGAAACTTAAAAATTTTTATGTCAATGGCAAGGCTAATGTACCAAAATTAATTATTCAATAAGGATCATATGTTTGACTCTCATAATTTCCACTATTAATTTTTTCTTTTTCGTTTTTAAATATTAAAAATTTATTAAGTAAAAATTTATGTGAGATATAAAATAAAATAAAATATAAAATATAGTAAAGCTATGCAGTTTTTAACAATTTTGTTTTTATATAAAAATATTACATAAATTAAACATATATATGCCACGAAAAATTTCAACATCAAAATTTTAAATGTGGTTAAAAATTTACATATGTATATTATTTTGCCTTTAGTATTTTTAAATTTTTATTTTATTTGATGTATTTTTCTATTAAAAAATTAATTAAAATTTTCAGATTTTGCCACGTAATATTGTTACGCATGGTTGTATCACCTGCACCTGTTCTATGTCACTGAATGCAGATTGAGGAAACTGCCAAACACGAATGGTGCGAGATATGTTACACATGACAAAATTTTAAATTATTAATCCGCTTTTTTTAAAATATAAACAATACATCAAATAATATTATTATAAAATAAGACATTAAATAAAATAAAAATCACAAATACACATGGAAATCTTAAATTATTTATCAGCTATTTTTTAAAATATAAATAATACATCAAATGTAAAATAAAATAAGACATCAAATAAAATAAAATTACAAATAATTAGAAAAAATAAAATATGTAAATATTTGAAATGTTTAAAATAAATAAATTCACACATGCTTAAATTTTCAACCACAAGAAAAAAATTGATGTTAAATATTTTTATTCTGTATATATACTTAATTTACGCAGCATTTCTTTATAAAAATAAAATTATTAAAAAACTATTTTTCCCCTAACATTATTTTTTATTTTACTTAATATTCATGTAAATTTTTACTTAATATATTTTTCATATTTAAAAACAAAAAATTCAAAAATATAATTAATTAAAACTTTAACACAGAAAAATCTCCTGAACCCAGTGTGCCTTCCCAAGATTGAGACAACCCTGGGAATTAAAAAATTTGTGATGGGGCTCTGACTAATTGTATCTCTGTTTTAAGTCAAATATTGATCACATTCAATCAATCAGATTATAAACATAAACTCGATATTGTTATACTACGGGATATTCTCGATCCACTGTTCTATCTCAGTGAGAAGAGTATGCAAAGCCTGGAACTTAGGTTTCATATGAAGAAAGATTTGAACATATGATTTCAAGTGACGTAAAAATGATAAGAATTTTAAATTAACTATAATTACTAAAATTACAGTTTAGAGTAAGAATTTAGGAATTTGAAATGTATTATCATTTAAACAAATATAACGAATTTATAGATTTGAAGTTCTTCCCGTCAAATCATTCAATTCAAATGGGTATCAATGAAAACTATGGGTCGATATTTATGTGTCAATTGTTTAAAAAGAAGTCAGAGGTGTCGATTTATATTACTTTGATTACACTAACTTTACTTAGTGTAACCAAATAATATCAAACTCTTAATAATACAATATAAAATAATTATCTTACAATTTTGTAACTTCATACTGGGCGCTTAATATATATCAAGAGTTTTAATTATTTAAAGTCAATATTTGATTAGCTTACATAAAATAATCAATCCTCTATTTAACTTAATTTATACAATAGTATTAAGAATTTAGAGCTACTTCGGTTATACTAAGTAATTTTACATAAATACCTCCATTCAATTTAATAATAAAAAAGTTATTTTTTTGTTATTCTTTATTTTTTGTTTCCTTTTTTTAACTGCAATATTGTTTTGGATAAGTATAAAATAAATATTTAAATAAACTAATATATTCTACAAATAAAAAATCAATAATTATTTCAATTTTATATTATATAAATTTAAGTGCACATATAGAGTGTGCCAAATCACTAGTCCTACTTGAAAATTGTGATAAAACAATCAAAGTGTTAATTTTTTAATGTGTCATTTAAAAGACTATTTTAAACCTTTTATTGAAACTTGAATTATTTGTCTACTAAAGTTATAATAAAAAAATAAATACAATGATCATATTAAATAGTTATACTTGATTGTAAATGACTAATTAATACATACAAATTTTTTATCTAACAAACTAATCCTATAAATTACAATTCCATCCAACAACAAAGTGAGTGAGTCCTAAGTGTCTATCCTGTAAAGTAATCGTTCTTCAGTCTTTAGAGTTAAAAGATTGAAATATCCATCTCTTATTTATTTTTTACCTTTTTGTTTCGTTTTCTTTTTCTGTCATTCTCAACTAAATATGATTCATGTTATTTCTTTTTATATAATATTCAGTGCATTTTAAAATTTTGGTAATTTATTTTTATTATCAAAATATAATTATTTATATTATGTTATCATTAATACATATCTAAAATATGTGGTTTTATTATGTGATAAATCACAAAACAAAATGCATATGCAATATAATTAAATAAAATAGACATTAAACATGCTTTAAAAATATTTATATAATAAAAATATAATTTTGATATGTACACAAGATAAATTATCATTTAAATTTTATAATATATCCTTGTATAATAATTTGTGTATGATCAACCCTACAACCCTCCTTGGTGTCTTCTATATTTGAGACATATCTTCTGCACAAAACTTGTTAAAGAGGGCATCATCGAAGTTGGAAAACAATCCCACCACCCAACTTCAAAGAGCATAAGAAAATCAACAATTAGTTTTACCACTCAATAAACCAATTCATTCCCAAATATAAAACTGCAAAGGATCAATTCAAAAGAGAATTGGCATTTTGCGAGATGAGGTAGGAATCTGTTACTGCTCATAGTCCTGAATTTCAGTACAATAATGGCAAGCACATATGAATATGTTAGTAAAGACTTATTAAACATTTTGCTATGGATAGTCCTTTTTTATTTTTGATATTCATTATGATAGCCCTTTTAAGCAAGTAGACAGTTAGGATACAAAAACCCTTCTGTTGAACCATCCCTCTATCTTCTTATCTATCTCAACCTATCTTTCACCAACTTCTCCCTCATTTGATAACACGTCAATCCTTTAATTTATAGATCAATTCAGTCCATCTCTTGCACCATATGTGGAATAGGTAGCTGTCATCTAATAATAATACTTTGCAAACAATACAAGAAAAAACTAACACAAGTGTAGGGTGGGGGTGGTGGCACCACATGTGGGGTCGTTGGCTAGGTAGAACGATCTGCCTTTTGTTGACGTTGTCTGGGGATGAGATTGCGACACCCTCTTCCTAGATTTGAATTTTACATAAATTAATTCAAATTAAATATTTTTTTTTCTTATTTATATTTTTAATTAATATTTAAATTTATTTGATAAGTATATTTTACATAGATTAGGCCTCTCAAAAAATTAGAGGTTTGATTTGTATAAAATTCAAATTTTCAGAGAGGACCAATCACACGGCGAGTGATTCTTGGCCAGGGACCATGTTCTCGCCACACACGGCCGCGGGCCCCTCATTAGTGGGGCCCACTTCATGTCTCCGGGAGCATTACATCTGGACTCCACACCACACCAATTATCATAGCCAGCAAGGAAGACTGAACTGACATGTCACATTTAATGATAGAATCGTTGGCCAACATTGTCCAAATCCTTGCACTCTGGTCCAAGAGCTCAGCACCCCTGTTGATCATTGATCATCGTCTGCATGGTATGTCTGTCCCTTACCAACATTCTCATGACTAATGTCCCGTGAATTGATCACTTGACTTCTCTCATGAACATACAAAGCAATCATGTGGCATTTTGATAGTTGGCACAGAGACGCGATACGTCCAATTATTTTATGGACGTCCAATTATTTTATGGGCCCAAAAATACTTGCAGGAGCACAGAGTCATGCATCCAATACTTGCATATATGCAATGCATGTCTTTGTACAAAGTTGAATAAGCCAAGATTGTTACAAGGCACATGTGGGCAACACTCCCATATTTTGGACACCAACCATGCGCTGTTTCCATCTTGCATATCATGTAAAACATAACCAGGCACATAACATGGATGAAGAACAAATTATTGATCCAAGCAAATGAAGCAACGGATAAGTACAAAGGCTAAGCTTGTTTTCAAGTTATGGACCTTAAAACTATATATTTAATTATTACACTTTTTAAATTTTATGTTATTATATTTTACCTTTACATAATTCCCAAAACAAAAACACTTAAAAACACATACTAAAATTTTAAAACAAACAAAACCAATAAGATTTTAGGGTTAGGGTTTCATATGCAGACTCTTTGATTGGGCATGTCGGCTTGTGGTTCTAAATGAGGGTTAGTTAAGAAGAAGAAGATTTTTAATAACTGTTATATTATGCTTATTAGAATCTTGAATTTTAAGATACATCACATACATATACATACATATATATATATCTATTTATTTATTAAAATTCTTAGAATTTCAATGATGTAGTTGTAAGCCAACCATATAGCATAGTAACTGCTTACATTAATTTTGCCAATCATATGGACTAATACAGCCTGATAATCCTCTTCTAAGTTACTTAAAAGTTTATAAGTTTTTCATAAGTATTTGATATTTTTTCCTGTAAAAGAGTTTATAAACTTCAAAAAAAATATTTTTAAAACTTAGAAGTTTTTTTAAAAATAAGTTTATTACTTTCGACTTATTTTCAAATATCTTATACGCTATTTCATTTTATATGTTTAAAATAATACAAATATCTTTAAATTATATTATATTAATAATATTTAGCATATTTTTTGTCATTATTATATTAAAAGAATTATAATCAACTGAATTATAAATTTCAACAAATATTATAAGAAGATATTATTATTTATATCCAAAGACTTTATTATCTTATTTTTAAAATAAAATTTATGAAATTATAAAGCTCAAAAACATTTTATAATCTATATGATCTTACAAGCTATTAAAATTAAATTTAGCCAAACACCCTCTAAATATTTAACTGAAATATAATAACAAAGGGGAAATAAAAACACACACATCCTAGTGATAGCTATGCTTGTTTTCAAATTTTAATTTGTGTTTTTAAGTGAAAATTGTATATAAGTAATAGAGAGATAGAAATACGATTTAGAAATCGTAATAATTATTATGTGTGTTTTAAGGTTAGGGGAGTGCATTCAGTTTTATTGAACCAAATTGAAATGGTTTGGTATGATAATTTACTGAATTTTTTCAGTATATTCAATTGAGTACTTTAGTATACCGAATTTTAAATTAAAAAATTAAAAAATAATAAAGATGTATAAATTTGTATTTAAAATTATAAATTTTAGTTATATAGCTTACAAACAAATATTAAATATTTTTATTTTAATATTTTATTATTTTAGTTCAGATTTTTTGAAGAAAAAATATATCTTTTGTAGTAAAATATTTTTTGTTTAAAAATTATAAGATAATAGTATAAAATTTTTGAAAATTACATATACAAATCAGATTATTAAATAATAAAAAATAAATAAAAATATGATAAATATTAAAAAATAAAAATAAAATTCTATATTCGATTCAATATAAATATTAAAAATAAAAATAAAATTTGAAATTCAATTTAATACGATATAGCGAACTATAATATCGAAACCAAACTAAAATTTTGATTCGGTTATTCAACACTTATCAAAATTTTGATTTTGCTTTGACTTGATCAATTTTAAACTATGAGCACCCCCTGATGAAAAATTTGAAAACAACCATAGCTGTCATTTCAAATTGAAGTATTTCTAATAAGTCACTGAATTAAGCCTGACCCGTTTATTTTCTTTGGGTCAATCAAATTTAATCTAATTTTGACTCTAGAAACTCGACTCTAACCCATGAATTTTCTATTAGATTCATCATGTTGCTTTTCAAACTGTGTAAGAAATCGACACGCTATCAATAGATATTATACATTTTCAATAATTGTTAACACAAGACTAACATGGGAAAAGGAGATTTCAAAGTAGGGTGTGAATCAAAATATCACTAATAAAATGACAGACATTACTAAAAACCTCATAATATCTAGATTTTTCAGGTCAAACTAATGAGAAAGTAGGGCTCTACAAATTGGTCGAACTGGAATAACAATTTTACCAAATATAATTTGAATCTCTGTTGAAGTAATTGTCCGTGGATATAACTAAAAACTAGCATTCAATTATATATATAAACATAGATTTGTACAAACCCATAGTAAATACTATAGTTCACATTCACCCAACACGAAATGAAGGGTTGAAAGATAAGCAACAGAAACTCAAATGAAAGAAACACACTGCTGCTGATAAAAATTCATAAGAACTTGTGAAAAAGCTATCACCTCTATGCGGTGTCATAGGGAAGAAATATTTACATTCCTGTCTTTTCTACAATGGAAGATCATGCATGGGCTCCTGCAATGGGGCAATCTTCCAAGAATGCATATTGGGACTCAGTCTAATAACCGTTTGTGCTTATACCAGGCCATTGCAGCTGCATACAAGAAAACACAACCAGCTGTGCCTCCGCCAACCGTCCAAAGGAATTCAGGCATCCCGGCCTTATCGGTGTCGAACAGCTCAATCGTGATGTTCATACCAAAAACTCCAGTTAAGGCCACAAAAGCACTCACCACGACCGTTGCTGTGCTTAACATGACTTCCATCTGCAGAAGATGGTTCTGTTTGTCATCCAACATGATGTTGATGTAATCTTCAGTGTCATCCACATACTCCCTCAGCTTCCCAGGACATGCAAATGATGTAAAAAATCTCAACGCCCAAATGATTGCTAAAGTCCATGTTAGGTAAATCCTAAAGAGGAAGATTCCTATAGCTTATATTTCAGCTAATAAGCTATAAATGAATTCTTCAGCAAATCAAATGACAGTGGTTCCAGCTTTTCCATCTTCCTTGCAGGACTACTTGTTTAGCCAGTAAATCTCACCATCCCTTTGATTTATTGTGCAGAAAATAAGTTGGTTAATCCAGAAAAAGAACATTATATGTCAAACATTTCACTAAATGCTTTATTAACTTTCTGGCATCCAATTGTCATTATGCTTTTATGCTTAAAAGAAACATCATCAACTTGGAGGCATCTAAGCTAGAGCATGAACGATATCGGGACATACGGTGGATAGTTTATTCAATGTGCCCTCAATCTGCACGAAGTATGCTTCCAAAATCATTTCAAGCTCCTCCACATCAAGGTGCTTGGTGGTAGCAGCGTGAGTACTAGTGTGAGTCCGATGGCTCTCTCTTCGAAGAGCACTAGGTTCACAAATACTCTGCTCCAGCTGGTTGTCAGCTTCCTGGATATTGGAATCAGAACCAACGGAACTCCCATCACATTTCATCGTGATATCAATGGTGCTCCTGACATATAGATGTATAAGTTATAGCGGGAACATTACAAAATGAAGAATCATATACTAATAACTGTTAGAAATCTTATAACAGTTATATGATGACTGTTCAACCAGAGTAGGGTTCACATGCCTGTTCTCAATGTCAGATGGAATCTCATCTTCAACTATGCCATTTAGCTCATTTACGGAAGGAATGGAAGAATTTTCAAGCTGTTGTTGCTCAAACTTGTTGGTCAAATACATCTCTGCCATGTCTTTGTCATCATCAAGTAAATGCTCTAATTCATCCCTCACCTGCTAAATTACGTTAGTGAAACTAGATGAACAAAAATAAATGTCATAAAGGGAGGGTAATGTCCGAATAATATGGAAACAAGAATGTAATCAAAAAATATCAAGATTCAACTCGTTTAAGCAAGATATCAGCCAAAGATTAAAAGGAAACTATCTGCACAACTTAAACTGCGTTTGATTTTTTATGTGTGCAAACTCTTAGAAGTGGTGCGTCTCGTAAATGGAAAATTTATGCAAATTTTGCCACGTGACTATTATACAAAATGATGATTCATTTCTGAACATATTTGCAGTTTTGTGAAAAGAAGAATGTCACAAAATAATATAATTTCCATTGCAGATAGGAATCCATACTGCTTCAAATCTAAAATATTGTAAAATATTCTAATAAAAACTTTCTGAAAATACATGGGCATGAATTCAAATCAGACAATTCAACAATAGTTGAATCCAGATAAATTCCCAACTAGAGAAGGAAAAACCAGTTTCAGTCACTAGACAAATTAAAGTTGATCAAAAACTCTAAAGTTGAACAGTCACAACTCACAATTGCACACACTTCCTAAAGGGCACTAATGAAAAGAAAAACAAATCTTTACCTTCTGCACGCGCCCAGTTATTGCAACCAAGCGGCTTTTAATTTGCCTGACACGTTCTAAATTGAGAGTGCTGATGTTTGAAGTCAGCTTATCCAGTGCTGGATGAGCTTCTTGCTCCAACCTTCTCGCCTTGTTTTGAAATCGGTAGGAAGGACATCCAATATTAGATATAAAAGTAGAACAAGAAAATCATTTATTTAAGCCGACATTTGAGTTAATCATTAGAGCAAGATAAGAAATCTATACTTCATTGTCCAGGCTACTGCAAGCAGCCTCAAGACTCGCCTCCAGTGCAACAAATTCAAAGGGAAGAAGCTTCAGCCCACGTGCATTCTCTGCAACTTGTTGTCCCCTGTCTGCAGTTCCCCCTTCATTCTTGTCAGACGAACTTCCGTTATATTTACGACGAGGACCAACTACCATTGATCGCGGGTCTTCCAGATTACACAAATTTGCCAATTCTGAGTGGTTACTGTCCACTCCAGCTTCCTAAAATGTCATTAAACAGTTCTATCAAATAAATTTGGAACTCGCCACTTGTCTGATTCTAATATGCTTAAAGAAAACTATTACGGTAAAGATAAAATTACATCTTTATATATTTAGTCTATTAACAATAAATACATTCAAACAAAATTTGTGTGAACTGCGGACATTAATGGAAATAAATTAAGATAAAGCAATGGGTAAGACAGACAAATTTAGAAGCAAACCAACCACCTTTACTTCAAATATTCTCTTACAGAAAAATTACCACCCCAACTTCGGTATCTCAGCCATCCATTTTTCTTTCCCGAGAATAAAGAAGAAGTGGCAGTTTAAAGTTCGTCATATATCACTCGTCAACTACAACTTCGAAATACACCTGACGATAAACAAGTACACAACTAGATAGCAGCAACTGTATAGGCATGTACATGATGAGAGCAAGAACCTGGGCTGACTTGAAAGCATGACGATGTCGAAGTATCTCTTGAAGCTTCTTGACAAATGGGGCGATTAAGGGGTCTCTGGAGTCCACAAACAACACTTCTTGGGCCGTCATTATTGCTTTTATGTGCTCCAAATTAACCACGATAGCCCGCTCACGTCCCAAAACGGTAGACGGATACGACAAAACCGGGTCGAGTATGCGGAGATCACGGGCCGGAAGCCCCGTCCTCCGCATGATCGCATGTTTTCCCGCCTCCAACACCTGGGCCTGACCAGTGGGGTCCACAAGAAGCCACGACCGAACGCATGCGCCCTTCTTCCGTATCCCGGCCACTCCACCAGTTGCCGGACGGAGTAGCGGCGCCTCCGGAGGCGGTGCCGCAGGCTTCGGTGCAGGTGGCGGATTGACCCTCATAGTGGTCTGTCGATTGCGGCTATATTGATCGGAAACGGAAGTGGACGTTCCAACTTAGAGGTCGAGGGTCGAGGGTCGGGATCGTAGATCGACTGGAACGGCGATTAGCAGGACGCGGAGGATTCTGGTCCGGATCACTGCTGGAAGTTTATGGGTTTGTGGTTTGAAGGGGATTGCAGAGGTCGTGGTTTACTGAAAACTGGAAAAGGAGAAGCCATGAGAAGAAGTGAAACGGAGAAGGCGAAAAGAAAGGGAAAAGGCAGAGAGTCACGGAGAGAGTTCATGCGCGGCTACCGACTACGTCTCCGATAATGCCTAACGGAAGTTGCATTTGCAATTTGCATACTGTATTACAAGCAGAATTATTTAAAAAAATTATATAATTATATTAATATGTTTATCTATACAATTTATTTATCATGGACAAAAGGCCAGAGCAGTGACTTTATTGTTCAAGATAATTTATCAGTAAAACCTTATACTCTCTCCTTCATTAAATAAATGAATAAATAATCTATAACTAAAAAGAAACTAATATAGTTTTTAGATTTTTACTCATTCCTTAATTAATTTATTTTTATTCTTTTTTCTTTCATTTGTTCCCTAATCTTTATTAGGTTTTCTTGGCACACAAAAATTTATTTTTTATAGAAAATTTTGAAATATATTAAATATAAAATTTATTTTATGATTTATCATTTAGTAAAAATTGCATGTTTTATGTGTGTACAATTTTTATTAATGACAACCAAGTTTAAAACATATCGCATCTTAAATTTTTTTAATATCGAAGATTAGTTGCCAAAAATTAAAATTATAGTAGTCAATTTATATAAAATGAGAGAGAAAGAAAAAATTGAGGTTAAAACAAATTAATAAGAGAAAAATTAAAAGATAAAAATATAAAAAAGAGTAATAAATGAATATTAAGAAGGTGAACATTTCAGTACATTAACACTAAGCACAAAAGTAGTCATTACCCACTGTTAACACTTAATATATAGCGTGTGTGTGCATATATATATATATATATAAGAAGTATAAAAAATGCTTAAAATAAGAAAAAATAGAAAGATAAAATATTGAAAAGAGAGAAAACCTAAAAGAAAAACAAAAAAAAACATAATATTTTTGTCACACAAATTATTTTTAAATATAAATTTTATTTTATAATTTATCATTTATTAAAAATTGCATGTTTTATGTATGTACAATTTTATTAATGACAAAAAAAATTTAAAACATATCATATCTGAAAAGTTTTTAATAATAAAGATTAGTTACCGAAAGTCAATTTATATAAAATGAGAGAAAAAGAAAAAATTGAGGTTAAAACAAATTAATAAGTAAAAAAAATTAAAAGATGAAAATATGAAAATAGTAACAAATGAATATTAAGAAGTTGGACATTTCAATAAATTAACATTTAGTTTAGCACCAAAGTAGTCCTTACCCACTGTTTACACTTAATATATAGTATAATACCTTGCATTTTTTGACCTCCATAGCAATAGTTACATTTAGTGAATGATTTGATTAACAAATTCTTAATGTGTTTATTTATTTTTAGTGTAAAACATTGGTGGGGATACGAATGTATATATAAAGGACAATATGTGCATAATGGTGTAAGGCAAATCCTAGCAAAAGTAAGGGCATTAGTGCGGAATAGATGCCATGCAAAAAACAGTCTAAATTAGGGAGATTAAGGCTAATTTTAGGCTGATGATTATATAAAATTCTTGTGAAATTATGAGAAAGTTAAAGTGTGTGTGGAAGGCAATATATGCATAATTGTACAAGTCAAACTCTACCAAAATTTAATAGAGTAATGAAGAATTAATTTGCATAGCCATGGGAGACTAAAATTGAATGTGGAAGGTTGTTTTTTATTTACTAATTTTCGTGTGAATATTTATAGAGATATTAAATTAAGCATGGTGAGAGAAATATGCAAGATTATACTAGTCTAACGTTACCAAAAATTGAGATATTGATGGAGGATTATTTCCGAAAAGGAGGCAAATATGGCTGGAAAAATAACAGAAAATTCGTGTGAATTTTCTGCCCAAGAATAAGAAAACCTAAACCTCATTAAATAGCCTAATTACACCTTAATACATACATAGGCTTAAACCCTAAGGACAAAAGTTATTTCCCCACCCCCAAGACTTGCAAACCACCGTGGGGAAAGAAAAGGAGAGAGGAACTTGTTTGGCTCAACACACATAGGACTTAATGTGAGTGTTTTTCAATTCGAATCCCGTAGAATTTGTGTATGCTTTATGAACTTTATTTTACATGCTTAGGCACTTAAAGCACGTAAATTATGATCAAAACATGAATTCAAATTTGAGTTGTGGCGTTGAAGACAAGCCATAAGTAGGAAATTTGGCGTAGAGTTTGGGTGAAATTTTGGATTTCTTTTGGAAAATTTATGAAAAGCTTTTCGAGGTAGAATTTTTATGTTTTGAACATGGTTAGAAGGTCCTTAAGATCCATAAAACTTGTTTATGAATTTCTTTTGGGAAAATTTAAGAAAAGTTTGTCAAGGTGGAATCTTTGTGTTTTGAACATCGTTAGAAGGTCCTTAAGATCCGTAATAAAACTTGTTTATCTATTCGAAAAAGGTATTAAAATTGAACTAAACAGTGTCATTAACATGCATGTAGGATCCACTTCGTGGTCGCTTCTCGGTCATGAAACCCTATCTTGCGGTTGCGAGAAGCAAACCCGTGAGTGCAAGGCAGAACCACAGCACTAGGCTGTACGTCTTGTGGGTGTTAGCGCTCGCAGAAGGTGACTTTGAGGTTGCGACAATTGCGCTTACGAGTGCAAGGGCTGACCGTAGCGTAGGGCAGAATGTCCTTCTATCATTGGTGTGGGCGCAGATGGAAGTCTTGCATCGCAATTGACTTTATTGCAATCGCAAGGCGGAGCTGCAGATGAGACAAAAGGTGTCACAGTCCATTCCACGGCCGCGGAACCATTTTTCGTGGTCGCGAGGCCTATTTCCGGGAGTGCAGAACTTGAAAAAAGCAAAATATTATTTTCACAAAATTAAGGCGTAATTTTTTTATTTTAAGACTAAAATAGACATAAAATACTGTTAAGGCTTAATAGAATATAGAAAATAGTAATTGAAAAAACCTTAAATGTAAAAACCTACTCATATTTAACTGAGAGTTCAAAGAGATAATGATATAGGACATGTAGGATATACACGAAAGTATCTAAAAGAATAAGATTGGAGTTGAATTGAATATTAAATGAGAAATTATATGATTGAATAGGAAGTCAAAAATTGATATATGGTGAGCCAGAAGCATTAAGTAAGTGGATACTCCCTACTAACTTTTACCCAAATGCTTTCAAAACTATTTTTACGCTCGAACTGAATTTTACTATGTGTTTAAAATTTTTTTAAAATATTATTCTCGTTTTTGAAACCATATTTTGACATGTGAGTATTCCTGCAAAATGGAAGTTATAGATTGTTTTCCCAAAATTCTAAATATGAGTTATTTGTAAAATAAAATTATTTTAAATTGAATGTTTTGAAATCAAAATACATGTGATAACTATAAAAAGCCTCTCATGTTATATCAATGATAATGTGAAATGAGTTTAGTCCTACCAATCGGATAATAGGTTGGGAATAAGCCAAGCTGATACGTAACTCCACCTATTAGGAGTATAGATGGGGATGCCTTCCAATTGGGATTGAAGTATTGGGGTAGTAGCAGAGTCGATTGCATGTAACTCTCTTTAGTAAGGTGTGTAGACTAAGACTTTGATTAATGAAAATAAATACACAAAATACATGTCACAATGAGCAGGTTGAGGTATATGGACCTGTGAATAATATGAATGATGAGATAGTTGGATTAATTTTCAAATACTATGATTTTAATGAATTATTATTGCCTACTTCAAAATGTGATTCATTTTGTTTGCTTGAAATTGTTTTTTAACAAGTTGTTATTTTCTACTCACATCTTTTAAAAAGAAAGGACATGTGATATTATTTACTCGGTAACTTAATACATACATACTCTAGATATCATTTTTGTAGATTTGGCTAATGTAAAAATTAGGATGACTTTCTTTCTACTACGAGACAGTCTTATGATTATTAATTTGAATGTTATTTTTTGGATATATTATGATAATTAATGGATTAGTTGTTATAATATTTATTGACTTTCGTATCCGCTGAGTGTGTGTGTGAATATATACATAAGAAGAATAAAAATATTCAAAACAAGGAAAAATTGAAAAAAATGAAAATTTGAAAAAAAAAACAAATAAACATAATGAGTTAAAAGAAAAGATATAAAAATGATAAAAATAAATACAAAATAATTAAAGATAGTTGTATAATTTTATCAGGTGCAAAGATAAATTTTCATTATAATATACGCATAGGTATATGATATAGAAAACAATAATGGTATATTAGTAATTATAATGTGTAAATTCACTAATTAAGAATAATATTGTAAATTCATAATGTACAATCAAATAAGTTTCAAACTCATTATAGTATAGATAAGTGAGTATAAATATATAATATGGAAAAAATAATCGTATATTAGCCATTATATTTTAATGTTAGTCTTTTAAAAGAATAATAGTGCATATTCACTACTTAAGGAAAATACTGTAAATCCATAATGTACAACTAAATTTGTAGCAAAATTTTAATGATATGGTATAGACAATTTTATTTATATTATTATTATTTTTGAAAATAGTTTGTATATATTATTAATTATTGACTGTTTCTCTTGAGCTTGACGTAAATTTTTAATTAATTAACATAATCGAACTACATTTATTAATATAAAATGCACTTTATTCATATAATTTCATTTACATTTTTTAATTGACCATGTGCAACAAGTGTATAAAAAATATTATTATTATATTATTGAGTATAGAAGCTCCTTTTTGTTTTACAACTTGAATTTCACAATTATTGTTATTCATTTTTTAGTTTTCTTTTCTAATTTAATTTAATTTATATTTTCTTTTAACTTTTCCATTTTCAATTTCTGTTTATTTTTCATTTTTATTTTAAATGTATATTATACATTTTAATAAACTTATTTATATAGTTCAAAATACAATAACTTGATAATTCAAAAATAATTTTACATGCACACTAAATGTATAATTTTTACTGAGGACATTTATTTAAAGATAAAATTATTATATATTTAATGATTAATAATAAAAATAAAGTTATTTAAAATTAAATATGCATTTGTTAATTATAGAAAATAATAGTAAGATAAAAATGAGAAATTAGAAAAAATAAATAAATAAAAAAGTGGGAGAGAAGAGAAAGAAAAAAAGAAAATATTTTTTCATATGTGCAATACCGTAAGAGTATTAATTTTCCTTGTGTTTTATATGTATATGTATTCAGAGTTCAATAATTATCTCAATCAAAAATAATATAATTGCTTGTATCCATAGATATGGCACATTTACATGCTGGTGGAAAATTATTATAAGATAATAATAAAATTATTATATTTTTAATAATAAAAATAAATTGTTTAATTAGAGAAGAGCAAATAGGAATGAAAACAACACATGAAAAATAAAAAATAATTAAAATAATTAATAGAGAAGATTTTAATAAGTATATATATGAAAAAATAAAATGCAAACCCCAAAGACTATCAACCTTAATATATATATATATATATATAACAGTAAGTCGTACACTCTATATGTGTACATGCTTATAAAAAATTATATAATTTCATTAATTATAATTTTACATAAAATTATACTTTTAGTAATTCATTAATAAAACTTATATGGATTGAATATTATTCAAATTAAAGAGGAATTAAATTAGTATAAGAAAGAGGCTCTGAGTTAGTTACATAATTGAAAAATGAAAAGTACTATAAAAGTGGATATAATTAGAAAGTGTATTTTAAAAATTTAATTAAAAGATTAATTACCCTACCTCAAACTTCAAATATAGTATTCATAATATAAACTAGTGATTAGAGGACACACAATGTGTATGCATAATTATTTAAATACACTAGTATTTTTAAATATAAATTTTATGTTATATACTAAACAAGAGGCAAAATTTGAGAAAAAACAATAAATATTTGAGAGAAGTGATTGAAAAAAAAGAAGGAATTAAATAGAAAGAAAATCAAGAAGTAAGAGTATTTTTGTAATTTGCATTGTACAACAAAAAAGTAACATGTAGCCTATAATAGATAGGATAATAGTATAAATTCAAATAATGCAATTAAAATAATCTCAAACTCTTAATAATATAGCATATTACACACACACACATATATATTTATATACCATTAAAAGTTGCATCCAAACAAAGCTTATAGGTCTTATACCCTAAAAAGCTATAAGATATGAACAGACCACAAAATTTTTTATTTTAATATAAATTTAAATTATTCTCTCCCTTACACGTATTATAAAACACTTAAAATTTAATCATTACAATTATTAATAATTAAATCAATACAGATATAATACACATAATAACCTATGTGTGTGTGTGTATAAATTTAAACTTTAAAAATTAATCACAGTTCATATAAATATACAAATTCAAGTTAATCATTGTCGATACAAATATACAAATTTAAACAAATTTAAATTTTTATTGTCTTAAAGTTTTATAAATAAATATAATTTTTATATCAAACAAAATATACATTATTGTACCCTACCACAAAATTACCAACCAAAACATAACCTCACTTTTTTCATCAATCAAAAATTATATCCGAACTACAAACATGAACGACTTGTTTTCACATTTTTTTAGAACAAAGCAAAACAAACACTACTCTTTTCAAGCTCGAGTAAGTGCTGTCATTTAATGCAGCTAAATGCCCCTTCAGATCGCTAAATTTCATGACCTAAATCAATATGCAATTAGAATTCTATCCTCCTCAATATCTCATTTAAACATCAAGGACAAAAATTTAAAGTTAAAAATATTCTCATCGTTAAAATTTGAAACTAATGGCAAGAGGTTCTTAGATTTGGGAAATAGATTGTTGTTTGGTTTACTGCTACCGAAATCAAAATTTAAAAATTATATAAATAAATTTAGGATTCATCAAATCCCTTGAAGGTGGTGAATTTTGAGAAAGTTCAAACCTGATTTCCATATAATTAATTTAAAATTTATAAATCATATTAAATTAATAAATATGTAATACATCCATTATACATTATTTTAATTTCTTCTAATTTTCTTCTATCTCCTAATGTATTTTGTTCTTTTATTATTTTTCTCTATCATTCTTCGACTCTATTTTATCTCTTTTATTGATTTTTTTTATATTTTTATTCAAATTATTTATATACTATTAAATTATGCACGGTAGTTTTAGAATAACTATTTTTTTCTTATTCTCCTATTAATCTATAACATTTATTTTTATTTGGTATTTTCTTTCCCTTTCAACTTTTTAGCTTTATTTTTTATTTTTTAATATAATTTATTTTTGAAAATTTTATTTTATTATGTAAAATGTAACAATTTTATAATATATTATAATTATTAAAAATCTAAAATCTATAAATAATTTATATAGGCAATGTTTATTTTCAATTGTTATTTTTTAATTTATACAAATGCATGTTAAAATTGGAAAATTTTCATATCTTATTTCGAAAAAATTTACGAACCAAATATCAAATATATTAATGATATGCATTCTATGTTTTGAACTATAACAAATTATTGAAATGAAAAAATCCGTTCCAAATCCAAAATGAATGATTCTGAATATGAATTCAATTCCAACATGCAAACCAAATGCCACTTAAATTCCCAACATCATCCATTAAAGGAACCATCAAAAGTAAGTTTGATAAAGGCATCAAGTTAGCATTAACATACTCCAAACCTTACTCTACAATGATTGATAGTCTAAAAATGTCGACAAGCTACCAATCGCCTAAATTTTAGCAATTTAATGGCAAACGAAACCCAAAACAACATGTTGCCCATTTCATTGAAACATGCAATGATGCTAACACTTATGGTGATCAACTTATTTGGCAATTTGTTAGATCATTGAAAAAAAATACCTTTGACTAGTACACAAATTTGGAGCTTAAGTCCATTGATATTTGAGAGCAATTGGAGTAAAAGTTTTTCAATCGCTTCTATAATACTCAAAGGACTGTTAGTATAATTGAATTTACAAACACTCGCTAATGAAAGGATGAGCTTATCATCTATTATACTGATTGTCGGAGAAATCTATGTCTGAATTATAAAGACAGACTTTCAAAAACATCTGCAATTAAAATGTGCATCCAATGATACATTGGGTTCTAAGATATATCCTTTAAGGGATTACGCCCAAAACATTTGAAGAGTTAGCTACAAGTATTCACGATATAAAGTTGAACATAACTGCAAGTGGAGTTAACGGTGCACTTATCTAAGAGTTCTAAGATGAAAGGTACAAAGGAAACAAGTGTTCTACTGAAATGTTAAATAAAAAATCTATAGTGGTACACACCAAATCTGTCCAAGCACAAGAAAAAAATAAGCTGGTAGTGAATAAGAAACTCCTTCGAGGCTTAGGAAGTCATCTTTAAAAGAGATACAAGCTAAAACCTACTTTTTTATCAACTCAAATGTCTCAAAGATTTTTGATAACCTATTTGAAGTCAAACTCATCGAACCCTAAAATGAAACTACCTAAAAAAGTTAGAAAGATTGACGATTTTAAGTACTGCAAATACCATTATCTAATTGGGCACTCTATCCACGAGTGCTTCATATTTAAACAAAAAATCATGGAGCTGGCTCCCCAAGGGAAAATCACGCTCGAAGAAAACAGTGCAAATGCCCTTGTCACCCTTGACAACTGAAAAGAAGTTGACATGGTTGACGGTCTTCAAAGACTTGGCCCATTCAGGAAGCAAAAGTACTAGAAAGCAGACTAGGAGCATTAAAGAGTTGGCTCATGAAGGCTCCTTAACATGAGTTGAAATTGTTAACAAATGTTCAAATTTAAAGGTTCCTTAACACGAGTTGAAACTATTTACAAATGTTCAAATTCAAAGACTCATTGATACGAGTTGAAACTATCTACAAAAGTTCAAATTCAAAGTCTTCTTGATACGAGTTAAAACTATATACAAAAATTTAAATTCAAAGATTCATTGACACAAGTTAAAACTGCCTACAAAAATTCAAATTCCAAGGCTCATTGACACGAGTTAAAACTATCTATAAAAATTCAAATTCAAAAGTTCCTTGACACGAATTGAAACTATTTATAAAAAATTTAAATTCAAAGGTTCATTGATTCAAGTTAAAACTGCCTACAAAAAAATTTAAATTCAAAAGTTCCTTAATATGAGTTTAAATTGTTTACAAATATTTAAATTTAAAGGCTTCTTGACAGAAGTTGAAGTTGTTTACAAAATTTCAAATTCGAAGGCCCAAAAAAAATTTCAAGTCTAAATGGTATACACAGGTGAAATTAAACTTACTTTTCAAAGGCTTTAAAATTCAAGTTTAGACAGTATACACTGAAGAAATAAAGCTTGATAATCAAATGCCCAAAAAATTCAAGTTTAAATAGTACTCGCGGGCAAAATTAAGTATGGTACTCAAAGGCCTAAAAATTTAAGTATAAACGATACATGCGAACGAAATAAAGTCTGGTACTCAGAGGCTTAAAGATTCAAGCCTAAATGATACTCGTGAGCAAAATTAAACATGATACTCAAATGCCCCAAAATTTAAACATAGATGGACGTGTGGATGAAATTAAACTTAGTACTCTAAGGCCCAAAATTCAAGTTTAAACGATACTCGCGGGAAAAAATTAAGCAATCTCAAAAATTCAAATCTAAATGATACTCGCAGGTAAAAATTAAGTCTAATACTCAAATGCTCAAAAATTCAAACCTAAATAGTACTCGCGAGTAAAATTAAATTTGACACTTAAATGCCTAAAAATTCAAATCTAAATAATACACATAGGCTAAATTAAGTCGGGTATTTGTGAGCCAAAAAAGAGTTGAAAGATTAAAGTAGAGTTAAAAAATCACTGCCCAACCATGGCCTTATCCCCAAGCTGGAAACCTGCTTCCAAACATGGCCCTATGCTCAACACTAAAAGTCTGCACTCAAACATGGCCTTGTCTCCAGACTGAAAATCTGTATCCAAACGCGGCCTAAGTCCTTCAATGCAAAATTCCACCCAAACGCAGCCATACTCACTTAATAGAAAATTCTGCCCAAACACGACTTGCTAGTGTGGCGTCTTGTCCCTCGTCTCCACGGTGCCCCCAAAACAATCCAGGCACCTCATGTCACCACCGGTGCCACCGCGATCACTGCTCGTCACTGCCAAACCCAAACCAGGTTGTATCATCCTCTGCCACCTCGGCAACGGGAAACCGCTGTGTCTGCCAGCATGTCTATATCAGCACCGTCCAACCACTGCGGAAAGGCCCAACGTCTCACGGCGATCTCACTGCCCCAAATGCCGTGTCGCTGCTGCTCCGTTGCAGTCCCCGCTCCAAACATCTCGTCGCCACCACCGAAGTTTACTCCCAGCTCCACCATCACTGAACAGCTGCCGACGCGTCGGGACAGGCCCAGGGCCACCATCGCTGCCAAAGTCACTAATGAACCACCACGGTCGGCTGCATCACTGTCATTCCACCACCGTTGCACAAGGGATCACCTCCTGCACGGCTGCACCAGAAAACTCAAACCTGGCGCATCTGTCATTACCTTCACTGCACTATCGGAAACTTGGCTGGTGGAGAAGGGAATTAAAGGAACAAAGGGAGAAGAGCCAGCATAATTGGCAGCGACTTGAGGCTGACTCATGACAAATTGGTGGCAACAGTTATTGTGCAGAAGAAAACAATGAACGAAACCAAAGAAAAGAACAGTGGAACTCACTTTTCTTGGATGCTCGCCGTAGAGATGTCCAGGAAGCTTGTAGCGTCTTGGAGAGCGTAAAGAGATCACGTCTTACTCACCACTTATAAAGGAGGTAACAGGACCCCATTGGAAGAGGGATTCCTTTGAAGAATATCCATATAAGAGCATATGCAAATCTGTTTGATGACTGTTAATGTCTCCTGGATATGTGGATATGTTAAACAAGTGGACTCAAAACATATCCTTGTGTGTATCCCCCGTCCGAAGAATTTTGCTAGGGAAAGGTCAATGGCGTTGTTTGACCGGTTGATGAGCTTTAGAAAGGAAGTTGGGCTGAATTTGTGGCTTGCGTTGATCGCTATCAGCTACAATTTAGTGGGTTTGGGCAAATTGCGAAGACACTACTGTAGGCTTCAGGGTCTGGAGACCATTCATGGATGGTTGATCACCTCTTACAACAGGTGGGCGGGGTGAAGATAGCCCGACTTGAACCCTATCCGACCTAAACCAAAGATTTAAAGTTCTTCGCCAAATTTAATAGCTCGTGATCTGGAAAAATGAAAATGGAGGCTTATTCATTCAAAATAAAACTTTTATGAATGTGTATTTATAAACACATTAAAATTTGGTGTCCAATCAAAAAATACCATATGAAAAATATAGTATTAAAATATTGATTAAATTAGTTTATTTGTTTATTTACTTATCTAGTAATTTAAATAAATATAATTTTTAAAATAAATAAATAAACAATTGATATTTTAATTAACCAGTGAAATTGTGACAAATGGCGTGATCTTATTAGAACCAGAAAAGATAAGATTGAATCACGTTAGCAAGTTAATAATGTCATTCTTTATAAAATTTAATAAGTTCATCATTAAGTTTAAAGCGTTCTTTATCAAATTCAAAAAGTTTTTCACGTTCTTTATCAAATTCAAGGAATTCGTTACCAAATTCAAAACGTTATTCATTAAAGTCTACAAATCCAACTTTTGATCTAAAATCATGGTACTAAACCCGAAGATCAGCACTACTGAAAATCTAACAACCCTCAAAGAAGATCAACCATAAACCCTTTCTTTGAAAATTATTCAAGTTTCAAGCAAAACATTATTGAAGAAAGAATCAAAAATTTGAAATTAGAGAATAGAACCCATAAAAATTCAATTTAATCCAAATTATTCAATATTGCACAAAATTTTCTTATTATTCAAAAATTTTATCATACACAATAATATAATTGATATTCAATGATTTTGTCTCAGTTACTAATAAAATATTAAATTACTCAAATCTAATTCGATTAAAACTCATGTGATGAATTTTTTAAAAGCTCGTACGATTACAGCAGATTCAAACAAAAATTGAGTAAAAAATTATCTATTTAAATAATAATAAATATGAAAAGTCATTTAGTCGGTGAAGGGTAAAATTGTCATTGACAATTACTATAAATACGCGGGTGGTTGTTGAGCTCGCACGCTTTTTGTTTGGACACTGGAAAGGAGAATAGAAAAGCGACAAACAAGGGTTTGAGCGAAGCAGAGTAATTTCTGTTATCCACAATCTGTATATTTTATTTTGTCGCCCCCTGCCATTATTTAGGGTTTTCCTGTTCGTCGCCAAGTCGTCGCAGCCATGATTTCTGATTCCATCTCCAACGCCGCCACGGCCGTGGCATCATCTAACCCAAAAGATTTTGCTAAGAAGAAGCGAGTACGTTTTTTTGGCTCCCTGATTGTCTTAATAAATTTGTGCATGCATTGTTGTATTCTGCATGTGTTTCTTTATTGATTTTGGCGTTCCTATTTTTTGGATTTTTTTAGAAAGATATTGATGTTAGTTGAGAGCTCTTTTTTCCCCATTTTTTTTTCCTGGGGAAGAATTACTGAGTTTGGTTTGAACGGAAGTTTGTATTCTATCTACTGCCTTCAAGATATTGGTTTTAAGTTGTTATTATTTTTTGTTTCTTTAAAATTTTAAGCTTTTTCTATATTGGTAGAATGTGACGTTTTCTGTTCGCGCCTGCTTTTTTTGTTAAATTATATTTTATTCTCCTTGGAATTCAATTAGGCTAACCGTTCGGCGAAGTTGAAGCAGTGCAAACTTGATGCTCGCCGGGAACAGTGGCTTTCTCAAGGTTTGTGGAAGATCTATTTTTACCTTTTCGAAGGCATTTCTTCGTTCGTGCTTATATGTTCAATTGAGAAAAAAAATTGTTACATGTGATATTTTTCGTTTTTACTAGTTTTTTATGAGATTATATGTATTTGATGATATAATTTTGTATTCACATGATTTAGGTATAGTTTTATGTTTATGATGATTTTATTTTAAAGCATAAATCGGTTTTAACAGAATTTTTTTTTTATTTCTTGGTAAATTTTGATAACGGATGTTATATGCTTCAGTGAAATACAAGGGTGGGAGTAAGGAGGAAGTGAATGATGTTGGGGGTACAAGTGGAGGTCGAGTTAGGTTGGAGAATGAGGGGGGCATGCCCATAGAGAAGCTGGAGATAAATCCTAGAAGTAAGGAAGATATTTATGGAGGTGGATCGTCTATGCATCATTACAGTGATTCTGAGTCCTCTCCGTCAGACAGCCCCACCAGCCACAGCAGTAGTGTCTTGGGAAGCAATGATTCTTGCATCAATTTTACTGCAAGAAGCAGCAGCGGCAGTGGTGGAAGTAGTAACAGTTGTAGCATCGGTTGCTTTTCGGGTGGCATGAGTGAGGAAGATGAAGGAGATATTGGTGATGATGGTTGCTTGGATGATTGGGAAGCTATGGCTGATGCTTTGGCTGCAAGTGAAGACAAGTGGCAAGAGCATAGCCCCAACTTAGGACCTGATTCGCATCTTTCAGAGAATCATGGAAATTCTCCCCAATATGGTTCTCATTTGAGTACAATAAATCAGTCCTTACCTGGGAATGTTGTTGCAGATGCAAGGCAAGAGAGCGGAGGAACAGCTGTGAGGAAATCTCCTGTACGTTGCCATGCCTGGAGGGCAGATGATACTTTCCGGCCTCGGAGTTTGCCCAATTTGTCAAAACAGTATAGTTTATCAGAGCAACATTTTGACCGAGGGGGATCTATTTGGCGCTGTAAGACTGTTCAGCCAGTCCCCACATCATGTCCAATATGCTATGAAGATTTAGATTGTACAGATTCAAGTTTTCTCCCTTGCTTATGTGGATTCAGGCTCTGCCTTTTCTGTCACAAGAGGATTCTCGAGGATGACGGCCGCTGTCCAGGCTGCAGGAAGCAGTATGACCGAGACCCAGTTAAAGGGAGAGGCAACACTGGATGGAGGGAGCCTGACATTCCGATTGCCTCACTCTTGTAGCATGATAACAAGTTCTTAGGAAGATTTTATGTTTTTTGAGCTTGTGTGTTATGTGTCTGTTTTCTTAGGGCCTGTTGTGTGTGTCCATTGCTGTTGTTGGACTGATTTTCACAGCCTTAGATACGGTATAGAAATTTGAATCACATCGGGATTTTTATAGTTTACAGGGGATTTAATCGAGTTCTCGTGGGGATTACTCTAGTTCTCATATGGTTCAGCGGACATCTTTAATATGGCGGTGCTAGTGATTACGGGGATGTATAAGGATATACAGAAATGGAATATATGGACTTTCTTAAATAACTTAATTTTGTTTCTTGATGTGTTGGCAGTATATAATCTTCTATATGAAATAGTTTCTTGATGTGTTGGCAGCATATAAACTTCTATATGAAATCATTCCTATTTCTTGCTGAATGTGATTTATGGGATTTCTGATTCTAAAATAAAATGAAAACGTTTTGTAAGCTTTGTCAGCATGTTGGCAGAGTGGATGGCATGAATTGGTTGCGTGGGTCATCAATTTCTTAAAGAAGGAAAAGGCAAATTTTATTTTGTAGTGACAAGTGGTGCCCGTGGGACTTAGTCTCAATGGGGATTTCGTAGAACTTTAATTTAAGACAAGACAATTAATCTTTACACCTGCCCTCTAAATGCTACTTTTCTTGTAGCCTACAAGATGATTCCTTGGTTTTTTCTACCTAGGTTTTTTTCCGTTGCGGTGTATTCTTTTAACGCTAAATTATTAATGAGAAATATATTGAGTGACATTAGTTGCAAATTATCATTATTATTTAATAAAGTGTTGATGGTTGTTTTATCAATTTTAAAAATATTTTTGTACATGTAAATTTTAAATATTGCATGTGTCAATATAATTGTATTAAATCATTTTATTTATAAAAGTTATGAATATAAGTAAAAGGTTGTCTTGGTATACAATCTCTAGACTAGTTTATGAGTTACACCCACTTCAAAGGGTATTAGAGAAACTGTATAACTTGCATACCTTATATTTATATGATGAGTGTCATACCGTTTAGTATAGTATATTATGAATACACGTGTGTGGATGCATCATTGGAAGAATGAGCATTTTAACATTAACTCGTAGAATGAAACGGACACATAAAGTTCACTCTTTACTGTCAATATTTTATTTCATAATCGTATTAAATACACGTGGACCTTAAACCTAAGACGACATAGTTGTCTTATACGTATAACAATCAATTTGTCATTAGATTATTAAGGATTAATATTTATTTTTGTATGAGATAAGGTCATGAATCTAAAATACCATTGTTTGAGTGCATATGGAGATATATGTATATTCAATAAGGGATTTGTCTTTGTCTCTTTGCAAATAAGTAAAACGTTTGTTTTATGTAGTTGACATTCTATGAGACAAAAATCTTTGACCAATGTAGAGTGTTATCGGAAAATAGTGTTCGATAGAAACATTAATTTTATGAAAAAATGTCAACTGATCATATGATCAAGTTTGTAAATTTAACCAAATTTATAATTTTCACTCAATTGGAACAAAACAAGACAAAAGAACTATATTACATAGCATTCATGACCCAAATGGTTCATTATGATCCATTCAATTTACCTTGGATGGGTTATAATATGAGTCATAGGCTGGTATTACTCATATCTTTCAAAATATGTTCGTTGGCAGTTGATGATAAACCTAGGAAGTTACACACATAAAAACAAAATGATAAATTGCAAAGTGGTGATCACAAAATTTAAGAAGACTTGTAGATGAGGGTTGAGAAGTCTTATAGAAGATTTAATCTGATTGCAATTATATTGGATCAAATTAAAATGATTTATTCCTCACTATATTTGATAGTGATGAAACCATTAATTAGAAATATAATAAGCCTTTAATTTAATTAATGTGCTTAATTAAATTAAAAATATAAGGCACAAGAGAATTATTTCACACATATTAGTTTGTTAATAATGGAGATTATTAATTAAAAACATCATAGGCTTTTAATTTAATTAATGATATTAATTAAATTAAAGAAAATAATTCAAATGGATTTTAACTATTAATTAGATTAATAATTAAAGGTAGATGGTATTAAATTAATTTTAAAATCTATGTGAAAGTGTATAGAGCCCATCCCACAAGCCTTAGAAACCTAATATAAATAGAATTATATCTTAAGAATAAATCACTTAAAAGAGTTCTAAGAAAGAAACACTCTTCACGTGAAGAGTTCCGCCACTGCTATTTATCTATGGGTATTGTTCATTCGGAAACTATGCGAGAGAATTAGTTTCAAGCCTCCACCAGTTTTCTCTTAGAAAATATTCTGAATACAAGAGTTGTAAGATTTTAAAAGGAGGTTATAGAGTTTTGTTAAAAAGCTATAACCAATTACTTGTCCATATAAACAAAATAGAGACCAAAATGTTACTGTACCTTGTGAATAAAAGACAGAAAATTATATGTTTTAATTTTAGATAATCATCCATACAACTTTCTAAGATTTAATATTTATATATTTTTTTTTCTGACTCAAAGCAATCGAGTTAGAATTTTACTTATTTCACTATAGTTATTTTATTATTATTTTGCAATTAAAATTTAAAAATTCACATTCCATTCACGGTGAAAGGCAACATTTTCTTGATTAGTAATCAACAAATCAAAACAAAGAGCAAGGCAACATTTTCTTGATTAGTAATCAACAA
Source organism: Avicennia marina (assembly GCA_019155195.1). NCBI lineage: Eukaryota > Viridiplantae > Streptophyta > Magnoliopsida > Lamiales > Acanthaceae > Avicennia > Avicennia marina. Next base: position 1,751,860 of record CM032779.1, read on the forward strand.
GCTAAAACAAAGAGCAAGGCATCGAGAGCCATTATTCATGATAAGTCGCGTCAAATTCCAGTTGCCTTAATAAGAACAGTGATGGTTAATTTCCATTCATCCTCATATGTCCAAGATATCACAGAAGAGTATCATTTTTTCATTATGCTTAATTTGACATGAAAGAGGCTATCCACTGATTAAACCCAAGTCACACCCTATAAGAAAAACACAACAGATTGCCCATATTTAGATGGCCCTTTGTTATTAACAGGACACTCAGGCCAACTTCCATGTGAGAAGCTCAGTAAAGCTTGAACTCTGAATTGGAAGCAAGCAAAAACTAAGCGGTTATGAACATGGCAATCCGAGATCTTGACCTATGTTCAAATGGGAGTGTTTTCCACCACTTGGTGAAAGTAGATTCATCCAAGAAAACATCTTTTCGCAGGCATCCATGACTAACCCATGTACAAACATTTTCCTCTAGCCTCAAAACCTTATCCTTCACTAGACCATATTGCTTGAATCTCAGCTCCTCTACCTCAGCCCAGAATGTTGTCTCAGAGCTTAAACCAATCGGCATCCTCTGTGCGTGTTCCAGCCATTTCTGCGTGAATATATACCGCTTTGGCCTGGCCTTCACCATGTAAGGACCAGTGTCTTCATTCTTTAAGTGCCTATAGTAGTTCGCAATGTCCAATGGTTCCAAAAGTCTCCTAAACTGAGTTCCCAACTCTATCCACTCTTTCCTGCCCTCAAATCCATCCGGGAGTTCATGCCTCTTGATCATTTCCACAATCTCATCCCATATCCCAGCTAGCTCCAGCCTCTTGACATTGGCATCGAAATCAGCATTGTCTTTCTGGATTTTGAAGGCATCATAATATCCAACCTTGCGAATTTCGCAGCTGGTCTGGTATTCCTGTATTTTCTTTAATGCTTCCTTGATGGCATCTTTGTTTGAATCTATCTTTTTCTGGTTTTCCAGTTTCTGTTTCTCCAACTCGCCTGCGGCACGAAGACACAGTCTTGCTCTAGTGCTCTGAAAATTGCACAAAAGCATTAGAATTTAATCATTGTCAATGTCAAAATGAAAAAAAAAAAAGGGGAACTAATTTGTGCATAATTGTACATATAAATGTCTGTTCTGAAATGAAGGGTAACATATATACCAAGCCAAGATCATTCAGTGCTGCTGCATCATTAGCCATTGCATCTGCAGATAACGGGACATCTGCCAGATTTCCTAAATGAAATCCTAAATAAGTGACATCCTGCATGTTGAGGCTCTCCTGCAATTCTTTTTCATAGACCAAATGTTCCCTAAACATTCCTTGAACGGAATCTGCATTTTCTTCCTCAGGGCTCAACTGGAGACAGAAGAATAACAGCTGCAGGACAGCATCCGGATTGTCAAGAACAACTAGTTTTCCATTCCCAGTGCAGAAGATGAAGATTCCAAAAGGCCTGTAAGGACTAAGTTCAACAATACTGGCCACAGTCTCTAGCAACAAATTCGTGCATCCCTTGAGATAACACGCAGCATGGCTTGCGACAGATAAGGCGTTTCTCAGCACGGACAAGAAGAAATTTGATGCAACAGTTGGTTCAGGCAGAGAGTATGCAGATTTTGGACTCAGAAACTCCAGGATGTGATAAAGCCCTTGTTCAATGTGTGGGAGAGGAGCTAGCATTATACGAGGTACAATGTCGTGGCTCATCACAAAATGAATGAAATAACGCGCCCAATCCTCCCGTCTGAGTGCATGCGACAAAATGTGATTGCCAACAAGGGGAGATCCAAAAGTCACACAGAAGGGAGGTATCTGGTAGTGATTGGATCTAATGTATTTCTCAAAGAACCAAATGGCTGCAAGAATGGCCATTGGACCACCCGAGGAGTGTCCTGCAAAGACTATTTGCTTTCTGTCTGACACAGCTTTCTCCACCTGAAATCCAGTTTAAGGTCAGGCATTCCCACTTCTCTCACTCAAGGAAACTATTCCATACACACTCTAGATCAAGAGACTTGAATAAGAAGTTAAAAACATTATCCTTGAATATTAATTGGCCCTCCTATTGTCTGGAAAGAAAATAGACGTCCCTCTTCACTTAGAGTGATCACAAGGAAACATTATCAATTAAGCTCGCCTAGATAGAACCCATTGAAAAAGATAAGTAAAAGCTTTCCACAACTAATTGAATGGATTAAAGATTGAACAATAAAGTACCTCACTAGCAAGGGATGATCTGCTCAAGAGATCTAGAAATCTCCTGCTGAAAGCTTCATTCACCAAGGCTATTTCTTCAAAGCCAACACTCTTCATAGATGGAAACTTGGACAAATCAACCTTCATCTCCCCAAAGGGGCTTCTACCGTACCAATCATTCATAGACCATGATCCAGGAAAGGCGAAGAAAGCTTCCGTCGGACCGCGGTTCTTCTCATGGACATATAGCTTCCCGGGGGACTTCTCATGAGCTTTCGTGGACAATCTACAAGCTTTTTGAATGATCTCTTCTCTCAGTCCTACGGTGTCCCCAAGGCTCCCTCCCATCATCTTGTCCCGCTTGCTGTGTTACTTTCTGCAAAATTCCGCAGCTGCCTACTTTATAGCTTTCTTCTCGTGAGAGATTGAGGGTTAATTGATAAAGATTTTCTTGAAACTGGGCTTTTTAAGGATGGAGCAGTGTGGAATTTGTTGCACTACAAAACGGCGGAAAGTGGATGTTGGAGGTCTGTGTTCAATGAACGAACAAGTCTGATTGACTACAGAGTCTAGGCAGGCAATGGGGAGGAAAGAAAGCGGAAATACACGAACTTGGGAAGAAGCATCTAGGAAAGTCATTAGGGGACCATGGGGGGACGGGACAGCGCATTTTTACATTTTATATATATTCTATTTGTCTTTTATGTTTAATTTTCTATGCTAGAATATGATTATTTTTATTGCATAAAAAAATTTATGAAGGTTAGACTCGGATATATGAATGAATTGATCATGTTTATTTCATTTATTTCGATTGTCTTAGCCTCATAGGCCTAGAATCTGCATTCATATCTCATTTTTATCCTCTTCTTAAATTTATTTTCTTTTTTCCCACCTATTTTTATTCCGCTTATACTAACCACATCGTAAATAGAATTTAGCAGTGGTAGGTAGCAAAGCGCCGCCCAATCGCCCATGTATCGTAATCACACAGAAGTCTTAACTTTGAATACTGAAATTATTTTATAGTGAATGGGAAGAGAATTTCATAATTTGCAGTCTCTTGAAAATTTTAAAATTATAGATAAAGTTAGAGAAGCTGATCTCCATTGGATCCCTTGTGGTGGCTGGAAAGCCAATGATAACTTAGAAAAATATACGAATGCTGTGGGCGATATTATCGTATGAAGTTGGGCTATTAGGAAATGTGTGGGGTAGTAGGAAGTCCACCCATGACACAGCTATGCCCTTTGTGGCCTTCTAACTGGCTCACTGGATTAAGAAACAATCACCCCTTATGACCCAAGTTGCCAAAATTCCCAACGGACAGATTTCACTAGCAAAGAATTCAAACCAAGGGCTATGTTTGTTTCCAAATTAGGATAGGGAGAAACATTTAGATGATTTGAGTGGAGAATAAAATTATGTTTGATTTGTAAGATTTGAATAGCTAGAAAAATTGAATGATATGATAGGATATGAATTTTGTAAGATAATAAAAATTGACCGTGAGTATGAAAATTATAAAAATAAGTGTTAATTTAATTATAAATAGTTATAATAATTGAAAAAATTATTAGTTAGTTATAAAAAAAATAAGAGATAAAAAATTTTAAATTTTACTTTGAATAAAATTTGTAAAGTAAAATATATGGTTTATAAGATTTTTTAAATAGTAATTAAAAGTAGCCAAGACATTTTTACAAGACCTTTTTTTCTGAGAGATGGGTGGAGCCACATTCTTTACATTAATTAAGTATGCGTGTCAATGTATGTGTGTGTGTGTGTGTGTGTGTAATTCTAATTTATATTTATATTTTTAGGAAATAAAATATACAATGTAAAGTCATATAATTATTTAATTTTATATTCTTTTATTTTTAATCTTTTCTTTTTTTCCTTTTTTTTAATTTATTTTTATTTATATTTTATTTCAAATTTTTTCTCTTCACAAATACTTTCTTTATTTCTTTATTATTATAGTTTCAATATTAAATGAAGTTATTTTTGAATATTTAAGATACACAAACTTTATAATTTGTGAATGCATTTGCTCATACAAAAAATGTGTAAAATTTATTAGTTAAAATAAATAACAAATTAGTATTTAAATGCTTAATGAGAATCAAATTTTTATTTTTATTTTTAAATTTAATAATTAAATATTTTTCTCCGGACAAAGCACTCACAAAGTATAAAGACCACAGGCGAGGGCGGGCACTAGGAAGAGGCATCGCATCAGCACATTGTAACTCGAGGAGCAGAGCTCATAAGGGAATCATACATGCATATTTTTGACTTACAAGCCAAGTTTATGTAAAACAAGATGAATTTGTAGTTGAATAAGCCTTCCCTTCAACAGGAGAAGACATTTAAAGTTCTTAACTTTTCTCCTCTAATCCATATCTATATTATATATATATATATATTTATATATATATATATATATATATATAAGTATGAATATTTTTGTTAATTGTGAAAGGATGCAAGTATGTTAATTTAAAATCTATATTTACTATAATAGATAAGGTTATATAAGTAAAAATAAAATTTTGTTTAAAATATTTATCTTCTAGTAGTAAAAGATTAATAGAGTTCTAATATATCTAATCTACTTAATAGAATCATACTTTTTAAAAAAATTGCTTATAAGTTTAAATTCATAATAAATTAAATTATATTATAATTGCATAAATGTATTTAGAAAAATAACAATGAATTCCATGAAGGGCGTTTACTTCATAACTGTATAGTCTAACAAATAGAAAATAAATATATAAGATGAAAATTTGTAGGTATAGATATCAAATTAGTTAATTAAACTATGAATGATAAAGCAAATAGTTATAACAATATACCAAAATTTAAAAAATAACAAATTTCCTATGTAAAGATTTTGTTATTGTTATAACAATATGCAAAAAAATATTTAAAATGAGACGAATCTTTGATCATCAAATTTATTATGCATGTGGTGATTCATTTTATATTATTATTTGATTTCATATTAATACTATTTAGTAAATATTGTAAGAGAACAAGTAGTAAGAAAAATAGAGTTACAACATTAAAAATATAAATAAATATATTACATATATATAAGACATCAATATTATTATAAAAAAATATTATGTTATACAATATTTAAAATGAATAAATTTATGATTATCAACTTTATTAAATATGTTATTGTTGCATAATTACTTTTGTGAAAACATAACAATAAATTAATTCAAAGATATCGATGTCATAATTATATCACCTAATAAATATAAAATAAAATAATTTATTAAAAAATTATAAGTATAAATGTCAGTTAAATTAATATATGAAACAAAGACAAATGGCAACATGAGTAAAGTTATAATAATAAAATAAAACTTTGACTAAATAAATAAATTTCATATATGTGAAATATTTAAAATATGTGAATATTTAACTATCAGTATTACAAAAGATGTATTGAGCTAAAATTTAAAAAAATTAAAAATATTCCAATATAAAGAACACTATTCTTAAAATAATATATCATAAAATATCTTACAGAAATCTATATTTGATCATCATTTTTATTAAATATATGATAATTCTTTGAATATTTTTATATTTATTTATTTTGTATTATATTATTATAAAATATCATATAAAATAAATAAAAATGGAATATAGTACAATAATGTGCAAAAAAATTTTAATAAATAAATACATAATTAAAAAAATTATACTCTTAAAGTATACATTATGAAATTTTAAATTATAAAGGCCAAAAATATTTTTAAAAAATAATAATTAAAACGATATTGACATGACATTTTGGATTAAGAGAACAAAGGTAAAAAATGAAATCAAATTTAGTAATGCATTGACAAAAATTATATTGAGAATTTTGAATATTTATATGTAAGAAGGTGGTAAATGATAATTTAAAATTTCAATCTACTTATTATTGATATAATTAACTATATTTAAAATCAATGTGAAACTACAAACAATTAATATCAAAATTTACTTATAGAACTTCAAAGTATAATCTAAATTATGTTAATATTAAGATAATTTTTTATTTTAATAAATCTATTTAAGCAATTAATAAATTTTTGTTTGTAATGTATCACTTAAAAAATATATATATTGATAAATAAAATTGAGAAAAGCGAAAGAAAGTTAATACTATAATATGATAACCAAAAGATTCCTATCTATAGGTAAAAGAACAATTTTGATCTTTACATTAAATTGTTTATGAAACTTAATTAATTTTATCTCAATATAAAGTGTTTTTTTTTTTTTACAAATTACAAATTTTAATTATTATAAAAATTTCATTTTATTATGCTGTCATAGCGTTAAACTAGCAATAAAGCATCTTACAAGCGATAAACACGAGTGCATATTTGGATCTAAGGTCAATAAGTTAAATGATAAGATGAAGTAGTTTTAATTCAATTTATTTCATTATAATTTTGCATAAAGCTACAAGTTCTTATATAATGATTATAAGCTTAAATTAAATATAATTTAATGGATGTGAATTTATTTTGGTCAAATATCATCAATTTGATTGTTATATTTATAAGTAAATTTTGGAAACATGAATGTACTTTAATGCAATATATATTAAATTTTAAAATTATTTCAAATCTCTAACTTATAAATAGCTATTATCATAATCAATCTACATGTATTTTTCTAATTTATTCTTATAAATCAAAATTTGAATAACATGTTCTTTATTTCTTGCTTTACTTAATAAATTTAAAATGACATATACATCAGATAATTTTTTTATCATAACAGATTTATTATAAAAATTAAAATTTAAACGACATTTTCCTTAATCATTATTTTTATTTAATTGAAAGATATTACTAAAAATTATTTATCATTGAAACTCATGAGGTTACAATCTAAAATTAAAACTTTTATTAGTTTTTATTTAGCTTAATAAACATTTGTTAAAAGTAAGAGAATAATATTATTTGTCACAAGATAAACACAAGAAATAAAATACACGAATAAAGTAAATATCCCTTGCGTAGCGAAGCAATTTAACTAACAAAAACAAATCTTTAGAAAGAAAATCATAAAATCTTAGGGTAGACCCACTTGTTTGGAAATTAAGTTGCTTGTATAGAGGGTCATTTCAATCTCTTATCTTCTTATTCAATCAGAATAAAACTAATTCAATCTCAATTTAATGAAAAAGGTAATTTCCTTTATGCATTCTATTATGCAATAACCATTTCCTATTTTGGAATTAAAATTATACTATCCTTAGATTAAATTTCTCGAATTGGAAACGTTTTACTCCTTAATTTATGTGATCCATTATTCCTAAAATTCTTAGGTGTCTAATTAAAATTTACCGTAACTAGAAATGAACTGATCAGTTGAAAATATCAAGAAAATTTTAAACTAGCCATTTCTGCCCTTCAGAGTTGCATACAGTCAACTTATAAACATAAACTATATTGATCTTAGCATACTTTTACTATGATATATATATGGTTAGAAATCTCTAAGAGTTTTGTTTAATTTGCAACAAATCATGCTTAATTTGGATCTTTCTACGGAATATTATAATCCCTATACTAAAGTTGCACATGACAATTCAAAAGCTACAACTCAATTAACTTAAAGAATTAAACTGGATCAGTATATGCAAAGGTCAGTCCTGATTTATACATGGTTGGAAAGCCCTATGAGCCTAATTTAATACCAAAAAAGCTGTTCGTAATTTGGAATTTTCTATTGAATTTTATGGTCTGTATTCTAAATTCGCGCAGAATTAAATTGCATGGCTAGGGGCTATTTACTATCCACTAAGCTAACTATTTGAACTTGATTTGATTTAATTTTATAGAGTTCGAGCATAAGTCAAGTAATGAAATTAAATCCAAAAAAATGAAAATTAAAATAAAAAATATTTTCAAATTTGAGTCCAATAATCCACTAAATCTGGAAAAGTTATCAGCAGCTTGATAGCCTCAGAAATATGGACAGAAAAATGCAGCTCCCAAAGTTTATGATTGCAGAAATGGTGTGACAATAACGTGAGATGAAAGCTGAAACATTCTTTTGATTTACGGTAAAGATGGAAACGTGAAAATACAGCATCCATTAATTTCACCAATCACCATTTATAGGAGAGCCAAGAATGTCTAACTCATCTGAACAAGATTCCTAGACTCTAATCAGAAATCATCCTCTGAATCTGAATCACTTGAACTTGTTCCAGGCCTTAGCGCCTTGAAATATAATTGCAGGTTCTGAAACCTCGCTGGAGACATTATAGTTGGTGACAAGGGAGGTGTTGAACCAGCAGCTGTTGCCACTTTTGTCTTCTGTAGTTTCTTACTTATTTCTGCACAAACTTGATCAAGATTGCTCAAGAAATCCTTAACTATGACGAAAAGCTGAAGAGGATTCCCTCCTTTGATCTTTGAATCTCCAGCCTGATAATATACTGTTGTTTTCCTGACAATATCCATGACCCTTTTCTCTTCCTCCCTTACCACATTAAGCTCCTCTTGGCAATCTTCCAAGAACCCTTTCATCTCCCTCAGGAATCCAGCCGATTGGAGATCAGTGCAGCGGGTTAAAAGCTGTTTCATTTCATCAGCCCTTGTGGTAAGACTTGAGCACATGGTGATCAAACTTTCATAGTCTATGCTTGCTGATTTCTTCACATTGGCAAACTCGGTATTCAGGGATTCTACCACCGGCAATCCCAGCATCAGATGTTCTTTATCATTCTCTTCAATGGTGGTATCTCCATCTTTTTCTCTACCATTGCTAATGCCACCAGGATTGTGGTTTCTGTTGATCAGGCAGCGTTTGCCCTCAGACCGGATGACCTGTTCAACCACAAACTGCAGCAGGGTTGTCTTTCCATCTGTGCTTTTTACATCGGATAGCCTACGAAGGGCGGTGAGGTTGAATCCCCGGGCATTTCCTCTGTTTGTTCCGGCATTCAATCTGTTGCCAGCCTTGAGAATGGCTTCAAGGAGCTTAAGGAAAATACCGCCATTACGCAGCTCCTTACATCCTAATTCAAGAGTTTGGAGTGACTCCTTGAGATGCAGTATATCAGGATCATAGGTTGATCTGAAAAGCATGGCATTGAAACGGATAAACGCGGAGGGAACAGCCTTCAGGATGTGGTAGAGGAAAGACTCTGCATCAGCTAGTTTTGTGGGATTCCCATCAAATTGGAGGATTTTGGTTATTTCCTCTTGTGTTGGGCAAATTTTGGTCAGTTTTTCTAGGGTATCAGCGTTGAGTCCCCGCCCCTCCAAGAGGGCGTCGAGGATTTCTTTCCTGGAAATTCCAAGAGACCTTAGGACGATTGCGGTGTTCTGGGATTTTCGTGGATCAAGGAGGAATGTTTGAGCTGATAGAAATGAGCTAGAATTTCCCAGATTAGATGACCTGTTGCTTTTTTCAGTTGATGATTTCTGGCTTGTGGGGGCGTAACCAAATAGGGCTTCCATGAGGTCACCGTCAAACCTGATACAGTCACACAGATGTGAAGAAACTTTCAGTAAATATTTATCATCTAAGAAACAGAAAGGCGAAGGTAGTGAACCTGGATAAACTCACCTGAAAGAACCATCACTGATCTCATTCCAAACCATTGAATGATCCGCATTAGCAGTGACCTTGTCCCAATGTAAAGGCTTCAGCTTCATCTGCACTTCATTTTCTTTCAGACTTTCCTTGGCTAGAGCTTCTTCTCTGCTGTGCCTGTTATCCGCAACAATTGAGGCAATAGGAGGCTTATTTGCTGAAGTCATTCCCCTTGCCTTTGCCGGTGGAGGTGGTGGAGCAGGTTTCAATTTTGGCGGCCCTGGTGGAGGTGCAGGCTTTGAATTTCCTTTCCGAGGAAGAGGAGGTGGTGGAGGTGGCGTTGGCGGTGGCGGTGGAGGAGGAGGAAGAGGGAGCGATTTATTCACCAGAGAACTGTCCACGTCCATCTGATGTGGGGGAGTAGGGGGTGGTGATGGAGGACCTCTCCTCATCCCTGGCGGTGGGGATATAGGCCTCTCCAGGGAAGGTGCATGTCCTGAAGCCATTCTTGGTGCTCCCATTTCTGACATAGGCGAAAGATTTAGGTTTACGTGCACCGCCTGCTTCATCTCATACTCATATCCACTGCCGATTGGCTCTTGCAGCAATGGAATCTCCTGTATTGGCTCAGACACGCTAGGCTTTTCCCCTCTGCTATCCATTCTCTTCACCTCTTCACGCATAGGATTGTGCCAAACCTTCGAAAAACAGCCCGGACAGTTCCGGCCTTCGAGTCTTCTCAAGTACAGAACATCCAATCCTTCCTCATCAACTATGATCCCTTTTATTGCTCCACCGTGCTGCATCCACTCGACCTGGGGCACCCCGGTTGCTGCCTCCCTCCGGAAACTTGAGTCACGTGTAGTTTTCTTGAGACGTCGATCCATCGTAAGCCTGTAGAAGAAATAGAACAGTATCCCTGCTATGATCAGACTAATTGAGGCTGAGATCACAATGGCTTGTACCACTTTCTTGTTCTGTGTAGCCATACATATGACGGGACAACTGATTTGCTAGTTTGCACTAGAGATTTTCCATATGAAAATGAAACCTTACAATTCAAGGACTTCCACTTGAATTCAATCAGGTGAAGGATTGTACTTTAGCACTGTCTGAACATGGAAAATTGTTTGTTTTCTCGTAGTAAATTGGTGCAACCAATTTCTGGTGGTTGTCTGTGTCAAGAAGCTGCTGCTGACAGTTTCAATGAAAGTAGATGATAGTAGTTGGCCTGGTGAAATGACCAAATAGCCATTGCTTCCTCTATACTATCTTTTTATTTTATTAAAGATTTTTTGTTTCTGAAAATGAATTTATGTAATTATCCTATGTAAAGTACTTTATTTTTTCTATCATTTTCTCTGTTATTATGCACCTTATTACAATTTACATATATGTTCTCTCGAATTTTATGATTTTTTAAATTCTTATTATTCTTTTATTTTAAAAGTTTTTGCACAATGTGAAATAACATAATATTCTTTTTTAAATTTTATTTTTTTCCTTTCTATTTAAACTTTGTTCTCTCTCAATTTTTCTCTTTTTTTCTTCAAATTTATTTGAGATTTTTTATTTCATCATTTTAAATTTTCTTTGTACTTTTTTAATCTTAAATAATTTTTATTAATTAAAATATTATTATTTTATAATTTATAAATAAATTGCTCACATATGGACTCTGTAAATTTTTACTAGTAGTTATTTGTGATCAAAATTGGAAAGGGGTTTGTTGTGACTTCAACGTTTTTATAGAATTTGGGCATTATGCATGTTATTATATCTGTGTGAGACGGTTGGCTTAGATGTTTACTTTGTATTGTATTAATTGTCACGATGGCATATGGTTTAATTTGGTGATAACAAAGTCTTGCCTGTATTGATTAAATTAAGAAACAAGGTTTAATTATGTTCCATGCAAGAAAGTTTACAGTTTACAGCGTGGGATATTCTATTTAAAATAAATAGGCTGCAATTCCACAGTCATCCCAAAATTGTAACATTTCTATTTTTTATGGGAATATTTTATTCTTTTTAAAATTCAATTGGATAAGGAAGATCTATTTCTGAGTAATGTTTCTAGACTGGCCATATTGTAAATATTTAAGACAGTAACACAAACCACTTCTGTAAAGATCAAAATCTCATTTCCAGCCCAAAAGACAACAAAATTGAATTTTTCTTGATTGCAACCATGTTTTATTGAACTGATAAGTCAAGAATAATTGGAATAATTTAGTGTGCAAGCCTTTCATTGCATGCCAACATCACATTAAAATTTTCATTACATTATTTCCTGTGTCGTGCAGTAAACGCAGTCAAATTTTAATCTTCAAAAAATGAAATCACTGGCTAAGAAATAAAAGGACTGCCCCGTAGTTGTCCCTTATTCAATCAATTAACGAATGGCCTAATAATGATAATTTCCAATAGAATTTTTAAAGAATTAAGACATAAAAAACTGATTTTTGAAATTAAACGAGGAAGTTCAAACAAAAAAGACATAAATATAAACATTAAAAAAACGAATACAACTATCACAATTTTAAGCCACACCTATATTTTTAACGTGTGAATCTGGATTCATGACCATACAGTGTTTTAATGCCTGTATTTACATGCATTAAACACAAGCTTTATATCTCCCATCTAAATTTTGAATTTGATGGCAATAACAGCACACCAACCATCCAATTGATTGTGGGGCAAAATTGATGATGTCTTGAAAACATCTACAACTCATTACAAGGACTAGTCGTCCAGTTCCAGTAAAAAAAATATATAATACACAGTAGAAAATAGTTGACGCCGTCAAGCCTCATCCTCCTGTAAGAAATTAAAAAAAAAAAAAATTGACCTCAAAGAAAAAAGACTAGAAAATGATTTATTCTATATTTATTATTAACTTACTGTAGACTACATGTTGGTTGAATGGGTCACACTGTGATGTTTATCTTTTGTGTAGACAATGGAGATTGTCCCCACACTTCTTATTATTCCATGGAACTGAGAAGACAGTTTAATTAAATGTAAATATATTTGGTTAGTTCAATGCCGTTTTGGTAGTTTGGATCCTTTACTTTTTCTCAAGTTTTTGCCTTTTCTTTATTACATCAAGGTATCTTATCAAAGACAATTAAATATATTTAATAATTTTTTTCATAAACCATGAGCTACATATAATGAGGATGTACTTAACTAACAGCTCACATATTTTTACAGAATTCAATCACAAATACATATGACATTCAAATATTTCAAACCAGAAATTTATTAGTGGAAAAAGCCTACTGGGAAATTTAAGTCAAAGAAAGCATTGAGAAAATGTCAAATCGATAATAAAGTCAAAGAGAAGTTTCTGCAACGAATTTGAAGAGGTCAGGGTTTTATCCTTCTAAGAGAACTAAACAAATGCCATAAAATCAAAAATTGGTGAATTCACCAAATGAATAGTGTAAAATAGTAAAAGACTAGGGATTATAATAGTCGCGGGTGAGTGCGAGGGTTTGGTTGTCTTTTCCTTGTTTTTTTTTTTTTTGGTTTTTTTAATGTATTGTTAATTATAATTAATTTAAGTTTTTATATATTTATTTCAATTAATCATACTTACTATTTAAATTTTAAAACTAATTTAAATTTTCTTTAATTATTTTACAGCTTTAAAATTGTATAAACACATAAATATAAAATATAAAATAAGACAAAAATATATTAAATTCATATTTTATCTTATTTTTCAATTATAGTTAATTAATATCTACACGTGTGAATGGGAGTACGATTCTAATTGAATAAATAATTTTGATACATTAAACTTACTTTTGAAATAAAAATTTTTAGATTTTTATATATTAATTGAGACAATACAAGTTAAGGTATGACAAAAAAATAGTAAAAACTATAAACCAAGCAACACCAAATTAAACCTTGGTCTAAAATTCAAATAATAGATGTAGTAGGAAAAATGAAAAATAAAATAAAATAAAAACCAAAATTACATTGACTATGATTCAATATATTAGAAAAACCCAAAAAAAATAAAAAAGCAAAAGGTGTGGATGTAGGGTCGAAAGGACCAAGAGTGTCGATCCTTGCCGTGCAAAGGAAGAAATCGAGGGGGGTTAGGGGAATATTTTTCCCCGTTCCCACTTCACCCTCAAATAATTTAAATTATATGTGCGAAATGTTTTAATTATAATAAATTATAAAATTTTAATTAATTATATGTAATATTTTTTAATTAATTTTAAAATGAGTCAATTAAATTATTAATTTACTCATTTTATGAAATTTTAAAAAATTTAAAAGAATTAGTCGTGATGAAATATATATTAAGTAAGATTTAATTATAAATCTTGTCACAAAATAAAACAAAATCAAATTCCTTGATATTTTCCTTCCTCAATTCTAATTTTTTACTCTTTTTTTGTTAAATACTGATTTGATCAATTGTTTAGTTATTATTCTTAATTCACATATTTTTCTGTACAATTAATGACTTATCATCCTATTTCTTTCACTTTTTATGATAATTAATTTAATGTATTTATTTTTTTTATCTATTATTTTTCTCTTAAATTGAATACACAGATTTAATAACAAATTATATTTTTATTTTAAATTAATATATTCACACATATGCGTGTGTGCATGCGTGTGCACGCCCATATATATGCTTTCGCTCTTCCATATATAATATTTGTTTCAAATACTGTTAGATTAATATTAATTATTTTATTTCAATACAAAATTCCCTATAAAAATTTTATTTTGAGTTATATTTTATTGAAATATTAAATCTTATAATATTAAGCATACTAATATAATAATTATATTTTTCTTTATAATTATTTTTAAATATACTAATATGATTAATGAACTATACTTACTATTTTTATAAATTTAATTAGTATATTAAATTTTAACATACTAACATAATTAAGTTTTTTAAATGTGCTATTTATTTTGTAATTATATACTTTTTAAAAATATATTTAATTATTATTTTTGAAAAAGATATTTGATTTGACTTATAGTGAAATTTATAATATAATTAAAAATATTTTATTAAATAAACAATATCATTTATTTAAATTTACATATGTAAACACATATATAATAATAAATAAAAATAATAATTAATTTTTACGATAAGAACACATATGAACACACACATATTTACATAAATCTATATTGATTTAAATGTTAATTAAAAACATTTAAATTGAACTTTAAATTTTTGTTTTTGAATAATACGTTTAATAATATAAAATCTAATAAATTATATATGAAGGAGGGTGTCGAATTCAGGTTACTTGTTTTACAACGGCGACAACTAACGAAAAAATAAAGAGTCATATATCATTAAAACAAAGAAGTTATACCGGTAGAGCACCAAATAAGCACACTATACCGTCATCCTACTTCAATTGGGTTCTGTTGGGCTTAAACATTGGGCCCAATGAATTGACCCCAAGGCCCAAATGCTCTCATCCAATAAAACAGACCCCCTGGCATTTCGTTCTAAGACATGCCCCTTGCTTCGAACTCCGTTCTTGATAAACAATTTCCAGTCAAATTAGATTCAGCAGAAGCTGAACTGCATGCGTAGAAGTAGAGAAGCAGGCCTTACCATACCTCACACAACCATCATTATTTGGTAGTCCAAAAATTGAAACCCTGTTTTTCCGTCGTCTACTAACTCCAAAGATCTAAGAAACACGTCTTTTCCAATCATTTTTCAGCCTTGTGTAAGACGTCGTCCCCGAGTAACCATGTACAACTCTAGGCTGCTGCCGCCGCAAGCCAGAGAAAAGAACAAAAGGGATCGTTGCTAATTGCTACATCTTTTAACTGATTTAGTATCGTCAACAAAAAGTGAATCCAAATGAAAAACCATGCAGCCAGTCAATCAGTCTTGAGCAATCTTGGAAGCTTGGAAAGGGCTTGATGAGATACAGCAGACACTGATAAAGGAGACAAGGGATGATCGCAATTGAGGGACGGTGGTGAAGATGCCCAGGGCTGTCTCAGACAAGTGCCTTCGTGCATTTTTCTCTTGCACGATACTTTCTTTTCGTCCTTCTCGTCTCCTCTCAGTAAGAAGTCTTTCAATCTTTCAACGTCCGAGAGCTTTACTGGCTTTACAAGGAATTCTTTGGCCCCTTCCTCCAAACACCTATTAACAGTAAGCCCAGAATGCAATGGGAATCAGCTTAGCTGGCTGAGCACAAACTATTCTGTTTTTCATTATGATGCACAGACAATTCTTTACAAGTTGCAAGTTCAGAACAAGTATGTTGAGGCATTACAATGAATGACCAAGATTATCACATCCACGATCCACGGCCTCGAGGAAAATATAGAAAAAGTTCAATCAAATCATCTCGCAATTACCATTGGTGTCTGCTAATTCATTTCTTATTTTCCAGTTTTGGTCTGTGGTTTACATATCAGCTACCCCGAACATCACCGATGAAAAATTTAGCGGACCATATGGCAGAGAAATAATAAAACTCTGTTTCTACTAAACTGAAGCATTTGGGCCGTTCATTATGTTAAAATTTTCTAACTTGAGGTTTTTTCGGAGAGATTTAAACTGTTCAACGGGTAAAGGTCCAAATCCAGTTCATTGGTCAATCCTGTTATTCAGGAGAAGCACAAGACATAAAGCTACTTGAAGGTCAGATGGCTCTAATAAGAATCCATATTATATAATCCCCAAGAATCACTATATGCCATTCGATATTCATCATATCATCCACAAAGGCCGATCCACACATTAACAGATTCCAGTAGTTTACATCAATGAGGAAATACCTATCAATCCGAGCCAAAATGTTCTCAGATGACATAATCACCACCGGTATGTCTCTCAACTTTGAGGAGCCCTGCCAAAGTAGTATAAGCAATAAAGTTTCATCATCAAGAATTAACATGGAGAGGACATACTTATTTGATCTTTATTGTCAAATACAGTCTTTTGAAACTAAAAGACCAGGTATCTCTTTGAGACTTCAATCTCGGCAGTGGTGAAAATTTAGTAAAAACTTATTGCCGTTTATGCAGAGAACACCCACCTTGATCTTCTTGAGAAGTTCATATCCAGTCATTCCAGGCATAGAATAGTCCGTAATTATCAGATTTATCTTCAGTTCCTGGAATCAATGCATCAAAGAACATCACTAAGACCCTAAAAGATCACAATTAAATAACTAGCATGCCAATTTGGTAACCATCCCTTAGAAGATTGCACCATACGAACAAAGCAAATTTGGATAAATGAATATAACTTCTTGCGAGAGCTTAAAATCAGCTTGTAGGCAAGAAACATATTTAAATCCAAGAAAAATCACACAAAGGTCATTAAATCCACAAACGAAACAACTGGCCCTTTACAAAGAAACCTTAATGACTCATTAATCCCATACATAGACAGGATAATAAGAAAAAGATTTTAAAAAAAAAAAACAGACAAAGCAGAGGGAATTTTCTGTTCGTACCTCAAATCCAACGGAGCTTCTGTCTCCATCTAAACCTAAATACTGCAAAGCCATCCTTCCACTCTCCACGGCAGTGACTGCAAATCCCCAATACAGTGATTTTAGAAACCAATCAACACAAATAAGCTTACATCTGAAGACAAAATAACAGAAAGAACTCTAGGGTTTTTCTTGAAAAAAAGGGCATACCTTTGCAGCAAGAAATCTTGAGCAACCGCTCAATAACCTTCCTATCCACGAGACTGTCATCCACCGCAAGAACATGCAATTCCTGAGCACCACCGGAAGAACAATCACTGCTCATTTCCTTCACAACCATTTCTCTCTTGTGGGATTTGCTTAAAAACACCTCTATTACTAAATGTGTATGTGGGTTCTTCGACGCCTTTTATGCTCTACGCCTCTGCAAAATGTGCTTAGAATCCAAGGGAATACACATGTCCGTTTATCTCATCACCCACGTTTGTATATATAGATAAGAGGACGGTGGGGCTTTGTTGGACATTGTGTAAGATCACAGAGAGAGAAGAAATCTACTTTAGGAAGCAAAAAGGCTAAAAGCAGAGACCGAGGGAAATCTTTGCAAATCTACTCTGCATTATATCCGACTTGTCGCTTTATCTGACACTTTCGACTTGTGAAAATTTAAAAAAATACAGATATAAATATAAACATTTATTTGGCTTTTTTTATGAAATTGGGTGGCCGACAATGCGCTACTGTGCCACAGTCTTGTAATTTTCAGAATGATTCTGTTTGCTCGCGCGTAGGGTTTGGGGGATAATTTCCTTTTGGGCTTGGATTTAAGAAATGAAGTTAAAGCATGACTGTTCCGAGTGTATTGCACCCACATACACAGTCTGTTCCTTTGGCAATTTTGACTATTAAAAATTAAAACTTAATTATTACATTTTATAATTTTTATTTTTATTTTTTTTATTTTATATAATATTTAAAATAAAAATATATATTAAATTTTAAAAATAAATATAGTGCAAAATATATGGCATGTTTATCCTCACAATACATGGCATGAATTTATGCATGGCAATGTGTAATTAATAACTTATCAAAATCATGTTGCGTGTATTAATATTACACACCCAATACATTGACATTAGATGCGTGATATTCTGTACCATCATTGATCTCCACTTTGATCAATGACAAGCGCTTATGCTTGGTGGTGATTCTGTCTTTAGTTATGTATTTTTATGAGCTGAAATTTTTATTTATTTGAAATATATATATAATAATTAAAAAATAATTAATTATATATATGAAAAAAATAAATAAATTTACTATTTAAATAAAAAATTTATTTAAAGATCCGCAAGGGCGTTGAGAAATATTAAAGAGTGGCATGTGTGGAACGGGGTGCAATGCGCCGGACCAGCCAAGCTTGACCTAGTAAAACTAAAGCAAGCCCCTGCGTGTGGTCATTCAATAGGGAGCGGGGCAGCGGTCAGGGTGGGGCTGCGGGTTGACTGGTCTAGGATCTTGGGCTGATTTGATTGACTGCACTGTGCATCACCATCCACGGATTTCATCGCAAATTCCCCATTAATTTACAGGAAACTTCGTCCCACATAATTTAATTTGAAAATTTTAGAGAAAGTTGCTTTTGGTTGACTTGCGGACAAAGATTCGGAGGAAGGGAGAAAAGGAAATCACAGGACCAAGTAAAGAAAAGACATGGTGCGTGTCCAAACAGGATCCGGCGGCCTCCGGGAAAGCCCGTCGAAGCGGGCAATCGTTGGGTCCGCTTTTCTATTTTTGTATCCAACAGAATCTGATAAGAGTAGATTTGGGCCCACAAAAAGATTTGGACAATTCCCTCCATAATTATTAATAATATACTACATAAATAAGGGTAAGTAGACCGACCCCTCACTTTCAACTGTCACCACAAGTTTGATATGTCATTCTTCTTTCTTTTTTTTTTCTTTTTTTTTTTTTTTTGATATGTCATTCTTCTTAATGATGAATAAAAATATAATAATAATTTACATATGTGAGTTTGAGTTGCACTTGTACGTACCATGAAGATAAAAAGCCTTTTATTCTCGGGTGTTCTCTAATATTTTAAATATGAGTTATTGAGGCATTCCTAGTATAATGATGAAATACGTTTGTGTTTGATTTGAATTTCAAAATGAGTTAGAATAAATCATAAATAATTTTTATCATTGAAAAGAAAAAAAATTACTATTCACAAACATTGATTAGTAGGATGTGGAAAAATATGCAATATGGTGTTGTGTAATGATATATCTCTCACAATATTCCTATATATGGGTAACTATTAGAACTTAATTATAAGTATATGTTTATCTTTGCGTGTTTGTGTATATATGTCATATACATACACATTTGCTCAATTTTAATTTTATATGTAATGCACGTAAAATTAAAAAAAGAGAGAGAGAGAAGATGGAAATATATTTAAAGTGTCTTTATTATATTTTAAACATCCATGTAAAAGTAGGTGGTGTACTTGATTTCTGCTTTAAAATAAGAGTAAATATATAAGGGAAAGTGAACATAGGCTTCGTATAAGTATCAAAACAAAAAAAATACTTATATATGTATAATTTAATTTATTTCTTTGTAAAATACATTTATGTTTAAATTTGATTTATTTTTTATTGGTATGATTCCTCAACAATTTTAAAACCATGTTTTAATTTGATTTGATTATTAAAGGAATTGAACTAATTGTTGTTCAATGAAACTGGACACGGGAACACAAGTCAAGCTCAAAAAATTTGAATATTTTTACAATGATTTTGCTATTTGTTAGACCCAAATGCAGTTTCGAAATTAACTGATAATAAGTAAATATATTCACATGCAATTTATTATATTTAGTGAATATTCCATTTTCTAATAATCATTTGAACAAATGCATTTTCGGCCCTAAAGTTGCACCATAGCATTAATTTAAAGTTGCATTTTTTGGCATTGCTTTCACCCAAACACATTGGCCTTAATTTCCGCGAAATTCAATGGTTGGGAAAAGCAAAAACTAACTTGTTTAATATTTGGACTAATCTTTAGTTTCATTGAGTTTGAAGTATGTATCAAGGTACAACAGCGTTGACTGCAACGTACAATCTCGGGAATGAAGCATCACCGATGGAGCTTTTAACACGAATAGTTAAACTAATTGAAAATTATTTTTTATTAGACTAAATTAGTTAATTAATTATTATAAATATAAAAAATTATTTTTTATTATAATATTATTAATAAATTTAATTTTTTTTTACCTCTGGGGCTAGTGATGGGGATGGGACAGGATAGGGGGAATTTCTTTTACAATAGGACTAGGATGGGGTGGCATTGCATGCTTGTGGGAGATGGTTTATCTAACAAAAAGGAAAAGGAAAGTTATGTTTGATTTCAAATTCTATATTATTTATCATTATTTAAAAATTTTATAAATTAAATATTTTACAATACAAATTTATTCAAATTTATATTTATATTTTTTCTATTATCTTTTTTAATTAATTAATATTTTTTAAATTATTATATTTATTAAAATTTAAATGAATACATATTCCTCTAATTTTTCTATTCACATTCATTTTTTATTATTCTATAAATTTATACATTATCACATCATTTAATTATTATTGAATATTAAATACATGCGCGCACACACACATATATGTATATATAATTTTTCTATCCATCCTAATTTTACAAGACAAACATAATTTACATCCTCGTTCAAATTAGTCAAAATTTACACCCAAAGTCTAATTAGGAAACAAACATAGCCAACATGCACATGTCCAAGCTTTTTTTTCATCTTCATTCCTTTCTCCGGGGAATTTAACTTTACATAATTATATGGACAATTTGGCAAATGACAACAGTTGCTAATATGTTTTTTTTTTTTTTCTAAGTTTACTTTAAAAACCCATCTTTTCATTTTTTTAGGGATAAATTTGTTTTTGCCCGGAATTTATATGGAAATGTGTAGGATGTATTTGTTTTCACTTGTTGGGTTTTTGAATACTCAAAAATCAACGATTTAAAAATAATTTTTGTTCTTTCTCTTGTGAATATAGGCAGAAATATTTTAAAGTTATGTCTTTGCACAATCACAGTCTATTTAAAATAAAATCATTACTCACGCACACACATACTCAAATTTATATATTTTGATCGAAAAAGACATCTATGTTTGGTTGGATATTTTGTTGATGGATGAAAATGAGTAAAAGTTTAATCGGGATGAAATTTTGTTTTTTTTGAATTTCTGTATTTATATATATGCTTATATATAATATGCAATGTTTGAATAATATAGCAATATATGGTTATGTTTGAAACCTATCTTTCAATTTTAAAATAACATTTCGAATTTCATATTACCAAACATGCAGTTTGACAACATTTTTATTAGAATTCAAATTCAATTTTCCTCTCTTTCATGCATATAATTAACTAATTATTTTTCAATTATTATATCTATTCATAATCAAATTAATACTTATATATATATATATGACATATATGCTCATATTTATTTTTATTTATACCTTATAACATAATTATTATTCCAATAATTTTTCACATCATTTACTCATTATTGTATATTTATTACACATGTTTAAATAAACTACATTATTCATCTTATAAAATATTATTTTCAAACACACTACACGCATCTCAGCACAATTCTAATCAAATATTTTAGTTAACCAAAATCACTCTCCCATGCATAGCCTATAAGAATAATATTTAATTTTTAAAATATAAATAAATATATATATATATATTAATACATGCTGCGCGCGTGTACAAAAGTATTGATTTGATAGGATATGCTTGTAAAGATTAAATAGTAATTAATTGTAAGGGCATGTATAAAAGAAATTAAATTGAATTCAAAATTTAAGTAAAAATTTATGGGCAATGTGTTTAACTTGTGGAGTTTTGTGGGATAAAAATGGTCAATTGACATCAAACATAGTACTCTTTAAAGAAAAAGGCCGTGACAATTAATATCGTATTAAAATAATAAAACACAAAAAAAAAGAAAAAAAAGTACAGAAAGATATGGATGAGTATATTTTATTAGACAAGAATGAAGTATGCAAATAGATTCCCCAGAAAAGTTGACAAAGGCGAATGAATGATCAAATCACTGAATAGAATATCTGCCAAATCTGGTTAAATCTCTTCCTCTGTCTCTCTCCATAGAAATTATTATTGGTACTGACTACAGAGTCTGCCAATTGCCACATATATTGTTTTCAAATTCCAATTCAACCAAACAATATCTTGGAACTTTGCCTGCCCCACACGTCGCTCCAATCCCAGACGAACTTATTTCTTTGCTTTACGTTGGGTTTTGATTTTAGGAAAAATGTGGAATTGGATTTGTGGGCTTTATTAAATCATTAATACCCCAGTCCCCACTTGTGGGAACCCCACTTCCTTCATTTTTTTATGTAGTAGAAATTGATTAATTGAACTATTAATAATTTAATATGTATGATAATACATTTAATTTGATTTTGAGTGTCAGGGACTTTCCCGTGAAATGAGGGTGTAATGCAAGTCGAACTAGATTGAAGGAAATATTTTCAATCTATTGATTGTGATTTTCCTGCATTTTCATTTATTTGTTTGTTTATTTTTTACACCTTATTGTGGGACAAGATCTTGCGAATGAATTTACACCAACCAAAAATTTGTACAAGTCGATTACAATTTGAATTAAATAAATTTTGTGCAGACATTTTTTTTTAAGTTAGCCCTCTGATTTTTTCTTTAAAGAGATGGCTTCAATTTGAATAATTTTCAAGAAAATAGTTTGTGTTTGATCTTTCTTGAAACTTATGGATCTCTTTAATTGACGTTGATCTTCGAGTTTAGCGCCATAATCTTGAATCGAACTTTAAATTTAAAGACCTTTTGATGAAAAACGTCTTGAATTTGGATATGAATTCTTTAAATTTGGCGAAGAACGCCTTAAATGTTCTTGAAGATTCCTGAGAGAATTTATGTCTCCTTCTTCGTCCTCTTCTAAGCCCTTCTCTTGCCCTTCCTTTTTTGTACTTGTATTTATAGTTGTAGGAGAGATAATTTAATTGCTCTAACCCGTTGATGCGGCGTAATCTCGTTGTCTGTCAAAGTGTGGGGCCCACTTAAAAGACTTTATTTATTGACCTCTCACTGGACTGCACCACTTGTCGCCTTTTGATTGGCTCAATTAATTATTTGTTAGCATCTCGCTGAACTGTGCCATTTATCGTTATCTAATTTGGTTAATTAAAATCTTAATTAATTATTTATTTATTATATGAATTATATTTGTTTAAAAATTCTTGAAATGAAAATAAAATTATTTAATTGGTATTTTGTATTATAATTTATATGTTGTATTTATTTAAATGGCATTATTTATGTGTCTACAGTTATATTTTAAGTTCCATATTTCTTTTTTACCTTTACATTTTAATTTTTTATCATTTCAGAATGGAATTTGAACAAAATATCCTGTATAGATCGTAAGAGCAAAATATTTCATTCAAAGATTGTCAAAAATTGATACAAGATGGTGAAATGCCAAAAATATAAATTTTGAACTATAAAACATAATTGTTTATAACCTGCGCCATGACTAATTGTGTTCTAAAGCACAAGGCTTAATGCCATTCTTGTGCTATAGCATTGGGCTTTGCTAAAGCATGCATTGGGAGCTCTATTGTCCGGCGCACAAGCCACGTGGATGTGCCCTTTTATAATTCTTATGTCAAAATTTATTTATTTAAAGAAACAAAAGATCAAAAATTGCTATTTCAATATTATGTATTTTTTTTTGTTTTTCTTTTTTAATTATTGACCAACCTTTTTCTTTCTCTTCTTCATATTTAGGTAAGATTTTCTTTGATTTTTTTCCCTTGTTTTTCAAACTAAGTTTCCTTTTGTCCAATTTTAGGTGAGATTCTTTAGATTTTTTATTTTTTTTCCTAATAGAATTTTTTATTCTCGCGATTTTTCTTGTTCTTTATTTAATGTATCTATGGTTAAAATAAATAGATTTCTATGGTCAAAATAATATGCTTATAATGATTTTTTCTAATTTTTAAAATAAATACTATTAAAATGCATCATGCTTTGTTATGTTTTACTTTTTAAAAAAGATGTGTTTATAAACATGATTTTTTAAATTTTTATAAATAGAAACTAAAAAGTTGTTTGTGTGTTTTTTCAAAATTAGAGTTTAAAAATATTTGTCTTTGCTATTTATTGTATAAACCTATTTTTACTATATTTTATTTTAATTAATAATATAAATTTAATTATACTTCAATTAAAAAAGACATACAACATGTCTTGTGACGTGATCAGAATCACGACGGAAGCAACGGTGTAATTGAACCCGAATTTGAGAATCCCAAAGACGGAACTGAGTGAAGAACGTTTACCCAACGTGGTAGGATTTGATTGAACTTGATATAGACGGTCACAATCAGTACACCGAACACTGATTAATACGTCACGAATCACACGGACCACTCCAGAATGACTCGATTTGATATAGAAATTCATGAGAAATTGAAAGCACAATTTCAGGAAATTTGAAAAGAAACCTGAATTGATTAAAAGCTCTGTCTATATGTGTCTATTTTCAACTGAATAACTACTATTTATACTAAATCCTATCAAACTCTAACCTAAAAAGCATGTATGACCCAATTTATTAATAAAGTCTATTAACAAATAAAAATAGAAATAATAAATATTAAAATAAAATTCGACGGATCCTTGGATCGCGTCATACCCCTCCTCTTGAGGGTGAATTGTCCTGAATTCGAATTTGTGTTCTCTTGGATCAAACACGTATTTTTGGGAGCTCCTTAACTCTTCATCGTCTCGCTGAAATTTCAGCTTCATCTTCCTATGAGCTAAACACAGAAATATCAACAATAAATAATATAAAGGAATATAAAAAAATACTGACGACTTATCTGGATATGCGTATGTAGTCTCGGCAGATAAAAATATCTTCAACTCTTGTATAGTACAATTGGACAGAGCATCTGCTAGATAGTTAAATAGATCAACGTACACGTGACTCTGTAGAAGTTTAATTTCCTAATCTTTTACTTGTTCTTCATTCTTGTGGCTGTCCTTAACTTCCACTTTAATTTCTATGACTTCTTCCATCTCAACTCTATCCTTTTCAGTTTCTACTGATTCAGTTATTTCTTTTCGTTCACTTTTCTCATCAATTCCTAAATGTGTGCTAATACTGCCATTATCTTTATATTGTACTTCATCCGATGGCATTTTTTCTGCAATTCTCACTTCAGTCAAAGATGACATCTTTATGGATGGACTCTTCTTTCCTTTTATAACTTTGTTAATGCCAACATAAGCATCAACTTTTTGGTTTCGACATTCACTCATGCTATGCCCACATTGAAAGCAATTAAAACACAACCAAAATTGACTTTTAATACAAAAATCCGATACCTTAGGTGTCTCGTCATATTCATTCTCATTTGATCCACAATCTTTGATATTATAATGCCTTGACGGTTTATATCTATTTCTTGTCTCCTCGTGTTTCAACGTACGATTGTCTTTAGCAAGACAATTTGTAGTTTATCGACAGTTTTGGACAACTTTTGGATTTTATCAAACACTTGTTTCTTGTAATATGCATGATCATCCAACATCCTGTGGAAATAAGAACAAATAAATTCCCCCTCTCTCTTTTTTTAATATTTTTTTGAATTCCACCTTTTTTTTTCTCTATTTTTTTTCTCTCAACAGGAAAGTGTATCGAATTAGGATTCGATACTACCTTGCTCTGATATCAAACTGATGTGATCAGAATCACAACGGAAGCAACGGTGTAATTGAATTTGAATTCGAGAATTCTAGGGACGCAACCGAGCGAAGAATGCTAACTCAACGTGGTAGGATTTGATTAAACTAGATATAAACAGCTACAATCAGCACACCGAACACTGATTGATATGTCACGAATCATATGGACTACTGCAGAATGACTCGATTTGGGATAGGAATTCACGAGAAATTGAAAGCATACTTTCAAAAAATTTGAAAAGAAACCTGAATTGATTAAAAACTCTGTCTATATGTGTCTGTTTTCAACTAAATAACTACTATTTATACTAAATTCTATCAATCTCTAACTTAAAAAGTTCATATATCTCAATTTATTAATAAAACCTATTAACAAATAAAAATAAAAATAATAAATATTAAAATAAAATTTAACGATCTTTGAATCCCGTCACCTTGATCCTAGGTTTAAGACAATTTTTGTGTCATTGTATGACACACGCCAGTAACAACTATGCAATAAAATATGGATGCATGTGTACGACTGAATGGAGATAAATTCCTTTAACTTAGGGATGACATGCTTCAAACCCCATTCATGCGTAGAGTGCAGCGTGAATAATAATAATAGTAACTGGTAAAATTGTACACTCTATACATGTTTGCAAATCATAAAGTCACTATATTTGAAATAATAAAAATTCTATTATTTAAATTGAAAGTATAGCATATTTAAAATAATGAAATAAATAATGATAAAAATTTTTAAAAAATAGAAAATTTGAGGAAAAAAAACATGTATAAAAATAAAAAAATTACAAAGATGGGAAGAACGATAAAATTATTATTATATGGTTCATTTTGTAATTTCACATTATATAATAAGAATGTTTATTGTAATAATAATATACTATAGAAGAAAGTAATTTTTTTGTAATTATATATATTAGCATGCTTTGTCTCATTAGTTAAGGCTTAAGGGCAAGGGATTTTCTAATTAAGGGTAACATTTTAAATCTATAATGTCTAGCCAAATTAACCTCAAATCTTTAATAATATAGTGTAGATGACAGCAGCAACAACTATTAGTAATTAGACATGCACTATGCGTCTTCATACATAAAACATACGATATACAATATAATAAAATTTTATGAGAATTCAAGATGGACAATATACAAATATATTTGAACTTATTTTTATGTAAACTTTAACGAAAATACAAAAAACCACCGACATCATGATATTTTATTTAAAAAAAATACAAAATTATACTAAAAGTAATATTTGTTATTTTATTATATAGTGTATGTGAATGCATGTGAAAAAAATAAATAACTTTAGTGTGTTGATGATTAAAAAATGAATTAAAAAATATTTAAAAAGTTAATTATCTCTATTCAAATTTCGAAAGAAACGTAATGAGCTGATTGGAGTTTGTTTATTAATTTTGGGTGTGTTTAGTAAAACATTAGAAAACCAAAAGTTAGTAATTACAAGGGATTGAAACATAATATATAGTACAGATAATAATAATAATAATAAGAAACATAAGAAGAAGAAGAAGAAGGTTTAAATGGTATAGAAAGAGCAAAATGTGAATAATGTAGTGATTTTTATCTTTAAAAGATAATGACTCGTTTAAAATTCTATGAAAACGATACACAGGAAATAAATTTAAGACAACATAAAATACTACTAGTGAACTATATCGCTTTAATTGATTTTCTACGCAATTAAGTATTGGATCACAAATAAGCTTTAATTGATTTTCTACGCAATTAAGCATTGGATCACAAATAAACTCAACAATATAAGTAATTTCTCGCTAGGTTGAAGTGGGATGACCCAATAATTAATTAACGAAGGATTTGAAAATATTGGCAATACAATTGGGCCGCCCCATTTTAACTTATCGACTGTACCCATCATTTTAAGGCCCACCACGATGGAGTTGGCCCAATCCGTACACGCATATTATCTATAATTAAATTAGTTTTTTAAAAATTATATTAGTAAAATTATATAAATGTAACATTTTGTATTGATTAATAAATTATGTTTATTTTAATAAGCATGCACTTGAAACCATGTACATTGAAAATGAAGGGCTCATAACCAACTTGATTATTTATTTAAGTACTATAATAATAATAGTAATAACTAATCCTCTTTCTTGAGGCATATATGTGACACACACGCACATTTTAAAAAAGTTAATGCTGCATAAGTAAAGGGTGCACTGCTATATTTAGACACGCGCGCGCGTGTTGTGGTTGGATGAAAGAAAGTTGGGGGGCAAAACTGAAGAACATAGTCTTGTCATCATAATTATCTCACAATCTTTGCCCAAACCATCGTTTTCTATGTGCCTGTATATAGGTTATAATGCACACTTAATGAGTAATTAATAATAAGGGGTGTTACTGTACTCGTGTGTCTTGTAATAATTGGCAGTTTAACTCTCGTGCAAATTGATAAATATTGAGAACGCATTATAAAAAAGTACTCTAAAAACATTATAGTTTAGAAATTGTAGAGATAGTTATTTTAGAAGTTGAGTCTTGAGTTTTAGAAATCATATGATAATAATTTAAGTATATACATAGGAAGGATTTTAATTCGCGTTTTGCGAGAAATTATGATAGAGATTTATACAGAAGTGAAGTTATTCGAGTTATTCAATGGGTTGAATTTATACTTTAAATAGGAATTACTTTATTTTAATAGCATTTTAAAGACACAAATCAAGTGATCGATTGGATTAGCTTTTCTTGAATTCAAGTAAATAGATCCATCCTGTCATTGGTTTCTTTATGTAAGTTGATTCATTCTTCTATTATCCTTTTCTTAGTAGATTCTTCCTTTTTTATTATTTTATATAATAATTTTTACAGTAGATGTAGATCCTTCTTTTTATTATTTTATGAAAATGACTCTATTGTATAGGTAATTTCTTTCTTTCAACATGATTTGTAAATTGATTTCTAGATAAAATATATTTTTTATGAAAATTGTAAATGTGAGCATTACGTTTTGTATCCTTTGTATCTAAAGCATGAGTTATTTATATTAAAAGTTTGAGCATTTTTATTAAAATTTAAATAATATGATAAATTTGTTCATGCTTATGGTGCTTGGAAGCTGGTGATAAGGAATGAGTTTCAACCATCAAGAGAGCTGTTTTGTACCTTATCAATTGAGGTTAAAAATTGAGATAAGACAAGTGGGCTCTTAAACGAGTATAAAAATTATTTTAAACTATTTTAATATGGGTTAGAAACTAAAATCCTTAAATAGGGATAAAAGCTGATGTAGACCCTCCTTAGTTGGATGTTAAATGCTAAGACCTTAATCAGTGGTAACGTGCATTTATTATTTGAAAATCTATGAGCATGTACAAGTTAAAAGATTAAATTATTCATGCATTATTTGAATGGTTACATGGTCTTGCGAGTAAATGATTTCATGATATTTATTAAAAAAGTAATTGAAGAAACTGGTTTTTTATCTCAAACTAATTTTTTATTGATAATGAATTTTTTTTACCATGCTGATATATAATACGAGGATGAATGCGGTTAGTAGTTTACTATTTTACTAACTATTGTAAATGATTTAATTGAAAATAGACATGATCATTAATGGAGATGATAGAACTTCAATGAGTTAGTATGAAAATTTACTTAATCAACAGTTAATAGATATTTGTTGGATGAAATCCTGATGAAGTCTAGTAGGGAGCTCTGTGATGTTTAAGCGTTTCAATTATTTGTTTCTATTGGGATTGTGATTTAATTTATTTTGGAATGACAATTTTTTTTTAATGGGATTTTAGTGTGATCTATATGAAACATTGGGACTGTGATTTAATTTATTTTGGAATGATAATTTTTTTTTAATGGGATTTTAGTGTGATCTATATGTTGGTTTTTGAACTTTTGAATTGTTTAACCTAAAATGTTTTCGTCAGGGCGTCTCAAGTTTGGGCGTGAAAAACATAAAGATATTTAAATCATATTATATTACTTTAATTTTAAATAAATATCAAAGTAAAGTAAAGTTAATGATAAGTTTATTCATACTAGATAAAATAAATTAAACAAATATTTTCCGTTCTATATTTTATATGTTTAAACACTTACTAAGAATATTGATATTTTCTTCACTTCCTTTCATTTTTAATTAACATAAGGTTTATTCTCTCATGTTTTTCCTTGAATTTTTCCCTCTCATTTGGTATAAATTTTATAATATAATGTAATATATAATTATTAGCAAAATTTATTTTTATTACTTAAAATACTAAAAATATCCTCATTTTACTTTTATTTTAATTAATAATACTAAATAATTTTTTAATAATTCGGTGCCACTTTCATCAAGGCAATGCTTATTTTAAAAAATGAGATTGCAGACTATTCGAATTATTTTAAAAAATTAATTTATCACAATTGTTATGTAAAATTAATAATAAGTTGTTTTAATTATTAATTCCACTATCAATTATGAAAAAAGAGTAAACCAAAAATCTAAAATTATGTCCGGAACCCAACTCTCAATCACAGGACAACATTTCAAAATTTATATTATTAAATATAATATTTAATAATATTTTTATCTGTTCATAATCAAATTAATATTTGTATATATAATATATTTATTTATATTTATGTTTATTTATACCTTATAACAAAATAATTATCTCTAAAACTATCACATTATTTAATTATTATTATATATTTTATATATACATTTAAATAAATTATATTATTTATTTTATTAAAATATTATTTTTATTCATATTTCTCGTCGCACAATTTTTAACAAATATAAAAACCTCCACCAACCATGGGCCAAGTTCCAACGGAATGATTTCTTGTTCAAAAGTTGGGACTTATTTTTTTATACCAAATTATTCTTTTACAATATTTTTAATTTATTATTAAATTTAATAATTTATTTCAATGCACGGCATATTTCTCCTCAGCCGATTTTAACTATATTACCAATCATTTCATATTTTCCAGAAAATTTTCGTCTGTCGTCTGTGTCTCTGTGATTGGGGTTTAGCCTTTCACTCCATAATTGGAAGCCTCTCAGTTTCTCCCTGCAGATCATGGAGGACGACAAACTAGCGGCGTATTACGACGAATTGACTCGCAAAGGCGGCGGCGCAGCCCGATTCAAGCAAGGCCTTGGCTTCTCCTCCACCGCCTCGTCCTCAAACGACGCCGTGCCCTCCAGAGGCTCCGCGCTCCCTACCACCTCTTCTTTTCTCAGTAGCTTCGTTAGAGCATCCAGTCCTTCCAAGACCTCCGAATTCGAAAAGCAAGCTCAGCTTCAATCCATCCAGAACAAACTCAGTAAAAAATCTAAAGAGAAGGCTCGAAGCCGCAGCCCTACCCGGAACTCGGGTCGGCGGAGCCGAAGCCGGAGTCGTAGCCCGAGCCGAGACAGGAGCGGGGATAAGCATTCTAGGCGCCGGAGCAGGAGCCGTAGCCAGAGCCGAGATAGATATTCTAGGCTTAGGAGCCGGAGCCGGGACAGTAGGTCGAGGAGGAGGAGCAGTCGGAGCCGGGAACAAGAGTCGAGGCGTAAAAATCGGTCGAGGAGTAGAAGTAGGAGTAGAGAAAGGAACAGAGAGAGAAGTAAGAGGCAAGGGTCGCCGGAAGGAAGGAGGTCAGAGAAGAGCAAAAAGGGTGGTGGTGATGGTGGCGGCGTTGATTTCGCTAAATTAATCGAAGGATACGACAATATGGTGAGTTCTGTTTTCGGGAATTTCGATCTTTTGCATTTTTTGTTAAATGAAGTCTGATGAGTTGGTTGATGACTCTGTAAATTCTCATTTTAGGTTACAGAAACAAAATTTGAGCCCTTCATTGGATTCTGGACTTTTATGTTGTATTTGTATGAGCAAGGTCTGTGAATTTCAAGCTAGTAAGGATTTGATATTGTGTAGTGCCCTTGAACATGAAACTGAAAGATTCAACAAGTTGCTAATTCGCTATTGACTGAATTTGCTTGGGTTTGAGTTCTGCTGTCTATTTTTGCAAATACCAGAACTGCAGGTATTTGGGCGGATGCACTTGAATAAAGATTGCAGGTAGTTTTAGGGCCTTTGGTGTCTGGTTTTTCTGATTCACTTCTCTCATCTACATTTTAGTTGTCCGTTTTCTCACTGCTGATGATACCAGTTTTCTATTTGGAGGAATAATGTGGACTAACCAGGTTATGTTTTTTATAAGATGTACCCTGTTGACATTAACGGGTCCTGCAATCACTCTTTGCCTTACAGTATAGTCCTCAAGCCGTGATCCTGCCATTTTGGAAGTATAATTTTAATTGTGCAGTGCACTCATTACCATGATTCTGTTTATCCGTTTGAAATTACTTATGGTGAATGATAAATCTCAAATCTGTTATATACAAGGGTAAATTAACAAGTTCCAACTATAGCGTGAAGGGGGTCGGTGTTTGGAACAATGAAATGAGTTGATTTTAATACTGTTGTATGTGTTGCTATTGTCAACCTTGGTGATAATTCAGTTTTAATTTCTAATAGACACCGGCTGAAAGAGTCAAAGCCAAGATGAAGCTTCAGCTTTTAAAAACTGGTAATTTATCCCCCGTCAAATTCTTTGGTTACTGAGTGTTTTTCCGCGTTATTTAATTGTAATGTAATGTAAAGCAGCCGTCGTCATGCTTAAACTGGTGAGGTCACAATATCTTTCTGCACTTTATCTTGAATGTGCTCAGGTTTGTTTTAATTATATGACATTGTTTTTCATGACATTCATTATTTAGCTTTCTAATGGAAAGATAAAAATGTTGCTGCTGCAGCTGAAAATGATGAAACAATCGGAAAGGGCTCAGGGTGGGAGCGTTTTGATTTTGACAAGGATGCCCCTCTTGATGATGAGGAAATTGAAGGTTAGCTTATTTTTCCTTTTCTTCTGTCATTGGAATTTATCTAATTTTAGTTTAAAATGGATGCCCTTTCTGTGTTTGACAAATGGGAAATTTAACTTTTTTCCACGTTATGTTTGCAAAAAGTGGTTGCTAATGCATGCACTTCTGTAAAGCCTAAACATCTACTTTGAACTTATTTATGCCTGTGTGTATTTGCTTGAATATTTGCTATTCTTTGATCATAGCTGTCTAGACGGATTTTTTTGGGATGTAGAAGATACCTCCAGAAGGCAAAATATGAAAAATCCATATTTTTGCCTTCACAAAGCATTGGGTACTGGCACTGGCACCTTCTCAAATTTAAAGCAATTGCCACCATCGAAGTGTGGGGAAGGAATGATAACTTGTTATGAGTTTGGTTTTAGCATTGACAACCATTTGACTTGATTTAACTGGGATTTTTGCTGTTTGAGGTCTCTATTTCTATAGTTGTGGCTCAAATTTTGTGGTATTGGTTTACAACAAGCTGTTTCTTGAAAAGAACATTTTCTTTAAAAATATATGATGCTATGCTTTTTGTTTTTGGTATGGTAATGACGTTCATCGCCTATCGCCAGCTGCGGAGGATGATGCGGCATTAGTCAAGCACATGGGACAAAGCTTTCGTTTCTCTGCTGTGGAGGTAAATGTATAAATTGTTTTATTACGGCATTTGTATGTTTGGGTTTCTGATCTTGCATATATCGCTTTAATATTTAAAGGCAAAGAGAGAGGAAAAAATCAAGGCTGCTCACGATGAAGCGATATTTGGAGGCTCTTCCCATCCACCACCTGCAGAAACAGAAGAGGAAGCAGGAGAGGGAAACCACAAGATACAAGTAATTGAAAGTACTCCTGCTGCAAGTCTCCTTAGTGACCAGGTGAAGGAAAGCACACCATACTGCAATTTCAGACTGGTTCCAAGAATCCGATTTTGTGTCCTGCTAAATCTTGAAGAACTGGTTTCTCTGTAGGTTCTTACAATGCAGCGAGGCTCCTGGCGTAATCGTGCCCGTAAACCTTGAAGTTCTGGAACATGGTCACGGGACATTGTTTAGCAGCCCACTGCCACCCACGGAGCTCGTTACCCAACATTTCATCCTTGAGGTATAGACTTCAAATCTTCTCAGAAGCGGGTGTGAGTGGGTGCATGAGGGGTTTAAAAACTGGTTTCAGAAGAATGGTTTCCTGTGATGTCTCACGCTGGAAATGATTAGTAGGACTAGGAAACTACTTTTGTAGCATTTGCCACATCTTATATGGAACTCTGGAGAGAAACGGCAGCAATGTAAAGCTTATATTTCTCCTCATCGATTTGTCAATTTTCTGATTTGCAGTGATTGAAAAGTGGGGACTTCTTTTATGCAAAATAAATCTGCAGATAATCCAGATTAAGAAGTAAAGTGACATCACTTGCATTGTTTTATCCCGAATAGATGATTGGTCCTTGGCTGCTTTATTTCTCTCTGTCATCTGTTGTCTTCATTTTCTCAAAACTTATAATTAGGGGGGTATGTGGTATATCCTGACCTAACATTGGTGGATTTATAAAAATTTAACTCAAAGCGAGTTAGAAATCTTTTTGGATCTTTCGGCTTGAGTGGGGTTGGCTTGTTAGATTTTGATGGGCAGATTTGCAGGTTGTAAAATTTAATATACATTAATTTTAAATAAGTGTGGGGCTAAAATAATTTAATTTATAGTTAGTGAAGTAGTAATTGATATTTTGTAAGAAAATAATATAAATTAAATATAACTAATAATGGTTTTCATCTTAATTGTATTCATCTCGTGAAGTTCAAGTTTAATCTAAGAATTTCAATTTAAAAGAAGTGCCACACAACATTGTAAACAAAGTTACAAAATTAAATTTCATGAAATAAACTAATATTGTTTTGAAGCACCACATGTAAACGTGTAAAAATAAAGAAAATGACGAAAAAAAAATAAATTTCAGTTTTTTTCTTGACTTTTGTAGATAATTTAAATTGTGATGGTTCTGAATCTACAGAAAATAGGTCAAATTTCACAATAGGCATTTTTCAATTTAAGTGTACTTTAAAACTAATAAATTATAAAAAAATTTGAAAATTAAAAATCATAACTCATGTGGGAAAGAATTAGGGACTGAAAAACTCTCAATTGAAGTTTTTATAATTTTACAGTGTTAAAGATAAAATAAACATTAACCAATCACTATCTATTATAATGGATCGGGTAAAGAGTAGGTTTGATTTTATAAACATGCGACCCCATCTAATTTTAACAGGTTATGACTAAAATTAATTAGTTTAAAATCAATGAGTTTAGAGCGGGCTGGATTGATTTTTTTGTGGTGTTGTGCAGTAGGAACGAATTTATGCGTTTCTAACTACAGTCTACGGTGTGCAGACAACATCATGAAATTAATTGCTAAGCTGCAGTTAATTATTTAAGGTGGAAACATAGGACTCCTTTAAAGAACACTACAAATTGTGCACATTCTTCTAACGGACACGATGGTTATCTGTTAAATCTTACATTAAATTTGCGTTCTAAAGCGTATTCACAATAACCACCCACCGACAGTGCCATACGTGAGAGTGTCAATGAAATATGTGAGAGTGAGAGAGTGCCACGTGTACAAAGAATGAAGGGTTTTCGTTGTTTTTGATATCACTTTTAATGTGGCGTTCAAATGGCTGAATAATTTCTTATGAAAATTCTGAATTTTAGGTGACTTGTCCTAATTAGTTTTGTAACATGCTCGGCCGGATTTGTTAAGGTGATTCAGCTATATTTATTTTCCTTTAAATGTGATTATGCGTTGCTAGTTTAATCAATGTAAGTTGATTTAATAAGATTATAATAAATTAGATGGAATATGATTGACTGACTTTATTTATAAAGATATGATTAAATTTTAGAGTTGACTATATCTTAATTTACTCATAACCAATTGAATCAAGCCATATTTTGAAAATGTTTAAAGGAATTTCAAGGGAGTCTATTTCCAACCTTAAAGGTTGATAGGACGGATGCATTTAGACAGTCAAATGAGTAGATTTTAGAGAGATGAATCATTCACTCAATAGAAAATTCTACAATTTTTTTTGGAGAATTGATGTATGAGTGATTTTTCAATCTAGAGTTTAAGTATTTTTCATCGTCAACATCCTTGAGAAGAAAGATACTAAAGAGACTGAATGTTTTGCTAAGTTTCCACCTGTCCACCAAAAACACCAGGTGATTAATTGAAAAAATTACTTTTAGGAGAGGAGACTCGTTAATCAATGTTAGTAGCTGGGCTAAGAAGGAGTCTGAGCAAAGTAAAGGTAAGGAGACTTACTACCTAGGGGAGTTAAACTAGAGACATATCAACAAATTGATTTCAAAGGAAGTTTGAGTTAGACAAGTATTTGTATTCTGGTTTGGCCAATTGTTCTAACATTCGTTGGATCAGAATTTTTTTGGGAGCGGTCTCACAAACATAGGAGGATTGTCTCCAAATTGCGTGAACAAATTCTTAGTCTCTCTTTACTTTTCTTCTGCGTGTATGAGTTTGTGGTAACAATTGTTCTAACATAATTTACAACATTAACTAACAAACAAACTAACAAACACTACAACTATCATTTCCTTCAAGTTCATGCCTAAAATAAATATTTCACCAATCCAACACTAATCATGGAGAATACTCATCATCCATATCAAACATATGCCCAAAATACTCTTGGATTAGGATTGGAATCTGAGATGGCTCTAGGCTAGTCTTAAATTTGGGATAACTTTGGAATAGGAGATTGAAAAAGCCCGTCCCAAAATATGTTTTAAAAAATATTTAGATACAATTATTTTAAAGCCATTTCAAAATTTGGAGCGGGAAGTAGCATATTCCAAAACCGTCACAAATTAAGACAATTTTGACAAGGCTTTCCTAATTTTGGGATGAACTTGTTAACTATCTTAACTTTGAGATGGCTTCTTCGTTACAGTGAGAAAACCGTTTCAAAGCTATCTCAAGACTCCATTATAAAAATAGTTATCGGAAACCATCTCAAAATTGTGCTAAATTTTGGGACGGCTAGATTTTAAGATAGTTTCAGGACGAGCATTTTCTAGTAGATGAAAATCTGTCCCAAAAGGTTTTATGATAGAACTTTTGTTAAATTGTGAAAACTATCCCAGAGTCATCCCACAAAAAATTTTAAAATATATTTAAAAAAACAGTCCTAACACTGCCCCATTTTCGGCATGGTTTATTTTCGTCCGTAAGCTTTCATCTTTAAGCCATCCTAGACCATGAAATATATACAAACATGCCCTAACATTTGTAACAAATGAAATTGAATTTACCCAAATCCACCATTGGGTGAGACTGCGACTGTGGTTTAGATATTGGATTTTAGATAGCATGGCTTATATTACTAAGTTTTTATCTATATATATTTGCAACATATGATGTTGAAATTTGTATCACATTGTAATATATCTTTTATCTTGTTTTTGTGCCTTTTGTTCCAGGCATGAATGTGAAGGACAAGTTTGTTTTTTTTCTTTTTCTTTTTTTATGGGAATTGTATATTTTGAATATTTTCCTATATGCTATTTTTCACCACTTCAATGAATTTTGTGGAAGACATTCTCAATGGCATTAATGTAAATGTGCATCCATTTTGTGTTAAAAATATAGGTAAATATATTTTTGTTTTGTTGCTTTTAAAAGCTTTGCACGTGGTGTATTCCCTTCTATGGAGTAGGAGTAGTAGGCATGCATATTTTGACTTTGAAAATAAGAAAGAGAGTGAATTTATTTTTATTCAGTTTGCAGATAAGATGTCCTGTAACATTAGATAGTGGATATACAATAAAAAATCATTGGAATTTGACACCAGAATTCGACAATGAGGTTTATGAATCTGTTGATTAGGCAATAAATTAGCATGGGTATATGGACAAAAACAAAAAAAAGATATCCATGCTCCTATGGTAAAACTTCAAATTTTTAGAGTATGATGAAATTAAAGTCCACCTATTTCAAAAGAGCTTTGTTCACAATTATTACAACTGCATTAGGTATGGTAAAACCCAATATTTTGCGACCATAAGATGTAAAATGAGTAACGTAGCAACCTCTTTAGCCTTAGAATATATTGTAACAACACAAAATTTAAGTTGAGAGCATAATATGACATATTATGTATATAGACATTATACAAGCTATGCATTTGGGATGGCGAGCCCTTGCACCTAATCTATTGGGGGTGTACCTCATAGTTATTCAGATATGGAGGGATTGATAAATAAGTTTTTTGATATCTTGCATGCTGCTAACCAACCATTATATAGTGGTTGTGAAAATTTATCATAACAGGGGGTTGTTGCATGGTTGGTGAATATAAAGGTAGATCATAACATGCCATAAAATTATTATGATGATATTTGCAAGTTGAATTGTGATATGCTCCCATTTGATCATTGAATGCTTCTTAATATTAATTGAGTTACTAATAATGCATCTGCATCTACTATTTATTGTGGGAGTTCGATTTCAGTCATTGCACACAGTGAGTGAATGTGTGATCAATTTCTTGTTTATGTTTTATTATAGTCAACTTAAGTGAGTATTGACATTTTCTTGTACCAATCATGCATTAAGTATTTTCTTTGATTTGTGAATGACACTTAGGGGTGACAAATTCTAACTTAACTTAAGAACCTGACTCGAACCTAACATAAAATTAGTGAGTTCAAGTAAAGCTTTTGCAATTTCGGCTAAAATCGAGTCAATCCGTAAATTCAAAAAGATAAATGAGTCAATTTCGGGTCACTAGATAGATTGACCCAAGGACTCACAAACCTGCAAATATATTTTAAATAATTTAATAAATATTTATATAAGTGTAAAAATTAATTAAATAAAATTAAATGGTAAAATTGTAAATATTTAAAACATCAAGCCTTAATTTTAGTTAAAGAAAAAATAATTTTTTTTTTTGTTGATGGGTTGGTGGGTCAGATTTAGGTAACTTGCAAAATTGGTGAATCAGGTTCGAGTTAACAGGTTGCGTATCCAAGTTTCAAGCCAACTTGTTAACTTGCCAACCTAAGTCACTGCCACCCCTAATGACATTGAATAATGTAGGAGGCAACAATGGGATAGCCACCAACCCCATTTAGCTTTGCTTTATAGTGTGGAAAGATGCAGTTGAAGAATTGGTATATCCTCGTGCATAGTCTCAAGGGGTAAGAATATAACTTAATTATTTATGCAAAAGTAGGATGCAATGTGTTTACTTTTTTCATCACATTATTTCGTTTGAAATTTGTAGGAGATCATAATGCTGATGACCCAAAGGGATTGGAGCTAGAGGATGAGATTGCATCTAACTTCAATAGCAACAATATGATAGTCTTAAATGCGCTCAATGGCTTCAAAAAGGATTGGTTGCTAAGGATGGGTTTGGAGGCTATGTCCTTTAGGCAATTGTCCCAAAAATCTAACAGCTTAATTTCCTCACCCAACCCTGTGCCTGAGCGATATAGGAGAGATTGGAGGGTACACAGCAAGAATTGGTACAAACATAAGTGAAATTAAATAATTTATGCGACTTGCTACCAGTAAGTTGGGCATCGACTTGTTGGATAAGGATGATGGCGAGGGTGATAATAAGGACATTTATAGACTTGATATAGATGGGTAGATTTATAACTTTAATGCTTGTCCCCCAAGCTGTAGTCTCATATTATGTTGTTATTATTATTATTTTTTAATTGAAACTCTTTCTGCATTGACAAATTTCATATTATTAAGTTTGTATTTAATTTGTCACACACACACACACACATATAAATGTTAATCATTATTGACACTACTATTTTCTATTAAATTCTAGGTATAATAGGCTAATTTGACATTGCAATGTGTATCCATTAGGCTGGGACAATGTAGACAATGCAATAACAAAATTTTGATAATTTTTTTTTTTAAAAAATTTTCCTAAAACTATTCTAAATTTTCCGTCTCTAAGCTCTCTCAAAAAAATCAGCCCCTAAACCATCTCAACACAATCTGTCGCAAAAGCCATCCCAGAGTTAGCCATCCTAAAGCTATGCCACTATTTCAAAATCGTCCCAAAGACTCGTTCTAAAAAAGTAATTTCAAAACTATCCAAGAAAAACCGTTCCAAAATACCCATTATAAGGCCATCTCAAAATTACTAGTTTCAAATTCGTCCCAAATTTGAGATGGTTGTTTAAACCGTTCCAAATATTTTGCAACGAGATCATTTGAGACTATAGGCTGACCATGCCCATCCCAAATAAAGTTTTGGGATTTTTTTTTTTTAATTTCTTTAGTGAATGATAAGAATACTCTCTAGGAAT